>JAOTQZ010000001.1:101026684-101046479 GCA_026546895.1 Pogonocichla stellata | reverse complement strand
CTTTGGCTTTTTAAAAAGAAAAGTTTCTCTCTTAAAATGAAAAAATCTATTTTTTTGTGATGTGAGAGACAAGTCTAGATATTAACACTTATAATAATTCTTTATTGTGCAAGATTTATTTTATAATCACAACCATCAAACATTATTTGATTTTGAAATCACTGTGAGCTGCAAGAACAGCACAACCAAGACGAAGAATTAGCTACTAGTATCTGTCTCAGCTAAGGGGAGATTTGGCTAGAGCTGCTTGTTTCATGGTTTCCATTCCCACCGTGATTGGGTTGGTTAGAAAAGTCTCTGTGGGTAGGTTCACATGGTGGCAGCACATACACTGAGATGAGTTTCTGTTTCTGACCCAAGATTTTCCAGGCATTGTCAGGGTTTGTATTAATTCTTCATTGTTGCAATGAGCATCATCTTTCTGTTCTAGAAGCAGCTTCCTCTGTTTCTCCTAACGAAAGCACTCTTTTAGAACAATGCAAAGAACAATTGGAAGTTGATTAAGGAAGACCGTGTAAGCAAAATGTGGTTACACAATAAGTTTTTTCCTACAAGCACCCACAGAAACTCACCTTTAAAAGCTGCATGGAAATGCATGAGAATATCACAGAACAGTGCATAGTAAAACATTGTCTCGTGCTTCTAAATACACTGTTCTACTGATATTGCCCCACATTTGTAGTAATTATTATTATGTCTCCTTTAAATTATGAGACCAGAAATTTGTGACTCTGTTTTTTACTAGAAGATAAAATGCCAAGGTCAACTAAATATTTTCTTTTAATGCAGCTGTGTATTTATTTTGAAGCCCTGATTCAGAAGTAGTTTCTTTTCCCACATCCCTTCTCAGGAGCCGGAGTTTTTCTCGAGATTAGTCCCATTGTCTATTAAAGGAAACTGCATGTTTTAATTCCTAATTCAATTGTTCATACCTAGGCTCAGCCTCAAGGGCTAAGAGAACCATTTGACTCCCATTAAAGCTGTATCTGCTATTGTGTGGCTCCTATGGCCCATCACATCAATACAGAAGTAGGTTGGTTATAATGCTGTTTTTCAGAACCTGTGCTATCAGTACTGGAGCTACTAAATGAGGCAGTTGTCTAGCAGACAGTGAAGCAAAATCAATGTAAACCTGTTAAATGTTTTCATGTTACCTGTCTCTGCACTTCTCTGAAAAGATATTATTTCAAAAATATTTCAGTCAGTTCTAGTTTTTCCGCCTTTTATGTTAAATGCCTTAAAATGACCCTATAAGAGAACATCTTATAGTACTGTATTTAAACAATAATTATATTTTTTCAGTCTTTACTTGTGATTTGCTTGTAATAAAAAAGACATTTTCCTTTCTTTTTAAGAGAATAAAATTTTTAGCATTTTTAAATTAATTTCATGTAAGTTCCCTTGCAGTGTTTGTTTAAAAGTGATATATGTTTCTCTGTAGAGAAGGCAAGAGGTAAGCATATGTTCATAAAGGAGCACTCAGATTTTGTACCCTTTGTACCCCATACTGTTTCTTTCCATACTTTTGGAGAATATCTTCACACTCATTAAAAATGAGAAGTTCTGCTCCTTGGGAATAAGTTCCTCTTGGGTATATGCTATTTTTGGTTAATCAACTGCCTGAATAACAATCTTATTTTTGCAATTCTTTTGAGTTGTGAGTTACATTACTAGGTCATGGAGAGAAATGTAACACAGTTAGTAGGGATCTGGGTCTGTCTTTCTAATCTAGTACATATTGTAAAAGAAATGCAGAAGTCCAAGCACGATAACAGAAGTGATAAGTGCTAGAATTTTTGTGGTAAGGTATCATGATCCATGGTACTTTTAATAACTTCTACTCAGAGAAGGAAGGCAAGGGTAATGTAGAATTCCACTAACTAGTCTCAGTATCTAATTTAATAAAATTGGCTATGAAAAAGGAATGGGCATATCAGCCACAGAGATCTCAAATCTCCTTTATAGCAACAACAAGTTTATTACAACTGGAGATTACCATGTTTTGGTTTTTGTTTTTTTCCAGTGATGAGGTGCGTTTTGATTTTGGCATAAAGGCAGTTGCGAGGTGAAAGTTAACAATATTTTTCCCCTGAGAACATACAGTAATCTGCTTCATTGCTTACTTTCTTCTTTCCCTGAAAAGCTGTGTGGTTGCTGCAGGAAACATCGTGTCTTGCATGGAGAGAAAAGAAATTCTGGAAATGTGTTCCAAATGAGAGATTAGTGTCAAAGACTGTACAGAATCCTCACCAGCACTCCTGATTGCAGATCAGACAGAATTTCCTCTTTTTGAACAAAAATCTAGCAAAATACTTATACATGGGAGATAAAGCCAAAAGAATCTTCCATGTGTTAAAGTGCTTATCTGGCTCAGGACCAGAGGGGCTGGCCAACCTTTTCTTGCTACACTGATTTCATGTTAAGTGTCCATGTGTTTGTAGAGAACTATTCTTCATGAAATGCTTCAAAACTCTTTTACATTAAAAGCTATATAGAAAGAAATTGCTGCAGCCAGCTCTGCAGTACATTTGTGGTGTATCATGTTGCAGTGGTTAACAGAGCACAGCCACACTGTAAAACGGCTCAGGACAAAAGCACAAGAATGTTGAATCTAATTAAAAATGCAAGGGAAAATTAAGCAAGCAGAGTGTAATTACATAAGCTGAAATTTAGCCAGGATATCAGAATTAAAAGCTTATTTTTATGAAGCTTTCTTGACTTCTTAATAAAATTAGAAGTACAGGTGTATTGCTAAACATTTGCCTATGCACGTTCTATTGAATTTACATTGAATTTATGCAAGTCACTCTCAGCATTAACATACTGATAAGTTGAGGATTATTTAACTGCATAATCTTTATATGGCAAGGACTTCTGTTTTCAGGCAAGGTATCCACACCTAAAGTGCTATAATTCACATGGGGTATAGAATGAAGTTGGAATGAGGGCTACCCAAAACCAATTATCAGTGTTCGCATAGCAATGGTAAAAAATATGAGCAAAAATACTGTATATACACTTCAAATACAATCCAGTATATGTACCCATATTGTTATTTTCTGCATATAGTGGAGACAATGGCTCAGGTCTAGACCAGTGAGATTAATATATCTCATACACTCTGCTATGGGTAGATGGGTTCTAATGTGACAATACCAGAATCCTCCATTCTTCTATCCAGGTGCTCCTTTCTTGGCTTCCTCCTGGTTGAGGTAGAAGATAGGTGTTTAGTGTTGAGGTCAGAACCGTGGGTTTGCTCTATTGTGCTACACATATGGTAACCACATGCTGGGCTTCCTAGCAAGCACTGCCCTGTGTAGGTACTTTGGGTACCTTATCCATTCTTTTGTGCTCTGAATCCTTTTTATATTGTTGTACTTCCCTTTCCTCATGCCAGTCTCCACCCACACAACCTGCCCAGCTAGGTTTTCCCCTGTCGTTCTAGTTCTGGTGCCTATAGTCAAATCTCAGCCTTATATGGGGGTAAATGACATTTAGGATCTCTTGGCTTTACTAGGCTTTAGTCCCCTGAACATACTTAAGACTCCTCCTTATTTATTTACTTATTCTGTGAATACTGGCACAGACAGACTCACAACTCCCTGTGTAACCAGCTATGAAACCTTTTCAGCATTGTCTGTAGCTTCTGCCAGCTTCCCATACTGTTACCTGTCAGGTACAGCAATTTCCCATGTCTTGACCACTAACAATCTGTGTCTTGTCCAACATAAGCTTCAGGCTGGAGAGCTGCCTGGAGCTTTAGCACTCATTCTGTGTGACAAACACTACTTAGTCCACTGGAGATGTAACATTTATGAAGCTGATTCTGAGAACTTCTAGTGTAAAGACATTATCTGACAAAAACTAAATTTACATCTCAGAAATATGACCACAGGTTTGAAGTTCACAAATACTGAATGAAAAAGATAATTAATGTAACTTTAATCTGTGTTTCTAAATAAATTCTGTGGTGGTCTAATGGTACAGAAAAAAAGGAGAAAAAATAGAGGAGAAGAAAAGAAGCAACATCTTCAGTAATTATCAATTTCATTCACATTCATATAACCACTGTGAGCAGATTTTTGGTGTCACCTACGTCTGGGTTTCTAAACTTTACCTGAAAATAGTAGGAGTGTCTGCCTGCAGAGAAGTCCAAGGAGAAGTCTCAGACAGAGCAACATACAGAATTCTTGCAGAGGGTGATGGCAGAATCCCCAGAGGGGATTCATAAAATCTGATGAGGTTTAAATAGAGATTTGAGGAATGAAGGAGAGAAGAGGACTGAAAACTGACTTAGACTGTTGTCAAGATCTAGGATTTTTGTTTAGAAAGCATTGAAAACTTCTAGTTAGAAAAAATTAAAACTATGTGTTAATGGGTAGGAGTTAGAGATGGGTTAGATTTTGGAAGCATGAAGAATTCTTATGCAGCAGATTGTTACATAGGCACTTAAAAATATAATCCTATAATTTCTAACTAATGGGGCCTCTAGACAGCCTGTTTCTCTTCACTCCTCTCCAGTGTCAGGTGCGTGGTGACCTTATGTACCCGTCAATTTAGTGGGAGGTGAGCTCTTAGACATACTTGCAAATCTTGAAGCCCCAGAAGCAAATGCTGTGACTTCCAATAGAAATGAGAGTTAATGTTGAAAAAATCTGATTAACAATTCCTAAATGTGAGTTTGAAACTCCAGACCACAAATACAGCCAATGAAATATTCATAACTTACCAAGGGATAAAAAAGAAGAAAGATTCTGCCATCCTAGTCTTTTAAAACTGATAAAAGAATCTTTTTCAGCAAACCTGAAATCAGTGTACAGACCATCCAAAAGCACAAAAAAGATTCAGTAACTTCACTGTGACTTGTTATCTTAAGAATTTAAGAGGAAAAGTAATCTATTTATTAATGTTTTGTGTTTTTAAACAAACCTCTGTTCATACATGAACCATCATTCCACAAAAAAAAATTGTAATATTCAAATTTAGAATTGACAGATTCTAAACTGTTTTTAGAATTGGTCAAGAAATGTATGTTGCTTGTCTGATATGTACAAGATTTATGGGTTGGTTTGAATAAATAACTACCTGCTTGGGCAAAAGTATCTCTAGACATTCAGAGTTAGACTTCTTTAGCAAAATAAATAAATAAGTCAAAACTATCTGAAGTACCTAATCTGACTTTTAATTTGTTTGGCGGCCTTTGGTTTATTTTTGAAAGTGGCTCACAGAAAAATCTGGATCTGTCAAAAATGTGTCTGTTCATGCTGCTGATAACACCTTTAACCTTGCTTTACTCTAACAGTCTGCAGCACTGGGAATGATGCCTAGAAAGGCTGATCTGGAACAGAGACTAGATAGAATTACAAGGAATAAAATTGATATTTATTGAAAGGCCTTAAAAGGATGCACCTTGAGCATTGCAAGAGACTGGCCAAGGCTGCACCTAGGTTTAATCAAGATGGCTCCCAGTCATGAGTTTTCACACTTTTGTAAGTTTTGGTTTATCTACACATTGGAGTCAATTGTTCAACCACAGCCCCAGGATATGTAGTCTCAGCCCCTTGGTTTTCCCCCTTCCCTTCGATGTTTCTGCTTTTTGGGTAACAGTGTCCTTGACCCTCTAGCTGGGAAGGGATTGTTTTGTCTAAATACCCTGTGAAGACAACTTACTAACACCTAATACAAAATTTCAGGGTTACACACCAAGCACCAGAGAATCTTAAAAATAAGAAAGCTAAAACCCAAGGCATCAGGAACAGATGAGAATTCTGTGATAAGAAACTCCCTCCTGTCTTCCAGCAGAAAAGACTAGATCAAACAACCATGACTTCCATCCACTTTCACTGATTCCAACCAATATGAAGGAGACAAGTAATTATTTTCAAATATGAGTCTACTCAGTACAGAAAGGGGAAACTCACCAAGAGTCAGTGGAGCAGTGCTGTTTCCATCCTCACTCCAGCATCTTACATCTGAGGAACTCAGCAGAAGGATGTTATAAAACTGAAAAAAAAATAAAAAAAAGAAAAAAGAAAATAAAAAGAAAGAGAAATAAAAAACCCCAATCAAATCAGTATTGCAGCAGAACAGCAAAGAGATAGTCCTTCAGCAACAAGAGAGAGTCACATTGCTGTTCAATTGCAGTCCCTTGATTTATATATTTTTCTTTGTTTCAGGACTTGTACAATCAGTAGAGGAAACAGTCTGTGGCTCAGTCACTGATACTTTATGACAAGTGATTTTTCAATTTATAGTCTAAGGAAACTTGTTGGTATTGCTTATTTTTTAATTAAATTAAATATTTCATGGTAATAGTTTTTAAATTATTGAAATGACTGTCAACAAAATAATTTTCTCTATCTGTATGTGCAACTACTTTCTCTTGTTAACGTTCTTGTAAACATTACAATAATAATTTTGTCTTTCAGTTTGTACTAATTAAACGGACATTTGGATGACAACAGGTGTTTCAAGGAACTTGAACTTGACCTTTTGTATTTGTTTGTGCCTTTCCTATGGACAATCCTCTGAGGAAATATATATTTTTAAGTATTAATTTAAACTTTGACTTCTATCTCCAGACTACATATTAGCAACTAATATCTCCAGTAATTTATTAGAAATGCGTGTGGGGCATTTTTTACTATTTTTTTTCTACATAGTTCCAATAATATATATATAGTCTTTTGTTTCCAGTTAATACCCTTGAAATAAAAGTATATTCTCTGTTGTAACAGGACAACATAGTGGAAATTCAGTTTCTGATACTGTGATTTTCTTGGAAATGCAGCTTTCCAAGAAAATTCTGGAGACGTATGAAATCAGTAATGATTCCTTAAATATTTGATTCATGGGCTGAGATTCCATCTGATTTGCACCAGTGCACAAATCCTGAGTTGGTTAGAGAGGCAGTGATTTAGATTGATGGTGGATTAGGGTCATTGTCTTTAACTGAGGGAAACATCTATATGGCAATTATGCTATTAAAGATTTGTTGTAGCTGGCAGGATGCACAAAAGCTGTGCAAGCACTAATCAGAAATACTTGAGACTTTTCTGTATTATCATGGCTGATTCAGCCACAAATCTGAAATGCAGCACCATGCAGGCTGCTAGAAAGGAAATTTCCATCAGGAATAGGAAGAGAGTGAGCTGATGCAGAGGTTCTCAAGTTCACCACATTCTGCACAATCAGGCTATTATGGAAAATTCAAGTTGGTTTTTCTCTTTCTCTCAGGATATTGATGGCTGAGATGTGTTCCATCCATTATGGGACACCATACACAGGTGGCTGATTCTAAAGTGCCTGGTAGCTCACCTCCATTTCTAGCATGATCATTTAAAACCCACAAAGCACTTGGCTACCATGAGGCATTCCTTTCCTCCCTCCCTCTCCCCATCCTCCTCATTTCCCCTTCTCTCCTGCCTCCCTCATTTTTTTCCATTTTACCTATTTGGTAAACCCAACTCTGGTTTGGATTCAACACTAGGGCAAAGATACTCAAATGGAAATACTCTGCTCAATCTCTGTTTATTAATTTAGATGGGAAGAGAGTCAACTCATATGAAGATGCTTATCCACAGTTATTTGTAGCCTGAAAGTTTGTGGCATATATTGCAACTCGAGAAAATAAATCAGTTCTATGAGACAATTATGGATTTTCTAAAAGAAAAGCATAAGCAAGCAAGTATTCACTTAATGAGACATATTTCTAAGCTAATATGCTACAGTTTTATTAGCTAATTAAATGTGAATACTACAATGATCAAATAATGGGCACATTTAAAATTGAATCAATAAATCAGTCAGCTCCAATTATTCAGTCACTAAATTACTGGATTAAGTAATCACCCCAGGTTATGAGTTTGACATGGGAAGGAACTGACAAAGTGTTATCTTTGTCCTAGGAGAATTTAAGAGGGATATAGTTGCCACTCCGTCCCAGAACCAGCACAAATTCTTGTCAATACAATGCCTGTTCCTTATATTTTCTCAGCTTCAACATTATATAAACACTTAAACTGGGACTGAGAAGGAATTTCTTACATTCACAGGTGTAAGGCAGTAAAACTTTCTTCCAGAGCGCAAGGAGTGAGGAAACACTCTTATTCACATGGTTTAGTTTTAGTTAGTCCTGCAAGGAGCAGGGAATTAATTGGACTCAATGATCCTTGTGGGTCTTTCCCAACTCAATATAATCTATGATTCTGTAATTCTTTTATCTGCTATGTGCCTGAAAGTCTGTAGGTGGTTGGTTTTACCTTGAAAGCCCCATAGAAATATTAAGAACTGTTATGCATGCACAGAATGAATTTTCTGTGTAAACGACTGAGCATTTAACTATTCTGTAGGATTAAAAATATAACATTTCTTATGCCTGTGGAAGAATTCAAGGTATATCTTGCATCGGTAATGAAAATGCTTTTAGTACTGGGATCTCAACAAGGAAAGCCTTGTTTCCTGTTTCAATCATGATGTAAAAAAGATTGTAAAAAACAACAAAAATTTCCTAGAAGAAAAGTCACAAAACAGTTGGTTTGTGAAGCCCAGGCCTAAGGGAGTGCCTGGGCTGTCTTTGTCCTGATTTGGATTGTCCAGGAACCCCATTGCCAATTGTTCATTTCCCAACTTTCTGAACTCCAGCTCTGGGAATGCTGCTGGAGAAGGGGCCTGGAAGAGGGAGGGTATGCAGCATCACAAAACTCCATGATAGATTAATATATATCATATCTTCTCCTTTAACCAGATAATGTTTTCTGGTGTACAATCAGCAATGAGGGAATGGTCTCATTAATGTTCATGAAGCCATTGTTAGCTGTGGGTCCCCTCCGTATAAATATTTTGAATATTGTCTTTAATCACGAGGAATCTAAAGATCCAATAAGTGACAGTTTGTTATATTAAAGCAGTAACAATTGTATTTCTCTCCTCATACACACAGCATATAATCCTTACTTAATTTTCTTCACCATATTCATCTTTTAAGTAATAAATCATTCAGAAAACAGATGGAACTTTTTTGTGTGTGTAAAGCAAAAGAAGCTTTCACAGATTTGATTGAAATTGCCACTAAATTATAAATATATTGAGGTACAATAAGCATTTTTATTGCAGAAATATAATATTTTAAGTTTCTTTTGGTTTTTGGTGAGTTTGAAGCATAATAAAGTCATATGCACACTTAGTGGTGTTAAAATAGAAAAATAATTGTGTGTGCATTTTCTCAGACCTAAAATAATAATTAAAATGCTCCTAACCAAAAAGCTAAGTGTATGATTGAATATCATACTGTTATTTTATTATGATGGATTCATGTTAAAATATAGCTAAAATATATGCTAAAATATTTGTTATATACAATTAACACAGCAGTTATTATAATTTATATACTGAACTGTCCAGTAAAACAAATCCTTGAAAATTACATTGAACTATTTCATTTTCTCCTTTATACTTGTTACTGTCTTATAAGTTCTTTATAAATACCCCTATGGAAAATAAGCAGATTAAATTTTTCTCACATCATATTCCGTGAAGTACTTGCCTCTATATGAGAAAGTGACGTGATTTGCCACTTTTTTGGGCTTTGATTTTTTTTCTGATAATATCTGATCCTGCATTTCAATGTAACATCAAACCATTTCTAGTTTCTTGGGATAACGCATGCAGAGTATTTAAGAATAATACCTTAATCAATACTTTATGTAGCACAAAATTTTAAAAATTGTGTCTGACTCGGGCTTATTTGGTTGAATTTTTTGTGTTCTTGACTGTGTCTTGACAAGCAGAGACTTAAAAAGGATTCTGTCTATGGTACCTTTATGAGTGCAAGCAATTGTAATATAATTGCCTTAGATTGTTCAACTTCTCTGGTGTTTTCTCCCACTGCTCATTATCATGCAACACATATTCTGAGGTGTTTATTCTGTCTTCATACCTGATTTCTTGATTTTCTTTCTCCTCTTTGGAGAACCATCTTGCTTTGCACATGTTTATTCTTATTGCTAAACCTTTTAAATGCTTTTAATTAACTTTTACCTAGACAATGCAAGTTTAATGGGAGTACTCTACTTCATTCCAACCCAGTGGTAGTTTGTTTTGTAAGAATATTTAGATATAGAGAAAACCCTCTCAGTGCATTTCTCCTTCTCTTGTTTACATCCTTCTTCTAGAGGTGCCTACAGAGAGTTCATTTGATTATTAATCACTCACATGTATTTTAATTCCAGCTCAAAGTGCAATGTGAGTCTGCTTCTATGTTTTCTTTTAGCTAAAAAACTAATGAAGATATAAGGGAAAATATTATTTTAATGTGACTAATGTAGATATATAGATATACATGTGATTAATATGTATGTATACATGTGTTTTAAATGTGTATGTATAACTAACATGAGTATGAAGTATTTGAAGATTCCTGTTATATGTTTGACTAGAAAATAATTTACAGGTCATATCTGAGAAGATGATCTCTTGAGGGAAAAGCTATTTATGTGTATTTCCATTAAAATTTCCATTGGTAATTTCCATTAAAAATCTTCTACTTCCTCCTGTCAGAATTCAGAAAAAATAGGAGGCATCACTTTAATCTAATTCATTGGTTCCCTTCTCAACACTATCCTGGAATCATCCCAAATATCTCCACTAAACAGCCTCATTCCAGTACTAGCAACCCATCAATCTCCATAGTCTGTTACAAGACCCATTGCACATTGAGTATTGTTTTTTAAAAAAGGCAGATTTCATAACAAAGAATATTAAAGCATTAACTAAAACATGATCAACCAATATTGACCTTTATTTTATAAAAATATCATTTTGGGATTGATTTTCTCCTAAGTGAAATTGAAAATTATTTACTTGTGCACTGGGATATGTAAGGCCTACAGGAACACTGTGTGGCAGAAACTGGTGCTAGTTTCGTGGCATATTTCATGCTTTATGACACTTCCAATTAGCATGGATCAGTAAAAGGAAAGGTGTTGGATCAGGCAGATCCAATGATGCACTGGAGTTGAAAATTAAATTCTGGTAGGTTTATTCATAAAAGAAATAAAGGGCTTTAATGACAGCTGTCTCTTGCAAAAGGACCAATCATTCATGACTCAGTTGAACACCTGAAACAGTTTTCTGTACAATTTGTTTGTTTGGTGGGAAGTTCATTTACAAATTTTTCATGCTGATCTAATTGATTTGCAGGAGGGATAACAACCCCGTTTCCTGCACCTGGTTTGACAATTGATACCATCTGGTTCATTGGATTAGCAGCTGTAGTTCACAACTCGTATCAATTCAGACACATTTGACAAAAGTTCTGCGTCTTTGGTCTCTTTCAATACATTTTCCTCTTTATATGCTGAGTTTCTCCACCGCCAAGCGGGATTTTCTTAATTTATAGCACAGGGATAACAGGATGATGACAATTATTATTCTAGTCTAGTTAGAGCTGAAAAAAGCCTGCATCAAGCCTAAAGAAAATACAAGGGATGAATTAATAATGAGGGGCACATCTACATTTACTTCTGTGGAGATGGTGGGTGCTCAGTATCTCAGAGGAGGAGAACATTCATCACGAAGAAAATAATTATTCCATTTTAGAAATCATTATCAGGTCTACAAAGTTACTTGTTGAGAGTCTCATCTGCCTAAACACTATTCTCTGAGAGTTCAATAAATATTTCAATATATCTCTCATAGTATGAGAAATTGGGATAAATACAAACCTGTGATTTCCTTCATGCATAGGCCATTGCAGAAAAAAATGCTCGAGGGACACATTTCCCTGCTCTGGGGACACTCCTAACCACCAGGAGACCTCACTTATGTTCTCCAGGTGCAAGGCTGACATCATTTAAGTTGTTTTTAGGCTTCCCAACCCCACAGGATGATGAGATATAGCCATGAAATGATGGCAAATTAATTTGTGTTTTTACAGTAGTAAAAAAAAGCTAATTAAAGACCTTCTGGTGATCACCACAGAAGAGTGCTAATTGAGGTGAATTTCTCAGCAGCATAATTTATGGTGAACTGTTGCTCATTATCCAAATGCTGGACACTTGTAATGGAAGGGAGTATCATTGTGCACACATCCTGTTTGGATAACCTCTTTGCTAAATTTTCCATCTTCTTAGTGTAGAGAAAAAAAAAAAAATCATGAAAAACATACTTACGTTTGAACTAGACTATTCTCACATGCTGATGTTAGGGAGTTTTTGGCAAAAATCTGTATTTTTGCTGTCTGAATACCAGCATCACCTGGGGTCCTTTAGGTCAACTGACTTCTACATTGTGTCTCACCTGTTGAAATCCTGCTTCTCTCACTGTGTAATTTTGTAACAGCTGTATAAACGCTGATAAACCAGAGTCCTTTGCAAAATGGAGGGAGTTTCTGGCACAAAATACTGCATGAAAATTCCTGAGAAAGCACGGATTAATGCACAAGAAGGGGTTATAATGCAGGCTGCTGTATATAATACAGGATGCAGCTTTAACAAAGAGCATGAACCTACATCTCATTCACATGACATCATTTTTCAAACCTGGAAAATAGTCTATTTTACAAACTCCATGTTCCTTTTTTATCTCCCTATGATGTTAAGGTATAACAACAGTTCCATTATTTGGTACCAGGTGTAAATGTACACAAAATTTCAATGGTGTAATATAGAAATATGTATTTATTATTGGCATTTAAACACATGGATGTGGAACTTGTAATGGACATTGCCTTGGAAAGAAGACAGGCCAAAATACACCAACAAAAGATGCTATGATGACAAAAAAAAAAGAAAAAAAATGCAAAAAATATTTAAATCCTATCTATTTATCCGGGATTTATCTGTGTGGTAATATTAATGATCAGCTTTTGATGTACAAAGTGTAGCTCAAATATCAGCCAATTAAACTTACAGTCTTTGATTACAAAATGATTTTGCTAAAGTATAAGGTGTTTTACATGACCCATTGGTTCATTAAAAAGATTTAAATTAATGTTTTCCAGTCACTGAAGAATAAATTTCTTAGCAGGGAAAGTTGCCAGTGCTTGAAATCTTTGCAATACATTATTTCCCAAAGAATAAAACATTCAGGTCTTATGAATGCAGGTACCTAGCAACCTTTTTCTGCTCTTGCAGCTCTCCATCAACAGCATAGTTTTTGAAAACATATTAATTAGAAGTACTGCTATTTCCTGAGAGAGAAAGCTATCTTAACTGCAGCCACTATCCAGAAAGCCATTGTTTTGGAAACATTTCAATTAGTAAAAAAAAAAGACAAATAGAAATTCATCTTTTGCCACTGTATAGATATTTTTTTACTGTAGAGTTTTATATATTAAAATTTGCATAGTTCATTAATAGCACTCTCTACAAATGTATATGTTTATTTTTCACACATTATAGACCCAATTAGGAGAGGGAGCACATAATTTTAGATTTATAAGATAAACACACGTAAACATTTTTATATATATGTGTATGTCTGTATGTGTGCTTTACAAACATTTATGTATTTTTAAGTGTGTATTTATATCCATTTTTTATAAAAGGAGTAACAGAAGCAAATATTTAACTTATGGTGTGTAACAAACTGGGTAACAAAAATTTGCTAACACTTTGATTTTGCATTTACTGTACACTTAGAGCAAAAATTGATCCACTAGATTCAATGATTGATTTTGAAAGCTTTTTCCAGAAAGAGAAAAAAAATTCAGGTTTAAAGATGAGCATTTAAAATCTCTCTAGAATTTCTTATAGTATAATTTTACTTCTACTGTAGCTTCTAAATTCATGCTTGTCAAAACTGACAATAACAATAAGATACTGCTGAAGCCACTACACTTAGAGGAAAAGTGGTAATTACCATAAAATCACTATTAATTTAATATATGTTGAAGTGCAGACATAACTATTCACAAAAAGACCAGACATTCTGCTATAGTCACAAACTAAATGGAATTTTAACAGAATATTGAAATCAAAAGTTCATTCCTCACGAGGATAAAAATGTGATTGGCAGTGGTTTTTTGGCCAGGAAGTAGTTCTATTTTCCCCATTCTACAAACACAGAATCATAGAAACGTTTGGGTTAGAAGGGACCTAAAAGATCATGCAGTTTCAACATCCCTGCCATGGGCATCTTTCACTAGACCAGGTTGCTCAGAGATCCACCCAAACTGGCCTTGAACACTGCCAGGGATGAGGCATCCACAGCTTCTCTGGGCAACCTCTGCCAGTGCCTCATCATCCTCACAATAATGAATTTTTTCCTCATATCTAATCCAAACTTACTCTCTTTCAGTTTTGAAACTGTTCCCCTTTGTCCTGTCACTACAGTCTCCTATAAAAAATCTCTTGCCTTCTTTCTTGTCAGTTCTCTTCAGGTACTGGAAGGGCACAATTAGGTCACCCCAAAGCCAAACAATCCCAATTTCTCTCAGCCTTCCTTAATAAGAGAGGTGCTCAATCTGAAATGGCTGAAAGCCATTAGACTGCAGGTGTTTTGCAATCCACTGACAGATACCTGGTTTTGGGAATCAAGATATAATGTCTAGTTTTGGTTGGACAAATTTTTGCAAAAATTTAAGTTATTGAATCATTTAGCCTGTATGAAACCAAAATTATATTACTCTAATATTTCCTTCCCTTGCATGTAATACTAAATTAAATACATTCTAACAATAATATTATTTTCTGTAAACTTAGTATACTTTTTGAAAGTGAATATAAGAATATAAGAAAAAACAAGTTATTTTGAGGTGAATTTTCCTTTTGTTTTAAAAATCTTGTCCTAACTGTGGCAATAAATTTTTGTGTATCATGATACCCTAAAAGAAGTTAATACATAGATGATATGTTTTAAAATTGTTTTTAAAAAGTTATTTTCTCTCCTTTTAAATAAAATTTTGGAACATTGCACAGTGAAAATGCTTTTTAAAAATGATATTAAAAACATACTCAGTTACCAAATGAATAACTAGACCGACAAAAAATTTTTGGGAGCCGCGGATAAATGTGCTGCACAATATCCAATTGAAATAATTTTAGTTTAATGAGACTACCAAGAAGTCATAAAATAATTTAATTTCATGTTTGAAGTCACATTCACATTACTGTTATCTAGTAGTTCATTTGTGTTCAAGGTTCATTCAGAGAATTACATTTAAAAGGAGAAAATAACTCTAAAGAGCTACAAACAATCTTTTCTTTTTTCTATTTCCTTATTTTATCCAGAATGTGAATTTATTGAAATGCTTAAGATGGCCAGTTAATACTGGAACATTAAAAGAATTGAAATGGGCAATGAAGACTGTAAGGTCAAAAAGTTCACTTTTCCTTTCACATTAATTGAACAATTGAAAACAAAATAATAGGACCATGTTAAGATACAAATTTCTTTAGCAAATTCTAAAACATTATTTCCAAAGCATTCAGAATGGACATAAAGCGTGGAGTTAAAAAGCTTTTCAAGCCCCAATTATATTATAGACAGGATAGATCTCCTGCTGCAGTGATTAACCAAGGACAAATGTTTTGATTGTACAAAGACAGAAATTATGATGAAGTTGAAGTCCTGAGACCTAGTGAATTTCATTTTACGTCACTAAGAGTGAAAATAATTGTATTTAGTCAGCACTGATGAGAGAAGGGCCAATGTTTTACTTCTGGCCTCTTTTCAATGTGCTATGTATTTATAGATGCCAACTAAATCTTTCCTCTCTCCTAACACATAAAATTCCTCAGAAAATACTTTTTCTTAGAAGAGGCCTGTAGAGATGTCAGGGCCCCCAAGTGGCTTCCAAGCATGCTGGAACACACATTCTGTTTGTTTGCTGAGGGATCCAAGTGCTTCAGTAACACCAAGCCTTGAAAATATTCTCACGGATTATATTGCCACAAGTTGTCCTAGCAAAATCAGCAGCACCAGTTGTGCTGAAAATGTCAATAAAATGTTCTCCGGATTGGTTTCCAAACATTGTGGCTGTTATTTGACACATAACACTCATTTTTTCTTGAAAAAAACTATGTCTGTGTGTATGATGATCAAAGAGGGAGAGAGCAGGGAAGGGAGGCTGAGACAGGAAGCCACATAGATACATGCTCTGCACAGTCAAAAAAGTGCTTTTTGCAGCATTTGAATTTACCAGCTTAGATCCTTCAGATTTTATGCTCCCTTCCATACATTGAAAGTCGTATTAAAGGTTGTTTGTGTTTGCAGGGGCAAACAATTTAGTTTGTTCAGTCTGCAGTACAGTTTAAGAAACCACAAATATGTATATAACTCATAAGCATCCCAGACACTTTCCTTTTCTCAGGATCAGACCTGAGCAGTGGACAGAAAATAAAATAATCATCACACCCATTTGTCAGTCAAACTAATTTTGATTTGTAATATTTCCTCTTAAATGCAAAGCAGGGCAGCTGTGAGTAAGTATTCAATCAAATTCTCAGAGCACAAAGTGTCATTGTTACCTCTTTGCTGAGTAAAACTCTTCTGAACATATGCTCACACTTCAGATTGCAGGAGTGTCTTAAGAGCAGCAGCATGAGCAAATCTATTAAAACATTGCTAATAAAGTCTAAAAAAATCAACAATGATTATACAGTTTGATTCAGGAATCAGTGTTGTTCGGCACACCTCTCACTTTCTGTACAGTTCTGTCTTTCTTAGGGGAGATAAGAGACTGTTTCAAACATTGTTTTTGCCAGCTGTGCACTTTGTAAACTTGAATAAAAACTCACTGATACCAGCATGCTTCGGTGTAAACCAAAGCCTGCATTGTTATTACAAATACTCAGAAATCATAGACCTACTCGATTCCTCCTCCAAATTATAAATGCTAATAAAACTACCTCTGTGATATTTTAAAAGAACTGGGTTTTTGGTTTTTTTCCTCAGTCTCTAAGAAATACTTCTGACCCTGAAACAATGTGTAATACAAAGGAGTTCTTGACACGTTCTAAAGCTGCATAAGCTCTTCTGAATTTGAATTCCACGTAAAACACCAAGCTCAGGGTTTTGTCAATGCTGGTTTTGCAAAATGACTTCTAAGATGCATTGCTATTTCATTGTGCAAGTGTGGTTTGTAAGGGTGTTTCCAAAAGGCAATGCCCCTTGGACCTAGACAGACTGAAGAAGTGAATTTTGTGATATTCAATAAGGACAAATGAAAAAATTTGTAATTGGGATGGAATAATACTAATTTTTTTAGTAAATATGGGTTTAGATTCCCAAGTGGGCAGCAGCTCTGCTGAAAAGGCTCTGGGGTCTGGGCTAACAACATGACCCACCCAAGATACCCAGCTCTGTTCTGGGAAATTGAGGGGAGGGATTATCCCTGTCTACACAGCACCTTGCATCCTACAAGTCCTGGTTCCCCTGTACAAGAAAGGCATTCACAAATGGGGACAAATGCAAGATATTTGGGGCTGGAGCACTGGACCTGTGAGAAGAGGCTGAGGGTCTGAGGCTCACTGAGCCTGTAGAAAACAGAACTTCAGGAAGTCCAAATTCCTGCCTCCCTCAAGAGTACCAAGGAAACCCAGGAAGAGTGTTTACAGTAACATTTGGTCAAAATACAAAAGAACATGGGAATAAATTGAAACAGGAGTCATTCTCACTGGGTGTAAGAAAGTTTTTCCACCTTGAGGGCAGTGAAGCATTTGAGCTGGCTTCCCAGAGAAGTTGTGCAAAACCATATTTTCCAGCTCTGAGCAGACTGTTTTGCTGTCTGGGTCTGCTTGGGGCAGGATGTTGGACTTGAAAGCCTCTTGGAGGCTCTTTCAGAACAAGCAGCTCTTGGGGGCTGAACTGGTGCACAGTGCTTCACATGTGAAAAATCCCCAGCAGTAGCAAAACTATGAGCACAGATGCAGAATTTTTCAAAATTGCTATTTGCTTCATTTTTTTTTAGTGGAAAAACCATAGACCTAGGAGTTTTCCACTCAGTCCAAGACATTTCTAAAGATGTTCAAACACTTGGATCTACTGGTGGAAAACTGTAAGGTATTTTTCCGGGATTAGGGAGAGAACTGAGGTGGATATTCTGCCATTTTCCATTGAAAACACATCTAAGAATTTTCAAAATACAAAAAATATTAACAAAAAATGAAGGCTGAGCTGGCAGCTGGTATTCAGTAGGTGTTTGTTCAGTCGATATTTATTATTAGGTGTTTTTCCATTAGGACTTTTCCATTGAAATTCTACAGTTGTGCCATCAGATTCAATTTGAGATAATTTAATTGTATGGTACTTCAAGGCTGAATCTCTGTTTCTTGTTAACCTAATGTGATCTGTTATGTTACATCTGCTATATATGAGGAATTCCTCATGGAAAACTTTAACGTTGTAAATTTTTTATTGACATGGAAGCTACAGATCAAAGGGTTGTCTATGTCTTTATCTAGTCATAATATATGTAACAGAGAGCAAAGAATAATCTCCCTACATATTTGTCATAGAATAATAATATTTCTATATATTACTCATGTAATATTTCTTATCTCAGTATTTCCTCGCATGGTTTCTGTGACTTTCCCTTGGCTGCTGTATTTTATTCCCTTACTGCTTCTGGAAAATGCAGACTGTCTCAGCATGCTCTCAGTGTGTTCTATTTCCCTATGCCTTTTTTGTGGGCCTGACAGCTTTCACTGATAGGTTGTGGGTGGTCCAGTCTCCTACAGAGTCTTTAAAGTTTAGTAGTTCTGACATCACACCAGGCTCATAGGAATAATGTACTTCTCCTCCCCAACCTTGTTCCCTCAGCACTTCTTCCTTGCTGGGTCTGTTGCTTTCAGCTTCCTCTGCATCCATCTCACACAATCCCTAACAGGCACACAGTTTAGCTCCATGAAGAGAGACTTGCTTCATCCGTGGAATTCATGTCAAGCTATGTATTTGTGCAATGTCTGATACTCTTACCAGGGCATAAAAGATCAGAGAATAATCAAACAGTGGAAGGATATGGGTGTTTTTAATTCACCTCTGCACTTTGGAAGTGCTGTCTGCAGCCTGCAGAAGCCATACATAAAACTGAGATTTTACTGTGAGAGATTATGTAGATGTGAGCAAGAGTTCAGCCTATTTACTTCCCCTACATAATGTAATTATGGAATTGGTGTACAAGATTATGAGGTCTCAAAAAGGAAGACTTCAGGAAAAATGCAAATACTAGAAAAGCTAGGTAAGAAACAACTTGAACTGTAGGTAGGATTGAAATGTTGGATTTGGAGATCAGAAGGCAAAGTGAACCAAACTCTTCTAATGATTGATTCGTATCAATGTCTCTAACTGATTTTCTGGGGCCCATCAAAATTAATTAACAAGACTCATCCATGAAACAGAAAATAACATAACTCATGTTGAGCCCAGTTGAGGGCTGTCTATTTTTATGAGAAATACACATAAAAACCTGTCACTACAAATGCCAAGAAATTTTGACCCGTAAAGAAGTATTTTGCCAGAACATATAAAAATCATCACCAAAAACAACAAAAAAGGGGTAAATTTATTAATTTTTGAGTTGAGATATAAAACAGATTTGTTTTGCTACATTCCTTCATGAACTAAAATTAGGAATTTCAGTTCAAACACTATTTTATTTTTTTTTTAAGTCAACTCTGATTAGAAAAAGTTGCATTGCTGAATCCAATCCTCAACAAGTTAGAGACTCTACCAGAGTAAATGCTCTAGGCCATCCCCTTTCTCAGGATACTGGAACCAGAGTCCAAAATGTCTCAGATGAAGGATGATCTTCAAAAGCATCCTTAGATTCACAGGTTGCCTGACTTTTTTCTTT
>JAOTQZ010000001.1:100999376-101020292 GCA_026546895.1 Pogonocichla stellata | reverse complement strand
GAACTGAAATGATTATTTGGGTGGATAACTGACTGAAGTGTTTTCTGTATGTTGTTGTTAAGAAATGTGGAATGAAGGGAGGAGGGAATAATCTAGAAATCTTATTCTGAATACTTTTCGTGTTATTAATAAATTTCTTCTTATATACTTTTAAATTTTCAGCCTGCGTTGTCTTTACTCCTAAATCCTTCCTCTAAAAGAAATTAAATATATTAGAATTGGCAAAACCCAAGTCACACCGTGACAGCATGCACATCAGTCTCTTATAACTGAGTTTTGGAATCATGGAGCCAGTTCTATAAAAATATGTGGGAAATTTCTGCTTTTATTTTTCTGAAGAAATCAACAAAAAATTGCATTTTGTGATACATTAGGACTAGGTCAAATTGTTCAGATAAGTTCACACTTATTAAGGAGCTCCAGCATAGGCCTAAGGCAGCTAAGAAATGCCACCTGTGAAATGCCAGGATGAAGACACATACAGGCATGTGTGGAAGCAGACTTCTGCAACGGCTGGAGAAATATAAAACCCCACACCATTCATTCTGAAATATTTTATGAACCATTTTCCATTCAACAGAGCCTTATTTTGTTCAGATATATTTCATATGTCTTAACAAAATCTACATATATTCTATACATAACAAAATCTCTATCTAGTTTTTCAAATTTGACTTTCTATTTTCCTCCCATTGGTAATTAATTCTAGTTCTGTAAAAGCGTAATCTCTTCTGGTAAAAGCTATGTGTTGAATCAAATAAAATAGCAGAAACACCTTTTTATAATATACTACGTTATTTTTACCTTAACTGGATTTACTAACATTCATTATAATCAAACTGAATGCCATTAAACCGTAGGCCAGAAAAGTTCAAATGTCACTCTTTTTAGTGACAAAGAAGAGCAGTTCTAATAATTTTTATTCAAGAGCAAGCAAACAAAATTGTAGGTACTTGTGTCTGTCTGTAGGTTGATCTATAAATCAAAAATATCAGAAAGAGTAAGACTTCAGTTAAATTGATCATTCAAAGGTTTCAAAACTAAAATATTTTCAAAATGTCAGACTTTACCTGTTATTAATATTATTTTATGAGTCAGTGATTAAGAGATTTTTCCTTCAGAGGTGTTGGCTTGTTCAGATCAAAACATCTACATTGCAAATTAAAATGGAAGGGAAAAGCTGAGGAACATGAAAAAGGATTAGGGGACTGCTTTTTAAAAAAAGAATCTCTGAAGATTTATTTTAGAATTTAATCTTCAGCTGATAACTTGTACTATTATTTGATAGATAATATCATATGCTTAAAAAACCCAAAACTCAACAAACCACTTCAAAGACACCTGGGGAAAATAAAATGGGTCATATGGGATTTTAAGAAGTTAAGCAACATTTTTAATTATTGCTAGTTATCTTAGCAGATAGGAATGTCTATTTCAGTCATCTTGCTACATCAGTAAGGTAAGCTATGTATGTAGTGTCTGATGTAGTAAGATATTACATGACTGCTATATCATTTTTTAAATATTTACAAAAAACCCAACGCAAAACCAGAATGATGTTAGCCTCTGGTCAATGATATAGTTAAATTAATAAGAATTATTATAAGCCTACTCTTTCCCTTAAAACAAAGAAATAAAAACAAGCTTCTAAACCAATAAACAAAGCCATAAGTCATCGTCTTTGCCCCGAATTATTGGATAAGATTTTGGCAAAGAATTGAAAATTGATTGATCATATATTTAAACTATTTAGGGTTAAATAATTGTAGATATTTATCACATAAGATGGTCAGTTTATAAAGGTAGATTTCATATGTCTGGAATATGAAACTGATATTAGAGAATGCAAGAATGTTTTTACAGGAATGTCTACAATAATTGCTGTGTTACCTCTCATATGCTTCTGTGCTAGCTGGGTAAATTCTTGACCAATTCCAATATGTTTATGGATTTAATAATGCATATCAGTGTTTTGCTCTAGTGAATCCAAACAGCTATGGAAATATAGTGCTTTAGTTGTTATAATTTCTTCTTATATCTTACTGAGAAATTTAAATAGGCAGCATAATGCTATTTAAACCAGAGTAAGGAGAAGAGTACAGATATCAAAAACTGTAAAGTCCACTTTTCTTTATGATGTATTTTCCGCATTACAAACCAGATCCTTTATCTCCAACAAAGGTATATTTTATGTACAATGGTGAAAAAACTCCTTAAATATAAATAGACATACAAAGAGTAATAATGCTACCATTAATAACAATAATAATAATAATCATAATAAACCATCTTGCTGCGAAACAGTGATGACAATAATAATCAACCACTTTTTTCATTATTTTCTGTATCCTTTAGTATTCATGCTGATAACTAATTACTGCCCGAATAACAAATACAAAATGAAGCACTATATATATTTTAGTTTTTGTTTAAATGTACAAAGATGAATCTTCCTAAAACCCTGTTCGACCATTTGACAAGTCCAGGAGATAAATGAAATTGGCTTCAGAAAAATATCTAAAGTGCAAGACTGTGTTCATAATAACATACATACAAAGCCACAGACATGGAGGCTGACATGAAAATGTTTCCTTAACATGGAAAGTTTCTTTCAAAAAACACTTCCTGAAACGTTTTTCCCATGAGATATGACTCAATTAAACAATATGGTCAAAACATGGAATATGTGCCACTAAATCACAACAATATGGTCAAAACATTGACCATAATAGAACAAACACTTGTAATAAGTGTTAAAACTCTCAACTCATGTGATACAAAGGCCAAGAACCAAACCGTGACTGAAGGCAAACAAATAGGATCTCATGGCTAATGTTTCAGGCAGTTAATGTAGACAGCTTTTGTTTTCCATTGAAGTTAACTGGAAATAATCCAATCTTCTCAGAACTTCAGACAGCTGCCCCAGCATTTGTGTCTGTATTTCTCTTCATCCTCTGAGTAGCAGACTTTCCATTTGCTTCAGTACAACCTCTTCCAGTTCTGATTGTGTTCTGCTTTAATTCTTCCCCAGCATCATTCATAAAGTGCTTTCATGAGCAGTTCAGAAGACACAACTTCTCTCCTCAAGGAAGGAGGAAGAAACTGGGTGATAGACTTCAGCATCACTCAGGCACATGAGACCTCTGTGATGCTTTTCTCCAAGATGACAGTCCTGCAGGAAGCGTGGTAAACATGGAGGACAAGAAGCCAAAAGCCATAAGGCAGTGAGTGCTGGTTAAATCAGAAACCTAACCAGCTAATGCTTTTTGAATTCTATAATATTGAGCCATTTCTGCATAGCATAGCAATGTAATCTATAGTTACCTTAGTGCTAAATATGCTTTTCCTGTCTATAATGCACACAGAACCTTATACATTCTAGAGAAAGAGCACCTAGAGTCAGCCATCAGGAAAGTTACAGAAATATATACTTGTTCTTGTCACTTCCTATTGCTCATGGTGCTCTGTAATGTGTTCTTTAGATGCGCTGCAATACCAGCTATACCTTCTTTTTAACCTTGTGGTCATTCTACCCAAAGTAATCCACAGTGCTCTGGTAAACCAGCTCAGCTAAAAGCAGAACCACGTGTAGCAATTAGCTGTCACCTTGTAATTGTGTTTTCTCTATTTGAGCTGAGAAGAAACAACCTGTAAAATCAAAGCTGGGTTTTTAATGTGAAAGAGAATACACTTTGTTGTCTCAGTTTAGTCTTCAGTCACCAGTGTGCAGCACAATATAGACTTCAACAGCTCAACTGCTGCTGCTGCCCTTGATAGTGTCATTCAAACTGCTTTTGAGGTTCTCAACAAAGGAAACTGAGCTGTTTGACAATTAGATTTAAAAGATGTGGAGGAAATAACAGTCCATAAAAGTGAGTGACATTCTCAGACAGACTCAACTAGTATTTTCCTTCCCAATGGAGACACAAAAGGATGACTGTGGCGGGGAGAGTATAGCTGTAATTAACTTGTCATTTGTATTAATAATTATATAGTTTCAAGACTGCATATTTTTACAGCTAAAGTCATAGACTAAAATGCAGGTTCAATTCTTGCTTCTCTCAGACTTCTCATGGGACACTGCACAATCAATTTATCTTTCAGTTCATTTATTGCTTTTAATGTGAAAAAGAATAGTAATTTTTTATTTTCCTTACAGTCATTTATATGAATTTGTAGTTCTGTTTTAGTTGGAGTTTCTCTTATTATAAATGAGATCTAATAAGTTTTAAAACACACTTTTTTAAAAACTGGTCGAATTGGAATAGAAACATTTTAATAAGGCATTCAGTTTGCAAATTTCCCTATTTTACTAGAAAATATTTGTCCCAGTTCATTAAAATTATCTATATGATATCCCATTTTAAGTTTAATTAAAATAAAATGGACATTTTTTTCCTTAGAAAAATAACATATTTTCCTTATTCTAAATTTCATATTCAGCTCTAGATATTTAGAAAGACTACCCAATAATAATAATTTAAAATGTTTGAAAAAGATTCTATATTCGGAAAACCAATAGTAATAAAGTATTTGGCACATATTGTGTATTTATTCATCTGCTTGAAGAGGAGGAAACTTTGCCCTTTGTCAGCCATTACATACTTGTGAAACCTCTGGCATCCCACTTATTTAAGATAATTTATGTCTACTGAAACACTAAATCCAGGCATCTGGATTTTTATTCTGAATCTCAGAAGGCAGGCAAGATAGAGTCAGGGAAAATTAATTTTTTACTATCTCATTTACTTGTTTAAAATGGAAAAACTATTAAAATAATTGTGCACCTTATTTTTTACCTGCTTAGTCTAAAAGAAAGAGCCATAACAGTATTTTGGCCTCACTCTTATATTTTTTTGCTCAAGGATATACATATGGAGGATTATTCAATCCAACATATGAGGGGTTGTGATGTTTTAGACATTTTTAGAGTAGTACTTTTTAAATATCTTGGGAAGCCTATTTTCTATGAAAAATGCAGATATAGTTTAGGAAGGATGTTAAGCTTCAATGAAACATCTCATTTAGTTGTTTCACGGGGATAAAAACAAAGGACACTTCATTTTGTCATTTCCTGAAGTAAATATTTCACTTAGAAATGTGCTTCAGTATTACTAAATGTCTACTAGAGTTAAGAAATTCAATTGCATGAACCTTTTCACACTGTGCTGACCTTTAGTTTGACCCAAAGCAAAGTATGGTTTAGTAAAGCAAATATACACACACATATATGTATATACTTATTTACGTCTATATTCACACTGGTGTCTGCTGCATAGGTCATGGAACCCTTTAGGTTGGAAAAGACCCTTACAATCATTGAGTCTAACCATTCCTCCAGCACTCCCAAGCCCACCTCTAAACCATGTCCCTAAGAGCCACATACACATGGCCTTTAAACTCCTCCAGGGATGCTGACTCAACCACTTCTGTGAACAACCTGTTCCAAAGCTTGTTAAACCTTTAATGAAGAAATTTTTAACAATATCCCAATATATATATATAACTTTTAATAATATCTCATTTCTTCTTGTCCTATTGCTTGTTACTTGGAGAAGAGCCTGACTCTCACCTGGCTTCACCCTCCTTTCAGGCACTTGTAGAGATGAGCAAGTCCCTCTGAGCTTCCTTTTTTCCAGGTTAAACAACTGCAGCTCCCTCAGCTTCTCCTGATCAGACTTGTGCTCCAGACCCTTCCCCAGCACCACTGCTTGTTTTTTAGACACATTATTTACCTGTTAATGCTAGAATTTTAGATCACGTAAGGGAATAAGGGCAACTGATTTGAGCGTTGGAGATTTCATTTCAAGTATGTCTCATGGGAAGTTTTCAGTTTCTTTAGTAGTCTAAAAGATAACCTTGCACACCTCAATCTTGTCACTTCTGCTTGTATGTAACTATTGACATTGAGGGTATCTCTGAAAGCAAAAAAGGAATGGTTTAGATTTATCATCAGCTATACTGTCTAACATAATTTGACAGCATGAAACTATGAAATGGATAGAATGATTAAAATTTAAATCCAGCTATACTTACAGTAGGTGTTAAAGCCAATGCACCTTCTAAGCCAAAAGTCATTAGAAAGAGTTAAGGCAGAAGCATTGAATCTTTTGGGGTCCATCAATTTCAATTCATTTGCTCTAATTTTATGGATCAGTACTTGGTCTCTTCACTCTAGTGTCTATGAAATGTCAGTTCTTCTAGTGACAACTCCTGAATAAAATGACCTGCATGTGGAGCTATTATTTCTACATTTTTCCAGTGTTCAAATATTTAACCACATAATGTGTGTCTCCTAGAATTAGGTTGATGCAGTGGCAAAGTACAGCATGCATTGTTTCCCTTGGCATTGCAAGTGGCATAAAATCCAGCTGACTGCAGTTCCATGGTACACTTCTAATAGTCTGGAGAGCTCTGTTTCTCCAAAACAGACATGATTTGCCACTTACCATATATGCTTTTAAAAAGTATGTATTTATACACTATGTAAAGAGCTAAATTATGTAAAATACACAATAATTATATTTTAAAGCAGCTGGAATTACTGTACAAATAATGTAACTGATGCAAACCACAAAAACATTGACATGAAAAGTTAATTATCAAATTATACTTAATATTTGTTCTTCATAACCATTTTTTGTTGCACCTGTAAACATCAACAATCCATAGGTGAAAGGGACCAGGGAGTGAAATCTCATCTATTTATCCTTGTTCATATTAATGGAACTTAAAGTCGCTTTCCTTGTGCTTTTCTTTCTAGAAAGATATTTTCAGTCGTAATGATGAATATCATATACTTCCAGTAATTTTAAAAATCATTTCATATTTGTATGAAAAGAAAATAAGAAACAATTAATTTAAGGCTTTTCAAGACTATAGGGATTTTAGAGGGATTGAGGGGATTGAGATTTTAAAAGAAAAAAATTAGAGCATTGTGGACAAAACTAAAATCTTGTCCTTTTCTTTATTTCTTTTTTTTTTTTTTTTTTGTCACAGTCTGTAGAATCCAACTCTTAAATGGAAAGGCAAGTTCCCCCTTCCTCTGCCTCCAGTTCATTCATCATTTGATGTTTGATATTTATGTCTGTCATCTGCCATCGGTCAAAGCATTCCTTTATGAACAATGAACTATTCCTGATGCACAATCATTAGCAGCAAAGTATGGAACCTTAACATCTAAAGGTTTTAGATGCTAAATACTTTAATTTTGCACTTTCATGATGACTTCCAAAAGTCACTTTGCTGTTCCCTCCATCCTATGAAGTTCAAGAGGGAGCAGAGGCATCCTAGGAATACAAATGTTTGCTTCATTCTGCAGTAAAGGGCAAAAACTTTCCAGCCCTAGAGATGACCAAGATTACTCATCATAGCACTCAGGAATCAAGCTTGAGGAGTTCCAAGGGAGCTTGAGTCATCATTGTGCTCAGTGGTGGAGGAGGAAGAACCCCTAATATTTTTTTAATGTCTTTTCATTACACTCATCATTAATAATGTATCATAGCCTTTAGCCTTGTGTATTAATTTGGTCCAAAATTTTAGAAGATATACTCTATAAAGTGCACATTCATGCTTTGTCAATATTTTTAGCCATCATGTGTATAATAGGAATTAAAGAAAACAGGCAAAGTAGTTGAGAAGCTCATCCAGCCATTATGCTCACTCTGGCACTGAAGTTCACTGACTAACGGATTTCTGATGCAGATGGAAGTTTATGCACCATTGAGATATTGCTTTGACAGATCAGGCATGATAGCTGGGACTGTTAGTCTTTCAAGCCTGAAGAGTTTTCTTCCATGGCTTCAAGAGGAGCCTTTCCAGAGCAGCAAGATATTCACAACAGACACCATAATGAAGGACTTAACAAGTTTACTTGAATGCTGCAAGAATAAATCAACTTAACTACAAAAAAGTAAAGAGAAGTTCTTAAAGAAGAAATGAAGTTACACCAGGTACACATAATGAAAAGTCATCTTGGAAGTGAAGTGCTCTGGCAACTTGAACTATAGTTCAAAAAATATTTTAAAAAACTAGGAAATATTAATAGATAATTTCACAAACTTTCTGAGATTATAAACTGTCATGTACCTTAGCTTGTCAGAAAAGAATGGACATGTATCTGAACACATTATACTTAAGAAAATTAAATACAACAATTAAAGGAATATGAGTGACCACTAAGGCAAATATTTATAAAAAATAAAAATTTATTTTTATTGTCTGCAACCTTACTGTCTTCAGTGGACACTGAATTATGTTGTGAAGACCTTCCTTTAGTTACCAGCATCTTCTTTTACCTGTTTTTGTACTCCTTCTTGCTGTTGTTTTAACATAATATAAAGGTATTTATTATAAAATAAAGGCATTGAAACCCAAAGAGAAGTCAACTTCTAGTTGACTTAATGCGTTTATTTAATTAATGCACCTTTATGATATCAACATGGAAAGCAAGTGCAATCAACTCTATTGCACTTTATCAGGCCCATGTTCCTTGATCTAAAAGGGATTTATTTAGAGCCTCTAATGAAGTAGTAGCAGCTGTGGGGAGATTTTTTACACTACCTTTCCATCTCCTGTTTTTGGCAACAAAATATTAAGACCTTGAATTGAATTGAATATAGTCACCAACAAAGCAAAATGTGCCCAAAGGGCTCATCAAAATATAGGGAGAAAATAATATGTTTGCCAGCTACATATTGATGCAGAATATTGCTTTGACTGA
This sequence comes from Pogonocichla stellata, assembly GCA_026546895.1. NCBI lineage: Eukaryota > Metazoa > Chordata > Aves > Passeriformes > Muscicapidae > Pogonocichla > Pogonocichla stellata. The sequence goes on along the minus strand of JAOTQZ010000001.1, from coordinate 101,011,570 downwards.
GACTTCTTCGAGGCCAATAATATCACAAGAATATGCTGCAGTCAAACTTTTGGAATATGTTAGTTACTTGTTTTTACTGAAATGCCAAAAAACCCACCTCAATAGAATTGCACAGGCTTGCTACATTTCAATAACTGTTACCCAAGACAGAAATCTGCACTGAAAAATCCTAGATCCAAACCAGAGAAAGCAGAGTGAGAGAAGATTGTGAATTCCTTAATACTCAATTGAATTTAAAATACTAATGTAGAAGATACATAATGAATGTTGAGGTATAAAGCCAACATAGACTTTACAACATAATTTAAAAGTCTTGTCAATTGCCACAGCACTAAAGCAAGGAAAATGTCAGATAATTCATCTATATCTTTCTTTATGTAACAATGCTGTCATTGAAAAAAAGTACTAAAAAAAAGCTTCTATCCATCTGTAGTATGCACTAGATTAAAAGGTCTCTGCCTCATACCCTGCATTACAATAACAACTTAATTATAAAATCATCTGCATTTTTATCTTTTGTTATTACAGGATCAATTCCAGAGCTCTTCTCACAAATTGAATTCTTGTGTTGAAACATAAGCATGACAGTACCAATAGGGCCAAATTGACACATGATGTTTTGTATCTAACCTAAGGAGAAGTCTTACATCTTTGAGATTTTATCACCAATGTTCATGTCTTTATGGATATTTTGGTATAGGTTTCTTTTTTTCTGATTTTTTTTTCTTTTGTTCAGTGAAGGAAAGAAAATAGAGATTCTGATGTAATAACAAAAGTCCCAGTTGATTTGAGAAGACTCAAAATATTATGGAAGAGACTGTAGAATTGAAAGATCTAGCAACAATGTTGGGGTAGATCCTCCTGCAACGTGTGAAATGTGATCACTGAGTGGTCTTTGAATAATTTTACAGCTTCAGCTTCAATTCAGTTCCATTTTTCTCATCAGTCCTGAGCCTGCTCAGCTTCCTGTCAAAACCAGCACTCCAAACTGTTGTCAATTTAGATTTCCAACTTACTGTTTAATATAGATGTGATTCTGAGTAGCTATTTTTCTCCAAAATAAGGTGTCATAAATGGAAGACTTGTAAATATAATTCTTCTCTATAGAGGCGACAAGCCTTGTTTTCTTGCTAGCAGGATATTTAAATTGCGCTGCTTGGCTGCAGAATCTCACGCTGTGCTGTTGCATTCAGAAACCATTATCACTGTAGGAAATAATAGCAAGTAGATATATTAATTAGGAGTTTTGAAAAGTAATGATGAAGATAAGATCTATCCACATCTCTGTGATTCACAGCTATGTGAAACAGAATAGCTAAGAAATGACATAGTAATTCAAGCCATTGCATTTTATTGTAAATAAATTCATCTAGTAATAATGTGGGCTAGGAAGAAATACCTAGAAAGATAAAGTTAAGCAAGGTTATTTGACAATGAAGTTCATATGAGAGGCTTACCATAGGCCTTGGATAAATCACTGGACTTTGTTTCTGCATCTCCAAAGCAATATTGGGGTCAGCAGTTAATAGCTTCTCAGAGGATAATGATTAGGGAAGGCAAAGCTGTTGTGATGTCTAACCATTAGCATTGTTACCACTGAAGTTTGAAGAATTAATTAAAAATATAAAAGGTTTAGATTGTAAATTAACCAAAATTTCTTCAACCAAGAGGTTGTCAAACACTTCAACAGGCTTCCCAGAGAAGGATAGAGTTATGATCCCTGTAGGCATTTAAAAGATACATAGATGTGTGTGCCACTTAGTGACATGGTTTAGTCACGGACTTGGCAGTGTTAGGCTTACACTTGGACTTGATTTTAACGGTCATTTTCAACCTCAATTATTTCAAGATATCACTTAAAAGAAAATACAATGATCTAAGGCTATTAAACATTAACAATTGAAAAAAAAACTTAGCTATTTCTATCAATTTTAAAAAATTGTCGCTAAAGAAATGAAAAGATAGACAAAAAGGAGGGGTATGTAAATTTTCAGCATTGCTAAACTAAGGTGGATATAATTCAGAAAGTCTCATTTTTTTCCAGTCCTCAAAGCTCCATGCAGCTTCCTGAAATACCTACCTCATCCTTGTTACTGGATGACTTGTACAACGGAGACAACAAAAAACATAATTATCAAGATAAATACTTCCACCTTTGGTAATAACTATTGTTGCAATGGGAATTGAAAACCAAAATCTTTCCTCATATATAAAGTGTAAATAAAGTCAATATAACTGTGCTTATAGTGCATTTGAATCCAGCCATCAGTTCTTGTCTAAAACAGAAAAGAGATTCAGTTGTGTGGAAAGAAACAAGCAAAAAATCTCAAATATAGCTTGGGATAAACTTCCGACTTTTGCAAAATATTTGGAGTTCTGCAAGGAAAATGCAAAAGGGAAGGTCTCCTCAAGGGACTAGTTACTGAAACATTGCTTCAAATTAAAAGAGAGTAGGTTTAGATTAGCTATTAGAAAAAAGTTCTTTACTGTGAGGGTGGTGGGGCCCTGGTACAGGTTACCTGGAAAAGCTGTGGAAGTGTTCAAGACCAGTTTGGATGGGGACCTGAACAACCTGATCTAATGGAAGATGTCCCTGCTCATGGCAAGGGGTTGGAAAGAGATGATCTTTAAATCCAATACTTCAAATCCAAAGCATTCTATGATTATGTTATTGTTGGATATAAATTCAATTTGAAATACTGCCATAGTTTCATTGTCCTTTCTAAATAGATACACATGTAATTACACCTCTGTGGGTTCTGGGGTTTTTTTGTTTTGGTTTTTTTTTGGTTTTTTGTGGGGGTTTTTTTGTGTGTGTGTATTTTTTTGGGTTTTTTTGTGTGTGTGTGTGTGTGTGTACGTGTGTAGGAGTTTTCCTCGGTTATGTCATCTCTGTAAACATGGCAAAATCCAGGCATAGCTTTCCCTCCTGGCTCACTCTATGTGTAGTATAGAAAATAAGGTGTGATTACTATTAGAGACAGACAATGCCTGGCATATTGCCACTCTGGATAGTCAACAGATTAGCATGACTGGAGCTCTGCTGTTCCTCAGCAGCTTTTGTAAAAGTCTGGTGATGAACAAGGAAGGAAATTGCAGATAGCTGTGATTGACTGTGATTGGAACAAGTAATGCAGAAGAAAGGCAAGAAAGTCTAAAGATGAGCTCAAACACAAGGCTGGAGCACAAGAGTGGAGTGAGATACTCAACAGAAATGGCCTTTGTGAATATCACTTTTTAATAGCATGTATACAACTCCTAGTGCCTATCCCAGAATTTAGGAACACCTGATTTATCTGATTCCTTTCCTTTAAGGAATGTTATAAAATAAAAGAATTGGCATGCTTTTCCTATACCAGTAAAGAAAAATATTTTTTCCTAGGAATACTAGGCTTTGGGACATAAAATTAATTCTTATTTGGTGATTATGCTGAGTTAATATTTATGCTCCACAAAGTATATTATGTAATCCTGTGAGCTCTAAGTAAATAGCATAATGAGTTTAAATGTCAATTGTCTCTTTCAGACTTCACCTATTATCCTGACTGATAAATTAGACAACAAACTTTGCTGAGAAAAACATTTAATTTTTTTAGAATGCTAAAGAAAATTATGAAACTTAAATTACTTTCCTTTAGAAGAGTTTCACACTGAACCAATGTCCATAATTTGCACTTAACAATGTTTTTGTATTGAGTCTCAGTCTTACAAACTCTAATGCAGGTGCTTAACTTCATTCACTAGAGTCAAACTGTTGATTTCACTTCTCCAGGTGAAGTTGCCAGACATTCAGCTCAGCTTATACAAATATCCATATGAAAAAAAATGCAATGTATTTGCAGCGTTATCTAACACGAGGAATAAAAGAGGGTGAAGTCATCTCAGAGATTGCTGGCTTCCTGATTTACATAAACATTGCAATGTATAAATGCTGGCTCAAGAGAATTGAAAAGTCTCTGAAAATATTTTGAATGCTTCTGTGAACGCAAAAAAAAAAAAAAAGACAGACGAAATTCCAAAGCAGTGGTGCCAGGTAAGGTATTTTAGACAATGCATTGGATAGGAAGAATATTACACAGAAGATCCGAGAGGATATCTATAATTTCCTGTCCTTTACTATGAGGCCAGTAATTCTCTGCTGTTGCCTCCACTGTACATTTCCCAGTAATTCCACAGTGAATAATTTATCATGGAGTTCTTCATGAAGACACTTCCAGGTTGGAGCTTAACATTGTATAGTTATGAAAATCTGAGATGTTTAAAATATGCAGAGAGGCAGTTGGGAATGCATTTTAGGAACATTTAATTAAGGGTCTATACAGAAAGGTTTATCCTGCTGCTCTAATGTTTCCCCCTTTTTATTGATCCATCAGTGTAGTAGAGGCTGGACTAAGATGTTTTCTGTCCTAGCAGATAATCTGTATGCATATCATCTGGCCAGATGTTAAAAAAATCTTCCCCTGTCTTTTTATTATTCTAGCCAAATTGTTTTATCTCTGCTTTATCATTCCTGGAACTCACTATCAATTGATCTTTACATCTTGCTCCTACAAGAAATGGAGGTCAAATCCCCACAATCATTTGTGTAAATGGGGATAAACTTCTAGTCATTCATGACAGCCTGAATCCTCCCCAGCTCTGATGGAGATTAAAAGACAGTAAGAATTGTAGAGGCAAGAGCAAAAGCAGAACTTTGGATGCCAGTTTCAGCATTAATAAAGTATCATTACTCTACTAATTTGGAGTTCAGCACAGATTGTATTGCGTGCAGATATAATTCTAATAGTATTGAACTTTGTGATATTATTGAAGTCTGATGGGAGAAATGAAAAGTTAACTTTTTCTCATATGTGATATGCTGTCTGTCTTACATAAAATTAGGCTTCACACATACAGCAAAGAGAAGTTTTCTTGTGTATTCAGACGTTCATGCTGAAGCCCATATTTACACCATCAGTCAGGAAACTTGCAACTGCAACAGGAGGATATAAATATAAAATAGAGTTCCGAACATCCAGCTTCTACTGCAGCTCTTTCATTGTGTCACTGATAAATCTGTTTAATTGTAAGCTCCTGACTTCATTTTAACAATGAAAAGAATTATTATTCAGGGCTGTCACTGTCAAGTTATATGTATAATTGAATCTCTGTATGGTTTTGTGCAAAAAATTTATTGTCACACTGTTTCCAAAAATTTCTTTGTTTTGTTGGGGTTTTATACTTGTTTATTTTGTTTTGTTTAATGAAATAAAAAGAGTTCTATAGCAACTTAGCTACTTATAGTAATTCAAATTTTATTCTAATTATTTTTTTGCTACATTAATTTTGCAATTAAGAGTGAGAATGGAGATCATGGCTGACAACATTCACAAGCCAGGCTTCTAATTCCTTGATTAGCTCCTGGCAGCAGAATTGAAAACAGACAATTTGATTTGTTTTCCCTGTGGGAATGAAACAAGCATGAAGAGAAGTTAGCAGAAAAAAATTAAAAACGAAATCCTAAATGTCCACCTGTGGCCCAAAATATTAAAGCAGTTAAATCTAGTTTCTAAAATAATAGACCTTGATGTGAATTCTCGAGTATTATTTACCAAATATTGCAAGAAAAATGCAAGATTTCTTCATGCATTACATTATTTTATGGGAAAAATATATTTAGGCTTAGAAAAAATAATTATGCATATTCTGAATATTTTGAGTAATATTTTCTAGGTAAGGACAATATATTTGCACCAGTTTCCACAGAAATCAGTGCTCATCTCTTTTGAATTTATGTGACCCAACTTCAGATGCAGTACAAGATTTAATTTTGTTGTCACTCCAGAGTTAAATAGATTCTTCACAGTGGAAAGGCTCCTTTAGCCTTAGATGATATGAGAGGAATGACATTGCAATGGAAAAAAAAATTAAATTACATTAGTTCTTTTAGCCCATAAAATTTGTTGTTTGGAAAATAAATAGATCTCTGTGGTTCATGGGATCGACACTAAATAGCAAGACAGAGAGTTGCTTTCTCCGATTTTGAAGATATGATCTTTACAGTTTTTACACAAAAGCCCTCAATAGAATTTCTTCCTGATTTTATTGAATCAGGTTTCTGTCTGTGCTCAAATGAGATTTCTTGAACCTTGCAACTCAAGGAGTCAGAACTGAGCATTTCACACATTAATAAATGATAGTTTGTCTTGGTTAGTATAGAGAAAAGTCAGGTAGTCATAAATTCCCAAACTAAGTACTGTATGTATTCTACCACATTAAAGTCCAGGATAACATGAAATTCAATATTCATTCAGAGAAGACAGCAGTGTTCATAAAATATTGAGTTATGTAGTTTTAAATGTTTTAATTTCTGTGAGCCAGAAAGAGAAATTATTTATTTTTCTGTGCATACATTTGAAAACTTCATTATTCTTTGTGAACAGAAAGGGGGAAAGGTATATGACTGTTTGGAGGTATAAATTTTACAACCATGCTGCACAAATTGTAAATTGTTCACACTGGTGGTTGTCTATAGGTCTGCAGTTACATTACTTAGAACGATGACAATTCAGTCAATGCTTTGGCACTTCTGTAGTAAATATGGTTTAATTATAATAACAGGAGTGTATAAAGATAGAGACATAAAAAATATGCTCTGACTGCTCACAAAAAAAATCCCTTGGACAAGGATTTTGCAAAGCAACCCTTGGGTAAAATCAGCATTATGGCTGAGAGGCAAAGGATACCATCAGGTACCTGCTTCCAGCTGTTAATCTTCATCTACAGGGACAGCAGACTCAAAAACTACCTGAGTAATTTCTTCAGTGTCCCATTTCTCCATCCTGTGAGGAAAGGCAACACATGGCTTCTATCCTGCCTAATGACACTCAAGGGAGGTGCTGATTTTCCTCACGCTGATTATTTGCATGTCACTTACAGAATCACAAAATGGTTGAAGTTTAAAGAAAGCTCTGGACATCATCTGGTCCAGCCCTCTTGCTTTAGAAGCTTCATCTAGAGTAGGTTGTCCAGAACTACATCCAAATACCTTTCGAATATCTCCAATACTCATCAATCTCCCTGAGAAATCATCTCCAATGCTCGGTCAATCTTACAGTAAAAAAAAATTACTATTTCTACAGTTCCTGTGTTTCCGTTTCTGTTTATTGCCTCTTATCCTTTCACTAGACACTACTACTGTAAAGAGTCTTGGTGCTTCTAGACCCACTTTTCATATATTTAAATTAATTGATAATCACTCCTCTGAGACTATACAGTTCTCAGCCTTTATTCATAGGAGTGATGCTTCAGTTTCTTAGTTATTTTATTGGCCCTTCACTGAGCTCTGTCCAGAAGCTCCATGGATTTCTTGTGCTGGGGAGCCCAGAACTCACAAGCACAGCAACATATTTGGAATACACACAGTACTTCAAGTGTGAACTGATCGGTCCTGAGTACAGGAGAAGGATCCCCTCCCTCCACCTGCCAGCAGCACTGTTCCTACTAGTCCAAATGCAGCCCAGGATACCATCTGCCTTCTTTGTCTAGAGGGAAGGTTCATGGCTCATGTTCATCCTGGTGTCCATCAGCCCCCACGGGCCTTTCCTGTAGAGCTGTTTCCTGCCTGGGTGGCCCCCACAATATATTACTACAATGGGTTTGTAATGTCCCTGCTTGAGTTTCATGAGGTTACTCACCCAATTTTTCCAGTTGCTCAAGATCCCTCTCAGTGGCAGCATGAATTTCTGGTGTATCAGCCATTCCTCTCAGCTTTGCATCATCAGCAAAGTGGCTAAGGGTAAATTCTGCCACATCAACCAGATCATTACAGAAAATGTTAAAAGGATCTGACCTAGCATGGACAACTGGGACACACCTCTGGTTACTGCCCCCTGACTGGACTTCACGTCACTGGTCACCACCCTCTGGATCTGACCATTCAGACATTTTCCAATGGATCTCCGCTGTCTGCTCATCCAGCTTATACTTGTCTAACTTCTCTGTGAGGATCTTAATGGGGAAAACAAAACTCTTACCAAAGCCATCCACAGCCCTCCCTTCATCTAATGACACAGTTAATTTATTGTTGAAGGTCGTAAGATTGGTAAAAAATGACTTCTTCTTGGTGAATTCATGTGGACTACTCCTGTTGGACTTGTATTACACATGTCTAGAAATGGTTCTCAGGATTAGCTGGTCCATTAACTTCCCAGGCTTTGAGGTTAGGCTGAATTCTCAACAGTTCCAAGTTCTCCTTTCTGTCTTTTCAGAAGTTAGGAGTAAAACTTCCTTTCCTCTGCCCTTCAGGCACCTCTCTCAATTGCCATGATCTTTCCAAGATTGCCAAAAATTGCCTCTTAAGAACATCAGCCAGGTCCCTCAGCACTCATCTCATCAGGCCCCCATCAGGATCAATATATGGATAATGTGATTAAGTATTTGTAACCTGATCCTCTTTCACGAAGGGCATGCATTTCTTGCTCCAGAGTTTCTCTGTGGTTTCTGAGGTCTGGATCCCTGAAGACTGGTCTTGCTGATGTGAAGAAGATATTCAATACCTCAGCCTTTGCTGTGTTCTGTGTAACCAAGTCACCTGCCTCATTCACCTGTGCACTGCCATGTTCTCTGGTCTTCTTTTTATCACCTGGTGACTTAAAAAATCTATTCTTCTTGTCTTAGGCATCCTTTGACAGATTCAATTCCATCTGGGTTTTGTCTTTCCTAATGCCCTGCCTGCATGCTCAGTCTCAGCATTCCTCCAGGGTTACCTGTCCATACTTCCACCTTTAATACACTTTCACCCTGTTTCCACCTTCTGTTTGTATCAAAAGATTAATTTCAATCCATTTTTCTGTGTATCACTGCCTGCTTTGAGCTTGGAGCTGTACAGAAACTTAGAAAGTTAAGATTAGTCAGGAAGAGCATTATTTTAAAGGAAGACCATTACTCTAAAATCAATGAGAAGAGGAGGAGAACCACTTCTTTTCTCAAAAAAAAAATTAAAAGTCTTAAATAATTTTTCCAGCTCCATCCAAGCATCTCATAAATGTAAGAACTCTACTTCTTATAAATCCACATTGGGCAAGTGATACAAAAATTTTACAATATGCTTATTCCTCAGTGCCAGTGATCTAAGTTTTTTTTTTTTTTTTTATGAGAAAAACACTGCAGAAAACATATCAATTATTTTTTACGGTTATCATTTTCTTTTTATATAATCAACCTCTCTTAATTGATAACTAGGTGTTCTAGTTATTTGATTGCACAAAAAACTACTCATAGAAATTTCTAGTCCTCAAGGTTAAAGAGAAAGATACTTTAAAAATTAATTTTGACTCTTCCAATGACTATGAAAAGCAGAAAAAAATTCAAGGTTTTGTTCTGTTTTGCTTTGTTTTATTACTTATTCTAAGGTAATGTTATTTTTTAAATTATTATCAATTTTATTCAAGGGCCCTGATTTGTATTACTGGAATTCTTTGTGTTTACAACAGTGTCTGTGTCTGTTGGGTTTTTATGTTTTATTGGCTGAATATTATGCCTAAAAATAGCCAGCATCAGACTGGAAAGATAGAAGATTGATTTCACTGGCATTTACCTGACACTAAAATGTTGTATATCCATGTCTAAAAGTCCTAAAGCTGCCATCAGATTGGATTATAAAAAGAAGAGAATGTAATCAACGAGAATTGAATTTTAAAGACTTTATTAATAGCGTAGATGAAAATCAAATTTGAGTATTTATACTGTAATTATATTGCTCTCACATTCTAGCCATTGTTAGCTTAAAGTTGACCTTTTAAAATTATATAACTGATTCTTCCAGAAGTAATTGCGCTTAATCAATACCAACTGCTTGATTTTGTCACATTGCTTCTCAAATGTACAATAAGCAAAAATACATGGTGTAATCTGTTTAAAAAAAAAAAACCCTGTATTCATATAGTGCATTCTGATAAAAAACAGCTCTCCTCTTATTTGTATGTGCAGTTGGAGGTAAGTGTCGGTTGTTAATGGCAAAGTCACTTTGAAAAACAAAATTCTGTGTTATAAACTTTTGTTAAATGTTAAGAGGCTTTTCATGCCTCAACTTCTTCTCAGAAGATCATCAGCTGGGAACATGTGTTGTAACTCCACTAAAGCACTTTGCTACATTAAGTAGCCTCAAAAATGACAGAGACAAAAGGCTACTAAACACTGCAGGGCAGCCAACGTCTTCCAAAACTGCAAAAATTTTAATAATGATGACTGAAATATGTTTTCATATTTAGCCTACACTTTGTCAAAATGATCTCAAAGGTAACTTGATAATGTGATGTGAAATTTGTCTTATCTTCCCAGGTTTTTGTCAATCTGTGTGGTCATGCTTGAAGAGCTGAATTGCTCAAATCAGTTCTGGTAGAAAAGAAAGCAGAGATTAAAGTATAGGGAGACTGGAATGATTAACACTAGGATGTTATCTAAACATTAAGGTTTTATCTGCAATAGGGGTATCAAGGGCTGGGTGAGCACCAGTCACACTTCCTGATGAACTAAGATGCAATCTGTAAAGAATATGGTTCACTACAATTTATTGTCATTCCAGCACTCCAGATTTTCAATTCTATCACTGACTAGAAATCCTGGAAGAGAACTTTCCTGCAGGTTGCCTTCAGACAGGGAGATAAATCTGTGAGTCCAAAATCCATCTTAGGCACTATTAATAGGTGAGATGATATCATGTGAGAAAGTGGGGTTACAAAGTAGTTGTAAAACTGATCAATGGAATTAAATACTGCTCATGTAAGGTAAGGGCAAAAATTATATATAAGGCCAGGGTTGTTCCTTTGCCTTATCAGGATTTCTCTAAGTGACTATGAAACAAGTGATAAGATTTGTGATAACTTTGGACAGAGAGAAGGGTAAACCTTTGAGTGATAAATTATTGGAAGTTAAGGGAGTTTTGGGGGAAGTGTCACCACATGCTTCTTTTTTCACTCTTCCCTAGGCCTCTAATCTTGACCACTATCGGTAGGAGAACACAAAACCAGATGGATCTTTGGGCTATTCTTACGTTCCCATCACATAGTCAAGGGCAGCATGAACAAAGTGACATGTAATAAATAAGTGACTTGCCAAATCTTAGACAATCAATAGGCACAGTAAGAGTAGGGCTGTCTGCATCTTGATGAGCTGGTTCACACTCCATAACAGAGTCCACCTGACTGCTTTGTCTAAACACACTCCCAAATGGCCAAGGCATCTGTTAAAGGAGAATTTTCTCACATTCCTGGAATACATAGGCATACTTTCAGTAAATAGTGAATACATGGGTAAATTTGCAATAAAACTAGAAAATTACTGTCACAGATGTTTAACAAAGGACAAGAGAAAAGCCCCACAGCACATAATTTCGTTTTGTGGTAGTTTATCGAATCTCTTCTATATTTCAGCATGGCTTGCTGCAAACTGCAACTAAAATTAATCTCAGACACCTTGTTCTCAGGGCTTTCCTTTTCTCTGATTATTGAATACTATGGATTTAGTTTTCCATGAGACACTGAGTTTCCCCAGGGTGAGTTGTATCGTTATAGAGTGTGTGGTACACTGACCTTCCCCTAAGCAGAAGACTATGATAACATGTGGATATTAAGTGCAACATGAACAAAAAGAAAAATACATTTTACTTTAATTTTCTGAATAAAGATTGATCATCTTTATTTTATAAATAAAGATCATTTATCAATGAAATGGTCATGTTTTTCAGCAGCATTTTCAAAGAAGTATCTCAAAAGTAGATAACCATTTATTGAATTAGAATGGACAATCATTTATAATTTGTTTTTGACCTTTCATTATGACTTCTTTTTAATGAAATCATCACTATTTCTTTACTTGGGAACTAAACAAAATGATAACACTTATCAAAAATGTGTGGATTTGCCCTAGGACTCAAATTCACCAAAATAAACAGTTTTACTCATATTGTTCATGTCAGAATATCCTGTACTATAATCACATATTTAAAGATATGTTACACACACTGATAACGTTAAGTGCAAAAAACCAATATAAAATAGTAAAAAACACATCTAAATATGTTGTTTTAAAGTTCAACTACCTGTACATTGAAGACAGTAATCAAAAAAATCACTAACGGATATAAGCTGAAACTCTGCTTACATAGTCTTTTTCTAAATGCCAAAAAGCCTAGAAAAAAAATATCACTATAAATT
>JAOTQZ010000001.1:100979931-100994376 GCA_026546895.1 Pogonocichla stellata | reverse complement strand
GAGGAGAGGAGAGGAGAGGAGAGGAGAGGAGAGGAGAGGAGAGGAGAGGAGAGGAGAGGAGAGGAGAGGAGAGGGAAGTTTCAGAGAAGGGAAGGGAAGTAAGAAGGAAGAAAGGAAGGAAGAGAAAGAAAGAAAAAGAAAGAAAGAGAGAAAGAGAAAGAAAGACAGAAAAGAAAGAAAAAAGAGAGAAAGAAAGAAAGAGAAAGAAAAAAGAAAGAAAGAAAAAAGAAAGAAAGAAAAAAGGAAGAAGAAAGAAAGAGAAAGGAAAGAAAAGAAAGAAAGGAAGAAAGGAAAGAAAGAAAGAGAAAGAAAGGAAGGAAGGAGAAAGAAGAAAGAGAAAGAAAGAAAGAAAGAAAGAGAAAGAAAGGAAGGAGAATGGAAAAGAAAGAAAGAAAAAGAAAGAAAGAAAGAAAGAGAAAGAAAGAAAAAGAAAAGAAAGAAAGAAAGGAAAGAAAAGAAAGAAATGAAGAAAGGAAAGAAAACAAAGAAAGTGTGGAACAGGGGGAGTGACAAAGATTAGGTAGAAGCACATCACCTTTTTGTGGGTCCCAATGATGTCTCATTGTCACCAAAATTGTGGGAAAACCAAAAAACTCTCCAACAACATTTTTAGTGTTGGAGAATCAAGGCATTACTTTATTCTGACCAGGACGTGCAACAGAAATAATTTTGTCCACCCATTGCACGGGTAGCACAGAGAAAATCATTCCATCACACATGGATTTTACTTGATTTTTCAAATATTTTACACAGTCAAAACCCATAGAAATTCATTGGTTCAATGTTCTTTGGTCACAAGTTGCCCAGTTCATAGTATTTGGTTTCCTATTGGATATGGATTTCTTTGCCTCTGTTGCTAATTAGATTTTCATTCCTATCTTTTTTCCCAGACCAGGTCTCTCTGACCATGTCAGAGGTGATATTTGGAGATTATATTTGTTAATGCAATTAATTGTTGTTATCTTGTGTATCTTCTGTGCTACTCCTAGTCTGTTGGGATGTTAAACTCATTAGACCTCACCTGGTAGAAAAGTCCCCTGAAAAGAAACTTCATTTCCCTTCCCCCAGGGCAAAGGGGAATAAAACTGAATAAAGTTATGTAAAAATTTTCGAACTTTGTATCATTTCCAGCACTGTCACTTCCTTCCATCTGGTCTTCTTGGTGGTAAGGGTCCTTGCACTGAAGAGTAGAGAATCCCATGGATTAATGCACATTTTGGCAGGTGGGAGCACCCAGGTGCCCCCCCCGATGGAACTAGGTTTGACACTGTCCCTTGCAACACTGTGGATCTGTTTCATCATGTTGCAGTGCTCTGGTGCAGGGTCTGGGGACCCTTTTGGGGGGCTTTGATGGGCCATGACACCCCTCAGCTGTCCTTCACGTGGATACAGCTTTTCCTGGGGTGAAGGGGCCCAGAGCTGAGCTGGTCTGCAGAGCAGAGGATGGGTTCACTGCCTTGGACCAGAGGCTATTCCACCACACACCCCAAACCTCTCCTCCCTACTTTGGTATGAAGGGGGTCTGTGAGAGCCTGGCAGCTGATACCCTGGGGGTTGCAGTCTCCACCCTGAAGGTCCTCAGCTTGGTTCTCCTGTGAGTATATTCCTCTCTCCTAGTCCAGACCTGAGTCACTTCATCTTATCTCCATCAATGAGCTGTGCACGTCTTTAGTCAGCGCCCGATTTGGGTCTTCTCTGCAGCTTTTGTTATACAGTTTTGCTATAATAGGCAAAAGTCCTTCATGAAGACATTTAAGCCATAAACCATAACATTTCAGTCTCTGACAGACCAATGTAAGGTTTATTAAAATTCAGGGGTGCAAGGAAAGAACAACGTGCCATAGACTTTAGTAATTTGTGTAGTAGCATTACATAATCACAGAATATGATCTCCTTCACTTGCTATCTGAATGTATCAAATACTGGCTCTGCAGAGGGATCAGGACAGACTGGGTCAGTGAGTTAAGGCCAGTTTCATGAGGTCTAACAAGTATGAGCTTCAACAAGGCCAAGTACCACGTCCTATCCTTAGGTCAAACAACCCCCTGCAGTGCTACAGACTGGGGACAGGATGGCTGAAAAGCTGCCCAGAGGAAAAGGACCTGGGGATTCTGGTGGACAGCAGCTGACCATGAGCTCAGGGGTGCCCAGGTGACCAAGAAGGCCAATGGCACCTGGCCTGTATCAGCAACAGTGTGGCAGCAGGACCAGGGCAGTGATTGTCCCTCTGTGCTGGGCAGCCCTGAGGCCACACCTCAAGTGCTGTGTCCAGTTCTGTGCTCCTCCCTTAAACAAAGACATTGAGGGGCTGGAGCTTGTCCAGAGGAGGAAGTGGAGCTAGGGAAAGATCTGGAGCACAAGTCCTGTGAGGAGAAGCTGAAGGAGATGAGGATGTTTGTTCTGGAGAAAAGGAGGTTTAGGGGGAATGCCAGAAGGGAAAGGAAGTTGTAGCCAGATGGCAGTCGGTGTCTTCTCCCAATTAACAAGTGATGAGATGAGAGGAAATGGTCTTGAGTTGTGCCAGGGGAGATGTAGGTTTGGCATTTGGAAAAAGCTCTTCACGGGAAGCATTTCCAAGGAAAGGGCTGCCCAGGGGAGTGATGGAGTCACCATCTCAGAAGATATTTTAAAAGTGTGCAGATGTAGCAGTGAAGGATGTGGTTTAATGCTGGACTTGGCAGTGCTGGGTTAGTGGTCGTAAAGTTCTCAGAGTTCTTTTCCAGCCCAAAGGATTCTATGATTCTGTGATTTCATGGACAGTTAACTTGATCTGCCTTGATAATCAGTAAGTCAAGAAAATGCATAGGTAGGAATTATATTATATTTTTTTGAAATAACAGTTCAGAATGAGTCTTTCTGAACATGGTGAATTTTTGATGACTTGATGGAACAGGAAAGAAAAGCTGCACTGGCAACTCCAGAAGTGTAAACATCTGCCAACAAAAAAAAAAAAAAAAAAAAGCAGGGCTAATCAAAGATGTACAGTAGGAAAATTTTTATCCTGAAGATCAGAAAAAATAACACAATGAAGTGACAATAGGATAAATTCATGACACAGGAGAGGAAGACAAAAAAAAATTAAAAAATAAAAACCTATGGAAAATACTACTTACAATCTGAAAGAGGATGATATTGATGTTGTACCAAAGGCTTCCCAAATACAGATATTGCTCTCATCTAAAGAAGCAGGAGATGGGTGATTTACAGGCTTTTAAGGAGGATGGAAGACCTTAAGACCATTAGAGACACCAGAATTAAATAGTTTGATGGTTGGGAATATTTTCACAGGATAGCTAGAGAAGCCAGACACTCAGGGAGAAGATAAACCATTCTCAGGATCAAATAATCTCCATATATAACTCAAATTTGGTCTGGAAGTGTTGTCTCTTTTAAGTGTTTTCTCCACTTGAGCATAATATCAGATCAATAAAAATTTTGCTTGCTGACATAGTCCTGAGGTTATTTATCTTCTAAAGAAAGAATTCTGCTTCATTAAATGTGCTGCCTTCAGTCCAGCAAAGCACTAATTCTTGTTCTGGTAATACCAAAAATTCCTACAAGCAAGCCAATTCTTCATTATTATTATTATGCTAAAAATCTTGTTTATATACAAAGAGAAAGGCATACGTTATTTATCTAAAAATATGTGTATCAGGTCGAGAATTCATTGTTAGTATGGCTGAAATATTATTAGTATAAATCAAAGATTATGAGTCTAATGCTATTGCTACAACAAAGAAAAAAAATAAAAGTAAGCAAATCAATGCAGTTAAAACTGTTATACACATCTTGGTTTTCACTCCTACTGGACCTATGCTCACCCTGCCACTGCTTCTATAAGTCCTAAGGTCAGGAGAGTTCATGCTGTGCTGAGAGATGGCATGTGCACAGTTCTCAGCATCCTTTGCTGGCAGGATTATGATGTTCAAGTTGATCACTTTGTCTAGGTTTCACCTTAGGTTATTTTTCATGTGTTTGATAACACACTTTATACCTTCCTTCTCCTGCGCTAGTCTGCATTTCCATAGGTTAAATTCTATTTCTCTGTTGCCCTTGCCGCTTCTAAACTACATTTTGTGCAGGTCTGCTTTTCAGTGAGGGATCAGAGGTGAGCTGTGTTCAGCTTCCAGGACCACCTTCCATCCCATTTCCCATGGCTGTACTCCTCTAAGACACACCCTGGGCTCCACCTGACAAAGCCTCTGCTCTTACACCAGAGGTGTCTTTCCCTATTCTGTGTCTTCGTGTTCATCATAAATATCTCCTGTGCAGAGCAGCTGTTTCTTGCTGCTCTCTGTTTTGAACTGTGCTTGTATCACACAAATGCAAACAAAAGCAATGCATATAGCCATGGACACCTGGTGAGTTACAGAAACTACTGTCACAGCTAAGCCAGGAAAAATGAAGCTTCAGGGAGGTCAAGAAGAGTTGATACAGAGGATGATGTGTAAAACCCAGACCTGAGGCCCTGGAAACTCAGTGCAGTGCTTCTGGCCCATTGCCAGCAGTGGCAATGCTCTGTTAGAGAGCTCCAGGTTTATTTTGTGCAGGCAGCAAGTACAGGGACCTAATGATGATCCCCAGGTGCTGGGCGTCCTGACTAAATAATGCACTTAAATTTAAGTGCATAAAGGAGTGCTGCTTATTCCAGTTCTGGCAGTGAAGTGTTTGCTGTCATCATGCCATTTGTGAGCAGCAGTAAACCCTGATATTACAGCAATGAGTTCCACTACATTACTGGAATTGAAATCAGAAACTTATATTTAAGCATATCCTTTAAAGACTTTTTGAAGTAAAAATAAAATGTTCAGTATAGTGCAGCACTGAAAATGATGAAAAATAATGTCCTCAGAGCTTCTCATCACAACAGGATTACAGTACTGATTTTTGTGAAAATGTTAAGTACTGTTGGTTGAGGATAAAGAAAGCGTTTTGAGGTTGCAAAAGTGTAAAAACACCTTTTTTCCAAAGAGGATTTATTTTTGAAGTGCAATTTTGGAACAATACTTCCCCAAAAGACTGATGTGAGTCTTTTTTCCCCCCTACTTTATATTTGCATTCTTTGAAGATCCTTTTGTCTAAGAGTTATGGGGTTTGAGATTTTTTTTATTATTCTCCTGCAAATTAGAAAGCAATAGGTAAAGCAGAAGAAAGTAAAAAGTTACAAACGTAAAAATTGTAAGAATCATTATGTCTTTTTTTCTTATTAAATAAAAAGCAAGCTGAAAAAGAAAATATATTTAAGATACTGTAAAAATACTGTTTTAAGATACTGTAAAAAACATTCAGTCTGCTAGAACATTTAGAACTGCTCTTATGCAGTTTTGAGAAATCTGATTTCTCTTTTATTAAAAATTCACAATTTAATTGATAGACAGTACTTCAGACGGTGTAAAACATAAAGGTCGTTATAACCATTGGACTTCAGTTATAAAAAATAAATATGGTATAAATTTGAATAAATTTATAGTATTTAAGGACTAGCCTATATTTTCTGAACATTTACTTTTTGATGGACATATAAAATAAACTGCAGTGTCCATATACGCATATATGAATAGTATCATATACATGTGTGAGGTGAGAGAGAAGATGGGGGAGAGACTGAGGTTGCACAGATGTCATGTGCCCTTTTGAGGAGCTTTCCAATCTTTCCACAAGCTATTATAAAAGAATGGGGGGAGCACCTTCAGTTTCAGTTCTTCTCCTCTTATTCTATACATGTGGGAAAAATTAAGATGAGTGATTACAATCAGCATGAGCTATTTAGGAAAATGAGCCAATGAAACTGCAAGGCAGCAAAAGTATTTACAGT
Organism: Pogonocichla stellata; assembly: GCA_026546895.1. Classification (NCBI taxonomy): domain Eukaryota; kingdom Metazoa; phylum Chordata; class Aves; order Passeriformes; family Muscicapidae; genus Pogonocichla; species Pogonocichla stellata. The sequence continues at coordinate 100,988,561 of JAOTQZ010000001.1, read as the reverse complement.
TAAATAGAAGTTTTTTAAAACTGTCTGGTAGCCTGTTCTTAAATTTTAACCGGCTGAGATTAGAGCTGCTTGTATAGAGTCAACTACTGTTCAGCAGGAAGCTTAAAAAAATTCAGATGATTAACAACTGGTAGCAAACATACACTGCTGTCCATGTCAACTCTAATGCAAATGCAGAAAGAGGAAGTTCTCTGAAGAATGCCAAGGAGTTCTGTTGCATTCACTTAGGAAGAGTAATTAGACAGTTTCACTTAGCTCACAAAAAAATTCTCGTTTACTCTGCAATTTGTGATTTAAATTAGCTCATAACAGAGCCTACTAAACAGTTGTTGACATTAACCAGAATGTGTTTTTCAGTGAGTTATACTTCATTTATCTGTTCATACATTCCATGAAAGACTGAAGTTTGTTATGGCACTTATTAAGCACAACTCTACAATTTCACTAACACAAAAACGCTGAAAAACCCTTGCAGGCTAAGAAAATTTGCCACTAAAATTCCTGGAGCCTACCTTAAACTAGACTGACATTAGAAAATATAAAATTATGTAAAACCTGAATTCTCTAGAGAAAAATAATAAATTCTGCAGTTTAAAACGGAATCTGATAGCTGTTTTAGTGCTTGATTTTTAAAATTTCTGTCAATCAATATATCATTTCTCCTGCATGCTCTTTTATCACAACTTTTTAAAGAAAAATCCCACCCAGAATCTTGTGAGGTGTTTTAGTAGTGAATCTGTTGGTGGTTTTTTTGCTCAGAATCTAATCCAGAGTCTGTAGTTCTTGGTGAGTATCGTAATACTAAGGGAAAACAGGTGAAAATCCTTAGCAGTGACATGGTTGAAAAGATGACTCAAGGTAAAGGGACTGGATTGAGTTATTGGAATAAGATTATGATTCATAATTCGATCTATATCCAGATATGTTGAGTGTTTGGATGCTCGCCTCCTATCCTAATGATCTCAGTAGTGTAGGAATGAGTCATAAAGGAGTCATAAAAGGCAAGAGGGAAGGGTAATTTGTCCTCTAAAAACTGTAGGTCCCTATTCTCTTTCTCAAAATCTGACATTTCAAGACTACCTGACAAATTTCTGAAGTGGTTTGGACCTTGACTGTTGCTAAAGTCTGCTCCCTTCTTACTTTTCAGGTTCTGCCATTGACAATGGAGTGTATAAGGTTTCTGCAACACATCACATATGACTGCTCAGTTTGCCACCAAAATACCTCATTAATACAATACAGCTTGATGTCAAATCCTCAGACTCAGTCCACAGACATGTGCCACTTCCTATGAACCCATTTGTCTATTTTCTTTCTTCAAGTATAAACACACTGCCAGTGAAGTTTGTGAAATCATATAATTGTACAAATCAACTGTTTTGATAGTGTGTTCCAGCCATCTGCTGTAATTCAGCCCACACTGGCTGCATTGTGGACAGTTTAACATCACACAGCAAAGAGCAAGATGACATTTCACTATTTCTTTTCCCAGTTTTTTTACCAGACTCTTTTCCAAGGCTGATCTGCATTTGAGCAAACAAGATATTGGCTGCTGTTTCTTGATTAACAGGAAATTTTTATAACTGAATGAGGGGATCCCAGAAAGCACAAAAAATACTGTTGGACCAACCACTCACAGTCTTGTACATGCCTAAAAAAACCACAGAACTTATATCAGAAAAGAGATGCAAGAACCAATGAGACATTATATACAATACTGAGACCTTGCTAATGAGCTAGTTTTTGCAACTTCCTCATCTGACTAGCAATGGATGCAAGGAATCTGCACTCTGAGTTACAAAATGTCTATAAATTTGGATATAAAATTTTTGTGAACATTGAACACTTTATTTGTTATACATGCAGTCAGTTTAATTAACATTGTGAGCTAGTGTTCAGAATAATCTATTCACCTATTTTTAAATTCTCCATACTAGATGAATAAAAATTACCCAAAGCATTATATACTGAATAATATCAGTGCTCACTCAGGCTTCTTGGTCATCTTTCAGGACAGTACCAAATCTTTGATTTGCACCTCAAATTTCAACTCTACTACATTCCCTCCTAAATTTATAATACTACAGTGCAAGCACACAGTGTCTGAAGAAGCAAACCCAGATTTCTGAGTCATATCTCACATGTTTATTTGCTCTTTCATTTTTGTGCACTGTCTTCAGTCACAGAAACAGTCACACCTCCTGGTTCAAAATAGTCATCCTGGTGATTTTTTCTTTAAAACATGCATGCTTAAGTAGCACTCAAGTAAAATACATTAAAAGTTTCTCCCTTATCTAGTTGCTCAAAGACTGGAAAAAGTAATCTTCACTTTCTTTAGAAAGTGCAGCTGAAATTTGCTGTTCTACTTTTGTCTGAACTTCAGCATTTTATCCTCTAGAGATTCTCTCTCTATGTCTATATTAATGTCACTGAGGAGATACAAAGCATTCTAGATTATGGATTTCTATTGATATGACTGAAAGGACAGCAGACATTCATTGACTGGAGAAAAGAAATCGTAAAAATTGCTTATTGTGATTTGGTGCTGTTTGAAAATATCATGAAAAGAATTGAGTCAGTAAGAGATATTCTGTGAGAAAGGAGGGAGAGTAAAATACCACCGTTTGTTTTTTTCCTTTTTTTCAAACATTGTTTTAAAGGATAGAAGGAAGATGGTAGTCATTAAGAAGTATATACTGAATATAACATTCTATCCAATACACATACTCTGAAAACAGGGAGCTTCGTATTAGCCCAAATGTGTTCTGTTCATGAATCTCAATTAATTTTCTGCCAGTGAAAATTAAATTATATGGATTACATATGGAGAATTCAACAATGAAACATCCCAAATAGAAAATTACAGGAATAAATAATTTTTTCAGATACAAGGAGGACAAGTGCTGGATTTCATATTTTGTTTCAATAACAGCCAGGTCTGTAAAATGCAAGACCTTTTAGTAGGGGAACTCTGTTATAGCAAAACAGGGCAACATCTCCTAAAGGTGAGGCTTTTCAAACCTTGCTGGAGAGAAGAAAGCTTGAGAAGAGAAAATGCTGTCTGATAATTGCCCCAAGAAATGAAAACAAGCACTTCCAGAAAATTAACACAACTTCTAAATCACTTCATGGAGACTCTCCAATTTCTTTTTCAGTGTGGCAGATTGATGCTACTTTATCTGTCACTGTCAGTAGAAGGGACATACCTGTTACTAAATGCTGACAAGGCTAAGCATCCCTCTCGTCTTCATGAGCTGTGTTTTGCAGAGCTGTGTTCAGCTGCTAGTCTGGCTTTAGACATTTCAAATGTAGGGCTGGTGGACACTATAAAAGACAGTATAAATCACTTGAAAGGGATCTAGCTGTTCTGCTTGACCAGGGTAGCAATTTTTCTTTCAGTACCTGCAACCTATTCCCATAATAAGTGCAGCATCCTAAAACTTTCTTAGTAGTGCCATCTTCCTTCACAATAAATTTACCTGGCGCAGACCAAGCGATGTGGGCAAGGTAAGGACACAAGCTCTGTGCAGAGGCAGTGGAGCCAAATCAGGTGCTGGTTTCAATACAGCTCCAGGCTTGTACCACAAGGTGTTTCTGAGGAGTGCATATTTTAACAAATGCATTATCTTGGGCCTTGTATGATGTGATGCCAAGTCTGAGGAAGGACTTTCCCTCTGGCAGGCAGCAGCATATGTCCCTGCTACAAGGAAAAAAAAAACAGCAGAAAGCCCATTTCCACCATCAGGCAGAGGTTGAACAGAGCTGTACCAGGGGGATCCCTTCACTCTGGATGAAATAATCATGCCTTACAAAAATGCCATATGGGTATTTTGTCTTCCTTACTTTAAGTCTGGTTGGTTGATAAACATTTTAACTAACAGAATGAGGAAGATTGACATAATTATGCTGTAATTTTAAGAACTATACGAGAAATATGCAAATTCTGGGTTGGCTTCTACTACTATAACTTTGCTTTTATAGGCTCATCTTTTTATATCTCCAAGGCTGTTGCTCAGCAACAAAAATGACACAGAAGTTATTCACATCCATCTAGTGAAAAAGTCTGTCCAAAAGGAGACAAAAATAAGTCATCCAAAAAAATCTGAAAAATCCCATTCTAAAGAAACTGTTCATCTATCTTCACCATTCTTTTTCTTTTCTCACATCAGCTGTACTCACTGTTTTCTACTTCAATGATTGGATACACTTACAGGAGAGGAAGATCTCTCTGCTTAGGAAGAAAATAATGTTCTTAATTGCATTTGTTCTATTATTTCATAAAAGTAGATTGCAAAACAAAAAGGAAAGAGATTTGGATCTGTTTTATGCCTAGCACTGTAATGAAAGAAAGCTTTTCCTTTTCATGTCCCAATCCAGACAATTTTCATACACGAAAATTTGAACTTCAGTATCACATACAAAGTCTCATTGGGAAATGTCAATAATTTGAGTTACTGTTTTTTATTCGTGGCTTCACATCAGAAAAGAATGAAAACCACTGGACTTAATGTCTCAATAAACAAGTACATACATTAAAGAAACCCACAACAAAACTTTCAGTTACCACCAAGGCAGAAAGCATGACAGGAAAACCCTAAAATCTTCTATCAAGATTTTATTTTACATTTTCCAAAAATGTGCCATAATAAATCCTGTTTAAGTTTAAAAATTCTGCAGCAAAACATTTTTCACTGTAAATTTCATGTGTTCCTGCAAATAAGACAATCATAGCATCTTAAGCATTTTTTGAGCATAAAATCTTTTTTTGCTGTAGATGCTCCTGTTCTCTGTTCATATAAGAAACAAATAAGGAAACTTTTCTTAAATCTATAGAGTGAAAATAATGTAAATTGCAAGGTCTAGACTCCAAACCCGTGTTCAGAGCATGTTGGTAGATTTTTTAAATCTAAAACTTGCGTTGCTAAGGAGCATGGAGTTAACAGGATTCAAAAAATGAATGAGTCAAAATTGGGAACCAGAGAATAGTATGAGACTTCAAATTTTTTGTATTCATTTCACCTTTTTTTCATTTCATATTTTTATATTTTATTTTATTTTCTTTTTTTTTTTTTCTATTACTTTTAAGTAACCAATCTCATGGTGGATAGAGGAGGTGGAGCAGACTACATTTGGCTTCCTACTTAAAATGAATGATGTTCCAATGACCAGGAGACCTTCAAACTGCACTGATTGCTCCGGCATGCTGAAGGCCTTGACCCAGGCAGAAACCCTGGGGCACTTGTATCATTGCAAATGATGCAATCATTTAAGCCTGCCCTACCTTGTGCAGAAGATAAGAGAAGTTGACCTCCAAAGATTCTTTCCAAAATAAAATACTCTGTGACTCTTAAAATGTAGTGGTTTTCACCAAAAAAAGAGATCTTATCCTCTTTCATAGCTGTAATTTCTCCAGCAGCTGAGATTTTTAAGATATGATTGAGATTAATTTAAGGTGCAAGAAAAATGCTGCAGTCTATTAAACATGGTACCAATGAGAGTGCCAAATAATTATATTAACCTCTGGAGTCAGGGCATCAATAATATTTTACTCAAAAAAATTAAACTATTAAGATACTTGTATTTGATATTTTGCAAATATTTGACATAACAGAACAACTGAAACTTACAGGTCAGCTCTAATTATATTCATACATGCAGCTACATGTGAATAAATCCTATACTAAAAATAAAATGGATGGTTTGTTCTCTTAATTCTGTGTGTCATATGAATGTTCAAGGTTTCATCTCAGTTGAAATGCCACGAAGGGCAGGGGCACATACCACTGCTGTCAAACATCTAATATGGGGAAGTGATGTTCATGTTATTAAAAACAGCAATAAATATAAAATCACTCAACATAAATTAAGAGGGTCTTAGGTTTCCTAGAGCTAATGCACCACATGGTGCTCAATGACCTAGGAGTTCACTTTGGTCACAGGTAGTTTGCTAACTTCATTTATTGTTTGAGGTTTTGGTTCAGCTGGCAAAAACCAAGTTTAACACAAAAAGTCTGGCAAAGACTGATTAGTATGAAAGTCTGAGGCACCTACAGACTGGAATCTTTTATTGTATCTCATGTGATGGTGTGGTTTGACCGCAGCCACCCCTCGCAGGCACTTGCTCACTCCCCCACAGTGAAGAGTAAAATTGAGAAAACTAATGGCTTGAGATGAAGACAGAGATAAAGATAGTTCAATAAGGAAAGCAAAAGCTGTGCATGAAAGCAAAGCAAGACAAGGAATTATGTCACCACTTCCCATGGGCAGGCAGGTGTTCAGCCATTCCCAGGAGAGCAGGGCTCCATCACACGTAATGGTGACTTGAGGAGACAAATGCCAAATGTCCCCCCTCCCTTCTTCTCTCCCCAGCTTTGCAAGCTGAGTATGATGCCACATGTTGTGGGATATTCCTGTGGTCAGTTGGAGTCCTGGCTGAGTCCCCTCCCAGCTTCTTGTTGTCCTCCACTGCCTAGTGGGATGGTGTGAGGAGAAGCAAAGATCTTGACCATGTGCAAGCCCTGCTCAGCAGTAGCTAAAAAACCCCTGTGGTATCACAGCATGAACCCAGAACACAGCCCCATAGGAGGGGGAAACAACCCTTGCTCATTCCTCTCCTGTGTGCATACACAAAATTTACTTTTTAAACTTGACTGATCATCACCACACACTGAAATATCTGATAGAGCCCTTTGCCAGAGCAACCTGGTGTTTCTGCATTTGTATGGCATTTTCAAGCCGGAAAACAATTTGCTGTGAAAAGGAAATGCTTAGACATGAAATGTGTGCATTTGCAATTTATCTGATTGCATCCTTCAGAATACCTATTTCTAGTTTTCCATTGAAATGTAAATGGACTGCACAAAATTGTAGCACTGTATATCAGTGCTAATTTGATTCTATTGTTCTGTCGTGTTTGATAGTGGAAGTTAATTTATAAAGACTTTAATATTAGTCCTAGCTAAATTATGGTCACTGCTTCACCTATGTCCTTTACTTTCTGAAATAACTTATAGGTCCTTTGCAATGCTTTAAAAAGGATACATGGTGGTGCTCTTATGAGGTTGTGATTTATCTGAGTGGTCTTCTTAAATTACTCCCTAGAAGAAACACACGACAGCAACCATCGTCTCATCTCTCCTGCAGGATCTTTTCTTGAACAGAAGAAGGAGCAAAAGGCAATGGAGTAGAAAGGGGAAGGATGAAGCAGAACAAAAAAAGTTGATTGTTAAAGCAAAAGTATGGATAAGGCCAGTACTAATTAGAAGTTTTTCAGAGCTATGGTTTAATATAATTAATGATTTTTCCAGTAGACTTAACTGACAATTGTGTCCCTGACTTGACACATGAACATGAATATTTATATGCACAGTTACAACCTGTCATCAGCAGTTCTTCCTATCCCACAGACATTTTGTACCACATGATATTCCATAGAGTAGGTATAAAAAAGAAGTTACATTTAACAGAAAGTATTTGTTCCTGGTTCTCCCTTTCCTTGCTATCTGTTTCAGCTCCCCTAATTTCATCACACTTTCCTGCAATAATGTTGGCAACACCCACAGACTTCTGAGGTGCCAGCACAAGGTAGCAACTCCCTGGAACATCCTGCTCTTGCAGGGAAGCAGCTCTTGTGTTCACCTAAGCCATGATGCCAAGCTTCTGGAGTGTTAAAATTCCATTCTGTATCTTGATATCCACTAAGGATGCTGTAACTTAAATTGTGAGGAAAAAAAAAAGGAAATTGCAACAGTGGAGTATCTTTCTCCTGGGTTTTTTGTGGTTGCTTTTTTATTTGTTTGTTCCTTTTTTTTTTTTCTTTTTCCAGAATCAAAGAGCTGTACAGCTGTATTGCTCAGCTCAAATGATAGTCCTTCCTGATTGTTTCAGTATGCGGCCCCACAGTCTTAAGTAAACTTTTCACCTTAGTACAGCATCAAAGACATCAAATAACACTAAAAAGTAAATTGAAGACTGCATGGTTCAATGCAGATGTAAATTTGTGAAGTTAAGGAGTCTTTTGGAGGTAACATAATGGTGATATTCTGCGTTACTTAGTGATGTCAAGTACTAAACTGATATGGTTATTTTCCAAAGCTTTAAAGTTGGAGATCTCTTTGCATTCCATTACAACTTCTGTCTTAGCTGAGCTACTGCCATTTTTAAATATTGATTAAATTTCATCTTAGCACAAATATCCATTTGTATTCCTTGGCATTTTAGTCAGCTGTCTGGTAAAAATTTGCAGCTCTTATCCAACTGTGTATTTAAAATATAATATCTTAAAATATTTTTCACCAATTTAAAAAAAACAACTATCCCTTTTTTAAAACATTGTCTCAATATTTATAACTTATGTTATCTGAAAGCTGGGTATTGGGTTATAGATGCATATATAAAATCCTAAATCTTGTTTTATTCTGAGTGTTTTCACAGAACCACAGAATGATTGGAATTGGAAGGGATCTCTGGAGAGCATCCATTCCAATCCCTCTTGCAGGAGACTGAATGTTATGGTTTATGGCTTGAACATCTTTATGAAGGACTTTTGCCTGTTATAGCAAAGGTGTATACAACACTGCACCACTGAAGCCCTCCCTGGATGGGCCTCCTGCCTGAAATCTGAACTGTGA
>JAOTQZ010000001.1:100963895-100979774 GCA_026546895.1 Pogonocichla stellata | reverse complement strand
TTTCTCTTTCTCTTTCTCTTTCTCTTTCTCTTTCTCTTTCTCTTTCTCTTTCTCTTTCTCTTTCTCTTTCTCTTTCTTTCTCTTTCTCTCTTTCAGTCTTTCTTTTTTTCTTTTCTTCAGCACTTCAGGAGTTTTCTACAGTTTAAATGAAGGACTCATTTTCCAGTCATTACATCACTACAATAAAAGTGAGTGTCTGACATTGATAACTACTGTGCTCAATTTCCATCTACTCTATGACTTTCAGAGGCCCCTGAAAGTGTTCAACAAATTTCAGCAACCTAGGTTATAGTCCAACTTGTTGGCCTAAGCAAGACCCTTAGGAATATTCACTTCATCTTGAGCTATCTAATGCAACCAAGGGACCACTTGATGAGAACATCCAACTTTCTCTCCATAGTATTAATAAATTATGCTATCATAAACTAAACTTTTAAAATGTACATGATTATAAGAAGTAGGACTCCTTTTGAAAGGAGTGGTAAAGTGACTCAAAGGAGAATTTTTGATGCACGCTTTCTCCCTTAAGTGTTCTCACAGAACCACTGAACCTTCCCTTGCACATTCAGCTACATATCATTGTCACTGTCATTCCTAAGAGAAGGTTATAAAGAAATCCTCTTAGGAAAGCTTCTGATACAAGAAAATTTGAACAGTTTATAAAATGATATTGAAATCAAGTGATAAATATGCAAATTAAACTTGCCAGGTGGCAGGAACTTTTTCAATGTTCCTTTTCACCTTTAGATAGAGTCTGAAAGTCTTCTGCCAGTCTCACAGTCTCAAAGTGATTTTGAGGAATACTTGATGAACAAATTTAAAATTGAAAATTTAATTTCCAAGGTCATTCTTATACATTAAGTGAAATACTTCAAGGAAAAAGTAAAAATCAGGTATGAACACTGGCAATGAAAAGAATGCAAAGACCAAAGGGAGAAAAAACTCTATGCAAGGCTAGAAGTAAAGGCCAGAAGCCAAAAAAAAAAGAAAAAAAAAAAAGAATTACAATAATTACATCTATGCAAAATCTTAGGGGTGTTCATAACAAGTCAGAAGGGTTGCTGTTGACCTGTTTCAGCATATATCCTTCCCCGACTGTGCCCAGGACCAAGACAGAGAATTCAGAACAAACCTTCAACTACTCAACAGCTTCTTTGTATAGGCTGAGATTAAGGTTTTTAACAGCTGACAGTAGAAAGTGAAACACTTGACAGGCAAGCTAACTTTTTTAAATAATGCGAAATAATGTTTGAAACAGTTTCAACACCTGTGGCAGGTGACAATGTTACATCATAGTGGTAGTTTACATGAAGTTCTGAGAAAATAAATGCAATGTTTAAAGAACACTGTGACTTACATTTCGTCTGATGAAGTTAAAGATGAATGAAAAAAACTAAGCCGGGAAGTGTTTTACTGGTATTATCATTATTATTGTTACTGCTTTGCTCCCAAAAACATCTTTTCAATTGACTCTATATAATGTAAAATATGATGTGACTTTAAATTGTGTTGTTAAGACCTATTTGATTTGTTCAGTGCTAGACAATACAGAAATAAAAGCAGAGCAACATTTGTATAAATTAGTTATTTATTTTCCCTTTTGGTCAACATAGGAAAGTAAAACTGAAACATACAAATATCTTAAGTGAAGAAAAAAATTGAACTAATTCTGTATTACATTTAAACATCTAAGACTTGAAGAAAGTTGTAATACATGGTTTCAATATATCTTTCTTCTAAAGCAGAAATTTTGCTAAATTAATATTCTAGATGTGATCTAAAAAATATTTTGAGTGTGTTATACTGGTTTCCTTAGCTAGTCTTCTTAGCTGTCATCTTAAATGGAAAGGATGTCTTCAGATGTAACTGAGCGATAAGGATCCATGATGAGAAAAAACCCAATATATTTATGCTTTTAATAAGGGCTTATCTTTGTGGAATTATCTGTTTTCAGGGGCCAGGATTAATTTCCTGTCACATATATCGTACAGGCATTAACGACAGTACCTATCTAGTCCTGTTTCTTATTTTGTCTTGGAACAGGATTTTTCAATATTAGACACCAGCTGATGCATCTAACTACAACTTTGAGAAATGTTTGTATTTCTTAATTAATAAAACTTATTTTTCCAAGGATATGGCCTGTTTGAATTGTGATTTAGGTAAATGTTTCCAATTGTTTTCCTGCCTAACTCATGGTTTGGTTCAGCACTTGACAACTTTTTCATGCTTTTGCTGAAGTTAATTTTGCTTCTTTATAATCAGGTTTCACATAACTTGCTCTTACTCTATGAAACTGGAAAATGACTAGTTTGTTTCCTGAAGAAAATGTGAAAGTTTGCCAAGGATATATAATTTTTTTTCAGCTCATTTCAGGTTTCAGAACCTAAATGCTACTATTTCCTGTCAACCTCATTTCATCGGGTCATGCTTTATATCCTGTCACTAAATCTGAGTTATCTAGTTTAACAATTCTTGGTTTTCCCCATGAAATGAGATTATAAACACTTACATGTTTCTCTACTATATAGTGTGTACCTCTGCTTCTTATACATAGATGTTCATGTGCATATGGAGTATAAGCCCTGTTGTTTGACTTTTTTTCGCCTTGCTTGCATAAAACTTCTACTTACCAACTATTCATCTCTTTTCCTTTTTCACATCTAACACTTCTTTGACTGTACTAGATGAATGGACATATTTGTTTAGACATCCAGATATGCTGTGCTGATAGATTCCTCCTAATTCTATAAACTGAGCAGTGTATTCCAGTGGAATACATTTTACTATGAACACCTCTTAATTCCAAGAGAATCCACAGATGGACATCAGTTGGGCTTTTAAGGAAATTAAATTATTTGATGTCAAAGCAATAATTTTATTGGAAAACTTACTTTACTAGAGTATTATCAAACTTGTAGGAAAAATGGAAAGAAACTCAAAGAAAATAAGTGTCCCCAGAACACGAAGGACATGGGCAGCTCTGCTGTGAGGAAAGGCTGAGAGAATTGGGATTATTCAGCCTGGAAAACAGAAGCTTCAGGGTCACCCAGTTGTGTCCTACCACTACCTGAAGGGAGTCCACAAGAAAGATGGAGAGAGACTATTCACAAGGGTCTGGAGTGACATGACAGGGAGGAATGGATTCAAACTGAAGAAGAGAAGGATTTAGATTGGATGTTAGGAAGAAATTCTTTATTGTGAGGGTGATGAGCCCCTGGGATATGTTTCTCAGCAAAGCTGTGGCTCCTCATCTTTGGAAAGACAGCAATGCTGTCTGAATTAATAAAATGTGATAAGTAGAGCAGAGGCCTCACTAAGGGCTTAAAATTTATTATACTAACTCTTAGGTCATCACTGTTCTTAAAAATTATTTATCTTTTAAAAAGAAAGATTAAGTTTGGGGTTTGCTGTGTATGCTTTTCCTGGTGTAACTTATGGACTTTTCGAGGGTAACTTCTGAACCTTTTGATTATAACAGTTCCATTCTGTTACACTTTAGATTGAAAATCCTTCTCTCTGTAAATGTCAACCCTTAAGTGCTCTAAAAGCCATGTAGACTCTGAATAGTGATGTAGAATACCACTATTGTCCCAAAATGGTGAACATTTCCTGAAGCACAGTCCATTCTGCTGACCCCAAAAATTCCATTTGAAGAGAAAACCATACATTAAAGTTGTGTCCAAAACAGAATTACTGGATGTTTTCTATTTTAGACATAAAATATCTGCTATCTTTTGTGTTATATAAAATATAACCATACCTGCAAGTACTTGGATCTCATGTGTGAAATAGATAATACTGAATCAATTTGGTATCAAAAAAAAAAAAAAAGTTGATTTCTCCTAAATTTATGATCTCTATAGACTGCAGGGATAAATGTATTTTTGTGGCTTGGGTAAAAAATTAGCTCAATTTTGCTACAGACATGACAGATGCAGTTTCCTCTCTTTGTTGTGGCTGTTTTCTTTTGCTGGAGTTTTGCTCAGTGGTTCTGACAGCATTACTGTAACCACATCTCTGGGAACACCAACACATGGGCCAAAACAGCAGTTTCCTATGTTGTGGAACTAACATCATGTGGAACTAACATGTTTCCCTGAACACGGGTTTTTAAGCATTCACTGGCCTGCCTCCTAGAAATCCAACTCAATTTTTCCACCTCTTGAAACAATTTTAGGCACTCTACTTGGACATGTGTCAGAAACCACTCCAGTAAAACTGATCCTCTAGGAATGGTCTTTGAATGATGAATATTTGACTAGAACTATATTGGTTTTTTCCTGAAAGACTATCCCTCATGGGCATGGAGCGTGTGTGTCTGTGTGTTATAGCTCAAAATGCTTACCAGAACACCTCTGAATTGTCTACATGTTTCAGCCACTCATTCCACAAGAGAACAGGAATTACAGCTGCATCATGCACATTTACTTTTGTTGGGATTCAGATGCTTATTTCCTTCTTGAAAGACTGTTTTAATCTCCTCAAAAGCTGTTCAGGCTTTTCCTCAGCTCCGTGGGACTCCACCATCAATCATGACACTCGGGGATGGCAGGCTGCCACGAGGGCAGAATACTCCGTGCTGTACTGACAACAGAAACAAGTGGCTTGAGTGGCTTTCCATTAGGATGTGGCTGGACCCAGACCTCTGTTTATTAATCTGATGTTTGGGCCAAACCACTTAGCAGCAGGATCAAACTAGTAATGAATGCACTGCAAATCATGGAGTGTGTGTACACACTGTATGCAATCATCAGCAAAAGTAGGTCACAGGCCAGCAGCTCTGCAGTGTTTGACCCGGTGCAGGCTCTGTAGGGAGAAAATGTCATCATTACTAAAACAAGAATACAGATTCCTTTGTTATGTACTCAAAATTGAGAGCTGCGGTAGAAAAGAAGCTTAAAGCAGAGCAGGAAGAAACTTTTTTCAAAAACAAGGCAAAAAGGCCACACCAACACGTGCAAAATGAAACCAAACACCAAATTTCCTTTTGTCTTTTTCATCCATGAAAGCTCTAACAATCTGATTCTGCTCAGGACCCTTCTCAATATGTCAGCAACAAACATCATAAGAAAATACACGCAGAATCCTCTAGGGAACTTCATGATGTCAACATTTCTAAGCCAAAAACATCATTATTGTTTGATGCTTTCTTTAAGCAGCTTGTCTGCAAAAATTGTAACAAACTTTTGTTCAAACTGAGGACTTCCATGAAACTTTAATTTAAATAATACTTTTTTAAAATAGTATGAAAAATATTTGGGATTAAGATGCCTTCAGATTATTTTTAGTGGCAAAATATTTTACACATGGAAATCGTTCTAGGGAGAAAGGAGAGATGAGTAGAAGAAAGTGGGGGGAAATAAGGGTTAGTAGTTAAGACAGCAATCAACCTTCTTGCTTATTTTTCAAACAACAAGGTGTGCTTTCAAATGACTTAACTTGATTTCTGATAAAGTTTTTCTATCTTTTAAACTAAAAGTGCAAGCTGCTTTTTTGTTGACTTAGTCATTCTGGAAATTCTTTCTAAGTTAATATCCAATATTTTATATAGGTCATCATTAATCTTTTACATATTTCATTGTCATTACTTACCCTTCCTTACTATTGCCCCCTCATTTTTTTAATGAAAAAAGAACATTCCAGCAAATTATTCTTTATCATAAAAGTCTTATTCTTTTGCAGTGTGCAAGAAGTGATTTCTAGGGAAATAGTGAATCCATCCATACAGCTGACCTAGCTATTTCCGTTTAAATTAAACTTTTTATGATGCAATTTAATTGTCTCACAACCTGTCTCTTTCCTGTTTATTCCACTGTGCTGAATGTCTTTTCTTTAAATGCAGTGATCACTGAAACTGTATTTCAGAAAGAATGTAGACAGAGTCAACTCAAACCAGAGGCAGAACAGCAGAAAAGGCTTCAGTTTGGGTGTCATTAGCTGTAAAAAAATTTATATTAGTTAATGGACTCATTAAATGAGACAAAAATTAATTGTGTTCAAACCTAATACAGTTCTGTTTTGCTCATAATGGAAAAAGTGCCAAGAAATGACTGGGGGGAAGGGGAATGACAGTATTTACTATCTTTTGCTTTATATTTATTCAAAAAGGGTTTTTACAGCTTCACATTAAGCAAAGCCCACACCCTCATTTTTCAGACAAAGTAATAACATTTGCCTTCAGGAAGTTTCAAAGTGAAAGTGTTAAAACAGAACTTCCTTCCCCCTCCCCACATCCACTCTACCCTGAAACAGGCTCTTGCTAAAAGAAACAAATTTCCTGAAGAATTTCCATGGAAAAAAACTTCATAGTTTTACAGCATATTGTTTCACTGGATTTTACTGAGTCAGCTATTGTCAGCCTTCAGGGAAGGGAACCAGATAGAACAAATTAAAATAACTTCTTGAAGAGCTGTCTTCAAGCAAGTGAGAGTTGAGAATTGAGGCATTAACTAATTTGCTTTCTTGTTTGGGTTTTTTTGGGTAGAACTGACTTTGAAGACCAGAATTCCACCTAGACAGGATGAAAAACAACCCAGTTGTTCTTTCCTGGGAGTTGTAACCTTCCACATCAACCTTCAAGATACCCAGCCAGCTCTATTCATGAACTTCCTCAGTCTTGGTGAACTTTCACCCCGTTCAGTTGTTTTCCTACAGCTGAACAGCAGCAGCAGCCCACAGAGAACAGATTCTCCCATTGAGATTTTCCCATTGCAAATTCAAGGCTTGCATTTTACACCTTTCAGGTAGCACATCTGATTTTGATTCTCTCTGTTCCACCCTCCTTGCAAGTTATGGGGTGAAGATTTTAATGCCATTATGAGCTATTTTATTAAATAATTGATTAATTACTAACTGTTGATCATTTGTTACACAGGAATACTTAAGCTGTTCATACTACAGACTAAGCAAAAGCTTGTTACCAAATGCCAGACTTAGAAACACATATCCAGTCACAGATACCTGGAACAAATATATTTTCCTGATTTATTTCAGGACAGCAGCTGTCCTGGACAATATTTTTGGCTAACAGTTGAATTTTCTTAGCCTGAATATTTCCAGCTATGTTTAAATATCTCTGCTCCCTCCTTGCTTTCTGCAAGCATCACAAATAACTTACAAATAACCTCATTAGTGCTTTTCTATTTATCCACTTCTCATAAAAAGAATTATACAGAAACTAGACTGGTTATCACCATATAAAGTGATCATTTTTTTAGTCATTACTGTGACAACTTCTGTATTTTTGATAGTCATTACTGTGACAGCTTCTTTACTTTCGTCTCAAACTAGGAAAATCCCCCAGTCATTCAATTCAATGATCAAGACTGGCTCAGCACTCAGATGCAGAAGTTTGTGGCACCAAAGGCAATCCCCTTAAAATACACATATGCACACACAAACACTGCACTGGTTGCAGCAAACAATGACTTTTGCTATGGTTTGATTAAAGGCTTCAAGACAAAATGATCTTTAAAATTCAGATCTAATCATAAGGAACAGCACAAATAGATTTTGCTCATACTTGTAGGTCCTAAATAGCAAGATGAACAAGCTTCTGAGTAACGATTATATTCCAAATGACCAGATCAAGGATTATTTTTCAAACCTTGACATATTTATCTTCAAGTTTAGAAAATGAGATTTTAAAAACTATTTACCTTGGGTTTTTTTTTATTTTATTTAATACTCTTTTTGGGTTTATAATATCTGAGCTTTATTCTTGCACAAAACTCACTAAATATTTCTTTAAATAAATTAGAGTTTTCATTTTATAATTCAGTTCTGAAGCCAGAGTTTTCAGGGAATTCAACAATAAAACAGGATTGCAAAATATGGTGATGCAATCAATTTCTCTTCTTATGACTTTATATCTTGCTTCTTTTTTTTTCTTTTTTTCATCATGACACAGCATGACAGGCTGCTCTGTAAACCTACCATACATTTTATGTACATAGTGATCACTTGTTTCTTTCTGTAACTCTTACCCAAAACAGAAGTTGTGTGTTAGCAAATTCAATTCTGCTTATATGCTTCCTGTAAATAAACACTTCCTTCATGCATGAATTTCATGAAATAGACTCAAACAAACAAATTTGAGTATCCAATTCAAATATGAGCCATTGCCTTGTCCTCTAACAAATAATGTGCACAAACCCCAATCAGCAGCTTTTAAATCACAGCTTTAAATATTTGTATTTTGTAAGTCCAGCTGATTTGATTAAACACAGTGAGAAACTCTATTTATTTTATTTAATGAACCAAAATCTTATAATGAGATTGCATCTGTGAATAATGTTGTATATGAGTTATAGTTTATTCCTGCAAATATTTGGAAATACACAGGTAAAATAAATTTTACATTAGCATTCATGCCAGCTAACTAATTTTCTCATTATTTGCAGCAAGCAGAGAGAAAGGGGTAAACACAGTCAAAACAAATGCAATTAAATTGAAAAATTGCTGGAAAATAGGTTATCAGTACAAGCTCACTTAGGAAAAACCTTCAGAAGTTATTTATTAAAAATTTTATTTTATTGACTGCATTATATTCCCCTTGAAAAATCAAAGCATATTTATCTGACTGCCATGTCATTGTTTAATCTTTGATTTGAGGAGTAATGGTAAAGAGATACATAAACAAAAAACCCCTTCACTACAATTGTTATAAAAATTGAAACTAGTGGAGAATGTTTCTTTCAAAAAAGAAGAGTTGTTGATCACTAATTAAAAAAATAAAATCACATGGCACACAAAACTGCTAAAATCACTTTATTTGTGGATTATTATTATGAAATGACCCATTTTATTTACTAAAAACTGTAATTTGAAGCTTTATCAGAATATTTGTATTTATCCAAAATTCATTAATTTGAACAACTCTCTCACAAAAATGACGTTATTAGACTAACAACTGGGATGAAATTTAGAAAGAAGTTCTGTGTTTGTTTAATGATTAAGGAAGAAAGCTGAAAGTGTTTCATCATGAAAATTGAACTCCGTTTAAAAATTATTTAAGCAAAATTAAATACTTGAGCACTCTAATTAAGCAAAAATATGAATAATTATAATCCTTGTGGAAAGTCTTTTAAATTATATAAATATATTTTTTTCAAAGTCTTCTTCTTTTAAACTCAGGTTAATTAAAACATGTCTTGAGAGCAACCAAGTGAAGGAACCTTTCTATTTCCTCCACTTGAAGTAGAAAAGTTAAAGTGCATCAGGGAGTCTGAGAAAAAGAGAAAAAGAAAGAGAAAAAGAGTCTGGTAGAACTGTGCCTTGCCTGAGACAGGAACAGCCTCCAGAAGAAAGCAAAAGACCGAGAGATTCCTCTATCCTGTCCCAGCAGGGAGGTAGAAGTAACTTAGAGGAAACTACATCACTAGGAAACTCCCTATTCCTTCCATGATATAACCAGCCCTTGGAAAAAAAAACTTCAGAGACACACCAGCATATTCAGCAGTTAGACAGGACTGATTCTTTGGAGGAAGGAACTGTGCTTCCAAAAGGCTAGATTTGAGGCAGAGTTAAATCTGAAGTCAAGTATTACACAATTTATGCCTTAAAGCCATCACCTTTTCTGCAAGACAGCACATAAAGACAGCTGGGTTATTTCTGGGTGCTGCAGCACAATAATTCCAGGCAGGATGACCACCAATAAGTAAAGCAGACCGTGTGCCACAGCACAGCAATTCACTGGAGGCCTGCAGCTTCTTGTGAGAGAGGAGAGTCACCATCCCACAGGGAAAATCACAACTCATTGGCAGAATTCTACTACTACTGAATAAGTAATGTAAAAATATCTTTGAGACATCACACCCTTTTCACTCTCAAAAAATTGCATATATCCTCAAAATTCAGAATAGTGCTGCACACTATGCAAATGGCATGTGAAGGGAAAGCTAATTAAGTGGATGAACATTTGTTAATTATGTATCACCAGACTTCCTGTACTCTTGTTAACTGTTATCAGAACCATAATAATTATGAACCTGTACTAGCAGCTTTGGATATTACTAACTGTGGTGGAAAGGAAAGAATGTGATTAATGTGCCATAGAATCAGGATGGTAAATTACTTACCTGCCAGACGTGGTGTCATAGGCTGACTAGAGTAGCATGCTGATGAAATCTGCATGGATATTTCTTCTGACAAAAGAAGTCTTTCTTGAGTATAATCTGAAGTCTATACATTCACATACATAAAGTGTAGGTGCACCCAATACTTGAGTCTACTCTCCTTCACCAAAAGTATACAGATTTTCACTAAATTTGTGCTTTAAAGTGAATTGAAGGGTAATAAAAAGAGTAGATTACAGTCATACTAGTGGTAAATTAGCTTAATTTCTGTTTTCTTCATTATAGAAATATGTCTAAAATGGGCACTTGAGCTTTCTTTTCCCACAAGCATGATAGATTTTTTTCATATTTTTAAAAATTTTTCTATCACTTAGAAAGTAGAAAGATTATAAAGTCTTTGGAACCCTAATGATACAGTCCAGAAAACACTAACTTGTACTTCAGTCAGAAGGTACAGAAAGATACTCTCATATCTGAGCACCTCTAGGTCCCATATATATTTATAATTAATGGGTATTCAACTAATTTTACTATTTTAATTGGGAAACCAAGTTATACAGAAAAAGATTTCTGTACAAACCATGTCTGACAGAGAAGGTATTTGCCTCCTTATCTCAACCTTTTAAACGAATTAAATGCTTTAATAAATTGTACCCTAAAAAACATTATTTGTTAGACACCATTTCTTTCATTAGCTGTTCCTATAGAACTATTTACAATTAAAGTATAAATCTAAAAGTAATTTATACAAGATCTTTTCCAAAAGTGCAGTTTATCCTTGCTTGGAGAAGGAGGGAAGGCATACTCCGAAAGAAAAATGAACACATTCATGAATGTGTCAGCAAAATGCCAATTACAATAGCACTTCTCAAAAGTCATAGGAGAGAATCAGAGAATATTACAGTGTATGCTGATATTATCACTCATTTATCAAAATCCATGAATAGGCAGTGGCAAATATTATGACTGAAAGCCCTCTAGGTGTTACTGCTTGTTCTCAGGGTATTAGAACTGTGGTCCACCCTCACAGTTGTGCATCTTCAAATAATATGTTTAAATGGAAGGAGAAGCACTGAATTTGATGCCACAGTGGTAGTCAAGTGCAAACATGGTAAAGAAGAGAAATTAAACCAAGCACAAGAACTGTGCAATGACAGCCCAGACAGGCGTGTCCTAAAAAAATGACAAGAACAAGGATCATGTCTGGAAAATTGAAGATTTCCTGTATGAGGGAAATAAAAGATGGATGGGTCCTACTGAGGCTTCCGTTCTTGAGGATCATTTTTGATTTTATTTTTGTTCTCCCACCCCTTCAGGAAGAAGCAAAATACAGCTTCAAAAGATGATTCTCCAGATACTTTCTTTCTGGTAGAAGCCCTATTTCAGTCAAATCCTTTTTGCTTCATGTGGATCAAAAAAATAACAACTGTTCAAGCAAAGGAGTAAAATATAAAATGAATAGAATTCTCTGTCCCAGCAATTTCTTTTTTTTTCTTTAAAGATTAGTTTTAATCTGAGAATATGCATGTTCATGCACATATATGTATCTCAGAAGACAACTGAGTGTGTCTGTGATGAAGAAGAATAGGCATAACAAAGAATTTAATTTTGATTGATGATGGTTTTGTTATTTTCCTATTTTTATCCCAAACTGTAAGTTCAGAGCATCCTCTACCTTTTGCTTGGCCAAAGTTAGTCCTCCGACTGAAATCTGAATCAGAGAGCTGAAGGCAGTAGGACTAATAAAAATATTTTTTAGGAAGCTCAGAAAGTTTTATCTGAGTTTCAATGAAGAATAAGTCTTTTAATATAGCCAGACCAAAGAACTATTATGACCAAAGGATTCACGGCACTGACTGGAAATTAACAGACAACTTTGTACTCATGAGCACTAGTAAACCTATACAATACATAAAATTCATACTTTTAATTATACGTTTTCTTTGCAATTTTCACACTTCCAACTGTTATTTGAAGTACTAAAATCTAGTGAAAGTCTGAAATTCTTTAACAGATGAAATGATCAGAGAGCTGCAGCACATCTCCTACAAGGACAGGCTGAGAGAGACAAGGCTTTGGGAAGACCTTAGAGCATCTTCCAGTGCCTCTACAAGAGAGCTGGAGAAGGAATTTACACAGGGATATGTAGTGGCAACGGAAGGGCAAATGGTTTTAAACTAAAAGAGGTATATATAGACTAAATATTAAGGAGAGATTCTGTACTGTGAGGGTGGTGAGACATTGCCACAGGTTGCCCAGAGAAGCTGTGGCTGCTCAGGACCAGGCTGGATGGGGCTCTGAGCCATCTGGTCTAGTGGAAGGTGTCCCTACCTATGGCAGGGGTGTGCAACAAGATGATCTTTATGGTATCTTCCAGTCCAAATCATTCTATGATTTCATGATTCGTGGTTTGGCATCTTGCCGTGGCACAAGGAGGAAATACGCTCGCTCCATACAAATTTTTGAGAGGCTCAAATGAAAAGGTAGGATCCATTCATTATTAAGGTCACTCTAATACACAGGAATATCAAAGATTTTTTAGACTCTTCTATAGTGATGACAACTCCACTTAAAAAAACCCTACATTATGGTATTTAAAGGCTTATAAAAGAGTAAAGCTGATAGTGAGAGAAAGAGAGAGATTGCTTAATACTTTTTTCCTGGAATTTTTAGTCTGCAGAATTTTTACTATTTTGTAAATACTTGACAATGTTGAGAATTAAACTAGAGATGTCATTGGGCCTGAAGAGTTAATGGGATTCCACAAGCTTGTCAGCAGCTATGAGAGATGCAGTCTAGACAGATGTCTCAGAGAAAGGTATATGGGATAGATAATAAAGGGGGCTTACTTGACATTCTGAGCTAGAATTCACCACATTTCTCTACCTCTTTTTCTTCTCTTTTTGCTGTATTTCCTTTACCCACACAACCTCCCACCAAAGTGAATAAAGTTTTGAAACTATTTCCCAATTGCAATGCTTCATCAGCTCTGGCAGAGTGTGTGATAATGCTGTAGAATGGCAAGATCCATCACAGTGTATTCATGCAAGATTTTTTTTTTTCCCTTTTATTGTTATTGTAAGGCATATATAATGTCAGTGTTGTGACCTCTTGGAAATTTATTTTTTCCTCTTACCAAAATGATTTTTTACCTGATTTCATGGATGGAAAAACAACTCATATATTTGTGTCTGTGTGTCTGTGCACGTGTGCTTGTGTCTGTGTCTGTGTCAATATCTGTGTGTGTGTGAATGCCCCAAACTGAATTCTTTAATTCTCAAGAAGCCCACTACAATATTGCTGGCAGCAATAGATATGAGCTCATTGAAAAATTTGGTAGCATCTGGACTAAACAAAACTGGCCTCCCAAATCCTCAAATTAATAAAGAAATGTAAAATAAAATCACTGATTAAGAGGCTGATCAAGTGTTGTGTTTCAGCATAAAGACTCTTGAAATGGGGAAAATAGGAGAACTGAGGATTTGGAAAAGTGTTTTACAGAAAAGGATTCCTATATATACTGGTCTTGAAAAGATGATGTTCCTGAAACAGTGAAAATCTTTGCTGGAGGAGAGATCCTGGAAGTGAGGGAAGATCCTGGAAATCAGGAGGCTGTAAGAAGACCAAAGAAGAGGGATGCCTTGGGACCTTGAGAGGAAATAGCTGAGATGGGTAAGGATGAGCAACAGCTCAGAGGGAACCAACCCAGTTTTCTAGAGACCTTCCTGGGCCAGGAGGGACCTCCTGCAGGAAGGGATGGTGAGATCTAAGGAGCACAAGGGCTGCAGGGGAGGGTGTGGCTGAATGTGTGAGGTAATCATGCAGGGTAAAAAACCCTTGTTGCCCTTTTCTTAAATAAGCTCCAGTATCCAGATCCACCCTGGTCTGTAATTTACTGTCTCACCTGCAACACTTGGCATTGTCTCTTCCCTGCTCTCTTCTCCCACTTCTGCCCTGGCTGTCCCTATTTTCCTACTACCTGCAGTAGACTTTTTAGACTTTTTAGTCTTTTTTTTTCTTTCCCCTCCACTGGCAACAATAGCAGCTGTGGCAGAAACCACATCAGTTTGGCCCTGGCACAGAGCAGCTCCTAGGATAGTTATCCTTTTCCTCTTTCTCTGGTCCTCTTTAAAGGAGCCCTTATGCTCTTTGTTGCAATCAGATCCTGGCCATTCACCTGCATCATTATCAGCTGCTCTGTGATCATGCCATGTAACTTCACCATGAAGGGAGTGAAACATGCAAAGGTATTTTTACATATGATGTTAAAAAATTGGCTAGTTGTTCTTTTTACCCTGAAGTGAAATATATAACCCAGAGAATTCTTCCCAAGTGAAGACCACGTGGACAAAAATGATAAAACCTTTTGTGGCAAATAACAAGCCCCAATATTTTAACAGACCATTCATCTGAGCAATTTTTTGAGCAAATCAGAGTTAGTTTTGCTTTGATGGTGTCCTGGTACACTTGATTAAACAACATCTACAGTATCTATATTATGCAAATAGTTTAACTGGCTCTATGTCTGGGCTTTCAGTGACCTAGCTGTGACCTTTCTTGCTAATGCATATACTTAAAGTGAGCATAGAAGGTACACACAGAGAAAAATAATTTAAAAATTCAAATTAATCTACTTAACATTTTTAGAGCCTATATGCATAGAAGGCCAAATCAACAGCTATGACCTTGTGAGCATCTAAATTTTTCTTCTTTCATAGTACAATTAAATAAAACCAGTACTTATATTCCATAGCACTTCACATTGAGGACAGCATAAAGTATATTAGCAAAAACATATAAAATTGAGTACCTCTGTTTTTCTATTTTTAAATAAATTCAATAGTGTAATAATTCCAGGCTGGCTTTCTGTGGAAATTTCAGGGTTTTGCACCATGGAGCCAGAAAGCTGCAATAGGAACCCCAAAGAGAGTGCAAACTTTTGGTTGTACTTTTTTATACAGGTCAATACCATTTCCTCATCCAGCTTTAACACCTGAGACATTCACAGTGGGGAAAAGAAGAGTGTGGATACATCTGCATTGCAGAACACAAAGCCTGATGAGGCAGGGTAACCTCTGGTTACTCTCACCTCCAGATGTTTTGTTTCTGAGACCTGAGCTTTCTAGGCTGGACTAGATCAGGTATAGCTGCTACTGTGAGGTCTGCACAATACTCACACCCATACTTCGGTATTTTCACTTTAACACTGTGCCTAGGAAAAAAAAATGAAGTTCATTCCTTTTGACTCAAACCTAACAGAAAACAAAAATAACAGACAAATAGCTATTCTCACTTGGTACAGTCCTGTTTTTAAAGTTATCGGAAATACCTCTGCCCGAATTAAGGTGCAAGTGAGATCAAAGCCAATAGTATGGATTTCATTTGATAGTAAATATGAGACAGAGAGAGAGGAAAATAGAGAAAAAGGAAGAGAAAAAAATAGAAAATGGTGGGGGTACAGAAAGTTAGACAGATTAAACAAAGTATCACCACTCCATGGATCCCAACAGAGTCCTGTTGATCCTCGCCAGCTGGTCATCTTGGTGGGGAGAGTTCTTTTTCTCCAGAACACATAAAATCCAATGGATTAATTCATGCTGAGGCCAGGTGGGAATGTTCAGGTACCTCCCACAGAGGGGGGCCTTTCTCTTGCAGCAGGCTCTGGATCTGTTCACTATTTTGCATCACATGCAGTGCTGTGGTGCAAGGCCTCTGGGGACCCCCTTTGAGGGTCTTTGATGGATTAAGGCACCCCCTCAGCTGCCTCTCATGGGAATGTCCCATGGATGTGTCCTGTGGT
>JAOTQZ010000001.1:100930811-100963795 GCA_026546895.1 Pogonocichla stellata | reverse complement strand
AAAGTTTGACAATGAAAAAAAATTTCAATTATACATGTCTGATTTAGAAGGAGGTAAGATTATTCAGAAACGGTTCTTTGAAATGGGGACATAAGGATTAAATAGTGATTCAGTGCATTTTATTGTTTGTTATGTGATGAATCATACTTAATATAAATAATACTAAATATAAAGAAAACTGAAAGGAAAATTAATGGCAAAACATTAATTAGATGATTATTTGTGTTCAAGCAGAATGCATTAGCTTTGTGCCCATGAAATATCTCCTGAAAAATTTGTTTAAATATATTATTTGAACATATAATAGACTCTTGGTATTTCAGTTTCCATTGTTTCTACTTGGATGTTGCAGAATGTTAGTTTATAAAAGAGAAGAAAAGAGAACTATTTGTCTGTTCTAGAAGTAGTTGACTGACTGAGTGATAGTATAAAACTTCTATAGCATCTGGAGTAAGAAAATAAGGAAATTCTGAGAAAAATTGCAAAATTGCCAATAGCAAAAAAACCCATCAAATATTTCATAAAAATGCTGGTCCATCACTGGGTATATACAAGCTAGTACATCAGTGGGTTTTTTGGAGGTATCTTAATTCAACAGTCAAAAGTTAGAATCTTAGTAATTACCATTTGAACTAACGTTGGTTGCTTTGTTTCTGGGTGTTTATTGCTTATTTGACTGGATTTCAGTCAAGGGTCAGCGTCACATCATTCAATGTCATTTGTTGTCCACCAAACAATAGGAAAATACCAGAAAATAGGTACTAGAGTACTGATGGATATTCCCTTAAGTGGAATTTTCTGAAAAATATTTGTTTTTCATTCCAGTATCTAGAAAGGTAAAAAACACAATACTGCAATTATTTGTGCTACATCTATTAAGCTAGTTTTGTAGATAAAGAGAGCTTTAACTTTCCAGATCTTCAGACTGTTAATTATAACACACACCTAAACCTGGAAAGAGTGTAGGAACACAAAACCTGGAGCTTTACCATGTTGCAGTGTAATCATGTAATTTTACACTGTAATTATTGTTTATAGTTATTACCCAGAAGTAATTTCAATTGTTTCCCAGCCCACAGTTTTAGATGAAGTTTTCCATGCAGACCCATTTCCTTATGATAAGCAATAGTTTTTACTTCTGCTTTAGTTACCTGGATATACAGCAGAAAAGAAGCCAAAAGGCTAAGTGAAAATTGTGATTCTGTTCAGAAGATTCAGCACAAGTAGGGAAAAAGATTACTTATTTCATACCTCTTATGAAGCATTCTGATGGCTTATTCAGGTGCATTATATCAACTAAGAGTGAAAATTTTTAAAAAGGTTGATCTTATCAAAAAGACAACAATAATCAGGAAAATAAACACTAAAAATAAAATTATGTATTAAAAGGATGTTCCCGTACTTTCTGAGCAGAAAATGTCCTGTGGTGACAAAAACAAAAGTCTCAAACTGGTAGACAGTCACTATAGTAGATCAACTTGTGTGGAAAAATTTTCACTACCATGTGAAGGATTTGGAAATTTTGTTGCAGGGGCAATTGAGGATTTTTATTTGTGAGTTAGAAGTTAAATTTTTCAGGCACAGTGAGATATGTTGGTTTCTCTAGTGCCAAAATGTAATCCTACAGTGAAGGAAAAGTTGCACTAGTAATGCACCTTCTTTTGCAGAAAAGAAAGTTTGTATTCCATTTTAAATGTGAATTTTTAGAACTAAGTACTCAAAGATGGTCATTATCCTAGGGAATTAAACTGAGCTTCACTGAGATTTGCTTCTGAATTTTCTCCTTTTTGTTTTTAGAAACAGGACTGTATTATCTTCTTCATCTCTAGTTTAATTAGCCATGGTTCCATTCAAAATTATGTTTGTTCAAACTGTGTCTGTATATCCTGAGTAATAATGACTAGAAGATGTGTGATGCCTTCTAATACTGCAGTTTCATTTTATAAATTAAGTTCCTATAATTGGGATGATGGGTGACAAAAGGGCATAAGGGATGTTAGAACTAAAAGAGAATTTAAGACTAAAAATGTAATATACCTGTATCTATAAGCCTTTGATGTGGGAAAAGATAACAATTTACTGAGTAATTTTGTTTCAAGAAATCAGACCAATTTTATAGGAAAGAAAAAGTTACAATTAACACTATCTGTATGTAGGAGCAGCTGCCTGATGAATGAATATGTTTCCTAAAGCAAAACGTGCAACTAAAATATTCATTAAGATTGAAAGCTTCTGGAGAAGTATCCTAAACATTAAAAGAAAAAAGAGAAGGCAGGAAAAGAACTCCACAGAAACAAAAGAAAATGTGGAATTTCAAGAGAAAAGTAAAAACCAAAATGTTCTATTACTGATATTAAATTTTTTTCTCATTAACTACTTCAGCTTAATCTTTTTCCTCAGTGTAAATGATGCAACAATAGAGTGGTTTTTAGGTGTATCCAATGAAACCTCTCTGAACCATTGACATAATAATCTGCACACAGTAATGGCTGTTTTCTTCTAACATCTTAGCAAACTTTAAATGGGAAAGATCTATAATGAGGTTTTATATTTCTAGGCTTCATTACTTTTTATGAAGCAAAGCAAAATACACTTACTGGAGTACAAAGATAAAAAAAAAAATAAAAGTCCTAAAATGGTTACAACTAAGTAATGACTGGAAATAAAACAACATTTTTAGTATGCACAATAGCTTCTTTTTTACTTCAATTTTAACTTATATGTTAGTTCAAAACATATTTCCTTGTACAGGTACTCCTGCCTTTTATGGTGTTCTTAAAGTAAGTTTTCACTCTTTTGAAGCCTGCAAATTATCTGGTGTTTCTTGCACAATCAGTATGAACTCTCAGGAGCATCATCATGCATCAAATTCTGACCAGGACTTTCAGTTTGCTAGATCATCTGATAAAATCCTCAAATCTCAAAGAGACTTCAAACTCAGTGGGCTTCCAGAACTACCAGTGCTCAACAGCCTGTGAAGGGGCATTCTTGGCAAAGTAGATGTTGAAAGGAATGTCTGCATTCCAGCAAAACACCACTTACAGGTATATGTAAAGGTAAGATTTTAACAAAAATATGGTTTTATTTGGAAGTAGTTTACCTGTTTAAGTATTTAATAAGTGGATCAATGAATTTAGTGGAACATCTCATGTCTGTTTGTAGCACTAAGAAAATATATAATTATTTTCAGTACTATTTTGAATATTATACTTCAATTGTGTACTAGATAAAGCATAATTTTGACCAACAGAACAATACAAAGAAGTTTCAGCAAGAAAACAGGTTAATACCTTGTTTAAGAGCTCAAAGACCAAACAAATCCAAAGACATGAAAAATATGTGTGTGAGTGTTGTGGGAGATTACAATGAACAAGTTGGAAAACATAGTTTAACAATGGATCAAACTAATTTGAAGTAATTTCATACAATTCTCTTTCTGAGAAACAGACTTCCTTGTGGAAAAAATAAAACTTCCTTTTGCAGAAAAACATTCTTAGACAGGTTGGGTGTTTCACAGAAAATGTTAACATAATGCTGATTTGGATAAAAACCTCTCTTTATCTGCTTTGCAGGTTTTCTCCAGTTTTCAGCTGCACCTGTAATGTTTACAAGCCAAGAGGTTTTTCCAGATCTTTGCAATCCAGCTTTTAACACAGTCTGCATAATTGTAAAATTGAAGGGTTGATAATAAGCAAAATATTCCTTTCCATTAAGTTACCTCTGTATGTAATACAGAATCCTTCTTACTGTCTTGTTGCTTACATGATGGAATTATACACAATAAATAGATTTTTTTTTTTTAAATTTCTTTCATTTTGGAAGAGGAAACCTCTTGCAGGGAATTAATTTCTTAAAAGTGTTATCAATTCTGATAGAATTTTGCTTTGGTCTTCCACTACCTTAAAGAGTAGAATTATAGTTCCATATCTTCATTCCTTCATCCTTTTGTGTTACTGCTGAGCCTGTCAACAAGGGTATTAGTGAGCCTCACTCCCTTTGGTTTATTATGTGCTTCTGATCCTTCTGGCAGATGGCAAGATACTATATGAATAACAAATAATGACAGAGAAAGATAAAAATAACTCTTTAAAAGCTATTTAAGCCTCTCTAAAGATATTCACCTTGCAAATGAGAAAGTTTTATTTCATGCAGCCTATAAATCTTGACAATATCAAAACTAATGCCTGTGCTGAAATACTGGTCTTGAAATGACAATGCTTATTGAGGCCATATATTACTTTGTATTTGAATATTTTTCACCAGCTGGAGTTCTTTCCCAGATAATTTTTACTCTAGCTGGAATAACTATTTGGGGTTTTTGCTGTTTTTGTTTTTGTGCACTTTTTTCCTGGAGGTCCAATATATTTTATTAGATTTTCAGTTTTGTCCAAAAACAACTGTCAAAGGGAAAATCACTTGAGAATAGAAGCATGTCAGCTGCAGAATGTATAGCCTGCAGCATCCCCAAACCCATGCCCTGTGGCACATCATCATCATCCTGCAGTTTATGCCCACAGGAGCTACAAACAGGCAGCAGTGAAGTTTGCTGGCTGATGATCATGGGCTGAACTGTGCTCCTACTAGAGCTGGCTCTGGTGAACCTGTCAAATACAACATCAGTTCCTATCATTGTCTCATGAGAAACGAGTTATTGCTTTGATTGATCTATAGAGTTGCCAACCACACAGTGCTAGGCAGGTATGGGTTTGGTTTTGTTTGGGGTTTTTTTGTTTTGTTTTGTTTTTTGTTTTGTTTTTTTCTGAGCTTGGAATAAGTTTACAGCCATCAATCAACATATACCTGACAAGTTCCTCATCTGGACAGTTTAGTATTATTAATTTTGTTTGATTTCTTGCTGTCTGAGCCAACTTCAATGTGGTTTTATCCAGTTTGTTTCTAAATCAGTTTAAGTGAGAAATGTTTATTTGGAAATCTTCTGCTCCACAATTCATATCCATCACAAAAAAGAGTTCAGTCAATAAAACATGGTTATATGTTTCTTCTGTGTACAAGTTTTAGGATCAACTACACAGTCAGTGAACAGCAGATTAATCAATCAGGCAAATAAATGGCATAGCAGGTGTTTCTTACTCTTTATCTTGGGCACTCTCACACATCCCACACAGCCTAGTTGGAATATTCTCACATAGGTATTTGTGGCTGCAGATGATCTTTGGTGTGCACTTTCTCATGGGAAAAAGGTGCTTGATAAGGTTGATGAGGAGCAGCAGCTTCTACAATGGCCTGGTAACTGCTTGTAAGCACCTTCGTGTTTAGATCATATTAATGTGCCACAACAGAATTTCACTGCCCAGCATTAATTTATTTCAGTGCATATAAAAACAATCCAAACAAACAAGCATTAATTTCTTCTAAGACTATAATTATTTTAATGAGTGTTTTACATACTTAGTAGACATAACTTAGGCTTTATTTTATTTTTCTCTTCAAACTTGCTGGGAAAAAAAAGAAAAGGGAAAGAGCATGATGAAGAGGAAAAGTCAAGGGAAAACATGAAATGGAAATGTTTCTTTGGACCAGATCTTTTGAAGTGCTGCTGGTCTTTTTAATTTAAATTGATAGTAAAATATGAAGAAGGTTTTTTGGATGAAATTTAAGAGAGAAACTGAAGAAACAAAGGTTGTGCTGCCAAAATACAATTCTAAGTCTTGTAAACTTTTATCTCCCTGATTTTGTCTCCAAATATTTAACTTCTAAGAAACAGGAATTGCTTTCTTGCCTTCTAGCTTCTTTGGATTGTAATTATTTTTCCTAGTATGAGTTGTTCAAAAATATTTCTTTTTTTTTTTTTTTTGGTTGCTGGGGTAGGAGTATTTTTTTGGAAAGAAGATCATCTTCTACATAAGCTTCTGTTGGGTTCTCAGAAAACATCTGTTCAAGTCTTAGCCTTGAGGTTTCCTGTGCCACCTTGGACAAATCAGGCATGTAACTGGGTGCTGTAATGCCTTCTGAAATGTGTTCAGTACCAATTTGTCTTGCCAGAAAAATTTAATGTTAGATCTTTGGGGACTGTGGGACTTGCAGAGTATGTTGAGAAGGCTAAGAGCAACATGAACAGTGAGTAGAGAAGAATTTCCAACGTGAAAGGCTCAAGACTTGATTTGAACACCACTGTAACTTTAAGGATGAACAAAGACATTTGCTGAGTGCTAAGCACACAAAATTCAGACTTTGCAGACAATATTTTCAGTATAAACTCCCATCTCAATCAGTTCAGAGGTTTAGTTATTCAAGCCTGTGCAGTGCAATATTGCATTGCTCTTCATCCAGGAGCTCTGCTTTCTCTCCAAGTACGTAAAATAGGAAGCCATGTGGGGGCTTAGGAAACTTGAGCTGTCTCAAGGTTTGTTTTAGTCCACCTTCACAGCTCTGAACAATTTAAATAATCCTCTGGTGATATGCTTTTCCCTGCAGGGATAACGGGGATTAATTATGGGAACCAGGCTCTAGAAGATCAGGCTTTTAAACTTCTGTCTTTAGGCAGAGCTTGTAATCCTAGATAGATAACCTGCTGCAGATTTATTTTAATGATGATACTTTCTCACTATGGTTCTTTATAAGGTCTTCCAAATACATGGCAAAGTTGGACCTTTCTATATATTTTGTTGTTTCAGAGCACTTTCCATTATGCTTCAATATGGGTATTTCCATGTACACTGTATTCCCAAGATTCTCAGTCAAAAGAAATAGACTAAATCCTGAAAGAAGTCAGGTTTAATATAGAAGAAAAAAAGTTCCAGAACAATGGAATCTTGGGATATAATGTGAAAAAAAGTTGGGACACTAAACCCTTTGATATTTCCAAAGAATCTTAAGGTAAAAATATAACATGGAGTTTTACCAACAATATTTAGAGAACAAATGTCTTCAAAGAACATGACAAGTGTACTTTCTAAATGTTGTCACAACATGCCTAGAATCTTTGTTCTTAGCAAAGCTATAAGTGCTTGATTTTTTTTTTTAAGCTATTTTTTCTGAAATTCTCTTTAAACCTCCAGACACCAGACATAATTTTTATTTTGACATTTATAGTATTTTGAGCTACAGAGTTATTCTAGGTTTCTAGAAGAAAAGTGATATATGTTTGGAATGTGAATATTAAGCATTCATTATGATGAAAATTTCATAAAAACAATATTTAGGATTTATCAGAAAACTTATTTCTGAAAATTCTGTGTAGTTCCATAGAAAATACCAGAAAAGCAAGTGATCATTAAATCTAGTAAAAGGAAACTTTAAAATCATTACATTTGACCGTTGATTTATTTACATAAATACCAGTAGAGGCTACTATCTATATGGCTTTTGTCTATTAAAAGGGAAAGTATTTGATTCTTTAAAACTGTTTTCTGGTCCCTTTTTTTTTAACATGGAAGCAACCAAGATTATTGTATTACATATTTAGAAGGATATTTTATCAGCTTTGTTAGAGGGCAAGAGTCATCCCATGAATTCTGAAAAATTTCCCTTTTCCCCTTGAAACTTCTTGCTGTTAATCTGAAAAATATTTTGTAGTAGCTCAGAATCATTCTCTTCAATCTTGAGACCAGTTTACTTGTTACTTTTTTATTTTAAACCTAACTTTTAAATTTAAAACTCTAGAAATATCATGGCTAAATTTTCTCTGAACATCCTAGCATTTTCAAAGCCCTGAAATAATATCTATATGAAAATATTAGGAAAAGAGAGACATTCTTCTTGAAGTCAAGGCCAAGACTGGATGGAGCTCTGAGCAACTCAGCCTAGTGGGAGGTGTTCCTATCCATGGCAGAGGGCTGGAATTAGATGATCCTTAAGGTCCCTTCCAACCCAAACCTTTCTGTGATTCTATGATTCTATAAAGTGACAGATTTCTAAAACATCCCTTTCAGTTCAATTGAGAGAAGACACTATGTTTGTTTTGAAATAAATCAGCGTCAGTTAACTATTATTAAATTTGCCTTCTTAATTAGATATGCATAGTCCTAGGGAAATATTATTTTATTTGCAACATTGATGAGTTGAGATTGAAAATTCCAGCTATTCTAGTGAAGTAGCATGTGGAAGGTCCCATTATGAACTGTGGCTTCATTGCATTGCATAATGGAAGAAAAACAGGTAAAATATCTTACAAGTAACTGTGAAACAGCACCTTCATAACAGTAAAATGAAAAAAGCAAAGAGGAAGACAAGATCTCATAACTCATTCATCATAAAAAATTTATATTCATGAATATAAAACTGGTTTGGCACATTTGTATACCTAACTGAAGTTTACAGTACTTGTCTCTGAACACAGTTTCATCTCTGTGCATTTTACTTTGAATTATGGATACATTAAATGTCTTGTTTTCCAGTCTAATGCCATAGATGCATAAACATGGCCAGATACCCCCCTAGCTATCACATTTGTTTACCAATGTTTTCATTTCATATGTGAAGCTCTGCAGTTGTGACTTTAATGAATGTTTGAAATGACAGATTAAATCCATGGCTAGTTCCCAAAAATTTCTACACATTAATGATACTCTTCTTTGAAATTTTGAAATGGAGAAGTTGTCCCGTGACATAGTCTTTGCACCACAAAGCTGAAATTGTTTTGGCAAGTGCTGCTTGGACAAACTGTTGACCATGGCAGTGATTATGGGACACACTCAGGACCTGAGGGGCTGGGCAATTAAGTGTCAGAAGGCGTTTTTTCAGGCTGATCCCCACTTTATCCACCATCAAAAAATAGACACAAACCTACACTCTGAATTAATGAGAACAAGTCTTTATTCTGCAACACTTGTGGAGTTAGAGCAAAAAACAGTAATCAAAATCTCAATGTGTATTTAAAAATCTCAGGAATGTTCAAAGTGAAGTTTCATCCTCAGAGGATAATTACTGTCTAGACTCTGGTGGAACAAGGGCAGGTTGGATACTCTGAGAAACCTGATCTTGTGGAAGGTATCCTTGCCCATGGCAGGAGATTTGGATTGAGATGATCTTTAAGGTTCTTACCAACCCAAATCTGTCTGTAATTCTATGATCCTAGTTGGAATTTATATATGCTTCCCCAGACATTATTCAGTTAATTAATGCTCTATTCTGGTCCTACGTTTTTTCTTTTTCTTTTTTTTTTTTTTTTTCTATTTTAATATAGTTTATGAATTTCTTTTATATACAAATGTCTTTTGTATAGGGGACAGACAGGGACAGCTGATGAAAAACACTCCGATAAGGTTTCACCATTGTCACTGATGGTATGAATTTTCAGCTTTTGTAAAAGAGAGCAAAACAATCTGTATTTTAAGATCCCAGTATCAGGAAACAGTAGAGAGAATTGCTGAAGCTATCAGTCAGTATAAGCTGATACTTCTCTTTTTGGGATATAAGAATAAACCCCATTTGAGCCAGCTAGCAATACCAGGGCTGGATAGAGATTTATATCAGTAATACTGTTGAAGGGAAACTCAACAATATTTCAAACCTAATGGTGTCAGAGTTGGATAGGAAAACCTTCTTCACCCAGAAGGTGGTTGGGCACTTGAAAAGACTTCCCAGGGTAGTGATCTAAGCATCAGGGCTGACAGAGTTCAAGAAGTGTTTGGACAATGCTGGCATATCTGGGATCATTTGGTCTGTTTTTTGCAGGACCAGGAGCTGGACTGGAAGATCCTTGTGGGTCCTGTTCTACTCAGGATTGTTTATGATTCTATGATTCAGTATTTTTTCTTGAGTGGGTAATTTTGAAAGCCACAGAGTAATGTCATAAAAATTATTCTTTCATTACTGCCACCTGAAGGGTGTTTTTCATACCTGGCTTATGTTTCATACCTGTGTGTGAGTAAATTATCACCCACCTTGATTTCAAAAAGACTGTCAGAACACAATTATCTTTACATTCCCTTTGGAGAAGATGCTGTCAAGAGCTACAGGACTGCATTTCTCCATGCAAGTTATTTACTTGGGTTTTATTTTGTACTGGTTTAAGACTTTCTCCTTCCTTGGGACTTGACTATAGTTTTTTTTAAAAATCCAGGGTACTGGAAAACAATGCCATGCCTCCCAACCTCCAGACTTTTGATAGATGCTTAAAACCTTTATGAGCTTTGTGAAGAACAAATAACTAGGCCATTTTTTTTCGTTCCTGTCTTCCTGAGATTTAGCTCTTTATACAGATTCTATTAGATCATTCCATACTCTAAGTATCAGGTGGAGTTCATTTTTTATCCTTCAGAGCTGTCTATTCTTCTCTTTCCTCTCTAGAGCCCTGTTTGTGGCATCCCAGCATGGTCTTTCTTCTTTACTCGTTTCTGTAGTTCAGAGTTTTTGTACCTTTGCCAACTGCGAATCCCTTTTCTAACTTCTGAGGCTGCTTCTTTCAGACTTGCATTCCTTTTCCCCTTCTCACACAGCAATATGGAAAAGAGAGCTGTAGAGGACCTGTAGGGTGCCCATTTGTGTTTCTGTCACGTGCTTGAGAATTTCATTATGGAAGTAAAATTTGAGGTGCTGAACTTCCCATGATTCTTTTATTAAGGATAAAAAATACCTTGAATGTTCTCTAATAAAATTAGAAAAAATTAAAAAATATACAGTTTTTATGAAATATTATTAACAGTTCAATAGTTGATGATCCATATAATTGAACGTAGGAAAAGGTTTTTTTTCCATACTTATAACATACATATTTATTCTTTCTGTTTCTGGAAAGTAAACACTTCTTGAATGAATCCCACTCACAAGTCCCTATTATCCTATCAGAATAGACAAGAAACAAATCTCCAAAGGAAATGCTGTCAAGATATTATAACTGGAGAAATGAAATGACACGCAGAAAGAGACAGTCTGATAGTCTAGAAAAAGCATGAACTAGAAGAAGTAATATTTCAGTAGACAGTCTAAATCAAAGCAAGTGTATATTTTTAACATAATTTCAAATGAGCAATGATGCTGAGTATTGACAAACTGCACCACTGTCAGGATTTTAGGATTAAGAAGGACTATTCTTTTTTATTTGCTTTTACTTCTGTTTACATTTAAAGCAAACTTTATGGAAAGAAATCTTAAGTTAATCTTTATATTTCTATTTCATTCAAGAGAGTTTCTTGTAGAATATTCCCTGGAGAAATATCCACA
Organism: Pogonocichla stellata; assembly: GCA_026546895.1. NCBI lineage: Eukaryota > Metazoa > Chordata > Aves > Passeriformes > Muscicapidae > Pogonocichla > Pogonocichla stellata. The sequence continues at coordinate 100,952,671 of JAOTQZ010000001.1, read as the reverse complement.
TTCTGTTGAAATGTTTGATGAAGGCAGTAACTTCTCACAGAAGGCACATGCAACAGTAAGGAAAATATGTCATTAAATTTTCAAAAAACCCTTTCACAGATATGTCCAGAAATTATATCCGCCTAATCTTGGTAAAGAAAACCAGACACTATACAGCACTTCAGTTCAGACTTACAGAATTTGCTTTTCAAGATTATCTATTGGATGTGGGTGACTGTAGGAGAATGGATTGTGGGAGGTTGGGAACGGGGCTGTGGTTGAGCCTCATCCCTGTTGGGGTGCAGCTGTGTAAGATGGTGAACAGCATTGAAGGAGAAGAAGAACAGCATGCTGATGTGTATTGACCAACCACAAAATAGTAAAAGGGCGTCCAGGTGTTATTCATGTGAGAGGAAAGGTATAAAGGGTTAGGAGGAGAGAGATGATGTTGGAACTAGCAGGTTGTGCTGTGAGAGAAAGGAGTCGGTGTTGTGTGTTGCTGCTTATGGGATTGCATGAGAGAAAAGAGAAAAGGCAAGGCAGCTTTAATAAACTGCTGATGCTTGCTACCATCTTTGGCATCAGCCTTTTGAACCCCCTGTCAATCAGGGGAAAGGTATGAAAGCTTTTAGATAAGGGTCTGATGCTTGTGTCAGTCAAGAGTCCGCTGTCAATCCAATTAGTGTCCCATGTAAGGACTGAGTGACAACAGGTGACTGTCTCTCTAATTCATTGAATGGATTGTTTCATGATTCCTAGGAATGTGCAGCCAAAGCACACTGGTAAGATTTTGCACTTTCCCATCCAAGTTCCTGATCCACACCTATACAGACATTATCCTGATTTCCTATGTGCTGTTTTAGAGGCTACACATTCATAAACATGAACACTGGAGGAAAAGCTTGCTGAGTCAAGACCTGATCTCAGATAAGAAATTTGCCATGTGTGTAATTTATATTTGTACCACAAAAATTGGTATGTAGTTCATTTTACTAATACAGATAAATCATCATGTGGTAGATAAAAATCTGGTAAACAGTAGAAAATTTTTTTCCCCAGCTATCTATTAGAAGTGGTGGTTTGGATAATTAATAGGGCTTGACTTTTTTGTACTGTAAGTGTCCCTCAGTATTAGATTCCATTAAAGGCAGTACTAAATAAATATTCATGGCAGTGCCTACTCATTGAGATAGGGTCACTTAGACAGAGTGTTCTATTAAAAATACATTTAATTTACTTGTGGTTGTCACCCAGTTGGTATGAGAATTGATACTGTGACCAGTAGCCTTTGTCAGGATTCATGGGGAGAGGTCACGGAAAATCTATTGGTCAAAATGTCAATTAGCTTCCCTAATAGATTATACCTGTGAGTGCTGCAGCCCTATCTTTAAGCAAACGGATGGTCTAGCTCAACAACAGGCCACCTTCATGAATATTTTATTGGATGTTCTAATTGAAGTAAATTACCAAATTACAGTGTGCATATAAAGAGATGCATTGGAGGTTCCCAGAAGCAGTCAATGGGATATAATAGTGGATTAAATATAGAAGGATGTAACTGTTAATGTTCTTAGGAGAAAAAAGAAAAAAACCCAAGCTATTATAAAAACAGATGCTGAGCTGATGATATGCTTCCCAGAAGCTGAGACTATGGATTTACCTGTAATGCTGTCTCTGCAATAAGGTGAAGAACTCCAGCCAATGGTAAACAAGCTGACTCAGTGTTGCAGTCCAGTTTTTAAGGTTATTAGAAATGCCTTTGCCTGAATTAAGGTGCAAATAAGACCATATGCCAAAGTCAACAGTATGGGTTTTATTTGACAGTAAATATGAGATAGACAGAAGAAAAAGGAAGATAAATAAATAGAAAAGAGGTAGGGGGACAGAAAGAGAATGACAGAGGAAGATTAAAGAAAATATCACCACTCCATGGATCCCACCAGCATCCTGATAATCCTCTCCAGCTGGTATTCTTGGTGGTGAGGTTACCCCAAAAAGCACAGAATCCAATGGATTAATACACACTCAGGCCAGGTGGGAGTGCCCAGGTACCTCTCCCAGAGAGAGAGAGGGTAGGGGCCAGTCCCTTGCAGCAGACTCTGGATCTGTTCATTATTTTGCATCACATGCAGTGCTGTGGTTCAAGGCCACTGGGGAGCACTTTGAGGGTCTTTGATGGATTAAGGCACCCCCTCAGCTGCCTCTCATGGGAATGTCCCATGGATGTGTCCTGTGGTGATGGGGGTTTCACACCTGGGCTGGTTTGTGTGAGGGAGGATGGCTGTTCACTGCCTCTGAGCAGAGGTCACACCACACATCCAAAACCTCCTCCCCCTTGCCTCATTTGGGGGCAGTCTGTGTAAATCTGGCCTCTGTGGGCTGTGGTCTCCCCCACCCCAAACCCAGCCAGGGATGCTGCACCCAGTGCAGCTGGGTTTGGCTTTCTTGCAGATGTATTCTTCTCCCTCAGCCTGAGATGATTTAACAAGAGTGCCCCCTTTATCTTGTCTAGGCAACTTAACTCACAGTCTAAAGTTCCAGTCAGGAGTCTTAAAGGAAGAGTTCTGTGGTTGTAGCTTCTTTGTACAGTTTTTGCTATAATGGGCAAAACTCCTTCATAACAATTTTTAAAGCACGAGCCATTCCAGTCTTTGACATCACTGGAATATGAAACATGAAAACTCACTATGAGTTTTGAGTCCCAGAAGAATGTTCATTCTAAAAATACCTGTCCATAATAAAGTGTAGCTAATGTAATAAATACCTCCAGGAACCTGCAAGCATGACCCAAACCATTCTGTTTCACAAACTATATAACGCAATGACCACAATGATCATTTCATGTCATGAGACACAGAGACTCTGGCATCAGATAATTTCATTTAAAGTAGATAATCCAGCATCAATTTAAAGTGAAGTCACACACTCATCACACTCATCAAGCTCATTTTGTCCAGAAAAGTCGTGCCCATTATTTGGAGAGATCGATGTCAGAAGGTGACTTTGACCCTCGAGCTGCCTGTAGTCTTGATGTCCACACTGACTGTAATCAATTATCAGTGCTTTGTAGAATCCAACAGCAGTCTAAGCTCAAGGGGAGAGTAAAATACAAAAATGGAAATATTTGATTATAACTCATCCTTTAATGACATAAATGAGGGCTCTATGCCCACACAGCTTCTGAAATGATGAGCTATTACATGAATAGCCAATATCTGAATGATTTTTGAGATTCTTATAAATCTGAACAAAAAGCTACAGAGAGGAAACTCTCATACTTACGAAATAGTATCTAGACAGAGCTGGATTCTACTGAGCAAAAACAAATGTATTTGCAGGATATTGTTAAAAATTTGAAAAATTTCAGTCCTTCAGAGTAAACTTTGAAAGATAAATATACAAAGGTTCAAATAATTGATTTTTATTCCTTTACTAAAGACTATAAAAAACCCCTTGAACTATAAATATACTGAAAAAAAAGAGGATGGTTAAAACTCCACATGCATTTATCAAGACTGTGAGATAAGCATTAAGATGTATGTTTCGATTCTACATAGAATTAGGAATAAGAAACAAAATGATGGTATATGTATGCATCAGAAGTTCAAACAAAAGCTCATTAATGTTTTGTTGATTTTGAAAAGGCTGTTGATGAAACCCAATGTGTCAGGTTATTACATATTTTTGAATGCTTAATGGTGACATGAAATATGCAGCTAATGAAAAAAATGAATACTTGGGGAGAAAGTAGCAATACAAACAGATTGTGAAGCTGCTAAAGATGAAACATCAAGAGAGATGTATGCCAAGGTTGCATAATTTATCTCTGTAACTATTCAACACAGATGCAGAAAGTACAGCAATCTGCAGAAAAATCAAAAACATTGTAAATGAGATATTTGAATGAAGGAAGTGAATATTTACAGCACAGGGGTGCTGGTGACTGTGTCTGAACATCATTGACTGAAGCAGAATCCAGGAATTCCCTGTGAATGGCATCTCAAAGTGTTTCAGAAAAGGGAAAAATGTAAAGAAAATAGTAGCAACAACATGAAAAAATGTCAACTGAATAAAATCAGCAAGAGAAATTCTCAGATCTTGCTGGACTGACTGAATAGGTCTCTCTATTAATAACAAAAGGGTAAAAACATAAGGAAAATAACTTGACAAATCTCAAAAGGTTCCACAGAGAGAAAAAAAATTATTTCCACATCTCCTTAGGATTACCATTGACCTTCTTGTATGCTTCTGAAGATCCTTGTGAAATAAAAACATTTGAAGGTTTTTCTAACAGGTGCTTTTCAGGACTGATGTTAAAAATTGTACTTCTTTTTAATGTGACTGCTCTCATAACTTCTGTCCTCTCTCCTACTAGCAGAGAACTTACCAGAATCCTTTCTTAGAACCTGTATCTTAACTGAGAGTTCTATGTCTTCAAAATATTGCATTAAAAATGGAATATTCTCTTCTTACAGACACTGATTCGGAATGTTATTGATTTGGTTGGGGGAGGGGGTGTTTTGTTTTGTTTTGTTTTGTTTTGACAGTTTTGCTTTTTTGTTTACTTTTTTATATATTATAGTGAATACCAGTTTTCTCATCAGAACTCTTCAGAGGAGAGTGTTCAACCTGCCTCCACAGTCCTAAAAACGTAATTCAGTGCTCTCCTTTCCATTTGGTATTTATTTAGCCCTATTTATTAGTACTACATAGTAAGAAAAAAGACCCTTTGAAAATCCTCATATTCACCAGTTTCTTATTAATCTGTGTAGCTGCATTCATCAGTAGGAAACTCGTCTAAATAATCAGGATTCTCTTCAAATTGAAGATGAAAATCTTCAGATAATCTAAATGTTATAAATACTGTTCACATAGAATGAAAGGCTACAGTAACTACACAGACTTTTACTTACATATCCTTCAGGTTTCCATACAATTTCAGTTACTGCATCCAGGTTGTAGCCATCCTTATTGGAATTTGCCATAACTACTGTGAACAGCAGTTTCAACAGACACAGAAGTCAATTAATGGAATTTATCAACTTGTTGAGCTTGGGAGCTGCAGTTTTCCTTTTTTTCTTTTCTGTCCCAATCAAGATTTAAGCTCAGATGTTTACAGAAGTGGTTTCATTTTTATCACTCTGTTTGGCTGAAACTGCAAGAACTGAGAAAATAGTGCTTCTCCACTTGCTAAAGCCACGTGAAAAATAAACCTTGCAACAATAACAATTTTTAGTAATGATTCACGTAAATATCTGCATCATTAAATCAAAAAGTACAGCTGGCTTCATCTTCCTGAAAAAAATAGAGGAAAATGGATAGTAGGGTTATTTTAGATGCAATACATTGAAACAAAAACTATCCTATTGCAAAGTCAGATAAAAATCAGTGCTTTAATATGAAACAATTTTCATCTGAACTTCTACAGTTAAACACAATTATTCCCTTATTATGCAGTATGTTCAGTTTATGCAATCAATAGATTGATTTCATGCAGAATGAATCAGGATATGAAATTTGAGTATGGGAAGAAAAATCTTACTCCAAATAAAAACACATATTCAGGTACTTCTTTGTGAACCCATAGATATCTGAGGTGGGTGGTTTTTTCTGTTTATTTGGTTGGTTTGGGCTCTTTTTTATTCTTTGTCGTTTAATAAATGAGATATTTAAAACAATCTTGCCAAAAAGAGGTGGACAAAACAAGAATGAATTTCATAAAATCTGTTGCCAAAACTCATCCATGGTATAGTACCCTCTTGTTCAGTTTCTAAAGGAGTAATTTGTGAGGCTCTGGTCATCTTGTCTTTCAATGTGCATATTTTAAGAAAATACTCTGCATTCGAAGAGTAAACCCAAGAAATTAGAAAGGAGCAGTTCAGTGCTCTGTATATAGGAAGTCAATATTTTTTTTTAATACAGCTTAATTTAAGACCTTAAAAAGGAAGATAAAACACAAATTACTTCAAAATGTGATGCTTGTATGCAGTCTACTTGTATTCAAATACATTAGCCCAGCTGATGCCTCCTTGATTTAAATATGGACAAAATTTATGTAATTAAAGCATTATTCTGCTCTGTTTCTAAATCTATGTATTTCCTATATTTATTGTTACATGTCAATTCCGAAGGTCTGCTAATGCAATAAACCAAAATCTCTTAATGAGTATAAGGACAAAGAAATAGCAAAATACCCCTACCCACAGCACCCCACTTGCTTAGTTTAGTTTTAAAAGCCTTGTAAGCCTTGTACTAATTTTGAATCTATTTTTCAGGTGTGGAGTTACCAAGCATGAATTTTCTAAGTGATCAGTGGTGTATTATGTTCTGAAAATGGATATTTCTGGAGATTAATACACAGTTTCTGACTGAGAGGATGGCTTTTATTTAGTAAAAATCCCAAATTCAGAGCACAAAACACAAAGCTTGCACTGAATCTATACTCACTATGGGACTGAACTAAAATTCATGAAAAAATGAAAGTAATTTTACAGGCAGTGAGTCATTAAGCTATTTTAATTTTCACCCTCTAGTGTAGTAGAAAAACACCTGAAGCAGATGGATTTTGCAGGTAGTGAAGCAGTTTAAAAGAACAAGGGAATTTAGGCATAAATGGTTTTGAGGGAGAAAAATAAGAAAATGGTAAAATTACTTGGAAGACCAGAGAGAGAAAATAAATGAAGCAAACAAAATTGCTAGATTTCAAACGCTGACAACAGAGTACCAGTGAAGAAACACATTGCATTTTTAAGACATAGTACCAACCAAGAAAGACAAGTGTTTTGGGGAGGTGTCTCTCATGAAAACTTATTTTGTTTTCTTTTTTTTCTATTCCCCATTGAAGGAATATTGAGTAGGTATTGAGATGCTTTTTGCAAATTTCTGCAAGCAATTATGTTACGTGTATCAAAAGCTGATAAAATCCTTTCACATCTTTCTAATGAACACATTTCTCTTGTGGGTTTTTGTTTATGGAATTAAATTGAAATATTTTACTCCCTGGTGCTCCCTTTATGTGTTTTGAATAATGCAGTAAATTCTCACATATTCTGCAGTGCCCCAAAGCAAGGTTAAATACACAATCCTTCAATTATGTTTTGTAGCAAATTCAAAGGGAGATGTCAGATGAGTGAAGCACCACGATCATGCAAAGAGAAACCTCCTGGTGATGCATTCATTAATCTCTCTGTTTAAAGGTCTGAATGGCTTTGAAACTTTGGCCATTTTTGTGGATTTTAGGCATTTCCTTCTCTTCCTGATTTTACCCAGCTGCTGCTATAAAGTAATGCCCTTCCATGATACCATTCACAGCTCCAGTATTCTTGACTGCTATTATGTAAACACTACATGAGAGATTTTCAGTGAAACTTCTTCTCAAAAATGTAAGACCTATGATTTAATCTGCTCCTTTATATTTTGATTTTCCCCTGCCCTGCAAATAAAGGTCATGATCACGTGAGAAGGCAGTCAAACCTCAGTTATCTGCGGGAGATCAGGAAGATTCTGCTTGGAAGACACAGCTTCAAAATGAACTACTTTAAGCTTCACACTGCTTCTTTTCCTAAAATACAAAATCAAAAACAAAAACAAAAAAACGGCATGAAAAGGACTTTATAAGAGTTTGTATAAGAGCAGTGTAAGATATTTACAGATGGCATCAAAAGGCTGCCTTTTGAGGTTTTGCTGAGAAGCTCTGGGTGCCCCAAACCTGGCCAGGTTGGATGGGATTTGAACTACCTGGTCAAGTGGAAGGTGTCCCTCCCCATGGGACAGCAGTTGGAATTAGATGATCTTTAACATCCCTTCCAAGCCAGGCCATTCTATGGTCTATTTCATTTAATCATAGCAGATCTTCTGTGGTTTTATTTTTTCATTATTTCTACAGTATAATGTAGTCACCATTCAAAACATAAATACATTCCAATACTTAAAATAACCAATACATTTTTTCTGAATTTCTTTATACTGTCATAAAATCCATACCAAATCCATCAAACCCATACCTAGTATCCTTAGACATTTTCCTTCTTTTACAATTATTAAAATAAAATGTGAAAATCAGGTTAATATTAAGAAATATACAATGGTCAATGAAGTGCATTGCTTGGAGCATGTCTTGGCTAGTGGTTGTTTTTGCGTGTAACTTTTCAGAAGTAAGAGCTTTGATAAATTTATGACAGCATTTGACTTGATCCATCTTCAACTAGATTAAAAATTACTATTTGTGGACCAGTTCATGCAAATCTCCTTTTTATTCTCCAGATTAAAAAAAAAAAAAATCACGTAGTATTCATAATTCAAGAGAAGGCCTTTCTCTGCAGGACGTGGATTCTGGAGTGCTCTCTATACTAACTACAATAATAAGAGCAAAGAAAAGAATGGACATATGTTTTTAAATTTCTACTTGAACATAAAATCTTTGCTGCCATAATTGCAGTATTAATACTTTTTGTAAGGTATTCCACAGGTAAAGCAAGTCCTAAATAAAAACATACGTGAATAAAAATCGCTAGGATATATAGATAGGCAAGGCTAAAGTTCTTGAAACCAATGTTAAATAACCCAACATAAGTTTTATTTTTTTTTAGTTTTGTGTGAAAGGCTCTTTCATTTCATATTTTTTAAATCACTGAAAATTAATTTAGGCAATTTTTTACTACTTAAGTTATCTGTCATGTTAAGATTAACTAAGTGAGTCTGCCCTTAAAACAAAGTAATCATTGGCAAAAATACTTTTTTTATTCAAAGCACAATTTCTTGTCATTGTTTTTGGGAGCAAGAAAGATAGAAAATTAGACTTAAAAACAGCTACAACTCTACCCTCTCTCTCTCTCTCTCTCTCTCCATATATATATTTCTCCAATCTAAAATTATATACATAATTGGGTAATTCATTTATATAAGACTTCACTTTCGCCAGGGCACAATGCTGCAGTGTCAAATCTGCATAACAAATTATTGTATAATATGGATTATACATTCCTCTTTCCTTCTATAAGACAAAAACGCTTTGCTATCAAAAGGATATATTCCAAATTATATCAGGAAACGTGATGACTTCCGTCATAATTCTTTCCTTTTACAGAAAAAAAACCCCAATAATTTGTCTTCTTGCATGACATTTTCTCAAAATTCTCTACAACTTTGGGATAGATATCATCTTGCAAAAAAAGGATGCAATGAGAAAGAAGGAACTGGGAACTTTAAAAATCTTCAATACATCTGTTCCCATTTTCTATGTGATTTGGTACTGCCTCTTGAGATTTGGATAAACATACCCCTTGTGATTCATTCCCACTGAGACAATTTAAGAGGAAAAAAAGGTGTTGTCAGATAAGGATATCAATACAGAGTTTAATTAAGCCATAAATTATAGCTACAGTTTGTGATTTTAACCTCAGTCTCCTTTTCCCCTCAGACTTCAAATATATTGTATCTCATTTTTTAATGACGCAATGATGACATTTGATTGATTTTTTCATTGTGACTTATTGAGTACATAAAAAGGGAATTAGCAGCTGCATTCAGGGTCAGTTCTATTTTGGAAGGACACATTTGTCAGAGTACATCTCTCCTGCTTGACAGTGTGTGGGCTGGACTATTAGCACAATGAAAAATAAGGTGCATTTCAGTCTAACCTCCAGCTCTCTGTTAAAAGGAAAGAAAAAACATCGGTTGAGCGGTAGAAAAGTAGAGAAGAAGGTGTGAAACATGAACTGTAGGCATTTCAGAAGCAGATGGGAAAGTATTTTAGCTGTTTCCTGAAATCACTGGGAAGTTAAAGAAGAGAAGGGTGTTTGGATGGATGGAACATTAAATGTGTCAACACTTATGATTTTGTTTTCCTTGGTTTAGTGGTTTTTTTTATTTGTTAGGTCCTTTTGTTTGTTTCTTTGAGTTTGGAGCTTCCTGGTTTGATTGTGGGGGTTTTTTTTGTTTGGTTGGTTTTTTTGGTTTTTTGGTGGTTTTTTTTGGTTGGTTGGTTGGTTGGTTGGTTTGGTTTGGTTTGTTAGTTGGTTGTTGATGGTGGTTTTTGTAATTGATCTTCTTTTTTTAATGAGTTTCACCATTTTTAATTTTGTGGAAAATACATGAATCATTCCATATGCATTTTAGAGTACATTCAGTACAAATGCCATCAAAGCAGTAAGGAGCAGAACAGTAATAATCAAGGAGGCAATGGAATCAGGAAAGAGACAGTAGCTCAGGAAATTATAGCAGATATAGGTCCAAAATACTTGAAGTGGTTTAGGAAGAGACTGAGAGGAAGCAGCCCCTCATGGCTGAAATGTAGTGAGTTTCTGGATACCTTTTCGAGAATCTCCTTGATATACAAATTCTGAAACCAGATAAGAAAAAAAAATGGGAACTAGCAATCCCATAAGTAATGAAGTGAAGGGTAGCCCATCATTATAGAATTGGTTTGGGTTGAAAGGGGCTTTAAAGTTCATCTGGTTCCAATTCCTCCTTCCCTTTGACCAGGTTGCTCAAAACACTATCCAACCTGATCTTGAACACTTCCAGGAATCAGAATTCCACATCTCTGGGCAACCTGTTCCAGTGCCTCACCACCCCCTGTCATCCTGTCATGCATGATTTGCTTCCACCAATAAATGGTCAGGGTTGTATATGTCTCAAGAAGCTGCTTAATCTTGTCTCTCCTTTGAAGAGCACTAAATATGAACAGGCTACTCTAGGAAATGCTAGGAATGGCTAGGAAAGGCTTCTTTGTGCTTTTCAGAAGGATGATGGGCTAAGGGTTTCTCTCTACGCATGGCTTCTGTCTACATCACTCCACACTCTCTACACATTTTTCAGGCTTGTGTAAGGCTGTGATACTCATCAGTAAGGTCTTCTACAACTGAGTGGCACTGTTTTAGGCTTTGGCTTATCTACATGACTTGGACATTGACACTTCTACTCTGGTCAGTAGAAGAGAGGAGAACAAGGATTTCAGTGCACTTCTTGTACACTCATCCCTGGAAGTGTTCAAGTCTAGCCTGGACAGGGCTTCAGCCACCTGGTTCAGGGGAAGGTATTTCTCCCATTGCAGAAAGGTTAGAACTCAATAATCTTTATGGTCCCTTTCAACCCAAACAATTCTTAATTCTATGGTTGGGATCTAACTTAAGCTGTAAACACAAAATTATACTGCACTGAATAAATCTGAAGGGGAAAAAGCCACCATCTTCCTGAGGTTATTTTTAAAAGAAAATATAAAAAACAACTCTTAAAAAATTCCCAGAATACAATTTCAGATTGTTTTTTCCTAAAAGTGACAACACATAGATATTTGAATTAATATAATTATATTTCCAGTAACAAGTATTGTGGTGAATACATAGTTTTGTTTTAACCAAGGCACAGCATAAAAATAGTCTGTAGAGAAACATTTAAAAACTTGCAGACTATCTCTCTGCAGATCAAAACAGATGATGATTAAAAGTGTGTGATAGGTACCTTAGCTTTTGGATAGCAAAAATCACTTCAGTAGCTGCACATTCCATTGCTGTGTGCAACTGTTCTGATTGCAGTGAGATCCCCGGTCACTCACTTTAAATTAGTGTCATCAATAAAGGAATTAGGTCATAAGTATCAAGTAGGAGCCTAAAATCTGGAGACAGTAGTTAGTACCTACCTTTCTGTTCAGCTTTCTTTTACCCAGTAGTGCAAATTAAACAGGATCCTGTTCATTCCATTCTCAAGTGACATGCACAGCTGTTACTATTTTAAATTATAAAGTAGCAAATAATAAAACAGGAAAAAAATATGGGACTGGTTCCGTTGCAGGTTGACACAGCTCTGAGCTACCTTGGCAGCACAGAAAGGTCTATAATGATTTCAGCTATGAAGAACTGAGATTACTGAATAGGCAGAAATAGGAAGTTTTATTGGGATGGAAATATCTTCACACAGGAGTTCAGGACTATTACGTGTCTGAAAGTATTTTAAGATGTGTGCCTTGAATCACTTATTTCTTTTTGACTGTTTTTCCCTCAGCATTCTCCTAGAGAAACAGGCTATCCGTGGCTTGGAGAGGTGCACTATTTGCTGGGTAAAAAACTGCCTGGATTGCCAGGCCCCAAGGCTCAGTATTTGGGGCTGATCCTGTTTTGGTATCAACTATCACAAGAAAAGAATTGAGTGATCCCTCAGTCAGTTTGCAGAGAGCAAGTTGGATAGGAATGTTGAGATGTTGGAGGAAAAGAAGGCTCAACAGAGGGGTCTGAACAGGCTGGGTCAATGGGTTTAAGACAAGAGGTCCAACAAAGCCAAGCGCTGAGTCCTGCACTCGGGTCACAACAAAAATCTACCTACAGCCCCAGGCAGTGCTAAAGGCTGGGGCAGAGTGGCTGGAAAATTGCCATGGGGAAAAGGGCCGGGTCAACAGCAGCTGAACATGAGCCCAGATGGCCAATAAGGCCAATGGCACCTGGCCTGTATCAGCAGAGTGTGGCCAGCAGGACCACGGCAGTGATTGTCCCCTTGTACTGGGCACCAGTGAGGACACACAAATCCTGTGTCCCGTTCTGGGCCTCTCAATGGAACAAGGGTATTGAGGGCCTGGAGTGTGTCCAGAGGAGGAAACAGAGCTGGAGAAGGGACTGGAGCACAAGTCTGATGAGGAGCAGCTGAGGGAGTTGGGGAAGTTCATCCTGGGCAAAAAGAGGTTTGGGGAAAGCTTCTTGTTCTGCAGAACACTCTGAAGGGAAGCTAGGGTGAGTTGAGGGATTTGTCCATTCTCCCAAGTGAAGGGACAAGAAGAAATGCCTTCAAATTACACCAGGGGATTTAGACTGAACACTAAGAAAAAATTCTTCGCAGGAATTTTTATCAAGCACTGGAACAGCATGCCCAAGAAAGAGGTGGGGTTGCCATCCCTTGGAGGTATTTAAAAGAGCTGTGGACATGATTCTTAGGGACATGGTTTAGTGGTAGACTTCACAGTGCTGGGCTTACAGTTCAACTCAGTGACCTCAAAGGCCTTTTCCAACTGAAATTATTCTATGACTGACTCATCCTTACTGGCAGAACAACCTATTGGCTCTACTTATAGGTACAAAAAAAGCCAAACTCTTTGTAACTTCAGAATTAGGAATTGCAAGGGGTCTCCTGCCTGGAGCTGTATTTAATTCTCTTTCTCTATATAATGAGATGGAGCCTATATATTTATATAAATTAAGATTTTATCTCATTATCTTTTCTTTGGGATGTGAAGAAACAAAAAACAAAGAAAACAAACACATCTAATTAGAAAGCTTTGAAATGGTTTCTGTTTAAAATCATATATTTTAAAATCTATTGAAAGCATATAATAACTTGGCCTGAAAAGCTTACTATAATCTTGTAATGAATCCATCTCTATACTGGCATCTAAAGTTTTCACTGTTCTGTGTTTTATTCTCAACGTTCCTTTGAAGTATACAAGTAATAAGACCATGCTTTACAGAGAGACACAGGCAGAGATCATCAAAAGATCTTGGGGTATGTTAATTAGTTCCCAAGTGGTTTATCATCCTCATTTTTCTTTGGAAAAAATACTATAAATCCCCTTATAGTACAAGGTAACCACATCTATGGCTCTTACAAGCAAGGGATGCCCCCTCTTACTGAACCTGTTGCTCATATTAATAATAATAATAGATATAAATATATGCAAGGGAGGTGAACATCCCGATTCAACAGGATGAGAGTGGACTGTGGTTTGAAGACCTCGCTAATCCAGCAGTGTGACAGGAGCACACATGGAAATAGCACTGTTCAGCCTGCTTCCACAGGAAGCAGAAAAAGAAGGAAATAAAATGCAAAGCAAAGCTGCTCTATTGATTTGACATGCCTTTGAAATATTTGTCAAAAGAGGTGAATATTTAGGTTATCACTAGAGGTCAGAAGATTATACCTATGAGTATGTTTTCAGTCTTCTGTGACTCTTGATGTTTCAGGCCACATGCTAAAAGCCAGTAAAGAGCATTCTCCTAAATTGCTTCTGGAGGAGATGTGAAATGTTGTTTAAGCATCAACCAGTTCTGTACCATTAAAGCAGAGGGCTTCCTCTGAATTTCTTATCTCCTAGAGGCCTGAAGGCACTAGTTATTATTTTACAGGAAAAACAGAAGGAATTAAAAGTGTTTAAACAAATTACTAGCACTTCAGGTTTTGAAGGGAGACAGTGCTCTGTCTGTAGCTGTAAGGAACTGGCTTTGTGAGAACTTTATCTCTCTGGATGTATCAGCTGCTGGATCAAAATGCAAACTGAGACACATCAAGGCAAAAGGCTCCAGTTCATGAGCTCATGATACACAGGGACTCATAGGCTAATGAGTCTAAATGTTAGCCTCTAATGAGCCTTAGTTTTACTATGGTTAAATCTCAAAAAAGAACTAATAATCAGTGAATGTCATCCTAAATATCTAACACTGGATAATATTTTTAAAACTGAAGAAAAATAGTGAAAGTTTGGGTTTTTAAAATAAAAGAAATCTTAGCAGCAAAAAGATAAAAGGACAAGAAAAACACATAAAGAATTTTACTGATAGGTTCTTTAGTGCTGATAAAAAATGTTAGATAAGATGAAACAGCTTTAAAAAGCTACTAAAAATGGCATGTTTAAAAAATTCAGCACAAAAACTTCAAACAGAGCTCACTGAAATCTGTACGTTCATAAATGTTGTCAATTAATTACCCATTGATAAGGTACAGTATTTGTCAGGAGTCTAAAAGACAAAACTGTTCTAGAAAGTCACAAGTACAAGATCCATACATGGGCACCTGTTGTCAGTAATTTCTGACCTTTCTCTCTTATTTTAAAAATAGATATTTTTACAATAACTCTTCTGAAGTTCTTGCTTATAAAATTATTCATATTTCTAATTAAATTTAATTAAAGCCTTTAGCGTAATATTTTAAATGAAAATGAATTGCAAATATTGATTTAAATGTATCTTAGGGTAAAGTTCCATAAGAAAATACTTGAATGTTCTTGCTTTTGGGTTGTTGGATTTTTTTTGCTCATATAGTAGGTAGAGTTGTTAGCAATTAAGTTTTGTTTCAAGAAAGTATTTTCATACTTTCCAGCTCTGTATTTCTATACCAACCATCTTCTTACATGTTCTAAAGACCTTCTAAACAAATGAAGTCAGCTGAACACAGTGTTAAGATTACAAATTTTATTGAGTGCAACATTACTTATCTCTATGTAAGAGATAGAGATGTCCCTTTATACAAGGGCTTGAGAAAAGTCTTGAATCATAAGTATTCTAAATACTAATCAACCAACCAAATAAAAGAATCCAACTGCCTGGTTTTTCAAATGAAAAGTTTTAGATTTCTGACCTAAAAGTACTATACTGCATGAAGATATGAAAATGAAAAATCAAATAAAAATAGAGAATAAAAATAAATATGTAAATTAAATTCTATTTTTAATATTTTTCAAGTTAACAATTATTAATAGTTGCAGTTCTAAATGAAGCTCCAGTTGATGTTGGGATTTGTTCTATAGTGTTACAGGAAGTGATGACTCATGAGTAAAAGTTTGGATAAAATCATCAGTTCCTCAAGGTCACACCAGTGGCAGGGGTGACTGCTGGATGAAGCTGTACAGGGAGGTTCCAGATCTCAGGAAGTTCCACGGGTGTGACTGTGCTGGTCCTTCCCTCCAAACAGTTATCAGGGCTGAGGCATTTGTGAAGACAAAGAAACACTTACTTCCCAGCCTTGCAGAGTTGCCTCTTCTCCCTTACCTCATTTAACACCCAGCTTGTAGCCTGGGGTGTCAAATGTGCACTGGTCAACTACTGCAAACCACTCATCACTAACAGTTTGTCATAAATTATGTAGAGGGGAGTAGAATACACAGTTTGGTCGCACTCACATAGTGCTAAACTGGCATTCTGCTCCAGGACAGACAGCTGGTTCAAAACCCCAGTGGTGAGGGAACCCCAGAGGCCAAAAATTCACACCTAGCATACATGGAAGAAAAGGAGGGAATTTACACAGAGTGTTGGGAAGTAGTGAAAAAAGAAAATGAACAAAAGGAAGAAGAAGGGACCCAATAAAAGGAAGAGATTTCCTTCAAAGCCAGACATTCCCCACCAGACAAACATCCAGAACTGCTTGGTAGCTCTGCAGGTTAACAAGAAAACACCCAGCACATTGGAAAAACAGCCAGAGCTAACTAGAGCAGCCCATTATGCTCCATGAAAAAAGAAATTAACAACTAGTCCAACCAAGGAAAGGTGGCGGGTGATAGTAGTTGGTGAGTCTACTTTAAAAGGCACTAAGGCACTCACCTGTAAATCTGACTCATTTTTGAGGGCCGGTGTGTGGTTGCAAAGCTGTCAAGTCTACTTAAACCTACTGATTATTACCCAATATTAGGGTTCCTTGTGGCTGCCAGTGAAGAAAGGAAAGCAGAAAACCCACGGAATTACAAACCAGCCTGCTTCGCCTCTGGGCCAGGCAAGATTCAAGGAACAAGTTCTCCTGGAAACTGTGCTAAGACATATGGAAAAGTTGACTTGTAGCAGCCAACATGGTTTTACAAAGGGGAAATCATGCCTGACAAATTTGGTGACATTCTAAGATGGATCTATGGTGGATGGGAGCAGAGCAACTGACATCATCTACCTGGACTTCTGCAAAGCATTTGACACTGTTCTGCTCTGTTAGAGATATCCTTGTCTCTAACTTGAAAAGAGATGGATTTGATGGATGGACCACTCAGTGGATAAGAAACTGTCTGGATGACCACACAAGGAGTTGTGGCCAATGGCTCATTGTCCATGCAGGCACCAGTGATGAGTGGGGTCCCTCAGGTCAGTGCTGGGGCCGATTCTGTTCAACAGCTTTGTTGGTGCCATGGACAGAGGGGTCCCTGGTGACACCAAGCTCTGTGGTGCAGTCATGCTGGAGAGAAGGGGTGGATCCAGAGGGACTGGAACAGGCTGGAAAGGTGAGAACTGCATGAAGTTCAACCAGGCCAAGTGCAAGGTCCTACACCTGGGCCAGGGCAATCCCAGACACACCAAAAGATTGGGGGATGAGTGATTGGGAACGACACTGAGGAGAAGGGCTTGGGGATGTTGGTTGATGAAAACCCAACAAGAGCCAGCAGTGAGAGCTCATAGCCCAGAAAGTGAAACAAATCCTGGGCTGCATCAAAAGCCCCATGGCCAGCAGGTCAAAAGAGGAGACCCTACCCCTCCATCTGCTCTGCTGAGACCCCACCTGCAGGGCTGAATCCAGCTCTGGGCTCCCAGCACAGCAAGAACAAGGGACTGTTGGAGTGAGTCCAGAGGAGGCAATGAAGTTGATGAGGGAAATGGAGAACCTCCCATGTGAACACTGGCTGAGAGAGTTGGGGCTGCTCACCCTGGAGAAGAGAAGGTTCTGTGGAGACCTCAAAGCACATTCTGGTATCGGAGGGGTCCTCCAGGAACTGTAGTGACAGGACAGGGAGTAATCCGTTGAAAGAGAGGAAATTTATGTTAGCTATTAGGAAGAAATTCTTTACAGTAAGGGTGGTGAGCCCCTGGCACAGGTTCCCCAGGGAGGTTGTGGATACCTGAACCCTGGTAGTGTCCAAGTCCAGGTTGGATGGGATTTGAGCAACCGGGTTTCTCACTCCTCAAGGTGGGGGACAGGGCAGCGACTCTGCAAGACACAAAAAAAATAACCAAAAATGGTATGGGATTTAAAAAAAACCAACTCAAAACAAAAACAAACCTGAAAAAAACCCCAAAACCGCTCAATCCCCGAGACAAATAATGACAAACTGGCAGTGTGAAGGAGAAAATTTTCTGTTTCTGATGGTAGCACTCTCTGTAGAGCCGTTTGTATGCACTTTGGCTGAGATCGGAGGGTCGTTTGAAATCTATTTATTATGTATTTTGAATATAAAGTTATTCTCCATACACAGATTCAGATCAGTATTAAGGACACTTTGAGTATTCCACTAAAAACTCTTGCACATCACTTTTAGAGGCTGTTATTTGCTGTAATTCTGGGCTACTCCTTGTGCTTTAGGGGTATACACAATATTTACATTTAATGCTCAGTAAAAAGTTGACATTTCACAAACAAAGGCACGAACATTGTGTAAGTCTTTCCTGTGTTAATTATAGCCCATACCTTGTCAGTCTCATCTGCAACTGAGACTAATTGTCTGCCATATAAAGAGACATGCCTATTGATTTTGGAAAGGCTGAAACAGGCTAAACTATACTCTCTTTCTATGGATATAAAAAGCATTGCCTGCTTATATTGATTGCTTACCCCACAGAGCAATAGCAAATTGCTATTGTGGAAACATAATGATGCTGAACATTTGTTGCACAGATGATAGGGTAATGTTTAAATGCTGTGTGTCCTGTTCTTTGTAGATTTGCTAACAACATCCTTAATCATTCCTCTTCAAAATACCATGAATCCTGGAGCAAACGCTAACCTAATGATACAACATCGTTTATAGACCATAGGATTTCATAAATTCAGAATGAATTAAATTAGCCATTTTTTTCATCAGCAAGTAGACTGGATGCCAATTTTACATAATATTTTGCTAGACTTGGGTAGGAGTGAAATAAATTAGCTACAGCAAGATTCTTTCATCTCTTTTTATATGTAGTACTTACTTGGCATATAGTCTACTAAAAACAAAACAATTACTTGAGAAATTATTAATTACATACCATGAAAAAGACAGACTGAATCTGTTCCTTGCATCCTTCTAAGGGAGAGTTTTACAACATTTTTGTACTTCATTTACCTGACATTAGAATTATGGTCTGATTAAATGAGAAAATATTGATAAGTGACATGAATTTTATTTAGCTGGGTTCATTCTTAATATTGGAGTTATGCAAATTAATTTGTATTGAACATCCAATTAAGATAAGAACTATCAATTTTCTAACGTTGTTACAGAATCACAGAATGGTTGGGGTTGGAAGGAACCTGTGAATAGGGTCACATCAAGAATGTTGCAAAGGATCACATCCAGGCAGGTTTGGAATATCTCTAGTGAGGGAGACTCCACAACCTCACCGGACAGCTTGTTTCCAGTGCTCTGCCACCTTCAGAGTAAAAAAAATTTTCCTTATGTTCAGATGGAAGTGTCAGTGTAAGGTATTTATATGCACTGATAAGAACCCCTCCCAGGTGTGTCTTCTCTAGGCTAAGCAGGCTCAGGTCCTGCAGTCTGTCCTCATAAGATCATCATCTTCACGGCTTCCACTCAAGCCTTTCCAGTATCTCCTTGTCTTTCTTGTCCTAAGGAGTATGCAGGACTCCAGACGTGCCTCACCAGGGCTGGGCAGAGGGGCAGCATCACCTCTCTCAACCTGCTGGCAATGCTCTTCCTAATGCACACCAGGATCCCATTGGCCTTCCCAGCTCACAGCTAACTTGTCTACCAGGTCCTCCAGGTGCTTCTCCCCAGAGCTGCTCTTCAGCCTGTGATGGTGCCTGGGGTTGTTCCTCTCCTGGTGCAGGACCCTGCACTTGCCTTTGTTGAACTCCATTATGTTCCTCCCTGCTCCCTTCTCCAGCCTGAATGTGGCTCCAGTGTGGATGAATGAGCTTTTTTATGAGGATGCTATAGGAGACAGTGTCAAATCACTTGATGAAGCCAAGAGACAACATCCACTGTTCTCATCTCCTCTGCCCAGCCAGTCCTGCTCTTTGTAGAGAACCTAATTGACTTTCTCTTCCTGATCAGCTAGCCTTTAGCAAACACACACAGCGGTGCCAAATTCAGTGTTCCTGCACTGCACTACTCTCTTCCCTTCTCCTGTTCAGGAACACATTAAATTTCATGTCTACCTTTTCTGTTTGTTTTCTTGAAACACATTCCTAAAGAGAAAGATATGGATTTGATAAAAAAAGTCCACCCCACTCTGAGGCAGGAAATTATTTGGAAAGTAGACCTGGATGTAGATTGGCAGAAACAACTAAAATTACATTTAGTTCTTCAGAGCAATGCCAAATATTAATCTTGTCTACATTTTTTCTGTGACAAACATATGTCCTTAAAAAACTAAAGTAAGTTTAAAGTCACTCCCAACATGGTCTTATAGATCATGAGTCTTCACAGTGAACTATTTAAAAATGTAGCAAGGAAACTCTCTGGATTCTTAATATTCCCTGGATCAGACAGCAAAAAGATTCTTCATTTCAATGGAGAGTCATATAAAAAGCCTTAAAAAGAAGTGGAAGAGGGAAAGGGGATGACAAGACTGACAAAACTTTGGGCAGAGAACAATGGAAAGATGTCCCATCACTGTTTGAATTCTAAGTGACCACACAGTATAGTTGGTTTATGAGTCTTTAAGGATGATGACCCCTCATGAGACAAAAAAAAAGAACCATAAACATCCGTTCTAATGTGTTTTTTCTGGTTCTCATATTGATATAGGACAGAGTCTGCTTTTCAGATTTTCTCAGCAATCCACTAACTCAACATTTTTGTATTCTGAGCATCTGCTATAAAATACTTTATAAATATCTAAAAGTTACAAAGTGACAGATCCATGATATGCTTTGATAAATTCAGTTAGATATTTAGAATATATTTATTATTATAGTATACTATGATAGCATATTATATATTAGTACGCATTCAATATATTTTATATATTATTCTTATATATCGTTGTATATATTGCATTTACCAAAAGCACACAGTGACAGGACAAGGGACAATGCCTTCAAATTAAAAGAGGTCATGTTAGGACAAGGGGGAATGTCTTCTGAATGAACACATATTTAGATTAGATATTAGAAAAAAATTCTTTACTGGGAGGGTGGTGAGGCACTGGCACAGGTTGCCCAGAAAAGTTGCGGATGTTCCCTCCCTGGAAGTGTTCTAGGCCACGTTGGATGAAGCTCTGAGCAATCTGGTCTAGTGGGAAGTGTCCCTGGCAGGGATTTGGAACTAAATCATCTTTGAGGTTCCTTCCAACCCAGGCAATTCTATGACTCTATGATATGTTTAGTCCATTCATGAAGTCAGCAAATAATGAGGACAATATTATCTTATTTTTCTACTTCCCTGCAAAACATCCTTCTACCACTATCACAATGCATACTTTTCTCTCTGAATTCAACAGATTTTAAAACAAAGCAATACTTGTTAATTTTGTTTGCTTTTCAGACCTGCATTGGCTCATACCTGCTTTCAGAAGTATTTCAGTAAGGAAATCCTGTGACATCTATGCAACCTTGCACTAAGTAGCATAGCTGTGTAAAGGAAAAAAGATTTACAGTTTATTGGATGCTTGCATCCAATCTGCTGTTCTTGCATTAGCAACTATCTAAGGCATAGGTGCTCTTAAACAAACTACAGGCTTTTTTTTTTCAAGTCAATGAAAGGTATGAGGTGGTTGTGATTGAATTTTCTTTTCATTATGAAGAAGGAAGTCAAGCCAAATAAAATATAAATTGACAAGAAGAATGTCAAAACCTTTGTAACATTTGGATCTCTTTGTAGTAAAATTCAATAACCATATCCAGTGAAGAATTTCAATTTACTCTCCTTCATCTTTTAGCCACATATACATGCATATGTTTTTAAAAATTAATAGCCTGTGTCAGAATGATTATAGACTATATTCAGGTATAGATCTGGTCATATAAACAATGCTACAAATACTCTTTTCAGACATAAATTTCGCCTGTTGATGGAAGCTCTACCAAGGTTTTTTAAGAACCTGTGGATTGTGTTGGTTTCACGTGCTAAGGGAGAGGGGTGGATTCGCCTCAGGGAAAGCTCCAGGAGGCTGGGGAGTGGGAGGGACTCTCCCGTCTCTGGGAGCTTCCCCTGTGAGCTGCTGGCACCAATCAAAGAGCTGATTTGGTGATGGACAGCTCGGGAAACCAAT
>JAOTQZ010000001.1:100903965-100930711 GCA_026546895.1 Pogonocichla stellata | reverse complement strand
TCTGTATGTTGTTGGTAAGAAATGTGGAATGAAGGGAGGAGGGAATAATCTAGGAATCTTATTCTGAATTCTTTTTTGTGTTATTAATATATTTCTTCTTGTACCTTTTTAAGTTTTGAGCCTGCCTTGTCTCTACTCCTGGGTCCTGTCTCTAAAAGAAGTTAAACATATTAAGGCTGGCAAACCCTAGTCACACCGTGACATTTTATATAAAAATTCAGGTTTAACATACTCTCTATGCCATATCTGTGCATAGGATGAATTTCACCCTTTGAGTTAAACAACCTAGTCTGTTCTCTCTCTCTTACTTTTTAAAGTATGAGCATTCATGAATACTTGAAAATTAGAAATTAAGCTACTTCTTCATGAAACAAGTTGATAAACCTGACAGTTTTAAATTCAATTTTTAACTTTTTAATATTTCTAACAAGGTCTTCTTCCTTCAAAAAAATCACCTTAGCAGATGTTTTAAAAATTGGTTTCTAAGCCATTTTCCTAAATTGCTTTGCTGCTCAGTTCCTAGTTCGTTCAACATTGTCTGAAACCTTGAGATTAAATTTATTTTACTCTCTGGAAGTTAAACTCGAAAAAAATATCCTGAATCTCTACTTTAATTTTCCTTTAAATCGCAAGGAATTTCACCTTATATTCATTGCTTTTTTTTGTCCTTGTATTTTTTTTTAATTCAAATATGTCTTTAACTAAAAAAGTAATTCACTCTCCATCTCCACAGTTATTTGGTTATTTTTCATTTGGTATAAATTTGGTTTGTTTGCTTTAGATTTTCCTCTCCACAAAAAGGCAGTAAATTAAATGAAACAAATCATACCACTCTAATACTTTTAAATATACAGTTTTAAACCTGAATCTCATAGAACAAAAATATAGGAAAAGCACAGATGCTAAATTTGGTTTGGGTTTCCTTCAGCTGTTAGGTCTGACAATCAGAAAATTTGTTATTGTTTTCCTGTATGCATTAAATGACACCTCCATGCAGTTAGTGTCTCTCTTGCCATAGAGATCAGCCTGAAGTTTTGTCGTAAAAAAATTGTATTCATCTTCGATGAAAATATACACAAATGACAATTACCACATGGAGAGCAAGGAAAGTTTTCCCCAAATTTTCTGTTACCATGACTTCATTTTTGTACTGAAAAATAATAATAAAAAAATACATTGTCATAAGGTAATTCTGTTTAATTATCTTGAATAAAGGATAAAAGGAACTAGAATGGTGTAGGTAATTAATCATAATAGATCAGCACTGCCGCAATGGAAGTTTTTTCTTATATGAGGATCTAGGTCAGCAGATGTAATACTTCTGAATATATTTACAATCCTTCATTTAATATTCCAGAGAATTTATTCTTCATCGAGAAATTCTTCTTTAACTTGGGGCCATACTCAGGATATTTTGGACATCTTAAAAATAAATAGATTCATTGTGAATACTTTCAACTCAATTACCATGAAAACCAAACAACTGTCCTCTTTGCAAGGTATTTGAGCTTCAGACAAAGCAGGAAAGTATTTATGAAATATTAGCCTCCAGTTAAGATGAAATAATTAATTATTTTGGTGGTGGAGTGAGCAGGGATGATGATACTGATATGTGGGGTACTGACTTGAAAACTTTTTCTTCGTAATTTCTGACTCCCTACAAGTTAAGATATAAAAACTTTAATTCATTGGTAGAGAGTGAAGGTTTACCCATTCTGGGTACATGTGAGACCATCAGTAATTCTGTCTATATTCTCCAGAGTTCCTAAAATGTATTGATTAATATCATGCAGCAGGGTGGGAAGAGTTTTTGAAGAACGAAGCCTGCTCAATTAATTGATATTTTATGGCATGACTTCTATATTATTACTGTTCAATGATTATGTCTTTTTTTGTCTGGATTTTGAGAGGCTGGTGGGGAGGAAGAGAGGCAAAATTAGTACCCAGATGGATATTCCTATTGGGAGTGACAGCTACTTTAAAGTATTTTTAAAAAATTATAGATGCAAGACTTATTCATGATGATTCCCTTGAAAAATGAGATTAAAGATAATTCATTCACTCTTTACCACTTTTTCATTATTCCTGAATGTCCCAATTTTTCTTTCACTAGGACCTAATTAATGTGTTTACTTTGGGGTTAATTAAATCAGTTAAATTATTTGAAATAAACTTCTGAGAAGTGAATCATGGTTATTTTAGGACTTAAAAAGCGTGATTTTCTTTATTACTTGGCTAAGTTGCCATTGCTCTCATTTGAGACATTATAGTGACGCTATAGACACATATAGAAACCCAAATGAAATTAATAATTTATTATTTTTTACACTCTATTTAAATATAATAATGGAATGCAATTCCAGAATAGTTTACATAAGATCACATGTCCAATTATTTAATTTAGTACTTCTATTTGGGGGTTGAGGGTGGAGTACTTGCTACTTAAAATCAGGAAAAGAGCTACAGTAGCATTGGTGGGTATAATAATATGCCTGATCTTTTTTTGAAAGGAAGTTAGAACTATTTAGCATTAAAACAATCTTCATACTATGTGTCTTCAGTGCACTGGAAAAATATTATACTATGAGTGGGGGTCAAATTATAAAAATTAATTGAAGTTTCAAAATATTATCTTTAAGACAACTTTTAAAACTGATTGCTTTATAAATAATGAAGTTAACTTTTTTCAGACTGCTAGACTAGTGAACCTGAAGGAAAAGACTTCCATGTCCCCATGAAAAGATCAGGTTCGGAAAATAGTGATATAATGTTATTTATGCTTAATTAACCAACTTGAGCAAAATAGATACTAGTAGCATTAGGAACTTTAAAATAGTTTCTCATTTCATGTGATCTATTTTACTGTGATTTGGAATTTCTACAGAAGCTGGGAGAGAGTTTTTCTGACCTGAAGGGGAAAAGAAACTGCATACAAACATGCATGCAGTTCTATAATTTCCAGATTATAAGAAAAGTAAAATCTCATTCTCCAGGCCTGTTCAAGAAACAATGAAGAATCATTTTCAAATTTGTCTTTCTGGAATAGACAAATTTAGGAATTATTTGAGTATTTTACTAGTAAGTTGGAAATATGCTTGGAGGAGAAGAATTTTATTATTGAAATGCCAAGGAAACCCCAGGGTAAGCAAAAGGTATTCCTAATTTAAAACACCAGGAGTGTTTAACCATTAAATGACACAACATTTGACCTATGGGAAAGGGGAAGAGGTGGGAAACAACCACATGTATATACTGTTGATTTTCCTTACATTTGTTAAATTCATATTTTGTCTTTCTTTCATGACATATTTATAACTTATCCAAATGTTTCTCAAATATCTCCTGATAATATATAAGTTTTCTTAATGAACACTGAATGTCGTTCCAAAATGGCACTTACCTCTTGCTATTGTCTTGCACTGCAATATTGGAAGGAAAATTTTCTCTCTAAAACCATTAGCAAAACACTAGATATGTGCTGCTCCTCCCAGTTTATCTAGGAATTTTTCTTTTCAATTGAAATTTCTTTGATGCTTTCATAGCAACCCATACAAAATAGAACCTAGTGATATAGATGTCCAACAAAAAACAAAAAGGAAAAAAGAAATACATAAAATGCTCTAGCAGATCTTATGAGTTTCCTTATCATTACATTTTGAAAATACTCTAAGAAATGAAATTGAAACAAATCCAGTTTGTACTTCTATGTTTAAATAAAAAAATATCTTGCACAATATTATCAATATAACACTCTCACAAAGCAGAACAGTTCGTTCATTATTAACAGCATAATAATTTGGTGCTCCAAAGACCATTTCCTGGAGAATTGTGAGAATACCTCAAAAACCATAGTCACAGTAACAAATGATCAACTTTCCAGAATTGTATTGAATTATACCGATGTACTCTAAAATATGATATGATTTGAAATCCAATGTCATTGTAATTCCACTGTTTCTAGGCTGTACTATTAATTTGTTATTTTTATTTGAAACTAAATATAAAAGAATAGGCATATATTCTCCCCTCTCTATCTCTGAGTGCCATTTCATAGAGACAAAGAAGTGCAATTTCTAAAAACTAGATCAAGGGAAGAATGAAAAATACTGCACAACATAGTCACAGACATCGTGATTGACAGAGGCAGTACGAATACAGAAGGATGCCAGAAGAAATGAGCCTTTTTAAAATTTCTGTCAGGAGAGAAAGAAGGATCCAAAGTGCAGTTTCCTTGCAGTCTATCTTAATTCAATATGTTAAACAAAGTGTAATGTAGTGACTTTATTTGCAACCTTTTTAGTTAGCAACCTTTTATCAAAGACTTCTCAAACTGAATAATGTTTATTTTGCTCTAGTTTTGGGGTTTTCTTTCTATGATATGTTTTTTGGTATTTTTAATTTAAGATGATGTACACGAGAAGCTTTTTTCTCACTGGTGTACGGTTTATTTCAATTTATTTTTTCAGTAAGTTTATGTAGGCATCTCTAACCTGTAAAGCTAGCATTGATTGCCCTTTACTTAAAACCAAAATTTACCTTCTACACAAATCTAAATTTATTTTCACCTTCATCATTGTGAACTAAATGTAATCAAAACACTGAAATATGAAACTGATCACATGCTGCAGACCAGTAGTATGAAAAATTAGTCTTTTTGTATAAGAAAGTATTTGTCACTGTGAATTTATGTTGCATAGTCTTGACTTAAAACTAATATGCAATATTTTCTATACTGTGTTGTATATTACAAATTTCTGAGTTACATAGCAGGAAAAAAATTATTAATGGCTAATTTTCATTTTTCAGGAAAGACACTATAAGATGTATTTTCAAAACACAGATATATAGATAACATTCCATATAGATAACATGGGAGTTCTAAATCATAATATGATAAACATAACTATTACTTCTGTGATAACTTTATGCAAACAAATTTCAGCAGCAATGAATATGGTAAAACTCTTAATATTACTTCCATTATATCTATAAAATTAGCTTTCAACAAAAGATCCAAAAATTATACTGTCAGATATTTCATTTTTTAAAATAGATTTGATTTTAAAAGGTGCACCTAAAGTAGCATTATTGCCTCCCCATTACAAAATGAGTGATAATTGATTTCTCACTACAGTCTCTTTGTTTATATTCACCCCTACTTTTCTGCAGCAAGTTATTCTGTCTTTTCATGAAAAATGTCAAAAAACATTGTCCTGTTTTCTCCCTAGTTTCCATATGAAACGTTTGAATAACAAAAGAGAAAAAGAAAACAGAAAAAGAAAATGGAAATGTCAAATGTTCCTTAGATGTTACACCAAGCATAACTTTTCAGAAGCAAACATCTGTAGGAAATGAAAAAGAGGAACAGTGATGGATTACATTAATAATATTATTTGCATTTACCAGTCTCTGTTCAGCTCTTCCCATCTGCAAGTATTTAAGAATGAAACATCTCAGATACAGAAATATAGCCCTATATTTTTTGCCTGCATTTGTCATCAGAAAAACTAGATCACCTTTAAGATCTCTTCCAAGCCTAACCACTCTCTATGATCTCCCGCCTAAATCAGAAGAGATATGAAAAATTCAGTTGCATCAACACTACTACAGAGCCCATGCTCTGCCAAAATTACTCAATAGTTGCACTACCTGCCAGGTGTGCAGTCACAGAGGGGTGCAATGGTGATTACTAGGTAGTTAGTCACAAAGATCCTTGTGACAGATGTTCCTGTAAAAATACTTTTGACTCCTCTCCCTTCCTCACTCATACATGACCATTGTGACAATCAGTGCCGTTTCTAGTTGTGTTTTCTCAGTCTGCATGTTAGCTCTTTTACCAAGAGATTTCATCCTATAAGTGAAATTTACAGAAGAGGAAGGGAGATTTTTACTGCCTTTCACAATAATTTGATCCTGCTCAATGAAAATAGAATGTTGGAAAGAATGAAGGATGTGGCAAGTGAAAAAGATTTGCAGGAGTAAGCTGGAAAACTCTAGTTCCTCTGAGGATAGAAAGATTTTTGAAAGGAGCAGAGAAGGAGATGCACAATGAGGAATCTGGTACTACAGAAACAAAAGCTTCACATCAACCAGAGGAAAAGAAAAGAAAAGAATAGCTCTCAGAGGCACTGAGGTGAGTGAAACAAAGTTTGGAAAACAGGATTTTTGCACAAGAAATGAATAGGATGAGAAGCTTGTATAAACCTCTTTTTAATTTCTTTTCTGATCTAGTCAAAGTCAACTGACCTAGTTTTGTACTTTCTCTCTTTTACCTCCATAAATAGCCAAATATTATAGCCAATATTCTGCAAAAAATTGTTTTCTTTGTCTTATATAATTGTATGTCTGTCATTAGAAACAAAATATTCACTACTCCAAAAATAGAGCAAATGTTTGGCAGAAAGATTTATCCATAAGATAAAGAAAAGGAAAGCTTCAAAAAAACTTGTAATGCAGTGACACGCATCAAACTCTAAAAGAGCTTTAAATATTTAAAGCAGTTCTTATAATAAAAACCTTCATCTATGATGTATTTAACACATATTGGTACATAACTTTATCATTGCCATTATTTTTAGACTGCAATAACATTATTCACATTCCCAAAAGCTCAATTGAGAAAATGCACATGCATTGACTTGCAGATCACACTCAAGGTGAGAGAGACTTCTCAATTTAATCAGTGTTCCCCACATAAGTGGAAAGCTACTGGAGAAAAGAAGAATTGGCGAAGCCTATACTGAGGTGACCTCTAAAATCCCTGTAATAGTAACATAATAATAAAATATTGAAACATAATATTTCATGTATGTCTTCTATGTTTGCAGTATTTGCATGGTTACAGCAGTAGGTTTGCTCTCACAGAATTTGTGACATACTGTTCTCTCTGTCTTTTCCATGGTGCATGAGAATTCCTTTAGCATCTAATAACTTCACCTT
This sequence comes from Pogonocichla stellata, assembly GCA_026546895.1. NCBI lineage: Eukaryota > Metazoa > Chordata > Aves > Passeriformes > Muscicapidae > Pogonocichla > Pogonocichla stellata. Next base: position 100,923,772 of record JAOTQZ010000001.1, on the reverse strand, counting down.
GTTCAGAACTCAATTCACGATGACAATCTTATACGCTATATTGCAGAAGCAGCACTAGAAACATATATTTTTTCATATATTTTCATATCTTAGGTGGTGTTGGGATTGTCCTGGTTGCAGAGAGGGAGAGGAGAGTATGGGCATTGCCAGGTTGCTATTCCTTACCACTCACATCATCTTGGGGAGCACAGTTTTTGAGGGGAAGAAAAGGTGAGCCAACCCTAGGAGACAATTTGTATAAGTTAGGTAAATATGTGGCTTGCCATTTAAACTCTTTGTGCTTTTCCAGTCTATATCCATGACTAGATAAAGCTGCTGGATATCTACAAATTTCAGTGCTGGACTAATGGTGTTTTTACATCTGATATCTCGCAGTCTGTTAGAGATATTATACAGGTACTAGACCAGATTTTCAGGTTTATAGCAGCATATGGTTATTAATTTCTTCTCAGCTGTACAACTGAGGAGCTGTCATGTCTTTCCTTAATGAGACAGATGGAATCTCAAGTTTCTTTGTGGTTTAAAGTACTATATGAGAAAAGTAGATTTTTGCTTTAATCTTGTCTAAAATGTGTGCTGTAGTTTGGGGGATGTTTTTGGTTGGTTGATTTTGTCCCTTGAAGGGAGAAAATATTCAAACAGGAAGAAAATGGTTAAAGGCTAGAGAATGCCTGCTGCAGGTGTGTAGATGTTTTTGTACATATCCTCACATGCACATGTGCACTTTCAAGAAAATGTAAATGCTAATTCAAATGCTGGGTACTATAACTTAAACCACATATGATACTATGTGGTTTGGTGCAAAATTGTGGGGATGCAAAGTAATCTGAATAGTATTTGAGACCTTTTCAAAGAGTCATGCATAACACCCAGAATATCAATAAATACACCACAACTGAAAAACCAGAGTCTAACATTTATATCATTAAACCACTGGGGAATATTAAATTAAAAATGCATCATTTTTTTCAGCTCTGATAGTTAGGAATTTTCTTGAATTTTGAACTGATTAAAAGTCAAGTGAGGTCACGTAGGAATTTGCCTCTGGATATGCTAAAATGCCAGAAGCGATTCAACTGTGATTCAAAACATTGGATAGCTATTCAGGTTTTAAATTTGAAGCAATGGAAATAATATTTCAACAGACATCCTAATTTTTTTTCAGTTAGTTTTCAAGACACTTCTACCAGAAAAATTCACAACTTTAGTACAAACAGTAAATAAATTAAAATAAAATAAATACAGTTGACATAAATCCAGAGAAATATCAACTTCAGTAATATAGTTGTAAATTCAGTGTAGAAGATACAAATAGATTTACAAGGACCAAAACATTTTAAATCAGTGAATAATTCATTGGTTATTGACAAAAATTATATTGTGCCATTCCTTTGTACATCTCAGTTCAATTAAATTGGCTAATTTGCTGTGTGTAGATGCATTGTTTTACCACAAAGTAAGATTTAACACCATAGGAAAAATCACTTTAGTGATTGCAAACAGTAATTCTTTTTTATTTATTTTACTAATTTTGAAATACGCATAATATTATTTTTAGTTGTATTTGTATAAAAAGTGCATATCCCATAGAAGTTACTGTTTGTTTATAATTCCTCTACCTTCCTTGTCTCAATTACCACATGTTTAGATATTTCAGACTAAAATAAATGCCAAATAATATTTGTCTGTTAAGTTTCTAGTACTCTTGTCCTTCTAAAAGAGGAGTGGAATAGAAAGAAGAAAAAGACACTGGGAATACTGACAAAATTATATGGGGCTGCCTGTTGAGGGCAGCTCTCAGAGAGGAGTCTCAGTTCATCGTCTGCAACTTTCAACCCCTTGGTAACACAATTGATAGTAGACCCTAAAAATTGCCTGAAAAACCCAGACTTACCAAATTCTGTACCAGAAAATTATAAATCCTTAAATTAAAGCCAATGCTTCTGAAAAATACCTCTTCATATGTGTTTATGAGTGTAGAAAATGTGACGAGTTCTAGAAAAACTTTTGAAACCAATTTGAAAATTGGCTTTTTGATCTTTGGTCTGCTAGGAATTAAGTGCTAACATCTCCTAGCATTTAAATCAGGACTCCATCCCTATACAGACATGATGTCCAACTTTACTTAATTTCTCATTTATTAATTTGTTGCTTTCCAAATACTTAGAGAATATATAGAATGAAAAACTGTGGTATCAACATTGCAGCTGAACTACCGTAGACAGACTAACTCTATAATATTTCACAACTTTGCAAGATAATTGACTTTCATATAGCTGGGATTTCATTCCATGTTTTTCATAATCAAGTGACAACGTGTTCAACTTGCAGTTTGAATGTGTTAGGCAGATCTGGTCTATACATTCATATACCAGAGGAAAAAAAAATACATTTAATCTTCTAATTTTCAGTTATTTTTAATTAAAATACAGGTATTGCAAACTGTGTTTACTGGCTAAGTTCACAAAAAGAGATGACAGTAGAATATATTGTGCCTTGATGTTATGACTCTTAGATCCTTGTTTCATGTCCCATTATAAGTTTTCTGTAAAATGCAGGTTTCAGATATGTTGCCTCACATGTTAATCTATATTTCTCCTTAATTTTCTTGGGTAGCTAAATAGCCGAATTGCAGAGAAATGAATGACCCTGAAAGGTCTTTATTGTGAGTCTCAGAACTTTTACAGAATTTCTCATTCTTTTGAATATCAACTAATTATAACTCACTGATAATTAATTTTCCTATAATGATTTACTGAATCTAGATATGAGTCATGTCCTGAGTTAACGAAACATCAATATACCTGAGAACATGATTCATGACACACTTCCCTAATTACTTTCCTTACAATTTGTAGGTATATAGCATGTTTTCTGTATCATATGAAAGTGCAGAAAATTAGTATTTTAATTTTTAATTCTTCTTGTCTATACTTTTTCAGCTTCTTAAAATATCATTGTTTGTGGAGGAATGGTAGAGATATCTGAGGGAGAAAAGAATCCTGTAATATATTAATGTAGAGCTGATTTATGTAGAGCTATAAATCAGCTTCTGCCTGTGCACAAATAGCCAAGTAATGGCATTAATGAGATCTCCTTAGCCAACAGTTGTTCACTTTGCCCATATTTCCCATTTTGGATTTCACCTGTCCTGTTTTTCCAGTCTCCAAATTCAGTTCTCTTAATTCCAGTTTCTTAACTCTGCCTTCTACGAACATACCATTGATATTATTTTTTTATTAAATTTTAAGAATTTCAAAGAAATACCATTCTTGGTTCATAGCTTGGCACAGCCTAATCACTATGAATCGTGTTCTCAGGTACACTGATATTTTTATTAACTCAGGACATGACTCATACCTACATTTAGTAAATCATGAAAAGGAAAATGAAAAATCAGTGAGTTGTGATTAGTTGATATTCAAAATAGCTAGGAATTCTGCAAAAGTTCTAAGATTATCAGAATAAAGGCTTTGTAGGGGTCCTGGTTTAAGCCTGTTGTCCTCAGCCTTCCCTACAGCAGAGCTTATTTCTCACAGCATCTGCTCCAAGAAGTCTCCTTCTCCTTTTTTCTTCCATGTCATTAGCAAATTTATAGTCATTAAGAGTGCAGGAGTCTGTGACCCCATGCTCCCTTTTGACTCAAGGTTTACAGTGCATTTTGTGGAACACAGGATGCCACCTTTTTTCCTGGAACTACTGACCCATGACTTTTTTATGACACTAGGAAAATAAAAAAGAAAGCAGAAAAAACCCCACCTGGCATTATACTACTCTCGACTGACTACTGAGAGAGTGCAAAAGGTTTGAGGTTAAATTTCCCAAATGCATTTATTTCTAAATCAGAGCCTCTCAATGCTGTGAAAATATATGTACCATAACACTTTAAATGTCTTACAGTAACAGTGATGACAGCTTAAAAGAGGATATAAAAAGGAAAGTAAAAATTATTTAAGGTTTCAAATATGTCTCTGTATATGTGTGTGAACCTGGTACCATGGTTAGTTGAACCCATACTGATAAACTGAAGAGGATTGTTCCACCTTCAACTGCAAGATAGTAGAGTGAAAACACCAGGGGCTATACCTACCACACTAAACCTAAAAGTTTATTTCTTTGGGAAATAAATGCTCTAAATTTCCCAAGCTTCCTGTGATTCTCGTGTTCCTGCAGTGTTCATACACAAGTGTTCACATCAGCCAGCTGATAGAGTAGCAGTGACACTACATTAGAAGTACTGATATGAACCTCTGATAAGTCCCATAAAAACCAAATATATGCTGATTTTTCTCAGAAATGGAAACATGTTGATATCAAATCTCTATGTCCTGTCTCCCTGTCTCTTACCTCTAAGTTGAGCCTGTTTTGCCCTTGGAGTGTCTTCTCCCAACCCTTATCTTAGCTCATGAACCCTTTGTTGAATTTTGTCTCCTCTGCCTAGGTGTGGCAAGGAAAGGTGAGTGATTGGTTACCATGGGTGTCTGGAGTTGGGCCAGTGTCAAACCACAACAGGTACATCATTCAATGAAATGCATTAAAGTACTATCAGAAAAACAAGAAGTCATTTCATATCAATATTGATAAACTGGAGGGCCAACTATTGGCACAACTAAGCAGTAATAGTATTGCCTCTGCTATTTTGTTTTCAGCATTTGTTTTAGGACTAATATACTCTCAGGAATATTTTCAAAATAGTTTATCTTTTTATGTTATATTTGATCCATTGTATGAAAGCCATTCTTACCCATAATAATAAAAGCATAAAATTACTACAACTTGTTAATCTGGATATAACCAATCAACATGCAGCCCAACAAAGAGCAATGTGTTTTTGTTCAATGCAGTTCCTCCAATTTGTCATATATTTTTTCTTAAGCCTGACTTACTATAAATGACATATGTCACGTACTTCCTCTTAAGCCTGACTACTATGATAGAAATGAGAACATGTGAGCATCTTTTAATATCACCAGCTTTTCCTTCATCTAAATATTGTGCTGTTATAAAAAAATTTTGTCCTTTTTTCGTGCCTGCACCATTTCCTGTTCAAAATAATTATGATCTCACACAAATTCATTTGATCCCTTGATTAACCTTCACCATCTGACTACCCTCAAATTCTGTAAAAGGTGAAAGAAAATCAGAGTGAAAGGAGCATACTTGGATTGTGGTAGCATTACTTAGTGGAAAGTAAAACTTTATCTTTGTGTGGCAAGAACTCATGTACACTATTCATATAATGATATTTTTGCGCATCACTTTTTTTGAAAGACACATTGAATTCTTCATATGTGTGGCAATAGAAGCTGAGAATAGGTATTGCATATCAGATGAATTATCTTAATAGGAAAGTGAACAAAGCTCTTCTGTAGTTGCAACATGAACACTATTTAAACTACATATTAATATTCTGTTCATGAAGTTTAATTAGTAAGAAATACAGCTGGAGAATTTTTCATTACAACCAATTGTTATTAATTGTCACCAAGGTTTCTTAATTATTCACTTTGGCTGGAAGCTAATTAATTTCACATGTTATGTGCTAGTTAGCGAAGAAATATGTTTTCAGCCATATATACCAAAAAGGGAAGAAGAAAATTATTATTTAGAATGAATTTTTAGCTTTCATGGAGCATATTTGTTTCAGAAATCACAAAATTGTTACTGGTTATTGAAAATAAATGCTTGGGTGGTGTGTCTTGAGGAGCAGATGGGATATAGTTCTTGAAATATGATAAATAGTTTATGATATTTTTCATTTCCCTTTATTTTTGTCTTGAAGATAAACTTTTCTTATGCAAATCATAAAACCTTATCTCCTTTCCCACCTTGAAAGTGTTGGTTAATCAAAGAGAAATTGTTGCACACGGGTCTTTTTTGCTTCCTGTTGGATCATGCCACTGTCTTTTATTTCATGGTGTTACCAAACTTCATGTTTTCCTAATATTTTCCTATAATTTCTTTTTCTTTCTACAGGAGGATTCATTCCTGTTAAACTTAGATAAGTTCAAAGCTTAGCTAATTATTTCTGAACTTTAAATTAAAACATTTGATTCATTTTGTAGGCTCTCCTTTCATGTCCATATCTCTTTTGGAATGCATGTGTCTTAGCAACTTGGAGAGACTGTGTGTGTGTGTGTGTGTGTGTGAAACCCCTTATGATTTTTAGTTGATTTCTGTTTTTTCTTTGGTCTCAAAGTGGTTTAGGTGCATTTTATTTAAATTTCTTTTGGACAAAATTTTCCGCATATCTTCCAGGAAACACATCAGAATGTGGCCTCCCACATGCCCCCATACCACCCATTCACCAACCAGATCCTTCCAGTCATTCATATTATGAAAGTGTTCAATGTTGCATCTTCCCTTTGCATGCAACTCTCAAATCCTTACAAACCTCTATTTCTGTGTCATTCTGACTATCTATTTGTTTATCCTTGCCATTAGCTTTACTTTTCCTAATTCCTAAATAATTTTAATCTACTTGGTTTCAGCACACAACCTTTAACAGACGCTTCCTCATCTTCCAACTTATTCTTAGCTTTTATTTTCAAAGTCTTCCTTGTTGTAGATGTGCTCCAGAATGTGTAGAGGCAATACCAGAGAGGAATATCTTATGCCTCTGAGCAGAATGCCATATGGAAGTGCTTTCCCATTAAAGGACTCAGCATTTCTCAGGGACACAATCATCTCACGGCATCTTTAGGAGGCAGAGAATCATCTTTACTTTGTGAGGCACCTTGGAGCCAGTGGTGGCTCAAATTCAGGGTGCTGATGGCAGTCTTTTTGTGCTACAGTTACTGGTAGTGGCAGCAGCACAAACTTATTTCATTATCTCATTTAGATGTCTGGGCTAGAGGAAAACCAAGAAGTTTTCATTTTCACCCCAAGGCATACATAGGAGGGTTTTCCAGGAAAGATATTGTGCTCTGTTGTACCTGTTGGAGTGAATCCAGATGAGACCACTAACATGATTAGAGGGATGGAGCACCTTTCCTTTGAGGAATGGTTGGGAGAATTGAGATTGTTCAGCTGAGAAAAGAGAAGACTTCAGGGTGACCTAATTTCAGCCTTCTACTACCTGAAGGGAGCCCACAAGAAAGATGTAGAGAGACTATTTACAAGGGCCTGGAGTCTCAGGACAAGGGGAAATGGTTTTAAACAGACAGAAGAGAGGTTTAGATTAGATATTGGGAAAAAAAAAATTACCATGAGAGTGGTGAGGCGCTGGAACAGGTTTCCTTGAGAAGCTGTGGATGCCACACCCCTGGAAGTGTTCAAGACTAGGGCATGTTTTATAGCAATCTGGGCAGCCTTTTCTAGTAAAAGAACTACTTGCCCACGGCAGGGGGATTGGAATTTTTTAAGATCCCTTCCAAACCAGACTGTTCTATGATTTTACAGTCTTGCAAGCTCCATCCAAGGCTTCTGTCAACAACTATTACAGAGAATTGCACCAAACTCAAAATTGCTTTTGCCGTTCGCTATGGCTTTCATAAGTAATTTCATGTGTTGCACCTTTAGTCAGCACACTCACTTCCAGTCAGGATAAGTGCTCATCTTTGATATAGATGTCCTTTGGCATGGACAGATAGAGGGATATATATTAAAATAATGAGATCCAAGTTTTGAGTGACAACTATGGATTAGGAATCCCAAAAAGTAGCTACTGGATCTTTGAAAGTGTCTTTCCTTCAGAAAGGAGTGGCAGGAAAAATTTCCTGTCTATTCCTTGCCTTCTTTGATTGCACAGTCCAAATGAGCCACGCAGGCAACAAGACATGATACCTGAGTCATCTTTAGCACTTCACAAAGTGTTGTATTGTAGCTCAGATCTAGAAGAATTGCAGATTCAAAGTGTATGTATCATTACATGTTAATTGATCTTAATTGGTTGTCCTGCAGGTGTATCAGTGTGTTATCACTTTATACTTGATGTAGTTAAAGATGACAAATGCTTATTTAATTACGATCATCCTATGTCATACCTAGCATGACTGTGTTGTGTTCTCTGCAGAAATGAAACAAGAAAACTACCATGGCCAGATGTGTGCATCATTCATGAGCTGCAGCCATAAGCAAATAAATTCAGGTATTATTTCCTCATCAAACCCACTGCCATGAGCAGTGCAAAAGCAGTCAGGCTGTAAGTTGAAGCTAGCTTGTGCTTAATTTTTCGTATTAGTAGTTGGCATCCCAGGCTTTAGAAGACATTTCAGTGAAAATAGGTGTAGAAGAAACTCTATCTAAATTCATTTTGTCTCTGAGAGGCACATAAATGTCAGAAGGTCCAGTAATGCTCTGCACAGACTAAGCTTTACTGTTATATAGAAAGATATAAACAAATTTAGTTTTGGTCACAAGACCTGAGTCTTGAGTCCACCTGAGGTACAGTTCTGCCAACAATAAGCCAAGGATGGAGAGCAGTGGTGTCCCAGTTGATGCCACTAGCCCTGTTACCAGCCAAGAAAATGTGTGCCACAGTTGCTCAGATGTAAAATTGCTAAATACCTCTTGTCAGTTAAAAAATTAGGTTAACTATGCCCAGTTAATAACAAACACACACCTAGAACCAAATAAACCAGCACCAGTCCAAAAGATTTCTGCATCTCAGGGGAAACCTCTGCAACCACTGTGGGTTCATAGACACTTACCTGGCTTCAAGCATACTCTGTTTGAGAAACAAGGACCTAAATATTTGTTTATATGTTGGAAATCTTATTTGTTTTTGCTGGATGGAAAAAAACAAACACAGACAGTTCTCAGCTGATGAAAAGCCCATGTTCCCTATTGCAACCTATTCCTGATAAGTTAAATTTTGACAGAGTATTCAGTGTTCTTTTGGAGAATTATGTTTTTCAGAATTATAATTCAGAACACCAACAAACACATTTTAGCTACTGATTTTATCAGTTTTGTATACTTGCACAGTTATAACAAACTATCTAAAAACAAATTTATAGACTGATTGTATTAAGATTTGGGCTAAGTCTGATTTTTTTCCTCTTACTTATCTTAACTAAACTTTTACTTGTAAATATTTTCTGACATTTAAATATCTCAGAACTTTCTAACAATCTATTTCAATGACATTTTTTGCCTTTTAATGCTCCTTAAACTACTTCAAATATCTAATGTGTTGCATGTCTAAATTCACAGACAAAACCACCACAAAATAAAATGAGATGGTAAAAAATTATATTTATTTATTTTCTTGATTTGTATTTATTTTATTTAATGTCTAGTGACACACCAGGCTCTGGAGCACGGAGTTGGATTAAATATCTGCATGAGGATCAGTCACTGTTTGAAAATCTGTTAAATCATTTCTGATAACATGGCTCTGAGGCCATGGAACATTAACCATAGACTTACACAAGTATTCATGTGAAAAGGGAACAAATGATGAAAATGTTGGCATTCTCATTGGAAAATGGGAAGAAGGTAAGGCAGGGGCAGATTAACGTGCAACCTTGGTTATGGCAAGTATTAAATATCCATGTTTTCGTGGAGTGGCTCATGATGTTGTTTAATTCTTACCTAGCACAGGCACGTGTACATGCTTGAGTGAATTTCTCTAGAAATGTTTAGCCATATACCTCAATTTCCATTTTTTCTCCTGAACACTTCTTTTTAATCACACTTGTTATATTCTGTTATTAACTATGGAGTAGAATTGTGATATATGTTAAAGAGAACAAAAAACAAGTATTTTTGGAAGTTTTCTTTTGTTCCCCCTCAAACTTCCTTTGTTAATCTCATTTTTTAAGTTTTGTTTTCCATCTTTTTTTGTGCATCTTATCAGACTTATATTGGTCTGTTTCATAGGTACTTTTATCAATAGTAGCTCATCAAAAAAACATACCAGGCTGTCAATGAAGGAAAGCCTTTAAAAGCAAGAAGCAGTGGTGAAAATATTGGTACTTCTCTTCAGTTTGAGAGAGGGATCAAACTGTATTTGTTTTCATCAATACAAATAGCTGCTCAATGAAATGTGAAAAAATTATTCATGAACAGAATTGGATTTTAACATGATCACCTTGACTAAAGAGAAACTATGAGGTGTTGCACTGTCATCATACCAATTTCTTTTGCTGTATAAGAAAAATCACAGCAAAAAAAAAAGCCCCCTAAAACAACATAAGTAATTTCTTTGATAGCTCTCTTTTTTAATTTCAATTAATAGAAACAGATAACAAACAAAAGAGCTATGAATGTCCAAAGAACAGTGAGGGACTGAGGTTGAGGTACTTGGGTAGGTGGGCCATATCAAATTTGATTTTATAGTATCTTTAATAGTCTTTATATTTCTCCCTAGTTTAAGTCTCGTTATATTAATAATTGCTATACATTAATGGCACTGAATATACATCATGTTGAAAGCATCTGATGTATTTCCCTTATGGAATGACACACAAGAACAGCACTGTGCAAACAGACCTGGTGTTCCTGTTCCATGGCCAGTTGGACACGAGTCAGCAGTGCCCTGGCAGCCAGGAGGGACATCCATGTCCTGGGGGGCATCAGGCACAGCATTGCCAGCCAGGCAAGGAAGGGGATTGTCCTGCTCTGCTCTGCTCTGCTCTGCTCTGGGGCAGCCTCACCTCGAGTGCTGGGGGCAGTTTTGGGTGCCACAATATAAAAAAAAAAAAAAAATAAAGCTGTTTGGGGTGTCCAAAGGAGGACAGCAAGGATGGTGAAGAGCCTTGATGGGAAGCTGTTTGAGGAGCAGCTGAGGTCTCTTGGTCTGTTCAGTCTGAAGAAGAGGAGATTGAGGGCAGATCTTATTGCTGTTTCCTCACAAGGGGCAGAGAAGGGGCAGCAGCAGTCTCTTCTCTCTGTGACCAGGGCCAGAACCTGAGGGAATGGCCTGAAGTTGTGTCCAGCAAGGTTTAGGTTTGATATTGGGGAAAGATTCTTCACCCAGAGGGTGATTGGCACTGGAACAGGCTCCCCAGGGAAGTGACCACAGCACCAAACCTGACAGAGTTCAAAAGTGTTTGGACAAACTCTCAGGCACAGGGTGGGATTCTTGGGGTGTTCTCTGTAGGGCCAGGAGATGGATTTCAGTCATCCTTGTAGGTCTCTTGGAATTCAGGACATTTTATGATTCTGTGATTATTTTCTGTTACAATTAAGGATAGAAAAAGGAAGTGATGCTGCAGGATAGGAATTAAGGGCATGCCTTTCAGGTTCTAATTCCTATCATTGATTTTAAATTTGAGCATCTGATTAAAAACACACCTGTGTAATCTAAAAGCTTTGCATTAGCCTCTTGAAAAGATTCCTGTGCAGCTGCCTTAGCTGTAGAGATTGCTTTATGCATACAGATTTCCAAAATGGGGAATAATATAGCGATTCTGTAAAAATGCAAGACAGGAAAAAGGGAAGGAAAAATTATGACAAGTAGAAAATAAAATGATGGTAAATGACATGCTTGAAAGCCAGCCTGTAATGAGGATAAATGAATGAAACAAACATGAGATAATATATAACAGATAAACATTCTGCAATGAAACTATTAAAGCAGCACTTGAATTTTTTTAAATCACTCTTTCCACTGTCAATTCACTCATTTCCTTTCTCTAATTTCTTAACTGTTATTTCAATCACATTCTCATTCTTTTTTTCTTTATTTTATTTAGTTCTAGGTTTTTTGTACTTTTTGGTTAGGGACAGATGAGAGACATTTTTCTCTGTCTCCTTTATATTTTACCATGCTCTTTTCTTCTATCTCCTCTCTCAAATATTTATCAAGATTTAATTATATTCATGTATCTGCTTATGAGGTATGTGGTTAGGAATTACAAGTGAAATGTCAGGTTTCAAAACTATAATACCACAAAAAATATTTCTCCAAGGATCAGGTCTCATATTTATTTCTTTTTTCACATTCTTCCTCTAAACATTATTAAGTGGTTTTGTTTGGTTCTTTTTTCCCCATGACAGAAGAAGAACAGAAGTATAATTCTGATCAACAAAATCTCTTCTACATAAATCACATCAATGACCTGCTTGTTCAGAAACTAACAGTAGTTATGAACTTGATTGAAAAGGATAACTAAACAGTAGACAAAATTTATGCACAAAAGAATGTTATCATAAGGTTTGCACAACAGTATCACAGAAGTTGCTTTAAAACATATGATCACTAAAATCATGAGATCATTATTAACCTTTTAAAAAGTAACATTTGTTACTAGTTTAATTCTGAAATGAAAGGAAATTTAAAAAGACAGTTCAAATAACTTCCTCCCCTTGGTTTTCAAACTTACAGTTTAACATTCTGGTAATAAGGAAGTTATTGAAAGTTCAACCATTAGATTCAACATTACAATTTTTTTACACCAGTTTTCTGGAGCCTTATTTCCCACAGTTATGGAAACATAAAACATAGATTTTGTTTCTCTTAAAAAAATTGAGAGAGCATCTTAGAAATAAAATTTGCCAAGACAGTTTAGGATTCCAAATCGTTGATAATACCTTGAAAGAAAACAAACAACTTTCTTTTCAAGGACAACATAATCAACTAAAATCTTGCCAAGTACATTTCTGTGTATTTCCATGTAATTCAGCATTACTTCCTCTGTGGAGTTCCCTTGTGTGTGGTTTGACAGTATAGCACTGTTGTCAGAACCCTGTGTGCACTCCAAGACAATGAGGCCACAGTAACATCTGAAACATTATCTTTTGTACTTTGACTTGATGGGAGCTTTAGTCAGCAACATAATGTAGTAGCTTAGTACTTGAGATGAAATTAAAAATTCAAGTATGACTATTTGTAGTACAACTGTTAAAACAGATGTAAATCTGCATGCAACATTTAAATCACAACAGAAGTAAAAATTATTCTTTTATATATATGCATATATTTTTAATTTTTTCTTAATGAAAATCCAGTGAAACTACTTGCTTCTATACCCTTGCTTACCTGCTGTACAAAATGAGTCTCAAGAGTCTAAGGAGGAGTAAAATAGTGACAAAACAGACCTAAGTGCAAGGGAAAGAGCTAAATCAATATCTTTGCTGTAGAATTAGTTTTGCTCCAATTTATATATCTACACAGAACTCTGAATTATCTTAGACCAAATGTACATAAACCACAGCAAAATAGTGGTATGGAAAGCCTACATTAATATAAACTGTGACTCAAAATAAATTCCCTCGATATAAATAATAAAAAAATATATTTTTATATCACTGTTTTTGTGGATAGTTTTATATAGTTGCTTTATTGGTCAATTAGTCAAGGAAGACTGGAAAATCCCAAACATCCCAACTATCCTTAGAAGCAACTAATAGAGCCAAGCCCCTTTTTCACCAAAATATAATCTGAAAGGATTTAAAGAGCCCAGTTGCCTCTCTCAAACGGTGTCAAGGCCACAGAAGGAATTTTCCATAGATAAACTACCACAGCAGGATCATGCAATAAGCACAGAAGGGAGTGTCAAGAAGGCTCCAATTCCAGGCCTGGTGGAAGTTGAGTCTAGTTAACACTTCCTGATTAATACATCCAGACAAAAATTCTCACTCTGGCAAACTGAGTTAATGGGATCAACTGGTCATACACATGTCACCAGTCAAAGTTATGGGACAGACAACATCTGCAACCACCACCACCTACCAAGGCACCCCTAGACTCTGAGGTCTTCCACTAGGGGACTGCACACCATCCAGTGTTACACCAGTGCAAATCCTGCCCCTGCCAGGGGGGGTACCTGAGCATTCCCAACTGAGCCTGAATGCACATTAACCCATTGAACTTTATGGTATGCACTGTGGCCACATTTCAGCCATCAAAATAGACATTGAAATTGCAAAAATCAAGTAGCTTTCCTCTCCACTGTGATGTGTCTGCACTCTGGATTGAGCTGGATTTGCTGAGGTGTCTGCTTGAGATCAAATCTGTCCTATCATTGCTCACCCAGGGACTTGTACTGTTTTTCTAGAATGAGCTAGGCCAGCCAAATTGGGTTTCTGCTTATGGCCAGATTTATCTTGTCAAGCTACAAGCCGGCTGTGCTGTGACATGGAGTATCCATTTGGCCTGTTCAGGTCATCAGTTCAGGTCAGGGTGTGCTGCATTTCAGCTTCGTGTGCATCTGCTCACTGGCAGAGCACGAGACACTGATAAGTCCATGACTTGGCACAACTTAGCAACACCCAAAATATCAAAGTATTATGAACATCATTCTCGTACAGAACCCAAAACAGAGCCCTGTACCACCTCTCAAGAGGAAAAGTAACTCTTCCCAGCCCAAACTAGGACACAATGTTTAAGGCTTTGATGCCTGCTAGTGAAATTCTCTGTGTTCTTCTTGTGGGAAAGCATAGAAGGCAGCTTTGTATATCACTGGGTTTACTTTTATGTGCACCATTTAAAAATTATATGTACATTTCCATCAGATAAGGAATTATAGACAAACTCATCATTTCATAAGCTAACATTATAAAACAATTAACATCTTTACTCTCTCTCTGACATGTAAAATTATCCAATATGGCTTAGCAATTTATCTCCATGTACAGAGAATGCAAGCTGTTTCTGTTCTGAATCCCTTTCTTATACAGCTTAATTTACACATTATTACAGTGTTTTAAGAGAAAACAGCAGGCTTTTAACTTGAAATCACTTTTCATAACTATTTAAAATTTCAGATACCTTTAACTTTTGCTCAGCAGGGACTGCAATGCTCATTTAGTTCCCTTTCCATTAAGAACTGGCCTTAAAGCCCTAAAGCTTAAACAAGATGGTGGCACACAAACATAAAAGTTTAAAAATCCTCTGTCTTTGGTATATTAGAGAGACAAAACGACAAAATCCTCCTTGGAACAAAAAGAAAAAAAAAGGCTTATAAGAAGTAACATCTTTAATGCAGAAACTGAAATAAACACTCATCTTTAAAAAACAAATTTAGGTATGAATAATCTTACACTTTTTTTGTTTTCAGTTTATTCACAGGTCATTAAATCCATTAAGTTGATTTTCTCTAGATTTTTTTTATTATGAATGATTGCCTACATGCTCGCAAAATTACTTTTAAAACCATTAAACCCAATATGATTTCTTTTATGATTGTTTTAATAGTATAGTGTGCTTGGCACTTAGTTTTGAAGCATTTGCAGGTAAGAGTAATAATTGAAATAGTCTTAAATTTAATAAGCTGGTCATTTTTTCTGAGGAAATACCTGTCAGTCAAAAGAATTCACCGTTTTGACGAAGGCACTTAGTAACTGAAGACTTTCATAAATGCTTGTTTATTAATTTACATCTTAGCAACCCTTGGAATCAGAGGCATTCAGGGAGATGTGTTTTGCTGCTATGAAAAGGCAGTGGCAATGCTCAGTGTGTTCCACTAAAGGAGATTAGCAGAACTAAAAGCATGTTCTTTTCAATAAATAAAGCACTTTATCCTAAATTCTGAGTGAATAAGTCAATAATTGCTTAGAAAAAGCATCTTGATGGTTTGTTTCATAAATATTCATAGTAGATATTGGTCTATCAATAGGTCTCCATGGCTTTGACACGCTTTCCACAGCAGATCTTTTTCCAAACAACCTCGGCCTGCATTTCTTCTAAACTAAGTAGATTTGCCACTGATGTGAGCAAAACTTTGATGAAATCACCAACAATTAGCCTTGAATCACATTTGTAAATGGGACAGGATTTGTACTAGCTCAGAAACGTGCAATTCTCTTCTGCCTGGAACAGCTTTTTAATAGCAGCTTTAGCAAGTCTCACCTGGACTAGACTTTCTTGACAAATAAGGCTCAGGGATTTCATCAATTTGTCTTGTCATCATGCCACGTAATTTCTTCTTCAGAAGTAATGCATAACTGTGCCACAAAAAAATTTCCAGTTCTTTCCCCCATACCTCACAAAGGAAGTCTGTTAATTTTCCTAGTTAAATTGAGCTAATATGACTGTCTCCAGTTTAAAAAAAGTTATTTAAGTGCTTCTTTTCCATTCTTCAGGCAATTTGGTCCTCTGATCAACTTAGTGCCCAAACAAAAAACGCTGTGTTTTAGTTAGGAAAAAACCTGATTATATCAAATATAAATGTTTGGAATAATTTACTTAAAATATTAAAAAAAAAAAAAAAGATACAGTTATTTAAGAGTTTTATCAATTAGCAAACTAAATGACTTAACTATTGATAGAGCACATTTTCCATCATTTGTATTACTTTTGGAAACACACCTTTCAAAATGTTAAAGCTCACATAGTTTTTAAATTTTGTGGGTTTCTGTCACTTTTCCCAAGTAACAAGTTATAGATTGAAAGGAAATGGCCTCAAGTTGCAACAAGGATCCAATTTTTTTATTAAGAAAAATTTCTTTGCCGAACAGGTTATCAAGCACGAGAACAGGGTGACCAGGGAAATGGTTGAGTCACCATCCTTGGAATTATTTAAAAAGATGTCTAGACAAGGCATTTGTAGGCTTGGTAGTGTTTACAGTTACACCTCATGATTTAAAGGTTCTTTCTAACCTAAATGAGTCTGCAAATCTATGATTCTATATTATGAGTGTATAAGTAACCTCATTCTAAAAATACTGATACTCTCTCCCATACAATACTCTGTGTATATCTGTCTTGGAGGAGATGAGGTTGAGAAGATGCATGGATTATTTCTTAATTTATGAGTACTTAATATCTAATCATAAAGATTCTAGTTTTTATACATGCATATATGGCATATTATCTTTATGGTGCATATAAATAAACAACATATGTACAGTTGTATGCTGTATGTTTTTTCCATGAAAAATATTAATTTCCACGTACAATATTAGCTGGAAAAAGAATTAACCCCAAGCATCTTTTTAACCTCAAAGGGAGGGATAATTATCTTTAATGATTCCAGGTAACAAATGCGCCATTCAGAGGTTAAACAAATTACAGTTCCTCAAAAGAGAATCTGGAATCTAAGGGCCTTCACAACAGAAGAAACTAAACAACATAAGTAAGCAAGACTGTGACTTGAATACAAAATTTTCAACTTGTAGTTCAGAAAGTATAATGAACAAGTTTAATCAGTGAGTTTAATGTGCAAGAAGAAGCAATCCCAGGGCAGTTTTTGTCCAAGGGATAATACTTACGGAATTACTGTAAATGAATTTTAAGGCTCATTTTATGCTGGGACACATCTAAAGTATTGCATAACTACAAAAAAAAAAAAAAATTGCAAATACAGAAACATTGTAAACCTTGTTCTGCCTTTTATATCAAGATAAAAGACACAACACACCAGAGAAAGAAAAAAAACGTCCAGAATGTCTTGTATTTTTAAAATTTTAATCTCACTGTACCAGAATGTACAACTTATGTCTGACATTTATCATGAATTGCACGGACATGACAAAGAGGCCATGGTAAATAGGAATATTAACTCAATGGAGTAGAACTTTTGAAACAAAATCAACACATACAGAAATATAAAGGTCAGCTTATCAAACAGGGACTTCATCCGTTAGATATTTATGATTGTAAAATTTTTTTTTTCCCCACTTCTAATTATTTGCCTATTTAAATTACTTTAAAGCAAATATACTCTTTCTTGTATTGCTGGCTTCTAGTGTCTAATGATATAAAATATATCTGTTAACATTTTTCTTTATTAACAAAAAATAGATAACTTTGTTTTTTCAGTCACTATCAATTATTACTTTGACAGCAATCTTTAGTAGTCTCAGAGAATACTGTGTACTTTTTGTTCAAGGCACAAATACATGTCACATAGCTAATAACAGTCCAGAATAATCTAAATAGGAATGACAGGAGTCAAGCAGATACAAACAAGGTCTAAAGGCAACAATCAATCAATGGAAATAATAAAATCTAGCACTGATTTTTTTTTTTTAATAAGAGTTTGTAGTCATGGTTCTGCCATCATCTGGTTCTTAAAATCCTGCAAAATGAGGTATTCCAAAGCCTGGTAAACTTCTTGGAACACACAGGTTTCTGTGTCTATTTTAAAAATCTCCAAACAGCACCAACTAAAAAAACCTGAGGTTTTGTTTTTTTAAACTGCACAGGCAACTTGTAGGAGATGACAGGCACAAGAAAAGCTGTTAAAATGCATGGAGTGTTTCCTGCATACAGCCACTGGTCTGTTCTCATGTGAGGTTCTGGTTCACTGGGTGTCAGCTAAACACACACATGTATTGGAATCTAAGGAATTTAAGGATACTGAGGTCAGAAACCAGAGGAACACTAGGTTGTGTTCACTCAAGGTTAGAGAGAAATAAAAGAACTTTGCAAAGATCATTGATTTGTCCAGAAGTCTGAAAATAGTGAACTCGGGACTCCTATCCAGCCTGATGATAAGCAAGCCAAAATATACAAAAAGCAAGATCATGGTCATGAAGACAAGAGGAAGCACTAAATATCTCTTGCAAGAGAGGAAATAACATTGTAGAGGAAGAAATCAGGAGAGACATTTAGGACTGCAGTTCATCTGAACAACACACTGATCAGAGGGAAGGTTTTATTTACAGGCATGTTAGGGAAGAAAAGCCATTGACTAAGATATTCTACAGTCTTTTTTAAGATGGACGATCCTATCTGCTACCCATAGGCATCCGGACTGCCTCTTGACTGTGAAGATGATGTCTCTGCACAGTATATTTTACTAAGTATGCCTCATCCCTGGCAGTGTTCAAGGCCAGGCTGGAGGGAACTCTGAGCAACCTGGTCGAGTGGAAGGTACCCCTGCCCATGGCAGGGAGTTGGAATGAGAGGATACAATCCTTTTACCCTTCCAACCCGGGCCATTCTCTGCTGATTCTGCGAGTAGATGGCACTATTGAATGCTAATGTATACGTCAACTAGCTAAACAAAATTATCTATGGTAAACATCAAAGTTTCTGTGCTGTCTTGGTAGTCAGTGCAGTCCTGCCATCAGTCACTAAAATGGATATCATTTAAAGAGAATAATAAGCTAATAGATGAGTGATTCTGACTTATCAGTTATTACCAATATTTTGAGAAAAATTTTCTTGTGTAAGCTCCTTGGCAGACAAAAAGTAATTATTTTAAATGGTGAAAATTTCTGTTATGATGAAACATAGAATTTGAAGCACATAATAGCAAATATTTAATATAGTAGGCAATAAGCTATCAAATAACATGGCTGTGCTTCTCAGGAAGACAAAGAGTGAAAATAGCACTTGGAATCTACATTCATTTGACCACTCAAGAAAAATGTACCAAGCAACTCACCCCATCTCACAGGCCAGATGTTCTTGAAGTTTTAAGGTAAACAGAGTTTTTGAGCTGCTTATCTCCCCCCCAGTCTGGCATGGTGAGATCTGCCAGGCTGATACAGACTGCCTGGCACCACTGTCCCACAGGTACAGGCTCTGGGGTCTCATGACTTTTACCAGATCTGAGGCCAATTAGCACTCCTTACCCTGGCCCTGTGTGCTCTCACTGCCCCAAATATGATGCAGAAGAGTGAAGTTACCAATGGTAACACTGAGTCTGCTGTATCTTTTTCCAATCAATAGCAAATATATCTACTCAGGATTGCATCAATCGAGTTAGCCACCTACTCATGTATCTGGGCAGTCTTCAACAGTGTACCAAAGAAGAGTTTCTTTAGTGAATTATTTGAATTTCCATGCCATTGACATGTTTTTTCAAAGGAGAACTTCAAACTACTGAGACAATGGCCCAGCAGGAACATAAAATAATACTATGCCCAGTAAAATCAGGAAAAGAAGAAACGGGAAGAGAAGAGAAGAGAAGAGAAGAGAAGAGAAGAGAAGAGAAGAGAAGAGAAGAGAAGAGAAGAGAAGAGAAGA
>JAOTQZ010000001.1:100889771-100900070 GCA_026546895.1 Pogonocichla stellata | reverse complement strand
CCAAGGGGAGCAGAGGGATGGAGCAGCTCTGCTGGGAGGAAAGGCTGGGAGAGCTGGGATTGTTCAGCCTGGAACAGCGAAGACTTTGGGGTGACTGAATTGTGGCCTCCCAGTAGAGAGCCAGCAAGAAAAAATGGAGAGAAACTATTTATAAAGGCGTGTAGGGGGGTGGTCTTCAAACTGACAGAGAGTATGTTTGGATTAGATATGAGGAAGAAATTATTTGCTGTGAGGGTGGTGAGGCCTGGTCACAGGTTTCCCAGAGGAGCTGCCCCATCCCTGGAAGTGTTCAAGGACAGGCTGGATAGAGCTCTGAGCAAACTGGTCTAGTGGAAGATGTCCCTGTCCATGACAGAGGGATTGAAACTAGGTGATCTTTGAGATCCCTTCCAACTCAGGCCATTCTATGATTCTTGGAGAAATTTTTAAAAATTGTGCTTATTTGTCACCAGAACACGTAGTAAGGAAGACATGTGTTAGATCCTGTTTCTTTAAGGAGTGTATCCTAGCACGGACACTTTCCCTACAAGAAAGAATGATCCTTGGATATTAAGATTTATGAATCCGTTGCTGTAGAAAGTGCAGTTTGAAAGTGTACTGAAAAAAATTTTCGGAACACCTAAATAAGTTTTATTCACAAATTGAACTTTGAACATGTGATTTCATAAGAAATTCTCTGGCTACCTCCTTTAGGGAGTTTGTTGCCTGATAGTATTACATATACATGTTTTCATGTCCTGAAAACGTGTCAATACATTGCACATAGCTTCATTGCTCTGACTGCCAGTGCTGCAGTGCCTGAATTACAGGAACATGGAAAACAGAAGTAGTAAACTTCATTTCCTACCCCAGTGTGAGCATGTCTTGAACTCAGGAAATGGCAGCTCCAGTGCACTGTTCTGTATGAATGAGTAACTGTTTTGCCCTGTTTGAAACCTTACAGAAAAAACATGGAACAGAAAGGAGTTTATATGCTCCAGTTCCCATTAGTAATAATGGAAAAACACTATTGAATTAAACACTTCTTACAGTTAATATAGCAATAATTCTTTACATGTGTTAAACCATATTTCTGAATCTCAGAAATCCTTTGTATCTCTCTAAATAAAACTTTTCACTGTCCCAATATTAGGGGTTTTCTTCTATAATGTTTCAAATGTTCATAAGATTCAGTCATGAATCTTCTGTTGAAGGGTATGTTTTCTGCAGTTCTAAAGCTGATGCCTGTACTAGTTTTGCACCGTAGAACAGAATATGGTTCTCTCTGCTTTCTTTTTTTTTTATAGAATATAGTATAAAGATCATTTATCTGAGGAAACAAAACATTTTGTAAGTACTCCTAGAGGGAAAGTATTGTACTTAAATGACCATTTTATTTTCACAATACAATAATATTAATAATGCTCAATAAATCATTTGAAGCTTCCTCTCTGAACCAAAAACTATTCTTCTAAAGGCATTAAATATTACTATTATGGTATCTAGTTTTCAGATTGAATTTCTGCAGTAATCAGTATTTTCTGCCTTGCTTGTCACATTTTTTTCTTTATTGGTGTATTAACTCCCAAAGTACAAAATTGTCTTTTTGCTGAACTGTCTCCAAACAGCAAAATGTCATTTTTAGTCCAAAAATCTTTTTGCTATTCTGAGTAGATACATATTTTTTGTGCAATATAATTTAAAAGAAAATGTATTTTTGCAGGAAACAGTGCTAAAGATTGACTGGAACAAAACTAAGATAAAAATTATTTATGACCTGTGGTGGGCTGGCCCTGTCTGGATGCCAGGTGCCACCAAAGCCACTCTATCACTCTCCTCCTCAGCTGGGCAGGAAAAAGTAATATAACACTCATGGATCAAGACTGGGGCAGGAAGAGATCACTCACCAGTTACCATCACAGGCAAAATAGATTCAAGTGAGAAATTTGTTTATAATCAATCAAATCAGAGTAGAGTAATGAGAAATAAAACCAAAAAATTAAAATTAAAAAATACTTTTTTCTTAAAAATACTTTCTCCTCATCCCTCCCTTCTTCCTGGGCTCAATTTCTCTGCTGATTCTCTCTACATCCCTCCTGCCAGTGGAAAAGGGAATGGTGGCTGCAGTCAGTTCATCACGCATCTCTGCTGCTTCCTACTCAGAAGAAGGATTCCTCATACTCTTCCCTTTCTCCAGTGGGGTGTCCCTGCCACAGGAGACAGTTCTCCATGAACTTTTCCAATGTGAATCCTTCTCAGAGGCTGCAGCTCTTCACAAACTGTTCCACAGTAGGTGCCTCCCGTGGGGTCAGTCTTTTAGAAGCAACCTGCTCCAACACGGGTCCCCCACAGGCTCACAAGTGCTACCAGCAAATCTCCAGTGTGAGCTACTCTCTTCACAGATCCTGCCAGGAGCCTGCTCCAGCATGGGCTTCCCATGGGGTCACAGGCTCCTTTGGGGGTCAGCTCCATGGGCTGCAGGTGGATCTCAGCTGCATGACCCCCATGGGCTGCAGGGCACAGCTGCTTCTCCATGGGCTGCACCCTGGGCTGCAGGGAATCTCAGCTCTGGCTCCTGGAGCACCTCCTGCCCCTCCTTCTGCACTGCCCTGGGAGTCTGCAGGGCTGCTCCTCTCACACATTCTCACTCCTTTCCTGTCTTCCTGCAGGTGTCTAAGTCCTTTTCCCCCATTCCTACATCGGGGTTGGCCTCAGCCAGCAGTGGGTCCACCCTGGAGTCGATGTGCACTGGCTCTGTCTGGTATCTTCTCACAGGGGCCACCCCTGTAGCCACTCCACTACCAAAACCTGGCCAGGCAAACCCAGAGCACGACCATAACTCCAAATGCAGTGTACTAAATGGGCCACTATGAGTAGTCATTTAAAAACCCTCCACACATAATACCTGAATATTTAAATTGCCATAAATGACTTATAGCCAGTATGTGCTTTTTATTGATAGTAATAGAAAATGTAGTCATTATTCTGAGAATCTAAACAAATACAAGCATTTATCTGGCATTTAGACAGTATAGAATTATTAAAAAAGTTTGGATTTGGTGAGATAGAGTGTACTAGAGTAAACTTATGGAATTCTGTCATAGGTAACACATTGCACCTGAAAAATTAAAATATAGTCAGATGTTTTTCCCTTCAGTTTTCTCTTGTTTTGCTTCCAAAATGCAAATATAAGTTTTTTGCTTTTACAGAGCTATTCAGTGGGAAAAGAATTCTTTTTAACATGACTTTCAATATTTGTGGTTTCTTATGGAATTTTCTATTTTGACACACTGCGTTTTTTCTTTCACTTTCTACTTTTTAGTGTAATTGGTCTCTCATTACAGTAAAATTTAGCATTCTCTGAATTTCAGTGCAAGTTCCATTAAATTTCTTTGCAACAAAAAGCATATCTACATCTATATAATTAAATTCTCCAAATGACTTTAATGGGATTCAGACCATTTCCTGCATTTAGAAGTAGAAAAAAGAGGTTGAAAGGAGCCAGTGCCAACCATATACAAAGTATTACTCTAAGGAATCAGTGCCAACCATATGCAAAGTATTACCCTAAATAAAGAGTAACTGTACAGTAGCTTTCAGACACTGTTGGATAATTGCACACAGCTACCAACAAAACACGTATGTGAAATATAATGACTTAACAAAACAAAAGAAAAAAGAAAAAGAAAGTCTATTACAGGGTTTGGTTTAGATGATTTTTTTCCACTGAAAAGAAAAAAAGAGATTTTAGATGTAATTGCTAACATCTGATAATATTGTATTATTATAAGTCAAAACTGTTAATTCAAGCAAAATCGTTTATTCAATCATCCATTCTCTGCATGAACAGACTGACCTTCTGTTCCACATAGAATCTTTAGTTCTCATAGTGTTTTCAAATGATCTGTTTCCTCTAACTATAAAAGAGGTACCACTACACTGAGATGTTACTAAGCTCCTTTATAACCATTACAAAATCCTTTCAGCACCTCATTAATAGTGAACATTTACTGAATAATGACTGTTCATTTTTTATCCACAAAATATAATCAATTACACTCATGATGAGACCAGTGTTGAGAGTACAACCATCTAAAGTCCAAGAAGGAAGAGAAGCATCTATTAAAAACCATAAACTAAACTCACTGATACCAAAACTTAAGGGAACAAAAAACAACCAAACAACAAACCCTAGTGGGTACATCTGGTTATGACAGCTGCATGCAGCTCAATTTGGATTCCCAATATCACAATAGCCAAGGGCTAATTTGAGCCATGCACTCACCTAGTCCCAGTGCTGGTGAAGATCTGACTCAAGTCATGTTTGGGAGACACTGGCAGCTGTAGCCAGATTGCAGGTGTGACCATGAGCCCATTTCCTCACNNNNTAAACAGTGGAGAGCCCAGGGCACACTCAGCTATCCTGCATGGGATACACAGCAGGGTCTACCCTGGAGCAGGGACATCTCAAAATGCTGCTGCTCAAAGGTTGTTGAAGGTTTAGAGATTCCTTATCTAATCAGACACCCAGTAAGCATTTAATGGCATGATAAGCTTTGAAATCTTAGCCAAGTGATGCAAGATACAGTCATTCAGATATAAACAATTTACAGAGTCCAGGAATAAGTCTGCATTCTGCTACACCAAAACTCCCCTCTGGGGAGTTTAGCTCATCAATCAATACCTTGCTATCAGATCTTGTTAAACTGCCATCAGATTTAGCACCAAAAGTCATGGGATCTTTTTTTTTTTAATAAATCTACTGCTATCTGTCTGTTGCAGTTGAAGTGCATCACTCCATCCACAACACTAATAGTCCTTATAAAAAGCAGGAGATGTAAAGCTCTGTGTTCTGCTGATGACATGGATCCAATCACAAAAAACCCCGACCAAAACACCAAAAATAAAAGAGAAATTAAGCTGTTGAAAGGAAATATTCTGTGATTGAAAGGGGGAAGATAAATGTACCTCCCCAAAACCAAAATGAATATTTCTATGTTGTCTGCTAAATGAGGTCTTGTCCTTCACATATGTGTTATTATGTCATATCAGGGTCAAGTCGTGGAAAACTTTTAACAGAGTTGTTTAGCACTGTGTGGTTGACTGACTAACAATAAAAAATAAATGGAAAATACTGATTTCGACTAAAAAGTCCAATTCTTCCTCAAAAAAATTGAATTGATGCTTTGAAATATGTTAACTCTTTTCATAAAAGGCAAAACTATTTTCTGACAATGGAAAATATGCTTCAGTTTTAGCAATGAGAGAAAATTGTGTAGGCCAGAAGTGTTTTCAATGACAGAACCCTCCAAGCAATAGGAACTGGATAAATAAGGTGTAAATACAGCATTGCATGCATATATGTATACATATATATATATACTGATGGAAAGGTCACAGTTTTTCAAAATTGATTCATTAGATTTTTGTTCAAGTTTCCCAAATCACCCTTGTGCTTAAATCAAATCTAGCAAATTTACAGTTCAAAACAAAGTGTTTAAAAAGTTCTGCTGACCTGAACACATAGTCCATGGTGCTTCCTATGTAGATACTGTACACAAAGTAATTATACATAACAAGGAATATGCCTTTTCCCTCTCTGAGAAGCAGTCAATGAGATTCAAAGGATTTATTATTTTTCTAACAAGATCATGGCTATGCATTATGTTGCAGTGTTTTAAGTGCAGAGTGCTTTTATATTAGTGAAAATAACTGTAGGCAGTGTTACATGTGAATGTGATTAGTATGAACTAGTGCACTCAGAGCTGTTTGGTTCATGAAGTAGATAGTGCACTTATCCTGATGTCAGAGCTCTCAGAAAATATGCTACAATAATTTAAGCAGCCTAATGTCTGTAGTACTTCTTTGCATATACAAAGACAGATAAAATTCAGAGATAGACATGATAGGGAGTGGTTTAAAAGGTAGGGAGATAATACTCTAATTGTACAATGACGAGCCATAATGATGGTAAAAAAAGAATAAAGAAGGGTATATACCCTGCAGAGGAAAAAAAAAATGGAAAAACTGATTAAAATATAGTTGAAATAATTTTCAAATACTTAAATGCTGGGTGACCTCCCAGGTTATGTCTAGGACTAGTCCATGAGTAGAATGAACTGTCTGTCAACACAAAAACTGCTTCTTGGTGCCAAACCTGGTTTGCTCAACTCCCTGGGAAGCAAACTACACATAAACTTTCTGCTGGATGGTCTCATGAAGTGGACAGCCCTGGGATGGTGCTACTGGGGTGACACAAGAAATGTGGAAGTTAAAACTGGTTGTGGGTTGCTGAGTCTACAGAAGATCAGAAGCTCATCAAATCAATTTAAATGTTCTTCAAAGCAATAAATCATAACACTGGTATGAAAGGCACTCATAGCAATTTATTGTGTTTACTCATAATCCCTGGAAAATAAAATTTTCTCCTTATCTATATAGTTTAGCGACAGGTCACTGTAGATACCATGTACAGATATCCTTAATATTATTTACTTAAGAAATCCTCAAATTAAGGCCAAATAAAAAATAGGATAAGATGCCCTGATGATGTAATTGGACATTACTCATTTGATTTCAGTGTAGTAATCACGATTTATAACAAATGAAGACCTGTCTATGAGTATTACACATAGAGCAACTGGGGTAACACAAACTGTTCTCTTTTTTTTCCCCTTTGCCTTTGGTCCACACAGCTAAGCACCCATTAAAAGTGAATCACTTCACTGAACAACACCATATGATCAGTAAACAAATGATTGAGGCCAGAAAGTATTTTTCCACTTCCATCAGCTTCCAAGTCCCTTTGTTATGATTGACACTGAGGAAAAACTGACTTGAATGCTAAGAAAAGAGAAAGTGCCACAGTGCCACTGTGTCTTAATTCTCTTGACCTGTTCCTCATTTCTGCACAATGATGTAGAAGACAGCTTCAAACTCTAATTATTTTTTTTTAAATGAAGTCTTTAGATTTTGCAAGTGATTTTGGCTCTTTAGAAATTTTAAATTGCAGGTAAGAAATGCTTTATTTTCTTTCAGAAAGTTCATCTGTGTCAGCTTTCATAATGCATATTCAAAATTGCTTCTTATGATGCTCAGTTTTTTTCAGAGATTTAGAATCACAGAATCATAAAGATTTGAAAAGATCTCCAAAAGACTATCAATTCCAACTGTTAATCAGCACTACCATGTTCACCATGCACATGGAAGTTCATTGTCTAGTTTTTCAGCAAAGTAGCTCCAACAAATAAATACACATATTTGGAACACCCTGTAATCGAAATTCTCTAGGATTCTCATCAGCTTTCATAGTCTTCTGTGAAAATGAAAATCAGTAACAACTGAATGATCAATACTGGGGGTTTTCCTGTGGGTGGGCTTTTTGTGGGTTCATTTTTAACTTTTTCTGTAGCCAGACTATCAGAGGTAGCTTTGAAGCTGTATGCATCACAGCTCAATTTGACACATTGTAGGGGAAGCATGATGCTCATGTTGGATACAGAAAATAGAGGGCTTAAAATGGATTCAGCCACCTAAATCCAGAGACTTCCATTTGCGAGTTTTCCCTGGGCAATGATTTCTCTTCCAGGGCAAGACTGATTGAAAGCGCTTCCATTCTTCTCAGAGGTTTGTTGTTGTCTAGGCACTGCACATCCCCCTGCACCAGCACAACAGAGCTATTTGTATAGCTGGGCTATGAATCTGATCAGAGAAAAATGGCACCTTTGCAAGAAAGAAAGAAACAACAACAAAAAAAGTATTTTCATTTTCTCCAGATCATTTTCAGATGCCGTTGGCAGTGTGTGACAGATTGTGTGAAGAAAGAGCAAGACAAAGGGATAGGAATGAGCAGTGAAGCTGCTATAAAGGTAATGTTCCAAAACTAGTGGTTTTGCACAGCATTTCATATTATTAAACGTGCCTTCAGTTTCCAGCCTTAAGGTTTCTGGTGAGTCTTAGTTAAATGTGTAACCACACATACCTGACTTGAAAATGCTAAGGTGTCCAACATATATCTTTCAATATATATCTTTATAAATATAAATTATCCAATAATTGCAGAATCACGGAATTGTTTAGGTTGGAAATGACCTCCAAGATCATCAATCCAACGTTTGATTGATCACCACCTTGTCAAACAGACCAGAACAGTGAGTGAAGAACATTCTTGAAGATTTCTAGGGATGATGATTCCACCACCTCCCTGGCTAGTCCATTCCAATTTCTGACACTTCTTTCCATGAAAAAATTCTTCCTAAAATAATATTGAAGTTTTCATGCCTTTTCATGTCTTCTCTTTAGTAAGCAGTGCAATGGAACGACTTAAAGAAACAGGATGATCCCAAAATACAGTGCAAATAATTGTTTTCACTTGGAAGCACTTTAAAAGGAGAAAAACAACCACCTGAATGAACTTGTGGCAAGAATAATGAAATATTATCTTCTGAAGTAAATTTTGGTATATGCTATTTAAGTTATAATTATAAAGAACACAAAAGATGAAAGAGTAAAGAGGTTTTTAATCTCTTGTGCACATTTGGCTGTCACCCACAAACTAATCCAACCATAAAGAGCTGTAACTCTTAAGCATACCTTGATGGCATAATTATAAGGGAGGATAAATAATTAGCCATCAAGGAAAAGAAAAATGGTCTCTGCTTTATTTTGAAACACATGCTTGTATCAGCTACGGACAATATTTTTATTTGACCTGATTACTTATTAGTGTATCTTTTTACTTCATCAGTTTTTGGGGTTTTTTACAAAATATTCAATGAAGTCCAAAATTAAAACCAGTGAGCACAGCAGAAGAGCATCTTTCAAATATTTTGATTTGTTTTATGACTGAAGAGACTATCCCATTAAAGAATTAAAACATAGACACTAAATATAAAGAGAAATGTGACAGAATTAAAACTCTCAAGAAATTTAGTTCTGAGCATGAGGCACAGAAGTGTACTTGCTGAGAAAGACTCATATATGCAAGTATATGCATGAGCAGATTTTCATTTGTTGCTGAGTGCCATTGAGAAACTTAGTTTACTATCTTTAAATGTGTATCTCTGTGTCAATGACTGATCTGTCAATTCAAGGCAGGAGGAGAGATTGGAATGAATTTAATTCATGAGAAGGTAAAGATTTAAATAGGATAGCACAAAATTTCTTGGTTTGAATAAAGACCAGAATTCAGGCAAAGAAAAAGTCAGGGTAAAAACTAAAGCTATATGAACACTTGAAATACCTTTTAGGAACATGTATAGAATTAATCTAATGAGTTTTCTGGAGCGTGTTAACTGGGAAGACCAAACAGCAAAACAGCTAAACTTTAAAACTATTTGTTTAGAAAGATAATGATTGAGTAGAAATTTAATTTATTCAAAGCCCTAAAAACTGGTTATAATGTGGGTAGGAATGTGGTACAGGGCAAAGCAGATTATTAATGAAAGAATGAAGATATATCAAGTAGTCTTGGTAAGATCATCTTTTCTGGGAAACATTGCAGTAAAGTCAATTGTAAAGGAATAAATTTCAGACCTCGTTTCTGAGAGGGCTGAGGAAAAATAAGCTAACTCAAAGGTTACAATCTGATTTTCTCCTTCTTACTTCCATGACATAGTACAAATACAGTGCAAAAACTCTATTCCTTCACAAAGATCATCATTCATAAATTAGTAAAGATGGTGTAGCTAAGGCACTGTTATTCCAAGAGAGAGAAATAGATTTAGCCAATGAATTCTTAATATCCATCACAATTCCATTCCAAATAATTTTATAAAAGCTATAATCCATTTAGTTAAAAATTTACTCCTTTTAGCTACACACTGACAGAGCCTGTAATAATTTCCTAACAAATTGACATTAAGACCAAAATGGCTCCTACAGTTCATTATCACAGTCTCTTTTGCTCAAAATTTCTCCTGTTTCACACAATAGCAGTAGGGGTTTGCTTTGTTAAAGGATACCATATTTATTCTATAAATCAATACTTAAGGCTGGCATGGTTTTAATGGGTCAGTTTGTTAAAAGTTTCAAAGTTTGGAATATTAAGTCTATGTCAGAAGACAGAAGATCTTTTTTTCTAGTCTTTCATGATTCTAGTTACTTTAGCATACAGTTTATATTTCCCAATTCCTCTATCTGAATGAAACGCTCTGGATTCTTTTTTTCCCCAATCTTTGCTTCTAATAACGTTACAGAGGAGACACTTTCAGTTTTTGTAGAGTGTCCATTAGGATGGGTCCTGAAAATCAAATTGGAATCATCAGTATTATCACACATTAGCTATTTTTAATAGTAAAATATTATCAGTTTTGCATTTTC
>JAOTQZ010000001.1:100873092-100883721 GCA_026546895.1 Pogonocichla stellata | reverse complement strand
TTTTGCTATGCTCATTTGGACAGAATGTATTTTCTAGCATTTTGTGCATCCCTGAAAACTAAAAATTGCCTTTTTTAAAATTAACAACATGTACTCATGGGAGTAACTGCATTGCTCACAAGCTTCAATATTTGTTCCTCTTCTCCCTTTTCCCTATTGAAAAACACTCAAATAAAAATCAAAGAGATACCTCTGAAGAGAGAAAGAAATCCAGCTAAATGCATATATTAAAGCTACCCCATGTGGTTTTGGTGTTAACCACATTCCATGCAGGCATCTCTGCAAAATATCAGCATTTGGCGCTGTAGAGTCTACAAACTTATTTTACCTTCCTTTTAGAACTTATTATATGGAACTTAATTTCTTGCAAATCTCTTTGTGGGTTTATTTTGTGTACTTAAAAAGCAATATTTTTATTATTCTCAAACTCTGTCTTTTTGTATTTATAATCTTATGTAGCTGGATGTCATTGTAGTAGTTCATCTCTTCTTTTAGCAGAAAAATTCCTAGGGTGTCCTTGGTTGACTTAATAATGCTTGTATACCCAGTCACCTGCTCTGTTTGGGATGGATATTAAGTTCTGCAGATGCAAAACTGGTTCTGAGAGTGAAGGGGGAGAGAAGAGGTGCAGAGTTTATTATCAGAGACTGCACTTGCTCCCCCACATCCTTCTCACAGTGCTGTCTGCAGTGGACAGCAGGAGAGAGCTCTCTTCAGCTTTTGGTTAATTTTTCTAACCACTGAGGCAGAGAAGTTCCCTGGTCTGGGCTTTTTTTCCCTTTTTTCTTGGAATTGTTTGAACCTGCTCTGGACTGAAAACCCAGAAGAGCACCAGGAGCTCACACCTGTGGCTCACCAGGGCTGGTCTGGGCTGTGACATTTCCCAGTGCCGGAGGGACTGAGAACAGACTGGGTGAGCTGGGATGTGATCCATGGAGGGGACTCTTCTGAATTTGTCATCTCTTCACAGCAGTGGAAGGTTTTGCTATTTAGTATTGTTCATTTTTTGTGCTGGGGACTGCTTTGCCTGTTAAATAAACAGATTTTTTTCCACTTTTCTCCAAGGAAATCTTTTCTCTAAGGAATTCTTTTCCCGAATTTGGGGAAGGGACTGCTTGAGTTTGCTTTCTAGGGAAACTCCTTTGGAAGTTTTCTCCCAAATTTGACCTAAACCAGGACAATCACCAATAACTTCATGCAGTAAATACCTGTTACAGTATTTGTAGCATATTACAACATTATTTTCATGATTTTGTCACTCAAAATTCCATGGATTTCTGGAATTCTTCTTCAGTAGTACAGACTGCCTTTTTCCTGTCTTTTGCAGTGATTCCTAGCACATAATTTTCTCTTCTATTGTTTTTTTCTACAATGGGGATTACATATTTTAGTCATATTTTTCCTCTCCAGCATTCCAGATCTGTCTGGAAAGCTTCCATATTAGTGTACAAATAGTGTAAATGTATGGATGAGTCCACCCTTCTGATATAAAAATCAGATGTCTGGGGTTTTTTCTCTTGATGCTAGAATGTAACTTTTTCAGAAATACCTTTGCTCATAACAACAATTGACAGAAATCAAACAGAAAATAAAAAACCCAATAGTTTTTCAAAATAAAAATATTTTCAGAGCAATAGAACCATTTGTATATTTCCAAATATTTACTTAGCTCCAGGTGATGAACTCCAAGCCTAAATATCAATGTCTAGTGGTTATTGAAAATCCACTTGTCAACAAAGCCATTGTGATTCTGCATGCATCCTTATTTCTTTAAGTATATAGTTTAATCCATCTATAGTGCCTCATCCACAGGTTAAAACTAACTCCTGCACAGTCCATCTGACTCACAGGAGTTTAATAGTTTCAATCAGTGTTCTGCCTCCCTCAAACCTAGAGGTAAGGCTGAATTCCAGTCAGTTCCCACCACAACACTTGGGCTTGACAAATGAGAGAAGAAATTGCACACTGAAATAGAGGTGCCAGCTTTTTGCAGTGGCAGTGAGGTCTGGATGGTGTGAAGGAGCAGATCCTCAAACATAACAGAAATTAAACTTTCTCTGTCATGAATTAATCTTGCTGATGAGGAAAACATCCAGGCAGCTACTAAAGGTGAATGAAGAATAGGCAAGAGAAAGAATCTTCCAGAAAGAGGGCATTACATAGTTCAAGAAATGAGACACTGAGATCTGAATACCTCAGGAGTTTCTGAGCTAGAGCTTAAAAAATAGGTGGGCAAAAGATCCTAAAAAGCCTAGAAATAATCAGTTCAAAAGATACTTTTCTTATATGAGAAAAACTGAGTTCTAAAACTGAGTCTGGCTTTCAATTTTGAAAGGGAAAAAAAGAAAAATAAGCTGCACCCAACTGTAGAAGTGGTCTGCAATTTCAAACTATGAAGGTCCTTGAATTTCAGATAAAGGTGATGGATGCTAATCCAAGTGCCTCCAGAGATGTCCTCCTAAAATACAACCTATATTATATGGCTTCTGTTCTTCTTTATTTTCTAAGTTATTTGTCTAGTCTCTAGCCAATGGAAAGGACTGTTTGAATAAATAGTTGTTTTGTCATTTTGTTTTGCAGTATTTTGAAGGGAAAACAGGGTTGATCACTAGTGTGTGTGCTACCCACGTATCATAGTGTACATGTACATGCACATATACACTGTTTGTTCCTTTTTGCTAGCAGTGGTATTATAGAGCTAATTTTTTTAGGAATACAATGGTTTAAAAAGCCTTGAAGGTCAACCTACTGCATGATTCCTAAGCTTAGTAATTATGGAATAATCTTCTCAAGATCCTATGCATCCATAATTGCTGGAGGATTTCTTATCTCTAGGCTAGTTTACTAAGAGTAAAAGTTGCTAGAAATAAAGCATCTCCTATGAACTTTACCATGGCAGTTTGTAGAGCAAATTGAAAACTCTTAAAGTTGTTCTTAGCTTGCTTTTATTCACACTGTATGTTTAAAGTAGTGTCTCCCATTTTAACCTATTAGACTTGAAATTTAATTTTAGGTGAGAGTGCTAGTGTTATTTCAGCTAATATTATTTTCACATTAGTAATAATTTGTAGCTTTTGAGAAGCAAATAATTTGAAAATGTAGAATCACTGCAAAGAAATACTGATCTTTGTGAAGGAACCTTATCATAATCTCCTTCATATTGCCTGGTGTATACACCTAAGGTTATATAAGCCTAAAAGGCTTCTTTTAAATCTACCCCTCCCCACTACCTTGTAAATAATTGTTTAAGGACATGAGCATGTGTAAATCAAAGTTCTTTGAAACTGAAGTTTGGCAGGTTCAGTGTCAAATCAGATTCCTTGTTATCTACTAAAAGAGTAATTCCACAGATAAGAGGTATGGTTTTCTTTCCTCTTGGGAAATGCCTATGAATATTTGCACATATGACATTAAAGCACTTATTTTACAAAAATAAGAGGTAAGATTTTTCTGGCAAGATCATCCTAATCTCATTCTAGATAGAGACTGGAATGAGGCAAAAATAATCTCATGAGAATTTCTTGTCCCTAAGGAATCCTCCAGCTCACAAATGACCCAGCTTTTCTGTCTCCAGTGAGGCATCATATTCATCACTATCCAACGCACAGTAGGCAAAACATCTCCTAAGTGTGGACCAGCTGCAGTTGATTTTTTTACTCATTCTTTAAGTACCCTACTCACAAGGTATAACCAAAACAGCTATTTCACACTTGTGAATATTCAATCCCTGTACATGCTGGAAGCTGTTAATTCTGGTTCAATTCTACTGAACCTGAAGCAACAGTCAATTCACAGACTGCTTTTTATCCTTTCTTTTCTGAATCACAGCCCTGCTTCCAAGGTTTCCACTGCCAAAGACAACTGGAGCTGTCACTCCATCCAAAATCTCCAAGAAAGGAGATCCTACATGCCTAAGCAGAGAAAATGGAGGAACTGTGAAAAGGCTCAGAAATAGCCATTTCTCATCTGACTGTAGGTTTCTGGTCTTCTGTGCACTGCTCCATCTCAAACAGAAATTATGGCAAAAGGGAAACTGAGGGGAGAGGAAGTCTCGTGGCCGCTTATCATGCCTCCAAGCCAGTTGTTAATCATAGGGTAATGCAGTTTCCTGTACTTATGGAGTCATTTATGTACTTGTGGAGTCATTTATATGCCTCATTGGTTGGCAGGTAGACACAAGACACTTATGAGTACAGTGATTTTTACCCAAGCACATGGAGAATAGCTCTATTCTGTACAAATAAACACACTGATATGCAAATTGAGGTATTTGTTATTCATAAATACTTATTCTCATTTCAAACATTTCAGGAAATTGACAAGCTTAAACATGACACATCAAATACCAAAAATTGAAGTAATAAATGAATAAACGGACAAACTGTTTTTGTAAGTAGGTTTGTTTCAAGCCATTATGTAGAGTAGTTGCATTCACTGGAATAATTTTGATCAGAAAAAGGAAAGTGAGTGAAAAACCATTTCTTCAAAAGGGCTTAGCTTAGTTTAAAGAAAAGTTTTGAAATAATATTTGATAAAACTTTGATCCCATTTACTGAAAAATATTTCTTATCACTTATGTTTGAATGATTGAGCCGTAAGAATTTCAGTTACCTCTGAGTTGCCTTACAATTTCTTTCCTAATTTGATTATGCTTATCGTTAAAAACAGTTAAAAACTGAAGTTCAGGACTCTATCATACATCTGTAAAAACTGATTTGCAATCCATACACCTGTTGAAGTGTCTATACAATTAGTTTCTTTTCCTCCTTTAGCACAGTGTGAAAAAATTAATTTAATTCAAATTGAAAAATAAATACAAACTAATAATTTTCAGATATATAGAAGACATAATTATAGATTAGTCTTTAAAATCATTCTTTTTTGACCTTTCAGCATTTTACAAATTTCAAACTTTTTCCATTCTGATTTGCATCAATAAATATTTTGAATACCCACTTTAGTTAGTGTCAGTGAGCTCATCTAGCTTGTTAAAAACAAATGTTCAAAGTTAAATTTCTTTATAATTTACCATGTAGTTAAACTTTATAACTTTTCACAAATTGATCATTTAGAAATGTTTTTTCTTAATGTTGGAATAATTTTCATGCAAGAGGTGAGAACATCTTCCTGGGCTGCCATCTGAGTCTTTGTGCTCTGTGGCTTTTCTATGGCACTCTGTGAATAAACACACTAACATAGATCAAGATAGCCTTTCTGTGGGGATTGCCTATTATGTTCCCAGTGAAATCTGACTTTAAAAGTGTCACTGAAATGCTTAATGTTGTTTAAAATACATTAAAAATATGCTAGGAGGCCTAGAGCACTTTCATGGTGCATGGAGGTTGGGTTTGCAAAGAAGAGATTCAAGACTGATTTAAGGGCAGCCTATTTCCTCCTGAAGGGAATCACAGAGCTGATGGAATTAAATGTGTCTTCAAACTGACATCCCATAAAACAAGGGGAAATGGCCACTAATTCAGCTGGGAGAGGTGCAGATGGGATTGGGCAAAGCTTTTTCAACCAGCATTTCTGTGATTATGACTTCCCAAGATTACCAGTGGGAGATGGCCAGACCGCAGCAGAAACTTTGGCTAAACCTTCTAATGGACCATATTTCACTGGAGCTTTTGTACTTCAAGATGCTGGAGGACACAGATATGAGATCTAGGTACATTATATTGTATTGAGGAAGAATTCCTTGCATCATGCAAAGGTGTGTCTGTAGTAACCTAAAGAGGCTTTTCCTAATGCACAGCAAGACCAAAACGATGTCCAGTGGCTCAGAGGACAAGTACCAAATACAAATTCAATTAACCTATCTTAAATGTACTCATTTATGCAGAATATTTTAACTTATAAATTAAATTAAATGGACAACGTTTTGTCATGTCGGTAATATTTCAAAGTGTAGGGTAAAACTTGAGCTTATATACTACTTGTCTCTCTCTCAAAATTTCACTATTTATTCTCCTCAGGCAAAATATAGGAGAGGTAAGAGGTTTTTATGAAATTTTACCAAAAGAGCATTCAATCCTAATCAAAGAATTGAAAAATTTTGTTACTGTAGTGTCTCATTTCAGTTCTATATCTGGTGCTGCACTCTAATGAAACAGTTTATCTATGCCTGCTTATGAGCTAAATTTTGATATACAGATTCACTATAAGTGAAATTCACTATACATATTTCTACTTAATTTCTAAGTTTATTTTTTTTTAGTGTGTTGAAATCTCACTGTAATTTGCCCAAAGGAAATGGATGTGATTTCTGTTTACACTAGCATGAAGCACATAGTACTTGAATTATTTGTCCTGATGTGTGAGGTTTTGGTTTTTATGTCTTTAATGGATTGAAGTTCCTCCATAAGGCCCCAAATCGGCATTCAAATACCTTGGCACATGAATTTGCAAATGTACAGGTATGTCCCACTGAGACATATCCCCAGCAGTGTCATATATGTGATATCTGCTAGCTATTGAATTATTCTGCCTAAAAGTTGGAGCATATTTTTTGATCTATGTCCATCATTTAAATTAAGCATGTGGATGGAACAATCTGAGTAAGTAAATGCACTCTTTTGAAGGAATGCATTGCTCTTTATGTGGTAGATATGCAAGAAGGAATAAAGCAATATTCAAGGAATGACATTTTTTCTTTGACATTACAGAAATATTCATGAGAAATACATAAATTTTTCTATATATAAATGGTGTGGAAGTTCCTAGAACTATAGAATATCTTGAGTAGGAAGACATCCACAAGAATCATCAAAGTCCAACTCCTGGTCTGACACTCCACAGCACACTCCAAGAATTCCACCATGTCCTTGGGAGAGTTGTTCAAACACTTCTTGAACTCTGTCAGGCTGGTGCTGTAACCACTGTATTCCAAGAGGCCACTGGTTTTTTTTAAATCTTAAATTTAGATGAGAAATCTGGGCTTTTATCCACTCCACCCTAGGTCTATAAAGTGGCATTCAGCTGCCATTGCCTGCCTGCAGCAGAGGAAGATACAGGGCTCATATAATTTGTTTGGCTGGTTCTTTCTGTACTGTTCCCATTGGTACATGAACACATCACTGTGTTCATGTACCAACACAGGATGAGAGGGATAAACTCTGGCCTAAGAAAAATTGCTAGTTCACAACAATAGTTATTTTCAACTCACTATCTCTTCTGTCAGAGGACTGTAACCTTGATTAGCTTGAAATTGTGGTGATTCCTGATTGTACTTTTCCCTCTCCAGGTCATATTTCAGTCTGCTACTAACTCTGCTCTGAAGAGCAGAACACGTTTGCCACACTGATGAAGATACCTTTAGTCTGCCTGAATCAGCAGTGTGGAATTAAGGGCTGGGAAGTTGGATGGCTCCCAGTTGTGTTGCCAGCCACAATATCACAAATGGCTACAAATGCATCGGTGTCAGCACTAAAGGTACAAAATCATAGCTGCAGCAAATCCTTTATCACTGCAGCCTTCCAGTACCTGAAGGGAACCCACAAAAAAGATGGTGAGAGGCTATTTACAAGGGCTTGTAGCGACTGATTGAGGGGTAATGGCTTCAAACTGACAGAGTAGGGTTAGATTGTATAGTAGGAAAAAAAATTTGCAGAGAGGCTGGTGAGGCCTCAGAACAGGTTTCCCAGAGAAGTTGTGGACGCCACATCCCTGAAAGTGTTCAAGGCCAGGTTGGATGGGGTTCTTAGCAACCTGGTCAAGTGGGAAGTGTCCCTGCCCACGGCAGGGTTCTTGGAACAATGTGATCTTTAAGGTCCCTCCCAACCCTAGCCATTCTATTATTCTAGGGTTTAGAGCACTGCAACAATCTGGGAAATAGGTTATGCTAATTAAAACTACTTTTCTCATGTTTTTTTTTCTATCTTCCTTCCATTCATTCTTGTATTGTACGTAGTCTCAATTTTATGATGTTATTTCACCAGTTATTTTCACTCATACTATGAGCCTTTCTTTCAATCAGTGCATTGAATGACCACTTTGATCCAGACTTTGATCTACTACATAAGGGAACATAGAAGCATCTCTTTCCATTCTCCACAAGGACCTTGCATGCTGGAGTGGCTTGGGCCAATGTCTCGTTTGTGGAGATGTTTTAATGCTTTCCTTTTCTTCCTTAGTGAAATTTGGGGTTCTCTGCAGAAAGAACTGTAGTGCTGCCAAGAAACCCAGTACCAGTATCATCACTGAAGAGGAGAAAGGAGATGAGGTGTCCTCAAAATCTCCTCCCTCTCAACAGCAAATTCAATTTTATGTTCAATTCTCAATTGAAACTTTTTTCTTCATTCAGCTTCTTTCAGTTTTCATGTTATATTAACTTTTGTAGCTGTACTTAACAGTGCCAAAGTGTAAAAGAGCATGTTCTGTGTGAAATATGGTACTTAAAGTTCTTTTAATTGGAGGTAATATGCAAAAAATACTTTGTTGCTGTCTCACACCTAAGAGGCTTATTTGAAATAGTTGATTACTGATTTAATATTTCATTGTCAGAAGACATTTTATATGTGTCTTTTGTCAAAAGACTATATTAGTTATGATATAGAAGAACCTTACATGTGTATTTTAAACATCCAGCAATAAGAAATGGGTCATTTATTTTGAGCTTGCGCCAGATATCAGATATCCTAAGAGCATTAAAGGGTAACTAGAAGTGTCTCATTTAGTCATTAACTGGCACTAGGAGTAAGAAGTAAGTCTCATACACTGAACAAAATTAATGTTCTATACAGTCATCACCACAGAAAATGAAAAGCCAAATGAGCAACAGCATCATGTAAGTACAGAAACAGTATTCACAATTAATTACCATGAAAACTGAGATACATCTGAGAAATGAGAAAATAAAAACAGGTGGCAACTTGCAAAATAGACAGAATTTATTGATAGAACTCCTAGCCAGCTGCTTTTTTTCGTTAGAAAAGCATGCTACCTTTAAAATTATTTGCTTCCTTCAAGGCATTGAGGAAAAGAGGAAAAAAAAAAAAAGGAAAAATTTTAAAAATAGAAAGGAAAGCATAAAGATTTTGAGGCAGCAAGAACTAGTAGCAATGATTCCAAAGTGACTTCTATATTGAAATATTGTTTATAGTGGGATTTTAGAATGATGCCTAAAGAGGCTCACCTGGAACAGAGACTAGACAGAGTTAAAGGAATAAAGTAGGTATTTATTAAAAGGCCTTCCAAACACACACCCTGGGCAGTGCAAGAGCCTGGCTGGGGCTCTGCCCAAGATGGACAGCGTGTCATGAGTTTTCACACTTTTTAAAGTTTTGGTCCATTTACATATTGGGGTTAATTGTCCAATTACAGCTTCAAGATATGAAGTCCCGTCCTCTCAGATTGCTTTCCTCAATTTGTTGTTGCTTACACTTTTTTGGGCCTGAAGCTGCAATGGTGTCTGTCCTTGGTTCTCAGGCTGGAAAAGGATTGTTTTTTCTAACTAAACTGTGAGGAGAACTTGCTAACACTTCATATGAAGTTCAGAGTTGCACACTAAGGCAGTACAGAACCTGAAAAATATGAAAGCTAAAACTTAAGGCATCAGGAACAGTTCCTCAAAACTTGAAAACCTCAGAAGTCAAACATATAGAACAGCAAGAGAAAAACAGGAAGAACCAGGTGCCAATAGATTGATAAACTCACCAAAGAGTAGCTTCTTAAAATCAGGAAAGTCCGATGATAAGAGATGAGAAACATCAGTTCAAAGACAATAGTCTTTAGTTTTTGATAGTTCAATTATAACATCCTGATTAGATTGAAGATGGAAAAATAAACCTGTCAGAGATACATAGCTCAGAGATAGTCCTTAAATCACCAAGAGAAGCACCCAAGTTTTCATTCATTCCCAGAAGTTTCTTCCTAGAGGGAAGAGCAGGAAAAATATTTGATATAACCAGAATCTGATAAAATGGAAGACACCTTACAATAAATTTGAACTGTATTTATAACCCTCAGTATGTGTGTCAGGGAATGTCCCTTAAAATTCTACCTGTCCTCAGAAATAGATGATCCTGGAATATATCTTACTTCCTTATTACTTGGTGAACTCTAAGAAAAATAATCTCTTTTTTTGTCTTTTTTACAGAAATTTGGATAACCTCAGGATTCCAATCTTCACTCCCATGACAGATGGAAAAAATATTTCTTTTTTCGATGTATTGTGCTTGTTAACATAATCATGGAATGGTTTGTCTTGGAAGAGACCTTAAAGATCATCTAGTTCCAGCACGGCAATGATCAGGAGTATCTTCAACCAGATCAGGTTCCTGAGAGCCCAATCCAACCTGAATTCAATGTTTGCAGGAATGGGGCATTCACCACCAGTTTGGAAAACCTTCTCCAGTGTCTCACCACCCTCTTTGTAAAGAATTTTTTCCTAATTTCCAATCTAAATCAACTCTCTTTTAGTTTAAAGCCATTACCACTTGCCCTGTTAATCTGATCACCTGACCTTGCACAAACCCTGGTGAAAAGTCACTCTGACTTTCTTGTAGCTCCTTTAGATAATGGAAGGGTTTCCCTGGAGCCTTCTCTGTTCCATGCTGAACAATCCCAGCTCTCCCAGCCTTTCCTCCCAGCAGAGCTGCTCCATCCCTCTGCTCCCCTTGGTGCCTCCTC
>JAOTQZ010000001.1:100836834-100873008 GCA_026546895.1 Pogonocichla stellata | reverse complement strand
GGCAGAGGGGCAGAATCCCCTCCCTGCCCTGCTGCCCACGGGGCTCTGGGTGCAGCCCAGCACACGGGGGGCTCTGGTATCTTTTTCCCCCTCTTTTTATTGAATATTTGCCCATCTGCATTCCCCTTCATTCCTCCTGCTTATATGCACATCTTATAGTCTGTCTGATTGCAGGCTGCTGTGTAATGTAAAATGAGGAATAATCAAGATTTTCTAATGATAACTGATTGAATCGTTGTTTTTCAAGAGTAGAGCGTCAGGACTAGAAAAAAAAAAAAGAAAGGAAAGATTAAATTCTTATAATGTTTCTGAAATACATTAATTGTCAATATCTATTTTTCCCCCTTTATGTTGACCATACTTCATGTTTTTTTAGTTTCCCAGCTGCCATAAACATCTGTGTGCTCCTGAGGACTAACTCAGAGTTGTGATACTTTTCAAATAACATAGTGGATTTAGATACTTTTAAAAAATAATTTTCTTGGATTATTTTGTCTGAGTGTACTACTGCTTTTCTTTACTGCATCATTCCATCTGTTCATACTGTTCCAAAATGAGAGTGGAATGTTTTGAAGGAAAAATGGAAATTAAAAAAAAAAGAAAAAATTATATGTGAGGTAGGCCAAAGGCAGCATGTGGACTGGAGCTGTGACTCTGAGCTTCCAGAAGCCTGATGGATTATTAGCTCTACAAACAAGAAGACAGGATGCATTCCTCTGGGGACAAGAGTTTACTTTTACTTGAAATCTCCACATAGAGGCATTGAAAAAATTGCAAGCAGTAGGAACAATGTATTTCTCTGCTGCTTTGCAAAGCAGTGCCATTAACTTACCTTTTTTTTGCTGAATATTTTTTTCTTTTTACTTCATGCTAAGCAAAAATATTTTACTGTCCCATTGTGCATTACCAGCTAAGCTGGTAAAAAAAAATTAGACCACCTGAGTTGGTTGGTAAATTGGTAATATACCAATTCTTTGTCTTGTGGATTCCTCCCCAGAGATTTGAGCTGCCCCAGCAGTAAGGTACAGCAAATTTCCATACTCTCATAGCCTGTGACAATAAGACAATCTTTAAAATGCAATTTTGAGTCCTTATATGTACCCTCTGCATTTGCCATAGAAATTGATCTTGCAAGGAAAAATCTATGATCTTTCATCCAGGACTCCGTATGAGAATTCAGTATTTTTGTTTAGCATCTTTCCATCTTCAGGCCTTCAAGTACATTCAGAAGACCCAGAGACCCAGCCTGCTAGACCTCAGTAAAATAAAAGTCTTTTTTCCACCCAAGAAATGCAGCTTTATGATATGTTGTTATGTCTGTCATCCGACTTGCAAAGCTAAACGAATATTGCCAGAATTTCCGGTTTTTTCTCATTTAGAATCCATCCTCATATAAAGCTTTTCTTCTTTGGTAATACATACCACATGCGGTGTTCATCACCCAAATTAAACATATCATGGGATTTTTTTCCAGTTTGTTAGTAAGGCATCAAATTCTATTTTTCATGGTATTGCCATCTCTTTTTCTGGAATTCTGAAAGTACATCTGCACTGCATTTCAAGCACGGATGCTGTTGAGCACCGTGATGGCAACTGCCCGCACTGGAAGCCAGCTGGAATCCAGCCACTTCCAAATCAGAAACAAAGTAGATAGTCTGGATAACATCAAGGCTCAGCTAATAAGCCCCTGTGAGAAACAATGTACATTAGCTAAGGTTCATTGTCTGACACACGCAGCTTCCAGGGGGGTTGGCAAACCGGCAGAGCAAATCCACATCTGCCTGCAAAACACTGTGCAGACACATCTTTCATTAGAGCAGATAATAGAGGTCCCATTACCAGAGACCAGATTAGACAGAGATACTATTCCCCAGTGTGGCTGTCTCCTCACACAGAGCCTGATCCGGTGGGAATTCAGCCAACACCGAATCCTGCTGTCTTCAGCTGGTATTTTCTAGTTCATTAAGCTTGTCTTGCTGTTTTTTCTCTCCTACAGTACTATCATGTTCAACAAATTCATTGGGGTGTGCCATGTAGTGCTGGAATTTTTATTCTACCATGAAAACCAAAATATGAGGGACTCTTTATAAACTTGTCATTTTTGGAAATAAGCTTCTGTAAAGAAACATAGTTTACTTGGCAAAGGTTATGAATATTAAATCAACAGATGTGTCCCTCCATCAATAAATTGCAAATGCAATAGATGGTGTTTTTTTTTTTTTTTTTAGCATTTTCCAACCAGTGTTGTTTCATAACGCCTATGTGAAGTTTGTGCTTTTGTAATGCTTCCAAGTTGTTTAAGCAGGTGTGCTCGGGTCTCTCTTGGGTAGTTTGGCAAACTACCTCATGTCTGTAAATTTGCAACAGGTGTCTAAGCTCTGAAAACATATGTGTTGTATAGTCCATAGACTGAGTGAAATGAAATTATCAGGATGTAGCAAATTTATGGAGTCACTATTGCAAAATCCATTACTGCTTCTCCACTCTTGGACATTCTGCTGCATCTAGATTACAAGTGACACATAAAACAATACCACTGATGCGTTGTTGCTTTTTCTATGGGTACAGGTACATATCTACTAACGATGGCAATGCACCAGCAGATATTAGAACCCAAATTTATCTTTATAAGAGTTAATTGAATGATTCTGGTCAAACAAATGTACATCGTTCCCTCTCCTTGAAATGATTTGTGAAATGTTTTGCTCCAATAAATTGGAAAATGCTGTATTTTTTCTTCCCATTTTGCTTATGCTGTAAAAGTTTTGTGTTTTGGTTCTACCATGATCCAGCTATGACTGGATGCAAGACACTGAAATATCACAGACAATTCTCACAGTATTTTCTGTGCAGATTTTAAGACCCAGAAGTTTGAATAGTAGTCAAAGGTTTTGAGAGCTACCTACCACTAGCTTAATCTGGATTTTGTGTTGTCTCATTTTGTGGTATGGACAGTGACTATACCACAAATTTGAGCCCAAGATAGAATAATTAATTTTAAATGTCTCATAAAAGTATTTGTCTCCAAAGGCTACATATCAAGGTTATTTATCTTCAATTTAAAAGACTGAGGAACAATACAATTAACAACTGCATACACATTATTTTAACACAAATACGATATTCATATTTTAATGATATTTTGTTATAGATAATACATCCTTTAAACCAGATATATAATATTTGGATTCTCTTTACATTCAGAATGTTAAATATACCTTTCAATATGACTTCAGACTGCAGCCTTATTACATGTTGTTACTTCCAAAAATCTAGTCCCTCGCCCCTTCCTGCTAATTACATACGTAGTTGTTGACAAATATTAAATGAGAAGAAGCTATCTAACAGTTAATGTATTAAACACAGTTCTCTCATCTCATTCAGTGAGCATATCAGATCTGGCCAAAACTCAATTTCATAAAATGTCAATTTTTCACTGTCAAAATTCAATTTACTAGGAAAAGGACAAAACGTTTAGAAACAGGCTACTCTTATCGTTTCTTACAATAGTGCTCCCAACTTAATAATTGGATTTTATCATTGCTTATCGCTGTGTGAGGGAAGAAAAACTACTATGACAAAGAAAAGAAATAAACCCTAGTATA
This sequence comes from Pogonocichla stellata, assembly GCA_026546895.1. Taxonomy (NCBI): domain Eukaryota; kingdom Metazoa; phylum Chordata; class Aves; order Passeriformes; family Muscicapidae; genus Pogonocichla; species Pogonocichla stellata. The sequence continues at coordinate 100,869,403 of JAOTQZ010000001.1, read as the reverse complement.
TACTTCAGGCTAGAATACTATCACACACATTTTAACTTCCAACCAAGGTATCTGAATTACTGATTATAGCAAGTGATGAGGTACTTTCAAATGCATTAAATCACCAAGAGCACCGACGTGCTCTCTATACCTTCCCAGGCAGCATGTGAAGAAAATATAGAGCATACTGTCGGAGCTCCTCACGTACAGAAAGCCAGGAGAACATTTAATAGGGATTCACTTTCCCGTTGCAGACTTTTCCTGGGCTCCAGGGAGGTTGTTTTTGGCTGGCTGACCAGTGCCCTGAGGAGTTCAAGCACAGCATTCCCACCCTGCACTCAAGGCACACCTCCTGAGTCCAGCCACCAAGTTTCTTCCCAGAGCTGATTTTGATTTTGGTCTTTAGAGATGAGGCTGCACAACAAATTCCGCCTCTTCAGCTCCTGAAGGATGACAGATGGAGCTGGCAATACTTAACATCGCACAGTGTCTGGGTTATGAACTGCTGAATTTTGTATTTTTCATTCAGCATTTATATGATATCCGATTATGAGAGAGAATCTAAGAATCAGGGTGCAATCACATTTTATCAACTGACCATTGCTCTGCTTACAAACTCCATTTAGAGTATGTTAATTTTTTTGTAAAGTACTGTGCTGGAGAGGTGACATGGGATAGTTTTTGAGTGTATCTTAAAATTTATTAGATTTTAACTTTAGTTAAAAATAAGTCTTTGCCACTTTTCACATCTAGGGAAAGTCAAGATTAACTTCAGTTCCATGAGTAAGTTTAGAGAATAGGCCTGCCTCGTCAGTAGCAGAGATATTAATTTTTTTCAAAGTGATTTTTTCATGGCCATGCAATTGTAGCATTGCAGACACCCTTTTTTCCCTGCAAATATGATTTCACAGAGTGCACCTGCTTTACATTGAATGAAAATTAATTGCTCCAGAAGTAATGGCAATATTGGAAAAATCTTTCCTGTAACCAATCAAACTGCTCTCACCGAATTTTGTAGTACTCAAAATAGTAGGAGGATCAAACTATATTACTTAGGCTAGGTCATATGAACAGAGGTTCAATGAAATAAAATGATGCGTGCAAATTTATATTTAATCTAAAATGACGCTATTAAGCATACAATTCAAAGACCAGGACAAAGTAATTAGCATAGTTAAAATCTGCAAAACCTACAAAAGCAAATCTTCTAAATTTTCTGTTTGATTGGAGATATTTGGATTATTATACCTATTATGTATGTATTTGAAAAATTATGTAGATGGTATATTTTAATTTACTGACACATCCTTATATGAAATATACCATCTTATGAAATTTACAGTTTATGTTTTTTTTAACACAGATGTAAAAGAAAAGTGTTTTTAGATACAGAGAAACCGTGAAATGTTTCCCTAGGATCTCAGAAGGAATTAAAAAATCCAGCTGAGCACAACTGAGCTCCCAAAACAGAAATATTCCCATTGACTTGAACAAGATTTGGGACTATTAGATAACCTTGTACAAGGTGTCTCACAGCAACAAAGCTGTAGAACAGTAGAAATAAATTTTCTTTACAGGTAACACTTAGATCTCCACAAAGCAATGGTGTAACTCTCTCTGCACCACAGTTTTTTCACTGCTCATTGTAAAGGAAGAAAGCAGTGACATGGGCCAAGCCACACCAGCTGCTGGGGCCCCCTGTGTGGTCTCTGTGAGCAGAGAGTACATGGAGATTCCTGCTAAAGGACAGACAAGGGTCTTGCAGGATTCACCTGATGGTTCAGGACTGTGCAGCAGAAATTAATAACATCACAATAGTTTGTCTGCGATTTTGTGGTGAAATGTCCGGAATAGAAGACAGCCTTCCCTCTTTCTCAGACATTTTGGGTGTCTGAGATACAGATGAGTTCAAACAAGGTCAGCTGATAATCTGGTGCTTAGCATCTGTGATGACACCTGTGATGTCCTGCTAGCTGACAAACCCACTGAAAGGAATGTGTTTTGCCACCCTGCAATACAAGATGGTCAATGAAACTTGTGCTGCATTCAGAATTACAATGCAGCAAACGAGAAATTGAGTATGTAAAGGCCCAGAGAAACTGATCTCCTTTAGGGGAAGTCCTCACAGGTATTTTAAAAGAGAAAACTGTGTGTTGGCTCATATAATCCCACACTTTGGAATCCTAGCTCATATGTTTTCCCAGCCTCTGAGGCACGTCAGTAGGGTCTTTATAAAGGATCTCTTGGAGTGGATTTAAAGCAAAACAACACTAAATAACCAATATAACAACAGCAATAATTTTTATTTTAACCTCTCTGGGATTGTAAAGAGGTGTATAGCTGTGCTGGGATTTGAAAGAAGAGATAAGAGATTAAGAAAGTAGAGACAATAAAATAGGGAAAGAAATGGATAGACACCAGCTCCCATGGCTCCAGTGACCTGTGGTAACAATCCACAGTCCTGCCAGGGGTGGGGCCCCACATACAGTGAAAAAAGGAGTTTAGCAAGGAACACCCCAGTACCTCTGACAGGAGGAATTCTGCTGGGGCATGCATGGTCTTTTCTTGGAAATATCTAGAGAAGGGCTCTCTAGGTACAGGGCATAAATTTGCAGCTGGGAATCAGTGCCTTGCTGCACAGGAAGGAGAGGCACAGTGAAAAACACTATCCTCCCTCTGCAGAACCTGCTGCTTACCAGCTGCTTCTCCTTATTATCAGGGGCGAGATTGCCTTCAACACTGTCTCTGTTCTCTTATAATCCATCTTCCCACAACATGTAGGTGATTATTAAAGCAATAAGTGAGATTTAATCTCTCATAATCTCCAAAGATAAAGTAGAATCTATTTACAAGCCATGTATCTGAAAAAAAGGATGTAAATGAACATTATTCACCAAAATCTCAGTTTATGACACTCGTTTCAACACTTGCACAGGTATTTAATTGCATGAAGAGGAAACACTTGCAGAAAAGCAAACAAAAATTCCCCTGATTCACAAACCCCTTACTTACATGCACATAGTATGCAAGATCTCTTTCCCCTGTGAGTGCCCACAGACCCCATACATGCATTTTATACCACACACTGCAGAACTTGGTTGATTCATTCTTGCCTGGGAAACTTAACTTATTATTGCACTTCCAGTGCAATACAATTTTTATGTTCAGAAATGTTTTGATGCTGTCTTGCAAATAGATGGCACTAATTGACTTACATGTATCCATCTACTAAACACTGAAATTGTGTTCCCAAAGTGTTGCCCTTTGCAGCTTTTTCTGCCTTTAGGTTGAGATTTGTTTGCAGCAGCAGGAACAACAGCAGATCTTCAAACTGTAATCATATTTTTCAGCAGTGTGCATCACTTATTAACTTTCATTTGATTTCCCTCTGGCACCCACAGCTCCAACAAATGTTATCTTCTTGTTCAGTTTTGTCAAAATCACAAACCTGGTAATAAATGCTGAAGCTGAGACTCTCACTAAATAAACAAACCCTTGAACTGTGCTGTAGATGCTAAGGCACAGCAAGTGTCCTGTCCTGTGTTAGAACTTCAGGCACAGAAACTCTAGTGGCTGAAAGAACTCGTCCTGCTGGTTGTGAGCCACTCAAATGAGTAAACAGAATTCTTAATCTGTGAACCATAAAAAAAATTGCATATATACTACATCTCTTGATGCATGTTGCAAAAGAGAAAGTTTTCCTTTCTTCTATGTTGACAAGGGGCTTTACTTCACATCTTCTAGTTGAGAGTGGGTGTTGGTTCCTTGCACTTTGTTTGCAGAAGAAACATATGATCTGATGTTAAAGCAATTGGCTTGGAAATACTTAATTTCTTCTTGGATAATGTCCAAAATATATTAATTATCTGCCTTTTCTTTTTCTCATTAATGTACAAGAATGAAAGACAGATTGATAACCTAGAAAGACAGATAAAACTTGCAAATACATCTAATATTTAATTACCTAAATTTCTGGTTATATTATATTAAATGAAAATGAACCTGACTTTCAGGGAATAAGAGTTTTTCAGATGGAATCATCTAAAATCCAAAAATTCATAGAAACTCTGGTTTTCCAAGGAAATTGAATAAATCAAGAAATATTTCATTGACATCATCTGGCTTGTTTTTCCCATCAGAAAAGGTGTATCTTTTATTAAAACTTCTTTATTAATTACATTATTTATATATTTCCTGTTAGTTTATTTAAATCTATGGCTGGATTAAATCTATGGAGCAGTTAAGTATTAGTATTATCTATTATCTATTATCTATTATCTATTATCTATTATCTATTATCTATTATCCATTATCTATTATCTATTATCTATTATCTAATCTATTATCTATCTATTAAAGTAATGTAATTAAAAATATTGAATAATTTGGTATAAATGTTTTTGAGGAGCATGGCATTTATTTCCATTTATAAGATGGATCCTTTACCCAGCTACTGGTCCATGAAAATATTTAGAACTTAAAATTTTCTAGAGAAAAGGACTGGAGAAGTACCAAGACTGTCACACCCTGGCCCTCTTCAAGCCATGTAGAAATTAGCTGGTGGATAGCTTATGAGTGACATAAACACTATTAATTTCAGAATATTTGAGTGGAAACATATGCAAAAATAATGTTCTGAATAACTGAAACTCTTCCTAAAGACGTTCCGAAAGGACTCATAGGAATTCTTTTTTTTTTTATATAAGGACACTTTAAGCAGTTTGAAGACACAGCATTTTCAAATACTTTTCCATAAATACAGTTTGGAAGCAACCAGGATTTGGGGGTTTTTTTCCAATATAAATTATTAACTTTGTATTATTGATCTCATATGCATTATTGCTTCTCTCTCCTCTACTCCTCCATTCTCCTTAAAAAAAATTGGGAGCTAATATGTTTTATTGTAAAGAAGTGAGGTTCAGGTTCCATTTGGTGCCATTAATAAGATTTCAGAAACAACACAAAAATCCAAACAAGAGTTATTTTAGAACTCTATCATCTTTTGCAGATATATTCTTCCCACACTTTTTACATACAGCAGACTGAAAACCACTAAAACCGCTGTGGATTCCAATGTTGGGGAGTTCAGTTTCTTTGCATTTGTTCCTTCTTACTTATAGATTTTTTTTCCCGTAAGTGGCTAGGAAGCACTAACTAGGTACTTAAGAAACAAAAGAAGTGATCGAGCTCAGGAGAGGAGGGCATCTGGTGACACTTCTCTTCTCAGGGAGTTTCTCTCCAAAGGGAGAGATACCATGAGAATTGGGCAGGGGAAGGATGGGGTTGGGTCAGCTGCTCTCTCTCTGGGCTTCAGAGGAGGATTGAAAGTTATTATAATTCTGAGGGAAGACGTTTACATTTTCCATTCCAAGGGAGGATTCTACCTTCCTTAGCAGACCCCTGTCTATCAGACCAAGGCAGTTCTGTATTGCATTTTGAACATTCCAATATCACATATCACAAACACTCAAGAACAGCATGTGACTGAAAAAGCATGGTGCAGATTTTAACAATTTTTGAATCAATATCTACTAGCTATAACAGGAACAGCTTCTACCTAAAATACTTGCATGACACTTATTCTAACAAGCTCTGGATGTCTTGTATTCAAACCATTTGAATTTAGCACACCTGCTGAGGAACATGGTCATTGCCTGTAATCATAAGTGAGAAACGGCTTCCCAGGCTGCCCCACAGAGTACATATAAGGCTTATTAATAAATAAACAATAACATAACTAGGCAGCAAGTAATTTTAAAGTCCCAGTCCAAAACTGTCTGAACATGGAATGAGGAGATGCAGACTATTTTTTAGCCAAATTCCCCCGTGACTGAATAAATAACAAAACGGCTAAGCACAAAAGGGTCAGTCTGGTTATTCTGTCAAAGAACTTATGTATGTCTTTTCCAATTCTGGCAAGGGATGCACACAAAGCATCACATTTTCTTTGCAGCTTTAAAGCAATTAAGAAATCAATGATTGCATCAGAAAGTCTCCTGCCATAGAATTAACCTCACAGCTGCACCAAACTTTCAAAGGAGATTCAAAGCAACCATGTGTAAAGGAGGCTTTGTCTAAATTCTCTCTGTTCTTAAAAATAGATCTGAGGTACTGCACCTTCCTTGTTCCAACACTGAGGCCAAGAAAAAAGCAGAGAGCGTTTTAGTAATACGAGACTGCTGTATGCCTCTTTTCTTGTATGTCTCTCCTTTTTTATCTTTAACTGTTAGAGGAATGAAGAAAAAAAGTCATAAGCACAAGAAATGGATTTTTATAGACCTTTTGAAAAATATATCATTTTAACCATAGTGCTAAATAGATGAGGTGTATCCACAGTTATCAAAAAGACTCTAATTTTTATAATATTTATTCTCCTGTTTGATTTAGATGGGGCTAAACTGGATCATAAAATTTCAGTTGTAGGGCAAATTTTAAATTAGGTATGTCTATAAGATTACTGCCTTTTTATGCCTAGGATTTGCTGCATATGCAGTAAAGTTTTAAAAAGCATTTGTTGGCACTCTCACATCTCTGAAAGAAAACACACCAAGTCCATAACTACTGTATTGATTAAATCTGGCTAAAGAAGGAAAAGGACCTTTTCTGAAATAGGGTGAACTGTTCAATAGCAATTGTAGCTAGTAACCATACCCCATTCCAGACATTCAGAGGACTGTGGTGTCTGATAGATGATGAGATCACCCCACCTTCAACAGGCAAAGAGAAAGCAAAATCAGAAAGAAGCAAAAATTTTCCGCTTTATATTTCTCTCACAAAAATAACCAACTCTCTCTCCTGAACAACCAGAGAAAGTAATAAAATAATATAATAAATTTCAGCACTTCCTATTTGTCTGGTGATACCTCCTAAATATTTTCCTAAGGCAAGTCAATTTGTTCTGCTTATGGTGCTGTTCTGCCTATACCTGAAACAGAGCAAACTGCTTGAAGAAAGCTCACTCTATTCAAAGCAGTGTATAAATGACATGTCCATTGTCATGGTGGAGGCTCTGGTTTAAACCTGAATCATGTTCACTTTCAGAAAAGGGCAGCCCAGCAGAAAAATCATAGTGCAGATGTGACAGAGAGGGAAGAGTGCCTTCTTGAGCATATATGATTTCTGCAAGCACCTGATTAATGAGATAGATTGCTTCCTGCTCAAAATTTAGGATGATGATCTCACCTACAAGTAAAAAGAAGACTCTGGGTGACAGCAACAGTGCAGGGTGAAGCCTGAGCTCTCCTGGGTCAGGAATAAAGCTGTGTGTAATAGGGGGGCAGGGTGTCAGCAGGATGTGCTGCTCAGGGGAAGTGTGGAGACAATTAATGCAAATTTGTAGGCTAAGGCAGGTGCCTCATTTAAACACATAAATGTTTCAGGCTCACACTGAGCACAGATGGCAAAGAAAACATGGTCCATGGTCCCTGTGCTACAGATACCAGAACAGGCACCTACAAAAAGTTCCTCTGTGATTGACTAGGAATTGATAGAATTGTTTTTACAAGCAAAAAATGGAACAACAACCAACTCTCTTGGTTTTAACATCTTTGCAGAAGAAGATTCGCTACTGTTCTGCTTGTAAGGGAAGTAAATATCTATGGAAAAACTCTTTGCTTAACATGTTTTTATTCCAGCTGAAAATATTTGATTCTCACAAAAGGAAACTTGACTGTATAATATCTTGCTCTGCATTTTGAGGAATCGCTCTGTATGAACACTGTACTTCATTCCTTCCAGACAAATGATATCCTGCAAACATTTTTTCATTATTTCATTTTTACTGCTACTACATTGTGTTTTGGCACCAAAAGTATTGCTTCTTTCTTTCTTTGAGTTCAATTCTTTTTGTAGTAGTTCAGGTTTCCTAGACACAGGCATCTGAGAAGAAAAAGCTGATCATTTGTAAGCCTTGTCTATTTCTGTACTGTTGACCCAAAGGCTGTATGACCTCACTTTCTGAATGTTTCCTTTTCCCCTCTATTTGAAGTAGTCACTTCTAAGTACTGTAGTCACATTTTGTGCATTTATAAAACTCCTTGTGTGTTTATATGCACATTGTTCATAGCAAAAGCAGTGGCTTCTCAAAAAAGATTTTTTTGCAACTGTCACAGAAAAAAAATATTTATCTTACTGTTCGGTGAAAAAAAAAATCAAGACAATAGGTTTTGTCTTGAAACCTGGCACTCTTCTTTTTCAGATTATATAGAATAAGAATCTGCTTGTTTCATGGTTTTACAAATGTTATATATTATGTCTTTGGGCTGTTGTTTGGTAGAATGACACCTACTGACTCAAGACAGATGACAACTTGTTCTTGTATTGGAAATCTGAAATGCCACCCAATATTTTCCCTTAGTATCAGCATTATCAGTACTATCAGTATCAGACTGGTTCTTTGGACATCCAGCATCTAACTGGTCCAAGGACACCATTTATTTACCTAACCAATCTATTCAGTTTTGGATTTTCACAAGGAAAGAGATCTTGACAAAAATTTGATCAGTCAGCCATGTACTATATATGTTTAAAGGAAGTTATTCCACATAAACTTATTTTCTTTATTTGGAATTTCCAGCTTCACAGTTTATTTAAAGAAGTCTAGGCTAATTATCCTCAGAGGGTATTTTACTCTGGTAAAGTTTTCTAGCTCTATACAGGGAGCAGGATGATACCTTTTTTCACATCTGTTAAATGTTTTATAAGCCATATTGTAAGTATTATATAAAGGTTTATACAATATCCCTTATATCTGTCTTTAAAGTTCCATGTATATTCTTTATCTGGAAGTCTTAAAAAGAAAAGAGCAGACCAAATTTTAAAGCTTTAGCTTAAAAAGAAAGTTAAGTCTCTTCTTCTTTTTTTGCAAATCATATAAAAACCTTCATACAAAACATTCCTCAGATAAAACACTCTCTAGCCTTTTAGACATGTCCCAGAAACACCTTGTTTCCTGATCCATCTACTTTTTCATGAAAAATACTGCATTCATCACTTTCTTTAGGTCATCCATCAAAGTATCAGTAGTAACTGTTTGTTCAATATCAAATTGCCTCTGAAAAAGTCACCATAGACAATAGCACTGTCACTATAAATTTACCAAATTTAGACTATGCATGTTTGCACTTAGTCTGATTTTCTCCATTTAATTCAACAACAAGTGTGAGGAACAAGCAATACATTTTTGTGCTCTATGAAAGTATGTCTAATTTATCATATACAATGAAACATCCAGTGAGCTGAATATTCAAACAGATTAGAATGGTTTTTAATCTGATTAGAATTTCACTTTGACATTCTGTACCCCTATGTTTCAGAAGTATGAAAGGTGTGACATTATTTTCATGTAGGATTTTAAATTATTTCTATCAATTGACTGGTTTTAGAGATGAACCTACTGTTTATTTGCCAGGTAGGCAAAGAAACCTAGAAATGCTTTCAGCATTGGGATTACACTTTCAGAAATCCCTGAAATAGTATCCTAGTAGATATATTTACGGTTTTTTTCCTACTTTCAGTAACAAGTATTTCTATATGTGTACTCTTCTTTAATTGCAAATAGTTTCTTCTCAAGTTATTGGTTCAATAGTTCCAGTGGAGCACGAAAGCTACCACTGTCAGTATAGAAGCAGTGGTCAATTCATAGGTAATTATTAGATAATGAATTACAGGAATAATTTAAAATTGATTATGATAATAATTATAAGCATTATATGCTAGAGTTCCAAACAAAATGCAAGTTAACAAATATTCTGACAATCCAGTACAGCTGCTTAAACTCTCCTAAGTCAGGATATTTTTGCAGCAAACAATAAACACTTGTATAGTTTCTACTAACATGGATTTTACTCCTGACTTTACATTAACTACTGTATCTTTCATTAATCCAATTCACTATCTTCACTAAAGCCTGAAATCAGCAAAGCCACTCAGAATGTACCTTAAGTTCAAAATGTATTATTTCTAACAAGACATTTTCCCAATGTTCTCATTTAAAGGGATTTTATCTGACATTCACATCAAATAAAGTGAGCTTTTCCTTGAGAAACCTTGTATTGGATTACTACAAGTGTTTTTCATTATAAATATAATGTCCTTAAGTGAGAGAGAACAATAGACACAGAAGCTGGTTGTTTGTTTCTTTTTATAATTGTGTCTCAGAGCTGCCAACCAATATCTCCTCTTTGGAAATGGAACAGAGTACTCCAAAGATAGATCCATTAAAAGACAGATAAAATGAATATTTTTTTTCTCCTTTCAAGAAAGCCAGGTGAACTACAGCTCCAGTAAGACCATTTTACTTGGAAGTTAACAGACCCAAGTTTTAAATTCCCAAGGAAAACTTGGCAGCTATTTGAAAAACTGCTTTCTTACCCCTAAAAACCAAAGAAGGAGAGGAAAAGCTTTGAACTAAATACAACAGAAGCTGAGTTTTAAAACTAATTATTAAAAACAGATAATAATTTTTAAGCCTGTCATTTGTGTAGAGAAAACCTTCTGAAAGTTAAAATATTGACTATAAGGTCAAGTTGATGCAGAACAAATATCTATTCATTAATTCATACTTTTCACAGATAAAAATACACAAGGAGCATGCTTTGGTATGATTAAGTCATCCCTGAAACTGAAGTATTGTGCTGGTAGTTAAATGTATACATCTGCATATCTTGGAAAGACAATCATAAAAGGTATTTTTAGTGTCAGAACTACCAGAAAGTGTCATAACTTGAATTTTAGGCTCACATATGCCTTTTATTTTTCTAAGCTATGAAGTGGATGTCTGGAAATCAGAGTGAACAAAAGGAAAAAGCTTGAATCTGATAAGATAATAAAATAAGATTATCCAAAGTGTTGTTTTTGTGTAAACAGGAAGTAATTTTTAATATTAAAAGTTCTGCTACATTCGGAGTGCCAGAGGAAAATAAGAAAAATTGTTTTAAATAATTATCCTCTATTCTTTGTACAGATAATTATGATTTAACCTGAAAATGCATTAATGAAAGATATCAAACTGAAGATTGCTAAAACAGAGAAGAAAATAACTATTGTTAGTGTTGTAACAGTTTGGCTTAAATGGTTACCATTTTCTTCCTTTCACCTTGTTTACAGATAAAATTGCAGCCTTTCTTCATATGGTCTATATGGTTTGAAGCTAAGTGCAAAAACTGGCATTATTCTTTATTTCAGTATATCTAGTCCAAAGTTTGAATCCTTTAAAATGAACAAGGATTTTCCAATTAAATTTACTACAACTCTGCTCTTGTGTTCGAATTTCTCAGTCTCTGATCTCTGTGCCACTTCCATCAACATTAGCAATAAAATGCTTTGATATTCCATGAGCATTGACCTGAATTGCTTAGCTTTGTACATGGCAGATTGATCCTCCTGTTCATAAAGGGACATTCTTGTAAACAAAGAGCTCTTACATTTCCTTCTCTCTGCTCACGTGGTTTGCAGATTCAGTCAAAACTGAAATTTTCTTCAGAGGTGAGGTTTGAAGGCAGATATATAAAATAACATACAACACTACAAAGTACATCAATTCATTTCAAAAGTGTTGTCTGAGAACTGCAATATGTTGAGAAAAAATGAACTACTGGTTTTCACATGAATATCCAAAGCTTCTCAGGTTGGAAAGAAAAGATTTAGATGGGAATGATCAATTGCTACAAAATCAGGAAGCAGTAAAGTAGTCCACTGTTCACTCCCTCTTCTAACAGAAGAAAAAAAAGACCATGAAAAAAGATAATATTTTTTAAACAAATACATTTTTATTTTTCCACAGAATACCTGACTCTTGGGGAACGTGCTAAAGTGTATCATAGGAGAAGCTGCAGATGCAGATACTTCATCCGTTTTCACACTTTTCTAAGTGTGTGCTGACCTCAGCTGGAGGCAAGACACTGGTTTAGACAAAGTCTCACCTAGAACCAGCAGGTCTGTTCTTGGGTTGAGTTGGATGACAGAAGACTGAAAAAAATATTTAATCTAAGAGTACAACAAATCATGTTTATGTCTACCCACTCCAGTCCAGAAGAGTGTTTCTCAAATGTTTAATGTGAGCATCAGTTAAAAATTACCATAGCAAAAAAAGTGTAAGGGAAACAAAACTTTCTGAGTATTTAGTTCGACCATTTGGGTAATATTGCACCAAATACTCATATGAGAGTTTGTTTATTCCTTTGAGGCAATCAAGCCTGATTTTGAAAGTTACTCTTGACTTCAGCAATATGAATGCTGGGTTAATACTCCATGTAAAGATAAAATGTTAAATTTCTCAACATTGTATTGCTAGACATGATAATACTCTCTTCTTTCAGGAAATAATGATTTTCTTGAGGACAAGAGTAGTAAGAAGAGGCTGAGATCTCTTGCCTTGTTGAGTTTGGAGAAGAGAAGCCTGAGGAGTGACTTATTCAGAGTCTACAACTCCCTCCAGGGTGGCAGTGGCTGAGGTGGCACATTTCTGAGCTGAACTTCTCTCACTCTTTTTCCATCTTATCACCTCCTTCTCGTTATTCCTTCCAAGATCAACTCCTAAAAAATCCTTTTTGTAGAACTAATATTTCCTGTCCCAATTCTCATTGTTGTTCTGCCTCTTTCAGTGTGTCTGCTACTATCCATCCTAACTTCCACCAATAGACCCTGTCCAGACACTGAAACTATTGCTCTCCAAAAGACTACATTTGACAGAGCAAAGCTAGTAAAAAGCACCTGACCACATTCCAACTAAATTACAAGTCTCCTCTTCAAAACGTAGAGGTTAAAAATTCTCAGTGAAACAGTGAAACAGACAGAAAAATGTTAACAGAGACAAACCAGCATATGTCCCTCTAATCTGATTCCTGGAAAGAGTTAGTGTTTTCTTCCTTTTTTGTAATTAATATTTTAGAAAAAATTCAGCCTACAGGCAACATCAAATGCAATATTAAATTAAAGATATGATAAATGCAGCTAAAGAATTATGACTTAGCTAAATGTAAGAACTGAAAAATGCAGTCAATTAATAAAAAAATTTAAATGGTCTTTGTTATTGGAAGAATATGGCTTGTCCCTATACCAAGAGTTGTATTTAGCTCTGAGGGTAATTTTATATTATGAATAATTTTAATTTCAAATAAATTAATTTTTTTTAGATCAAGATGGCAGAGTCACCAACCCTGCACTTAAAACACATGGGGATGTGGCACCTGGGGACATGGTTTAGTGGTGGACTTGGGAGTGTTAGTTTACAGTTGGACTTGGTGATCTTAAAGGTCTTTTTCAAACTAAACCATCCCAAGATACTATGACTCTAAGAAATATTCCTACATCTAAAATAATGCTGAAAACATTTAAAACAAAACTATATTGTGGCAAAAAAAAGCGTAAGATATCTTTTTAACAACTTTTATTATCAGCAACATTGTTAGATCTTTCTTCTTAGGTTGCTTAGTAATTTATTCCATAAGTTGTTTCCTTTGAAATTAGGATTTTCACTAGCAGATAAAAATCAATGTGAACAAAATATAAGAACATAGCCCTTCACCAGAGAATGAAGACATCAGAAAACCATCAAACTAGACAGTAAAATGCATTTTCATTTCAGAATGTTATGACAGGATAAAAACATATGTAGTAATTACTATTTCATGACTCTCAGGAGACTTTATTTCTAAAGTAACTTAAAGAGAAATTGCACTTGAAAAGAATTTGCTTATTTAAATCAGAACTACTTGTATTTGACAGGGATAGCAGTTTGTTTAGTGTTAGAAAACACTAATTTTTAAGTTTTGTTAATTCATGAAATTTTTAGTTGCTGTCAGTTTTAATTGTCAGTTAATATATCCTCAGTTTTTTAAATAACAAGCAGTGCTCCTCAGTAAAAGTTAACAACAAAAAGGTAAGAATAAACCTCTTGTCCTCATAATTTTAAATATCCTCAAACTTTATAATAAGAATTTGTATAGCAATGTTCAGAAAGACAAAAAACTTTTTCAACTTGTGCAATTTAACACAAACAGCTGAAACTTGGAAAATTCAATATTTTACAAATAGAAACACAACTGCAATACATGTGAAAGCTTTTATTTATGAATCATAAATAATTTGCAGGTAAGTTTACTTCATAAATTCTAATGTTTCATTTTATAATTCCTAAAGGAGCATCAAAATAATAAATAGCTAGAGCTTGCTAACATTAGATGCAGGTATACTTCTTCAGTTCTTGTGTTAAGGTGAAACAGTTTTCTGCTCTTAGGCAGCACCCAAAATTTTATAATAGTTATTTGTTGTACAAATTGGTGTATATTTTAGAGGAGCAAAAGGACTATTTTATAAACACCGGAACCATTTTCCTCCCCCCAAAATTCTTTGATATCTCTAGAAGCAAAGAAGAACTGAGTAGAAGCTATATTCAAGAATTGAGAAAACATGCTCTAGATAATCCAGATTTCCAACTCTACTGGAAATCAGTCAAAAAAACCAAACACACTAGGCATCGGTGAGAACTTTGTGTAATAAAATCAGTTCTTCATCATCCCAACTTTTTCAGCTGCTACATGAGTAATTTGTGTATATTAATAGTAAATTTAAAAGATAGCCTAATTCAAATAGGAAAACAATGATAAAGTTTTCTCTCTGCATGCAGTCTTTCCAAGGCTGGTTTCTACAAATGTAAACATGCTACATTCAAAGTGATGTATCTGTAACTACCACTCCAACTCCTTTCCTCAAGCTTTCTCCCCCGGATATATCTGACCATATATCATTAACAAAATAGATTTATTTTCTTATAAAACACAAGTGCAAGTAATGCCTTTACTATGTCCCTGAAAGAGATAGGGTTTATTTGCTGTGAGTCACAGGCACATTTTGGCATGAAGTAAGTAGTATCAAACTATGTTATTCTCCATGAACACAGGAGCTCTGGGGTGACTCTGAAGACTCATAGAATATCCTGAATTGGAAGGGATCCATCAGGATCATCAAGACATACTCCTGGCCCTGTGCAGGACACCCCAACAATCCCACACGTGCCCAAAGCTTTGCCCAAATGCTTCGTGAACTCTGTCAGGCTTGGTGCTGTGATCACACCCCTGAGGAGCCTGTTCCAGTGCCCAACCACCCTCTGGGGGGAGAACCTTTTCCTGATAACCTACCTAAACTTCTGACACAATTTCTGGCTGTTCCCTCAGGCTCTGCCACTGGTCACTAGAGAGAAGAGATTGGTTCTGTCCTTTTGCTGCCCTTTGTGGGGAAGCTGCAAACAGAGATGAGCTCTGTCCTCAATCTCCTCCAGGCTTAACAGACCAAGAGACCTCAGCTATTCCTTAGAGGTTTTCCCTTCCAGATCCTTCATCATATTTGTAGCTTCCTGTGGAAAGCTTAGTGGTTTTTTTACATTGTGGTGCCCAAAATTGTCCCCAGGACTCGAGGTGAGGCTGCAGCAGTGAAGAGCAGAGCTCAGCTGTGGATGCTGTGGGACATCCTGCTGAAGCTGCAGCCACACGTCCTGTCACTCCTTGCGCCAGCTGCCAGTAATGTGGTACTTGTCTGCATCCTTCAGTCACAGAATTCCAAGGGGATGAAAGGAAGAAACATTTTTGGCAATAATTCTGTTGTGCCGGAGAAACTTGTCTAAGCTCTATTTACTCCTCATGTTGATGTAGAACCCTGTTAATTTTCCAAAATAAATAAAGTTTCATTCAGTCTTCAAGGTTCAGTTGGTACATTAGCCAGAAATTGGAAATGAGTCTAACCAGGTCCCAAAACGCCTTTCAACTGTAAAGTCAGTTTTATTGGACAATCAGCTCTGACCTAAACATGTGAACTAATTTTTTTAATGGAAGATTTTTTATAATATAAAAGACATTATAAAGAAATACAGCTGTACCTTCTAGGTACTCAAAAAGAGATGTATTTTTTTCAAGCTTGTTTTCAACCCATCATCTCAATTACTTTCTAGGTAGTTAAAAACTTTGCACAGTCCTTATTTTTCTCTAGAAAACTTCTGTTTCTCTGCTGAGCTGCTTGTGTATCTGTTTCCTGCTCCTTCAGCAGCCTCTGTTCCTATATGTGATTTATTATACATAATATTTATGAGCTGCAATATTTTATTGGACTTGATCATGTGATGTAAAAGTTCAGCAACATAAAAAGGCAAAAGACATTTTTCATTTCCCTGGGTAGTGCATGAGTTGAACAAAGAGACAATCAAATCCAACTGGGGAATAAACCAGGCCAACCAGAAGAGCAACAAATGTTCCTCAGCTGCCTCCCAAGGTGGGAACCAGAAGTCCAAGCACCTCAAGGTGTGTATGGCTGTGGTGAATCCTCTCACACCCCTCCTCAGACACCTGTATGCTCCATTTCCTCTCTGAAATGCCTATAAACCTCCACACACAGCATGGGAAACACACAGGAAAAATTAGAGAACTGGGCGCACTTGATCTCTCTGCAATTTCATGTCCCTCTAGTCTAGGCCAGTGGCATCCTGGGGTGTATGGAAAAATTGTGGCCAGCAGGTCGAGGGAGGTGATCCTTCCTCTCTACTCAGCCCAAGTGAGGCCACATCTGGAGTGCTGTGTCCAATTCTGGGCTACTCAGGGCAAGAGAGACAAGAAATTACCTGAGGGGATCCAGGGAGGGCTGTGCAGGTGATTAAGAAACTGGGGCATCTTTGTTAAGAGGAAAGGCTGAGGGGTCTGGGCCTCTTTAGCATGAAGAAGAGTGGATTGAAAAGAGATCTTATCATTTGAAAGGAAATCTTATCAATCTTAAGGATGGGTGTCAGCAAGTGATGCCAGACTTTTCAGTCGTGCCCAGACACAGGACAAGGGGTAATGGACACAAACTAAACCACAGGAAGTTGCTACCTAATATGATGAAAATTTTTACTGTGAAGATGACAGAGCACTGGAACTGGCTGCCAAGTGAGGCTATGGAGTCTCCTTCTCTGGAGATATTCCAAATGTCCTTGAACACAATCCTACACAACCAGCTGTAGGTGATTCTTCTTTAGCAGAGGGATTGCATTAGATGACCTGGAGAGGTCCCCTCCAAGGCAAACTATTCTGAAATTCTGAGATTCTGTGATTCATGTTTCACACTTATTTAAGATTAATCAGCCCATAACCTGTGTGCACAAACTCCCAGTTTTCTTGGCAAAGTCAGATCATCTTATCCTCTTACCTGAACACATGGTATCAGAAAAAGTGCTATTTGCACTCAATCAGAAATGCCTAAATTATTGTTTTCATTAGAAGTCCAATGTCAAAACCCTGCCTAAATTACAGAGCAATTGAAACAAGAATTCAGAATGCAACTGCTGATGGACCCAATGTTTTTGCATCATCACTTCAAAAAATCCACCTGTAATGCACAGCTGACACAACAGTATTTATCACTTCAATTTGTACCTCTCCTAAGTAAATTAGAGTAAGAGGGAAAAAAAACCAAATCTCACTTAAATGAAAGGAAATTAATTTGTCAGGAAAATAGAGAAATCCTGCTCCATTTCAATTATTTAAGGATTATTTTTGCTAGTATTTTTTTCACATTACTATACATATCTCCTTACCTTGTTTTTTGCTTTCTGAGTTTTGTACAGTATATCTTTTTTTTCTCTAGTAGAATACAAGAAAATCTCCCAAGAGTTTAAAAGGCCAATGAAGCAACCAGTCAATGCTGTCCAACTTCTTAAACTCTTTAATCCCTGTAAAAATTTTCCTTGAGAAAGATTTACAAGATAAAGTCAGCAGCAATTAGTTTCCAAAGGGTTCCCATTTCCAAGTGGTCCGTATCATGCTTATGCTCCTGAAATTGATTATGTGCATCTTAGTGGAAAATCTCTGAGTCTTGACACTTCCATGTTTAGGGCATAAATTGTTCTGAGGCAATCTGTTACTTTTTTTTGAAAGGCGAAAAATCAGGAAGAAAATTCTTAATTTAAAAGAAAATCTTTTTTCTAATAGGAAATTTTATAGAAACACAGAATGGTTTGGGTTGAAAGGGACCTTAAATACCTAGTTCAAATATCTCTGCCATGGGCAGGCACACTTTCTACTGGACTGAGTTGCTCAGAGCCCCATCCAACCTGGACTTGAACACTTCCAGTGGTGGGACACTGTTACAGTCCAGTTTTTAAAGTTATTAGGAATGCCTCTGCCCAAAATAAGGGGCAAATAAGACTATACGCCAAAGTCAATAGTATGTTTTTTATTGGATAGTAAATATGAGACAGAGAGAAAGAGAGGACAAGGAAGAGAAAGAAATAGAGAAGAAGTAGGGGGACAGAAAGGGAATGACAGAGACATAATAAAGAAAATATCACCACTCCATGGATCCCACTAGTGTCATGATGATCCTCTCCAGCTGGTGCTCTTGGCAGTGAAGGTCCCCCCCGAAAAAGCACAGAATCCATTGGATTAGTATACAGTCAGGCCAGGTGGGAGTGCCCTGGTACCTCCTGCGGGTCTGGGGAGCACTTTGGGGACCTTTGATGGATTAAGGCACCCCCTCATCTACCCCTCACATGAATGTCCCATGGATGTGTCCTGTGTTGATGGGGGCTTCACAGCTGGGCTGGTTTGTGTGAGGGAGGATGGGTGTTCACTGCCTCTGAGCAGAGGTCACACCATGTACTTGAAACATCCTTCTCCTGTCAGTTGTGGGGGAGTCTGTATAAACCTGGCCTCTGTGGGTTGTGGTCTCCCCCAACCCCAACCCAGCCAGGCGTGATTCTCTGCTGTGTTTGGCTTTCTTGCTGATTCATTCTTTTCCCTCAGCCTTGTCTAACTTCTCCCTCAGCCTGAGATGATTGAAAAACAGCTCAATCTTACCTTACCCTTTATCTTACCTAGGCGGCTTAACTCACAGTGCAAAGTTCCAATCAGGAATCTTCAAGGAGGGGTGGGCTTCTGAGGTTGTAGCTTCTTTACACAGTTTTTGCTGTAATGGGCAAAATTCCTCCATAACAATGTTTCAGGCATGAACCACTTCAATCCCTGACAAGCAGCCACTACTTCTCTCCGAAACCTGTTCCAGTGCCCCCCCACCCTCACAGGGAAGAATTTCTTCCTAATTTTCCCAATTTACAGCTGATTGTTCCTGCTGAGAGATTTAAAATGTCTCAGTAAATCTTGATATGATTAGTAACCTTTAGGTTATGTTATCCAAAGAAAATACTATGCTTTTCTGTAATCTTTATCTCCATTTTATGAAGCAGGTTTCTGGAATACATTATTGTGCATATATTGTAATATGAAGGGCCTTGGAAGAATTTGAGACTTAAAAAAAGGCACACAGGACTGAAAATAAAAACTTTCCATTCAAACAGATGTTCAGACACTCCCAGTAAATTGGGATTGGAATACATTTAATAACTCTTAGTTTGGCTCATATCAGAAAGAATACTTAGGTAGGAACTGAAGCTGAAGTCTCACCCACTGGGATTCCCACTGAGATCACACACAGGCAATCAGAAAAATGCATATGCATTTCTAGCTAAATTATACATGAACCTGCACAACCAATTAACATCTTGATTTGATTTGCTCAGTTTAAGGATCAAAAATATTGGAGCACAACTTATGACAGGGAAATCAGTGCAGGGTTTCTAGAGAGGGAGAGAGAAGGGAAAGTCAGAAAAGATACAGAAGAATGGAAGCCCCTGCATCTGTTCCTTTGGTGAGGTGATAAGTCATCCTCTAATATAAGGAAAAAAACATAATCTTTAAGGTTTAAGATGCATTGTAAACTAGCTAAACACTGAATTGTATAAGGCATTTAAAAGACCAAAATGGAAGGACAAAAGATTTTCTCTGATATCTTCTCTCACATATGTTCTTCAGCTGACTCAGACATTTCAAAACAGAGAATTTATATTCCTTCATTTCATCTTCACAAGCTATATACACAAGCCTCTGGACATCAAGATATCCAGTCATATCCCTGGTCCAATCTACAGTTCTCTGGAATAAAATAAATATAATGACTTTTACTTTTAAAAGAACTACCAAAAACAACCAAACTATTCAGATGACAAATTTTTGTTCTACTTCAGCTAATCTTTAAATTTTTTTATTCTGTCTATAAAGTGCAAACTTAAATTTTTTTGATGTGACACTAAATACCAAGTGGCTTACAAAAGCATCCAAACCTCTTATATTTTCTCACCAGTAATAAACTTGTGCTAAATGACAGCAAAAAAGCCTTTAGGACTATTATAACATTATATACTATTGCCTATTTTTATTAGGAAATGAAAAGTTTAAAATTGAGAGAAATTATAACAAAATACAACCAAATCATATTTAATATGATGGTTCCAGTTTCATATACTATCTGTGCCCAGATTCATCACCTTACACTCAAATTCTGCATGCATATAAGAGATTTTTAACACTATTCCAAGTATACATAACAGTGCCTTTAATGCAGGAGTGCAGTAGTCCCTGAGTAAACTGTACTACAGTACAGAGCTGGGGTAGCTCAAGGAAGATTAGAAAATGGCAGCTTGCAGTTCTAGATTGGATCAAGATCAATGGCACCTTGTTATAGTGCAAGTTCAGCAGCCCCAGCACTGCTATTAAACATCTGTTTCATTTCAGCCCATTTATAGAGACTTACTTCACTCCCTTCTTCACCTTTCTAAAGGGGAAGGGAGAAACCAGTTGGGATTGGCAATGTTTATTCAGTGTTTCATGCTGTATTTCACTAATTTGTTCTATAAAACACAAAATGAAACTTGTTCATCAGTAATTGAGATGGATCAAATGACAAGGAAAACAAATTGATCCAGGAATCTGATTCATCACTCTGCTATTGCAGAGGTTACAATGTGCACTTAGCCAGCCAGCCAGCCAGCCTGTGAGAACATAAAACTTTCAAGGGAAACCTTGGGGCTGGACAAACAGCAAAAATCCTGTTTTCTTATTCAATCTTGTCAATGCCTTTCCTTCATCTTTTTTTAAAGATGCTGAAAGCATTCTGTTAAAAACAAGATCTCTGTGTAAAATTTTCAGATTGGTAAGATTTGATATAGAGAATGCTATCCTGTCTTAACATCAAATTAGCAGAATTATTTTTTTTTTTAGGCTGACAAGGAGCTCAACCTCTCAAAGACATTAGAATGCTCCCAGTTTTATGTAGGTGAGAAGATTCAACTTTAACACTTTAATGAGCATATAAAGTGAAAAAGCTGGGGGTCACATTTCTGTTATGAGAAACAGCAAAACAGACTGTGGTAAGGAGATTCAAGCTGTGTGAACTTTTAAAGGTGAAATGACACAAAATATATAATGGTGATAAATAGCTAAAATTATGCTTTTTGTAACAATAGAGTATTGAATGTGGTCTGTCAACAGTTGGAATTCTTTATGTTGTATGTTTGTAAACATATACACAGCCAAAAAGAAACTTCATTAAAAGACTGAAGATGGAGGAAAGGTTTATGGGAGTTCTTCTGCAAGTCAAGCAGTTTCATGAGCACCAGAACTAATGAAGCCTGGTTTCCTATAGATTTGTGTCTCAGGGTTGATTTGTGAGCCCTGACTGATGAGTCCCTTGCAGCAGAGACACATTAAAGAGCTCTGCTGGAGTGGATTCTTTCTAGTCTAAGAAAAAGTGAGCTCCTACCCTGAGTTCTGCCTTAGTTGGGCAAATAAGTGAAAACATAGATGAATACATGATCATCTGTCTTGGCCACTTATAGATCCAAAACCTGTGAAATATTAATATCAGTGAGGCTTCTACATTTTTCTGACAGCTTGCTTGAAATAAATTAGGATGTTTAAGAATTTCGTGGTGGAGAGTGGATAAAGATGGCTGCTTTTCCACACCTGAACATAAATATATTGTAACCAAATCAAGGAAAACCATTTCAATACCTTCCTTTGTTTTCTTTTCAACATGTATTTATGTCAGATAAATTAATTAACAATGTGCACTGTTGTCCTGAGCTTAATGTGTTCCTTTTTTTCCGGTTAGACAAAATAAATATATTGGCTGTTCCTGTGGTGTAACCACATGAGATCATTTAGATTTCATTGTACGATATTTGTCTAAAAATTTTAAATAGATACTTTTACTCCTACAAAGAGAAAAATCCAAACAGTTTTATTGGGTGAGATAGGTATGTTAAAAAATATAATAAAAAAATTAAATGCTGTCTGGCACTTACCAATTTTGTTTTTGAAAAGAAAACTACTCTTCAGTAGAGAGTGTTCATCTATAGCGCTAGACGGGGGGAAAAGTGAAAATGTCATACAACTTTACATATTTGGAAAGTACAAGTACAAGTGCATTATTTTAGCATATGGAAAGGCTGTGTTCATTATTTATTACCCATATGTTGAAATACAAAGGAAAAAGAATATATTTTTTTCTTTACTGCTCAGTAGGGACACAGAGCGTTAATGAAAAAGATGTTTATTCTTAGCCCAGAAATTAATTCATAAAACAAAGCAGAAATCCACATAGAGAACAGATGTCCTGAAATATTTATACCAAAAGTTCTATTTTCCCATTTTCCTTAAAATTTTACAAACATTGTCAGGTTTTGAGATGATTCTGTGTCTGAGGATGTCTTTGCATTCCCCTCACTTCTCAACACAGGTGACTTTGTAACTGATTTCTGTTTGGCCCTTGTTCAGGCACTGATACCTGAGCTGCACAGATTTCCATTCACAGCTGCTGCTAAAAATAGCTTGATTAAAAGGTGGCTGGGCACTTGAAGAATTCACAAAATTGAATTTATTTGGTTTCTTTTATATATGACAAAAGTCAGATTACACTCTATTCATATCCTATTTCCTTTGTAGAGATGTTGGTGATTTCTCCATACTGTACAAAATGCAACACTAATTTGCTGCATGAGAGACACTTTAGAATCTCACAAACAGAAATTCATATAGAAAAGAAGAAGCTTATAATTAGTTTCTATTTTCGATTTTTACACACTTTGGGAATAAGAACACATCACCCCATATAAATTTAAGCAATGGCATTGTGTAATTCTACAAATAAATAAAAAAATAAACTCAAAAGGTACAAAATACAACTAACAGGAAATCAATGTATCTTTGACCCCATGAGGGAAAATGAGTGATTTTTCAAGGCTCTCTATACCTCCAAAATATTTTTCTATCCTAAAGTGCTGATAAAATGAATACAGATTTGATAATGAAGTGAGGTTTGTTTCTTTTTTCTTTTTTCAGTGATGTTCAACTCTTGAATAGTAATTTGTGATACATTTTCTTGTTTTTCTGGCTTTGATTAACTTATTTTATTCCAGCATGAAGTTTACTGGGAACAATTACATATGAACCAGAGGGTGTGTTTTTAATTTTCATGCTCCAGGCTCGTATAATGTTTTCATTATGATTTATTCTAATTGAATCAGAAGCCATAAATCTACTCTTCAAAGGAATCACAGTCTTTGTAGATTGATAATTATAACTCTTGTCTGTCAGATTTATCTTAACATCTAAATGATACCATAAAAATGCAAACCAAATCATTTTGTAAGAAGCTTAGCCTTCATGTTTATAGCTCTGAAATGTTCAAAACCTTCACTTCAACTGAAGAAAGCAGTAAAGTTTGGGGAAAAAAACCAACAGGTTTTTAAACACTGTAAACTCAATTTATTATCTAAGATATAACTACTACAGATATAAAACAAGTGTCACACAGAAAGCAAGTAAACTGTAACATTTTATATTAGCTTTAACTACAAATTTTATGTAGAATGGTTTGAGGTGGATTTTATTGTACTAGTTTACCAGTCCAGTAACCCACTGCAATGTGGGTGATCCCAGAGATCAAGTTAACTTTTAGCTTCTTTTTTTGGAGAAATTAAATTACACAGATTGTTTTACATTGTTTCATATTCAACAAACCTATTCATACCAAGGGTTTATTTCTATTCAAATTATTTCTGGAGGGCATTTTCCCTCTGTTTTTCAGGAGAAAGCATCAAAGGTGAGGATCAGTGAATTCAAACAACCTGTGGAATTCTTCCCATGCCCTGAGGAAGTTCTATTTGAATATGAATTAGCAGTGTTAATGAGATGAATAGGCAGGTTGTTGAGTATTTTACTTCAGGCTGTTAAACTCTGAATATGTAAAGTTGTTATTTCAGTGCTTTGTTGTCCTCAGAGAAATTGCTTATTGGAGTTATCATACAATGTTTGTAGGGAGATAGTGGAGTTAATTACAGCTTTCCTGACTTATATTAATATTCTTCCAATTTCTTCAGTTTACAATTTTCAGGCTTGGATTTGTTTGGGTTTTGAAATGTCATTAAACATGGGTATTTTCAAGTTAAAAATAACAGAGGTATACTGCTATAAAAACCTAGGATAGTTTCTAGGATAGGTTTTCTCAGACATTCAGGATATCTAAGCAAACATACATGCATAGTGTAATTGCACTGAGGTAATATTTTTTCTCCCTTTTTAACTTTTTGTGAATGAGACTGGTCATGCAAATCTGCAGATAGAGGTGTTCAGCACATTGTTATTGCACATGTTCAGCAAGCAATGATTCCTTTTGCCAGAATTACTGATTGGTCATTTACATAAAGCAAGGAATTGCAGCACAGAAATTGCTAAGTTGTCCCCTGGCAAACATCTACATTTCTTTCACATAGCCACACTCACTATTCCAGCACTGGCTCAAGGGATGTTAGCTTGGAAGTCACTGCTTCAGTGTTGAAGGAATCTCAGTTTGCATGTTAGAGAAAAAGAGACTGCATATCTTCCCACTTTTGCATCACAAAACTAGGAGCAGGAGCTGACCTTGACAATGTTAATAGGGGTAAAGAAGGAAAATTCTGCTAGTCCCCTGAGAACCAGAAGGAATGCCTGTCTAGTGCTTTTTAGACATAAGGCTGCCCTTACATATCTTTTCTCTTTTCATTTTACCAGAACACAAACCCTGACAATACTGAGAAGGTGAACACCAGTTAGTCTCATCTACTTTGCATCAAGAGATATTGCTACTGACAGGAAAAGGAAATAAATGTTTGGTGGGGAAAAAGCAAAAACAACACTGAACAAACCAAGTACGACATTTCAGATCATAAACCAGGCAGTAGGTATGATCCTATTTCTATGATATTTACTGAAGAAACATCATTTTCCCCTTGCTGAATAACCTAAAAAATTCCAATAGACTCACTACTTTTTCAACAACCATGAAGCACATTTTTAATATGCTGGAACTGTGACTGTGAGCAACTATTATGGGGAAAACTTTCATACTTTTTTAGGAAAACAACACAACTGAGTGCATTCCTGAAGTGCCTGTATGTTCATAGATGTAACACAGGGAGCACACAAGAAAAATTAGAAGCCCATAATGTCCTTGGTTTCACAGACAAATAGTGGATTAGTCCACACGATTAGGGTTCTACCGTGGATGGACACAGGTTATTTTAGGGGGGTAGGCAGAAATGGCAAGTTGCAAGTGAAAGAGGAGCGGGATCACAGAGAATTCTGCCTTGGGGTGGGTGACAAGACATTTGAGAGGTGATGGATGAGGATCAGATCCATGTGGGTGATGCCACGGTGGCTGTTTGCTACAAACTGCCTGTTATGTTCTGATTATTGAGAGATGCCTCTGCCTGAACTAAGGTGCAAATGAGAACATATGTAAAAGTCAATAATACACATTTTATCTAACAGTATATGTGAGGTAGAGAAATTGAAAGAAGTTAGAAGTATTTCCAAATTTCAGAATTACTGTTGCCTGTGATGTTGATAATGACACTTGCAGAAAGATTGCTGTAATGGCAAGAAGAAATATTTCTGTCTTCCACAACCACCCGTCTGACTCTGTTGTCAATCAAATCTTATACAGAAGACCTAGAACAGTGCTGCAAAAGTATCAAACTCAGTGTATTGAGAGGCACAAGGCTCAGTTTCTTGAGGGGAACTTCTTCCATGAAAATACTGCTGTTTTCCAATGGGAAATGAAAGTTCCCTTTGCTTTGGGGAGCGAGCAATTTGTCTCTAAACAGCTCACACTTTACAGACATGAACTGTCCTCTGAAACATTTTAAGAAAAGGTTATCAGCAGCAAACCAATAGGATCAGTGAAGTTTGAGACAGAACAACTTACCCAATGAGGAGACTATCCTTGCTGCCTTAAGTTTATGAACACTAAAGCATTTGGATAGAAAATGTAGTCTTAAGCAGTAAGATAAACATAGACCATCCAAGGTAAATGTCCTGACAACAGAAAAATGTGTTAGGAAATAATAATCTGTTAAAAATCCGAAGATTAAAACTCTGTGAATTCAGAAATAGATCTTAAAAATATATATCTCTTATTCGGCTTGTCCAAAAGTATGTAAAACAAAGATATTTGACTATATTTGTTATCCATTAAATACTTTTTTCCCAAAACATTCATCTCAGATGAATGATACAAGTAAATCATCAGATGATAAAAATAATTCTTCTAGACACACCAATTTGAGGGTTTTGGTGAATGGTTATATGGACAGTCAAGAGAAGGTTTTTATGTTTAAACTACATGAAACTGATTGGACTTTACACTTGATACTGTGGGTCTGTGTAGAGGGTGCTTAGAACCTAAATTATATTACCAGCCTAGAGAGTTAACATGCTGAGTGGCCTCCTTTCAGCTGCCTTTGCTGTGACATGGCCTTGGATCACCAAATAACCAAATTTACCTTGCAACTATGCAATTTTCTGTGTTTTCTTTCCTTATATACCTTGGAGAAATGTTGATAGTAGTTGTGATTTGTTTTCCTGGCATTTAACAACCTAACCACTGGCTAGTGGGAAGAAAAAGCTGTGGGCTTAATGCACTTACAGAAACTTCTTATTAAATGGTCAGCTAAAGATTTCTCTAAAGCCAAACAAGATTAAATTCTCCTTAATGAATAGTATGGAACACTTTCCAGAGCATGTTGAGGCACTGAACCACAGAAAGGAGAGTACCTGTTTTGGCAGGGAGAACTTCCCCAGCTCTCAGAAACAATTTGAATAAGAGGGTTTTTAGCACCTAGCTAAGTTACACTGACAGGAACCAGCCTTGATAGGAGCAAAAAATAGCATTTGCTATTCCTGATAAATTGTGTGCTGTCTCCTGTCTTGGCATGCTCAGAGGAGAAGAGCAGATGTATAACCCATGCAACCCTAACTTGGTCTCAAACTCTGAGTCAGTTATTTCAGCATTTTCTTCTCTTAGAGGCATAGAGGTATAAATCTTGTTGAATTCAGTAGGGCTTAAACACATTCTGAATTGTTTTTCTACATTAGGGCTTTAGGTGAATTGTATGTAGAAAAGAAAAAACAAAAATCCTCACAATCCATTGATATTGATCTTCCTGCCCTAGATGGGACTGCATTGTAGAAAATACAAAATCCACCTCAAAGGTTCCGAAAAATAAATGTTATTTATAAAAATATATATACTTTTTACAAAAATAAGAATATTTTCTGAATACCTTTATTCTCTGCTAACTTCTTATTTTCTTATAGTACTCATTAGAAGGAACAGATGGAAGTTTATTTCTAGTTCTTTATAGAATAAAGTAACTATAGAGACATTTAATTTGCAGATCAGTCATCTTAACATGATACATATTGTCAAGCCTTACTTCTTTTTTCTCCCTCTTCACCCACATGATGTGTTTTGAGTGTGAGTGTTATAAAAGAGATGTTCAAGGGATATTGTACTATGAGAAATAAAACTTATTGTCTTTAAAACTGTTGTATCTGGTATGAGATAACCTACGTGCAAAAAGTTAGACTGTTAACAATTGTGACCTTTGTTCAAGGAAGAAAATAGAACAGAAATGCTCCCTTTCAAGCCAATTTAGAGCAAAACCTATTCCAAAATTGCAAACATCATCAAAATATTCAAGAATTGCATCCTTTATTTAGTAATAAGTTAGTATATGGAATGAAAGTTCATTTGAATTCTGAGAAAAGTACTCATATTTTATCCATCAAGTAGATGGCCTTTGTATTATAATTCTCTGACTCATAAAAATTGATTGAATAATCGTAACAGTAGAGAGTTTGATGCACATGAAAATGGGCAAAACGTAACATTACAGGCTAAACAGAAAAACAAAGTGCCAAAATGAGTTTAAATCAGAGGACGTATGACTTGTAGCAGCAAGTGTAAACAATATTTTTTATGTAGCTGAAAGAGGGCAGATCCATTGAAATTTAAGATACAGTAGAGTACTCACTAAGATAATAAATTCAGGGTTGAAAGGTGGCAAAAATGAGAAGACAGTAAATGAGCAGATTTAAAGTGGAAAAGAATTTAAAAGGTAGCATACATTTTCCAGTATTTTGTCTGTAATTGGTTAATCCTGAGAATATATTATGGCTTACACTGAGCTTTGATAAAAACTATCTTATAACCTCCTAAAGTAGACCTAATGTTCAAATAGAGTCAAGGATGCAAATCAAGACATTGCCTATGTTTGCATGAAACTCAGCTGCTGGTGAAGCCAATCATAAGAGTCTTCAGTGGGGCAATTACTATCCATATAAAAAAAAAATTTAGAAATCAAAAAAATATTTTTTTGATTCTTCTAAATAATGGGCCTGGGTTTGGGTTTTTCCTATAGATCAACCCTATATCTCAGTTTCATGGAAGATAGTCTAACTAAGAAATTACCAAGACATCAGAAATAAATAATTCCCTACAGAGTGGGCAGCAGAAAGTGCCAAAAAAAGAGAAAAAGTCCATAGCTCTGTAACCTAGTCGTTACACTTCTGTGAATGATCATAAACCTGGATCCAAAAATGGCTTTGTTCTGTGGCTTCTTGATGCAAAGTACGTAAATGACCATTATTCTGTCTATCTAATCCTCTGTAACTTCGTTTCCATATATGAAATAAAGATGATTAGTGCTTCCTAGTGTTATAGAGTTGTTTTGAAAATAAACTATAAATTATAAATACTTGTCTAAGTTAATACAGTTTCTTCATATTAAGCTACAACATTTACACTCAAGACTGTCAAACTCCATTTTCACAGTGTTGAATAAACCATGTTCTTCATTGACTACTCCAAGAAATATATGATAAATGTCATAGGAAGGGCAGGGTAAATAAATATCTAAAAGGAGGAAATGCATAGGCTTTACAATAAACTTCCTTATTCTAAACATCTTAGACTGATAAAAACATTTTCCAAGATTATATGCAAAGGCATATTCAGACCACTATCCTACCTCTCCTGAGATGAAGCTGTTCACAAATCTTTCATAGTGACGCATGTAAGAACTATCAAAAACTACTTTCCTCACAACAACATTATCAGATATACCCTACATACAGTATTTTTGTTTCAGTTGAACTACGAAAATGTTATATTCTGCTTGTTTAGGAGTTGGCATGACATTTTGAAGAGAAATGCATGGCACAATGACAAATATGTATTAACCATTTAAAATTGACTCTACATATGGATATAGAATTACCATCAGTTGTAGCACACTTGCTCACCAACTTACTGAGGTTAAACTACTTAGCAGCATGAAAAACTTTGAATATATCCCTCTGTCAGGGTGCAGAAGTGGTGAGCAGAACTTTAGACACAGTTCAATCTGATGAAGACAGACATCCTCTTCCCAGTATAAAGCATCCTCAGGTAAGGCTTGTTTTACCTCACTTTCACCATGCAGAGGAGTGCTGAACATCCCTCAGCCACCTATTTCTAATATATCATGTCTGTAGATACCACAGCTGTTCCCACACCAGCTCATTTGCTTTGTGTTTCTCTGATGGAAAATTGTGGCTGTATCTTATGATGCCTTAGAAATTACCTACCATTGTGAGAATATTTCCTCCTCAGCTTTCAGATGGAAATCTCTCAAGTGTTTAGGATACAATAGATATGTAAAGACACGAGTACGCTATAAGGAGTTCAGAAATTGTCTGTGTTGTAAGCACATTTGTGTTAAGTAGAGAAAGTGCATGAAAATATTAATATACAGTGTCACCACTGCAGGGAAGTGTGGTTTGTACAATCACAGAATCACAGAAGCCTGGAATCATTAAAGTTGGAAAGGACCTACAAGAGCATGGAGTCCCACCTTCAACCAAACACCAACTTGGTAACTAGACCATGGCACTAAGTGCAGCATCCAGTCATTTCTTGAACATCTCCA
This sequence comes from Pogonocichla stellata, assembly GCA_026546895.1. Lineage (NCBI taxonomy): Eukaryota > Metazoa > Chordata > Aves > Passeriformes > Muscicapidae > Pogonocichla > Pogonocichla stellata. The sequence continues at coordinate 100,839,279 of JAOTQZ010000001.1, read as the reverse complement.
GGGATGGTGATTCCACCACTTCCATGTTCAATGGTGTTATAACGCTTAACAACTCTTTCAGTGAAGAAATTCCCCCTGATGTCCAACCTGGACCTCCTCTGGTACAATTTGAGGCTGTGTCCTCTTGTCCAGTCACTGGTGTGAAATGATTTCCAGGCAGTCTCCCCAGAGACGAAGCTTTCACCCATCTTCTAGTTGCCTCTGGCAAGGGGCACGTGTGCACTCCCTGCCCTACATGGCTCTGACAACCAGTATCAAGACAGAAATCAAGATTAAATTGGCTCCTCACCAAGACCAATGCACTTTACAGTCTCTTCAGACATCACAGTGTATCCTTAGCTGCAAGAGGAAATTTTGTTACCATAAGCATGTCTTGATATCTCTATAGAGAACATCTGTAAATCAGAAGATTTTCTGATCTTCAAAGGCAGTTTCATCCATCCACATTCTGTGGGTTTCTGACCATCAGGTTGATGAGTAAATGAAATGGTTAGGGGTTTTCATAATTAAAAAGATAAACAGACCAATACAACAACAATAAGAAGCAAACAAACAAACAAAACACCACACAAAAAGTCCCCCAAACAATAAACCAGAATGAAAATAGAGCAACTAGTGAGAAAATAACCACTCTCCTAGTTTTAGGGATAACCACACTTATCTCTTTAGCATCTCCAATGATGCAACAAACTTGAAAAATAACAAGTTTGAAATTCTCTGCTAGTATTTCCTTTTAAATTAACAGACTGGGGATGGAATTTTTGCTATCTAGTTTGTATGTCTGTCAATATTCCAGTCATTTTTTATCAGCAAATTGTTAGCCTTAAGGTCTCAAAACAAAAAATGTGCAAGAGAAATTATAGATGGTGAGGGGGAGATAATTTTTCATTCATGCAGCTTCAGTATTAACAAGCCAGGCATAAAAGTGATAGCATGAATTAATGGAAGTAGAAATGTGGCCAAGAACATAGAGGGCACCAAAAAAACAGTTTATGCAGCTGGAAACATACTGTTCTATCAGGAAAGTTATTACAGCATTTGCCTTTTGCTTGCCCCTTAAAATACCCTTTTTAACCTATTCACCCTCAGAAGATGGCATTCCAAAAGATTCAGTCAGATGCTGCTTAAAATTCTTTTAAAATGCTTGGCGGATATGAAGACTAATAAAGCAAACTCTAGCGTGAATTCAAAATCTTTAATGTCAAGAGTTATATGCACATACTCTATTTTTTTAGGAATAAAATCTAGATTAAAATATGTTTGACCCTAGATAGAACTCTTGGAAATAGAACTCTGGATCATTAATAAGCCAGACTTATACTTGCAAATGTTATTTATAAAATACTTAACTTTTATTTACATAGTGCATGCATATCCCAGGAGATGTAATTAATGATAAGTCCAACTTTCACTATTTGGATGATTCCGTTTTTTACTTTTACCCTCTTCTTATCATCATCCTCAAACATTCTTTGAAATAAATAAATAGGGGTCAACCTGTGTTTTCTGAGTAAATTTTAAATGAGACTGTGAAGCTGCAAGCCAGAATGTGCTGCAAGAATGTGTAAATTGCTCTTCCAGCTTCCCCTCAACAAAAATGTAAAACTAGAGATTCAATATTTTCCATTAGTTAAGCTTATATATCTTTTCAACTGTTTGGATTTATTAAAGTCATTTATAACAAGCTAAACACATACTGTGGATAATTACAAATTTTTTTTCATTCATTCATTCCGTAGATCAAAGATATGGCTAAGTCTAATTAGGTGAAGTCATACCAGCTTTAATAGCTGTGGCCCAGTAAATATGATTGCATTTGCTACTGCTGGGGGAAGGTGTTGGGCTGTTACAGACCCCAGAGGGGGCTGAGAGAATTTGGGTTGCTCAGCCTAGAAAAGGGAAGGTCTTGGGGTGACCTAATTGCATCCTTTCGGTACATGAAGAGAGCCCACAGTTTAGAAGGGCCTGGAGTGACTCAACGATGTGGAATGGTTCAAGCTAAAAGTCAGCAGATTTTGATTAGACATTAGGAAAAAATCTTTCCTGTAAGGGTTATGAGGCACTGGAAGAGGTTTCCTAGAAGCTGCAGCTGCCCCATCCCTGGAAATGGTCAAGGCCAGGCTGGATGAGGCTCTGAACAACCTGTCCAATGGAAGTTAAATCTACCCATGGCATGGGGTTTGGAATATGATGATTCTCGAGGTCTTTGCCAATCCAGATCATTCTATGATTCTATAATAGTAGATTTAAAGCCTGTTTTTTCAGAATATCTGTCAGTTAAAACTCCCATAGTGATTAGTGAAACTGTTAAATCCCTGTCATGCCATCCTTTTTAAAGGCTTTGATCTACTGCTTGTACATAACACATTAAACATAAATAAGCTCCCACCTTAAAGTATGTTAACAATACTATTTCATTTAAAATTCCTCATGGTATTCTCTACT
>JAOTQZ010000001.1:100799518-100836760 GCA_026546895.1 Pogonocichla stellata | reverse complement strand
TACTTTTGACACCCCCTATCTATCATATCAGTTATGTTGGGTAATATTTACATTGCATTGTGTAAATTTCTTTACTGTGAAATACATTTTAATTAATCTCTTTCTCACTCTTACCTTTATTTATTTGTATTTCTCAATTTTCTTAGAATTATGTAACCTAAAGCTGACAAGTTTAACACAATTTATAAAATAGTCAAACTAAATTCCCAATTTGCAGAGGGTTTTCAGGGGTTTTTTTCACACCCATTTACTAGTTAGGAATGTCAATAGGATAAACTGAGATATTTAATGTATATACAAATATAAAATTTATTTTCAGCAGAAAAAAATCTACCTTTATCCAAGAAAATACTTCAGGGGAACACTCCTCCTATATGTCACATGAAAATATATTTGTTTATGAAAACTATCATATTAATTAACTAGCTATCCTCATTATCAGGCTCCTGTGCAAAGCTATGAAGATATTTCAATTTTAAAAATATCTCGTCAAAAAAGAGGGTTGGAAAAGGTATTGATTTGTAAGAAGAATGTAAGAGCTGCTTGATAAATTAAACCCTTTAGATTTGTAGTCATATCCATAATTTGTCTTATCTGATGAGACCCACCAAAGCAAAATTCCTGAATATTCTGTATGAGGATAGATTTAGTCAGTAAAAATGCAGTTAGAATCTGAGATAAAACAAAAAAAAATACAGGCTTACTTGAAATTTGCACCAATCAACATGTTTATTGATATATAATGTGTCAGACAACTTTTCCTAACACTTTTCTAAATCAAGGAGCTGAACCTATCTCATTGTTATAAATCTAACTTCTGTGTACTTCTTTTTGACTGTTTGCAATACTTCCACTTGCTACAAGAAAGCCTTTCAAGAGTTTATGTTAAAATATGGATGCAAAATAGACAAAAACTTGGGAAATAAAACAACAGCTTTTCTAATTTTGATTAACTAGATTTGCTCTTGCAGATATGCACAGACAGACTGACCCACAGATTCATCTTTCTCATGCAACTCAGCTTTGTGGAGTTTTTTAGCACTGATGAACTGTGAAATCTACTCTTAGAAGACACCTTTAGCATGTGAGTCAAACACACCACCTCACGAAGTGTTATGAAATCAGAATCTAATCTGCCTAGAATACTTGAGAATTATTCTTATGAAATGATTTTTTGTGAGATATGAAGAGAAAGTGACTTGTGCAGCAGGTGCTTGTCTCCACTTTCTTCTTGAATTTGACCTTCTCGTCTTCACCACTCATAACATTTATGGAGAGGCCACCTGGCTTCCAATGAACAAGAATGCCTTGTTATTCTCCCCAGAAAACAGTCAGGGTGCTGAGAAAATAGACAAACCTTTAGTTAAAGGAACTGCAGTGTTAGAGGAATTAAACTGACACTGACCAAGTGACAAGAAGCCAAAAGTTGAGCTTTGCAAACTTCCTCAGGCTGTAGATCAGATTTTCTCATCTGCATCCTGCCATGAATGGGGACAACTTTAACTAAATCAGGTTATTAAAAACTCTATCCAGCCTGGCCTTGAATACTTAGGATGAGGCATCCACAACTTCTCTGGGTAGCCTGTTCCAGGGCCTCATTACCCTTACCCTAAAAAATTTCTCCCTAATGTTTAATCTTAATTTACTTTTTTATAAATTTGAAAACATTCACCTCTCTCACTACAGTCCTGGTAAAAAGTCTCTTTCCATCTTTCTTGTAATCTCTGCTTTAAATAGTGGAAGGCCACAATAAGGTCTCCCCAAAGCCTTTTCTTCTCCAGTCTAAATAATTCCAGCTTTTCCAGCATTTCTTCATAGGAGACATTCTCCTGCACTCTGACCTTTTTTATATCCATTTTCTGTGCTGAGGATCCGGAGCTAGACTCCAGGTGAGGTCTTATGAGAGCAGAGAAGGAGAATCACCTCCCTCAGCCTGCTGGCCAAATTTCTTTTTACACAGGTCATGATACAGATGACTTTCTGAGATGCAAGTGCACATTGCCAGCTCTTGTCCGGTTTTTTAACCACAAGAAATTCCAAGCCTTTCACTGCAGGGCTGCTCTCAATCTATTCATCACACAGCCAATGTTACCACCAAGTATTGCCCTGATCCTGGTGCAGCACCCTGCACTATTCCCTGTTAAATTTCATGAGTATTGCACAGGCCATTCTTCAAGCCTGTCCAGGTCCCTCTGGATGCCATCCCTTCCCTCCAGCACATCAATCACACCCCATAGCCTCTATCCCACTGTATCACCTCTGAAAATATTAACTAGTATTGATTCTAGTGTGTGCCCTTGAGGGATTCCTCTTGTTACTGGTTTCCTCTTAGATATTGAGCTATTGACACAGTTTGGATGTGGTAACCCAGCCAATTCCTAATCCATCTAAGAGTTCATCATTTGAACCCATGTATTTCCAAAGTAGTATCAAAAATGTTATGTTGGACTGTGTCCAAGGACAAGAAGCCAAGGTAGTTGATAACTACAGCTCTTGTCTTGCTCTTTCCACTACAGAGGGCCACAATATCAGTCAGACACAATTTGACCTTCTTATAGGCTATGTCTGATCATCTCCCTGTCTTCCTTATGCTTGGATGTGTGTTCCAGGAGGATCTATTCCATGATCTTAAAGATGCTGATGTGTCGCTGGCTGGTCAGTACTTCACATCCTAGGATTAATACCAATACCTGCAAGAACATTAATACAAATTTCTGCAAATATTTCAAAAGAAGAGAATGCTATGATAGTATAATGAAGGCTTGAAGTAAGGGATCTCCTCTGAGTCATTGCAATTAATAATGCCAGCAGAGACTCTTCAAGCTCAACCACTCTTTCTATGTCTGTACTATCCTGATTAACAAGAACATCTGTCTCTGACAACAGAAAAGCCTCTTCTAAGTCTGCTGGTTTTGAACCTCTACCAATTTGTCATTACTGCCTTTAGTGTTTGGTGGAAAGGTTTCAATTCCTGTCTCTCTCACCCAAACCCCGGGATCATTCTGGGAGAAGGGAATTGACAAATAGCTCTTCACTCTTTATTTTGCACCCTAGAAGGCTATCTTGTTTATATTATCATGTTTTCCTACTTTTCTGTTGGTTTGATGAACTCAAGGAAAGGCAATTTTTTTACATGAGAAAATGACTCAGAGCCCTCTTCTTTAAAAATTGTAATGCAAAGTGTATACATACAAGATATTCAACACATATTTTGAGGATAAATAAAACCTCACAAAGGCAATCATTGAGGTCTATCAGTTCTAATGCCAGCCAGGTTAGGTAATATCAATGAAACAGGATAATTGAACTTTAAAACCTAGCTTTAAAAGGTACTGCTGAAGGAATTTACTCTTTACAGCCTTTAGTTAGAGTGCTGGTTGTTCAATATCTTACATTCTCTGGCTCTAAAAGAATGGCAACAAGAAAATGAATTTGGGTTTTCTTTATGCTTTAGAGACAGGTAATGGATTATTACAGCTTGGAAAGATGCTTCAGGACTAGACAGTCCACCTAAACCTAGACAATTTCAGAGAAATAAAATCTTAAATTTGCTAGCAGCAAATAAAACATTTTAACTCAAACATTTTCAGTAATCAATATCTAATCTGCACTCACAGCATTTTTTTTTAGTTAGAAACTAAAAAGGTGAAAAGGTGGAATGTTTTGTAGCCAAAGAAGGAGCGTCGGCTTTGTTACTTTGTGTCTAATTTGCCACAAAAAAATACCACTTTCATGTTTCTAATATTGACAAAATAAGGCAATCCATCATTTCTCTGTGTTACTTCTTGCTTTCTAAACACCAATCTTATTTTGTCGGGCAATTTTATTTTTTTTTTAATTTCAACTGACCCCACATACCATGTCCTAGAGCATAATCCTCCTTTCAACGACTTTTTTGTCCTGTTGTATCTCAGATATTTAGAAATACTTTCTTGTCTCAGCCACACTTTATTCACTGTACTGACACCAAAATTCATATAGGTGAAATATGACATATGTTATATGGCACTTGGCACAGAAAGACCAGTCCATACTGCTGCATTAAAGCACAGTAAACTGCAGAGAGCCAAGCCTACTTAAAATAAGGCACTTTATAAAGGTTGTAGTTTGTGTATGGAGGTAGAATGCTTTCCATTGAGCACATATTTTTCTTGCTGTTTTAAGAGACCTAAATTACATGAAAAGGGGAAAGGAGCATTTTTTCAATCAGCAAAATGATTGCAAATTGAACCTTGTAATTAGAAATTAGTATTTCAGGGTGTACTTATAGTGCTTGTGCACTGTGTTGATATTTGAGGCAGCTTTGTAGTTCACAGTCTGCATATAGAAATTGAGACCATATAAAAGCTCATGTCTAGTGGTCTGAGCATAATTATTTTTATTTATTTGCACATTTATGCATTTTTTACAGACTAAAATAATTTGCCTTTATTTCACTTGACTGAGAAACTGCTATTAGTACATTGTTTAAATAAAATATACACATACACTAAATAGAAGTTTTCCTTGCAGGTAAATATACTAGAAAATATTTTTCTCATGTTCAGCTGGCACAGGCCATTTACAAATGAGGAACTGAAGTTTATAGCTTCTTACAGCAATAAAGGTGTATTAAGGAACATGAAAAATGCACAGTATGCATTACTGCTATCTATTTATTATTTAAGCTTTTGCCTGTTGTCTCATTTGAGAGCTATTAGTGCAATTTAAACACATCACTCAAGGGTTGCATTTTGGGATTAACTGTGAGAAAAGTTGTCTAAAACAAATACTGAAAAGAGAATTCAACCCTGCAAAACCAAAAGAAGAATTCACAAAGTAACGTAAAGATTAGGGTACGTATACATATGTAACTCTTACAGTAGAATAGTGATGCCAACATGTAGAAATTCTTACATTTTGTAAGTTATTTTATAGAACTGAAGAGAATGTCTTTGGAGGGAATGCTTAGAACTGAAGCTTTCCACCAGTATTTTGGAATATTCCATGACTGTTCATGGACAAAGATTGTTGTTGACAGCATTAGCTAATTTTTAATAACCTTTAGACACTATAGAAGAGTCATTGCATTTGTAAAATTTTTGAACAAAGAAAAACATGTTTCTTGTTATTAGGATTGTGGATTTTCAACATAAAGACTCTACTTTCCCTTAGATCTGCACAGATAGTTTTACAATAAGAGACATTACCTCTGGTAGTCATTTTTGTACCACTATTTGGCAAACACTTAATATTTCGGTTCTTTCTTTAAATATATATTTCAAATGTTTTAAGCATCACTATTAAGAATATTGGATTTCACTTTTTAAAAAAAAAGATAAATATTCTGTGTAACATTCAATAATATACAACATTTAAGACACATAGATTTATCAAAGATGATGACTAGTTTTGGCATATTTACTGGGTTTTACATTTCCTAATATTAATATTATTTGCCATTCTCGTCCCATTTCATTTTTTGTTAAATTTTAATTTATGTAGACTTTGATGTAGAGTTTTCTGGAGCAGAGCTGATTGATTTTGGTTTTAAAAACATTATTAATGGTTATATATAATAATCAGAGATCACTGTAAGATCAGAATCACAGATGCAGCCTCAAGAAGAGCAATGAATATTAGACAATAATAGATTTTAATATCTTGTTGATATTATTATCAATAATAATAAAGCTTAGGATGAGATATCTGAGTATTTTATACACTTGGAATCACCAATGGAAAAGAATTTTCAGCAGAAAAGCAACTCAATCTAATAGCATTCATAGAGTAGAATCTGTTTATAGCTCGAATTTGTCTAAGCTGCAATCTTATTATATAGTCACTGAACAAGTAATTATACTATCTATTATTATAATTAATTTGCCCTGTGAAGATATCTGAATAATAAGACTCTGGAAAATTATACTTTAAAAACTCCTGTATGGTGCATCAAGAGAAGGAAATTCTTCCTTTTAAATCCATATACAATAATTCTGCCTTCATTCTTTTAGTACAGAAAAGGTTGTAATCCTGTTAGTAGGGTACTGAAAAATGTTTCTAACAAAGACAGTTTTAGCTGTTTCTGAACAAAATATCTGTTGCAAATTTGTTCATTTTTGATGTTTTTGATAAAGAACTGTCAATCTCAGCAGTTTTATTACTGCAAATCTCAACGGATTTTCATTGGGCTTATCTTAAAAGGCATTTGAGACAGTTTAGATTCAGTCTTCATCCTGGCTGTGCTGCATTCATTCTTATTTTCAAGTATCTATTCCTACTGCTGAGGAAGCATACAGGATTCATTTTGAATCAACAATAGGAATAAAATCTACTTCTTTACCCTCATATTTTCAGTGCTAGTTCTTTTATGTCACTTGAGTTCTTTCCCCATGACCAGTGAAATCTTTTCAGGACTTTGTGAAATCAATATTTTCCCATGACTATGTGTCATTTCCCTAATAAAATCAACCTTGTACTTGCAGCCAACTTTTCAAATGTGCACACTTAGCTATTAAAATTATTTTAGATCCTTTCAGAAGACAAGGTGAAAACTTCAAGATTACTTTTCCAAAAAAAATTTTATTTGTGACACTTTTTTTCTCCCCCAGAGGAAATTTGCATTTCAGTAAAAAGCCTCACAGACTTTTCCTTCCAACAGCCAATATAACCACACAGACTTAATATTTTCAGTTTTTATTTATCATTGCTAACTATTAGGGTATATCAAAGTGCTACTCTTTCAACCCATCTCCCTGTATTAAGTGTACGCAGTATGCTCAAGGATTGCAATATGCAAAGGCACAGAACATGAAAAATAACACTAAAGGAACCCTGCCAAATACTGCTGTGGTAGGTGGCACTGAAGTGCCACAGATTCCTATCCATGCTTAACATCTTCTATTCATTGTGTTACACGGTGCAATAACACTACCATTAACCAAGATGAGAGCTAGTTTGTGCACAATTTATGTTCCATTAGTTGCAATAAAATAGGCACACATGTTTTCATCCAAAGTAGTTATATCTCATGCATGTGCCAAATGATTACAATAATATATAGCACTGATGGTCTTCACATAAATATAAATTCAGCTACAACTTCCCTGTATCATTAGCCATAAAAACTTCAGGAGCACTGGGGCAATATGAGAGAACAATGGGTAAGCAATCCAGCACTGCATCTTCAGGGTATAATTTCAGCAAATCATTATCAGCTTTGCTTTCATTAACCCACTCAAGCAAAGATCAACAATCATCTTGGTTTTGCTTTATTGACAAGCATTTTAATCCAGGATAAAAAGAATTTAGTTCGTTCTAACATAATACACATAATGTGTGTGCTAGACTGATTGTGGGTTTATGAAGTTTCTTCCCAGTCTATCAATGCTGCTCATTTGCACATGCAGCAGGTTTTGCCTCAGAAGTTCAAGATAAACTTTAAAAATGGCCCACAATTTGCTCTGCTATTATGAGCTCATTTGGATCTTATTGTCACCTTTATACGGCCTGTTATTGGTATGCATAAGAAAATGTGTGAATTCACAGTTGCTATTCATATCATCTATCAAGTGAGAAAAATCTGCACACTAAAAAAGACGATGGAGGTTTTACTCCACTTGAAATGCAATATATTAATGATATTCTAGAGGAATTATTCAAGTATGCCCATTTTTGAGCTGGAGTGTCCCAATAGCCAAAGAAACTTTACCATTTCATTTGGTCTGACGTGTCAAAACATTAATACATATACAATTATACATATACATAGACAATTATGAATTTATTTATGCTAAAATATTTCATTAAAATTCCAGGCATATATCTTATAAACAGAGCAAACAGTCAGCTTTTGGACCACACAATGTAAACAATGTTACTTTTGGTACAGACTTGTGTTGGACTTTTCTGTAATTTCTTTTCTGGGAACCCTATTCTGCATAGGCTATAGCAGGAACATCAATAAACTGATAGTTGTTGCTTGATTAGGGATTTATTAATTTGGAACTGATTCAAGTCAGGATGGAGAAAGGAAATCAAGATCTAATTTAGAGGTCTGATGAGAAAAAAAATGGACAAACTACACAGCAAAGAGGAACAGATAGACAAATAAAAGTGGAGAATCTTGAGCCTGAATTACAATAAGTAATCCTGCTCTGAATTTTGCAGATTGGAAATCTCTAACTTTCTCATTTTGTATGAACACCAGAATTTAGCTCGTGGTTGATGGTGGTCATTAGATGTTTCCTTAGCTTTTTTTCTACTTGCACATGCATCCATTTTATGCAAAGCCTACATCTACTGTACAATGTTATTCTGTTAAGTTAAATTGCTGTGAAGACTCATCTTTAATTCTTATAAAAATATAAAGAAAACTGACAAGATATTGTTGCTGTAGTGATGCTGTTTCAAATATGCACTTTTTTACAATTTGTAAGTAGGAAAATAGTTTGCTCTCAGAATGAACCTTGTAACAAGACATGTTAGTTTGTGTCAAGGAAAAAGAGCTGGTGAGAGCAGCATCTTGTACCCTCATGGATGGCAGTGTCCATCACCGTGGTGTGAGAAGGGACTTCCTCCTGAAAGTCACAGAGTTTGGAAACTTGCCAAGCAGACACCTATCCCTCAGTGGCACGTGGATTACATGACCTCTTAAGGCCACCTTTCCACTCACCTGTGCATGATTTTTAATGTGGGCCAAGACCTTTGAACAAGTAAATGTTGTCCAAGAATTTTTCTGTAATATCCTTCTGACTGAAAACTTTCCAAATGTGTGTAGAGTCAGAAAAATTTTTGATTATTTTCAGTTTCACAGAAAAAAACCCTGAATTAGAAAATTATATGCCAGACAGATGATTAGTAATAAAACCAGACTATGGTTATGTCTTTAACAGTTATGATTGTTAATTCACTAAAAACACTGGGAAAGAACATTGTTCACCCCAGTTGGGTCCTCATCCAATTCTGTGTACTGCTTAGACTTAACTCCTTAAGTGGAGAAACTGTCTTTCTCCTGACTTTATTTCAACAGCATGAAACACCATATATGCTGCTTTCTTTATTTATAATTTTATTTAGTGCAGGGGAATGGCAGATGGTCCCCGTGTGGAGGGGCTGCCTCGTGTGGGACAGAGCTGGTTCCACCAGCTCCAACTCATCCACCAAGGGCACAGATGAGCTCCAGAGCTGATGGCAGTGCCTTGGGAACAGCAGGGGTGAGGGAGAGCAGAATGGTGAAGGACATGAAAGTTTTGGAGGCATACATCTTAGAAGCAGTAAGTGGCATGTTATAGAAACTTTCATTGTACTGATAGTGCAGACCTTGAGAGCCTGCATGTATTGTATTGCTTTCTCCTTTTCAGCACACTTGAAATTCAACCTTGTCTTTTGGCTGCTGAGAGTAAATTCATTTAGAAAAGTACTAGAGGCCAAAAAATAACTTAGAAAATGTAAATCTCCACATGGGTGACAAAATAACTGCTTATTCTAGTGAACAACATTTCTATAGTTTATAAATAAATCATTTCAGCTTCTTAACATTCTCTGATTGAAGTAGCTCAGAATCTACTCCAGAATTTGACATTTGGATTTAAGCTGAAGTGCAGAAAAATAGACCATGTGTGAAGGTCACCCACAATTCATCTAAGACATTAAAAGTTATAAACTCTCTAGCAACATTTCAGATATTCATTTATTTATGAAAAGACATTATACATCTTGTAAGGATTTCAAATGGTTTCTGAACAAATAAAACAAGGAAGAGACTTAAATACTAGATAAAATATCATCTAAGGAATGCAGCCAGCTAGATTATAGGTGCAAAGACATTATTGCCACAATTTTTAGAAACAGATAATTTACATACAAATTTTTGTACTTATATTTTTTGTCTATGTGCAGTCAGCAATTTATCAGTATTCCCTATGCAGAGGTCATCTGAATTTTTAATGGTGTCTGAATTTTTAATGACATGTAAGTTTATTCCTCAAGAATTACACCAAATATTTTATTTTAAAAAAGAAAACAACAGAGAAAATAATAAATTTTATTTTACATTTACAATGATTAAAATCACCATGTATTACAAAGCAAATATAAGTTAGTTTTTGGTTACCTACTGTCAAATGTGTAAATATGTAGGATGACTTCTAGAATACCATACTCATATATGATGTCCTAAAACTGTATTTTGGAGTTCTGTGATGACATCAGACATTTGTCACACAGAGAATAAGCGAAGAGGAACTTATGTCCCTTCTGGCACATTATGAAGAGAAAATAGAAATCTGCTACAGGACCAAGGTGCTCCTGACAGAAATCTCTTTTAAGGAATATTCCCCACTTCTTATCCTAAAGAAATGACATGAAGTTGCAGCACTTTGGAAGACTCTGATGTATCAGAATGAGCTTTCTGAACAGAGACAAAAAGTAGAATAACTCATCTTTGCTTATAAATCCTAAATTCTCCTGAATATCTTAAGATCCATGGGATTTATTCTTGGGAGTAAGACCTGCAAGCCTTAGTGCCAGGTTAACAGCACAGACACTTCTTTTTAACAATTTCCATGGCAATGTGGTAAATGAAAATAATGGGAGTGGGGAAACTAATTTCTAGAATGTGTAGATTTCTTCAAGCTAAGATATATATATAACAAAATTTTAGTGAAAAGTAAAGCAAAGATCATAATTAAACCCTGAAGAACCATTTTCCCTTATCTCATGAATTTCTGACAAGAAAGAAGATAGATCTCTTGCTCAATTTTAATAATCTGAAAGTTTGATGACTAGAGTTAATATTGCAAAAGGCAAATTCAGATTAAAAATTGCACCAGCTAACATGAGCATTTATTTTAAAATGGGAGGAGGTTGTGTTCTTGTGCATAACCTCAGAAGCAACCTGAAAACCAGCTAAAGCTGAAATCAGGTTCCTGATGTAGCTCTAGTCTAATCTAATCTAATCTAATCTAATCTAATCTAATCTAATCTAATCTAATCTAATCTAATTTTATCTACATATAATTACATCTGTTATTTTCTTTTTCTATATTATCATATGATGAACTAAAATAATAGATAAAATATGGCATTAAGAATGTACATATTTACATTATTCAACTTCATAAATATGACATGACAGCTGCATTCTATAAAGTAGAATATCCAATCTCATGAATTTTAGAGATGTCAGTTACTGGAGAAAAGAGAAAGAAAAACTTTGACGTAATGAAGTACCTCTAATTTCCATACTTGTTATTTGGAATATGCATACACAGTATGTTTGGAATTAATTAACTAATTAGAACACATTTTGTATCATAAAAGGTTAGATTCAAAATAGTGAATACAGGCTTTCTTCACAGCAGAGTTGTCCAATTTTTATTCTTGGTATGCAAGTAAATTAATGTATTATTGAAAAATAAATCTAGTCTGACTTTTATTCCATAAATAATTAAATGTCCTGATTCAAAATTCCATAATTTTATTTATAAACTGCAGTTGATATGTTTTTTATGTAACACAAACCCTTATATATCTTATTTGTTAATATTGCTTTAATTTCCAAATATCAAGAAGGAAAGAAACTTCCTATAATTTTCAACCAAACATTGCTGGCATTTCCCTATGTGACTCTATGCAAATTTCCTGAAGTTCCTTTGTTAGATTACTACCTTGGGAATTCGACTTGGGCTGAAGTGCACAGAGATGTTGAGATATAGAGGCCACTGCAATTGCCAAGACTTCCAGTTCATATTTAGATTAGTGCAGAACTGAGTGGATTTAAAAGAACTTTTTAATTGAAAGTATCTCTTTCAGAACAATAAAGCACTAGACAGTATCACTGAAATATGCCATGGGAAGATGGAGAGAAAGTAAAAGAGAAACAGAGCAGAGTTGAAGATGTATGCAAACTGAAGCTAAATAACTCTGATATTTTTAAAATTTTGACTTGCACAAATACAAAGACTTCAAAGAAAAAGAGAGAAAAGAGATTTCTTAATATTGATCAGTAGGTACAAAACAAAGAATAGTCATCTATAAAACTTTCCTGATGAGAAATACCCGGTAGTCATTAACTGAGACATAAAATATAATTAAATTTTAAATGAAGTTTGATGAGAGGAGGATACCTGTCTCCAGTGTTAATGTCACAGGGAGAAAGGGAAAAAAATCTCCTGTTGTAAAAATTTCTCTTATTAGTTCTGCTAGACATTTACCAGGAGAAATCTTTTAAAGTTAATATGAAACAAAACTCTGTACCAAATATATATTTAGGCAGTCAGAAAAACAGAAGGTCGTGTAGCCTCAAGGATTTCTTGTGCGTTACACAAACAAAATTCTTGCGTTCAACACAGAGAGGCAAATCATTTGTTCTACTTCTAGAGTTGTCTGTACCAACTCTAGTGATGTTCTAGGACAACAGTCCTCTGTTATTCACAAAATGTGTCAAAATCAACAGATACAGCTAGCACTATCATTATCAACAGCATGAATATAAAGAAAGATTCTTGTTGAGATTTAAACATATACCTACGAATATAGAAGAGTCTTGGTAAATGTAACTTAAATGTTATCCTCAGATTAGGAGGGGATTTTTTGTGCTCTTTTCAGATATTGGGAAGATGAGGAATTTAGTAAAAAACATTCATTAAAGACATCTACCACAACTCTGATATTACTGTGATGCAAGAAAATGTATTTAGGGCTAGAAATAACAAAGAAAATAAGTTCTCCTTATTCACAGTTCCATCTGAATGAGCAACTATCAATACATGAATAGAGGTCTCCCTTTAGAAGGGGAGGAGAAGGGCTGGTGCTGAGGAAGTTTTACTTCCAAGTGGTTTTTTGTTGTTGGTAGGAAGAGCTCTCTGAATTCTTCTTTGCCACAGAAAAAAATACCACAACCCTTTAATCAGAGTAGAGTACATCCACAATAAATTCAGCAACAGCTCTGTAGGCCACATATTTAAAAAGGTAAGTTTGATTTATTAGTACACACAGTTTTAGCATATTTTTTCATCTTTTGTTAGACTTTTGCCATTCTCTCCCATCAAATTCGTGGAAGTGGACTGTACAGGATTTAAATCATTATTTTTTCAGAATAGAACTTAGAAATTAAAGCCTCATTGTACTATGGCCTGTGCAGGCCTGGGATGAAAAGATTGTCTTTTAACCAGAGAGCTTATATCTAAATTGCTAGAAAGAGTGTGCTGTTGCAGAGGTGATTCAAGGTATTTGATCAAAATGCCAGGATCTTCAAAGGCAGATAAGAAAATCGAATCTGCACTCAACAGCATTCAGTATTAATAAGATTTCTTGCATCACTCTCATTTTATCACTCATATGAACTGCTACCATATATTCATTCTAGACAGAATAAAAATTTTACTCTCAAACAATTAATAAATATTAAAGAAAACTTTCAAAAAGCAGTGTTCGTTCAGCCAGTCTTCTGACAATAAATTCTAAGTGCTAGAGCTGAAACTGAAAATTTTTTGGTTTTGTGGCTCTACAAGGCCTGTTGCATAGGAGGAATATAAAACATATCTAAGGACTCCTCCAAAACATCTTGAACTTTGGAGTATTTTCCTGGCTTCATAGAAATCCACAGAAAGTCCACAATTAACTTCTGAACTTAGCTGAAATTGTATTTATAACTACTCTGGATACAACAGTTTCTAATGTGTTTTCTGATAAAATGGTGTCTAAAATGGCTTGTTTTGTACACCTCTGCTATTGTTGAGAGGTGCCATGAGACGAGCACCAAATTTACCCTCACGTGCTCAGATTTCCATCTGGGTCAGTAAATGTTGCTGTGCAAACTCACTACATCAGCTTGTGCTGACAATCAGTTTTCTGACCAACCCAGCCCTTTCCTGAGTGTGACAAGTTAGAACCTCTGGGCTCTCTGTGTCACCTCCCCTGCAGTCTGCCCTCCTCATTCGCCTGCTAAATACTCATTTTGACATCTAGGACAGGGGTGCTGACACCCCTGCTCTGTGTGCCCTTCATGGACACTGCCACAATATACAATCCCTTCACATCTTTGGGATATTATATAGATTTATTCCTGATGGATACAGCCCTGGCAGCTTTCAGCCTGAAGTTCAACAGAGGTAAGGCAGGTAGCTTTGCTGGAAATGTCTCCTGAACTCAGCTCAGCTTTGTAGTCCAAACTTCAGAACTGTATCTAAAAGGACACATGCAAACAGCAAAGTTTGAACAAGTCAGTATAATTAATGATATGCATTGTTTATTTTACCTGAGGTTGTGTGCAAAACATGCATTATAACTATTAAAAGTGCATAATAAAAATGCAGTTATTGGTCTGATTTAAACATAGAACATAAAGAAATATTTATCTAATAGATTATTTATGCATGCATTCACATTTTTGTGGCATTTCTTCAATATATTTTAGTAGTCTCAAGTTACAAAAGCTTAACTTCAGCTCAATATTGATTTTTAGCAGATAAACTTCTTTCAATCTTCAGTAAATTAAAACTGTAAATTGTGGCTACACTTACATACTGTGTTTTTCTTTCTGAAATACTCTACAGGACTTCTCTGTTCTAAGATAATAATCATGTTTGAAAAGATGAAAAAAGGAAATTGAATTTCCAATAAATTCTCTTAAGAATACTTAATTCTAAAGCACATTTTTCTTCATTTACTTGGAAAGAATACCTGAATTTTCATTGATTAAACAGATTTTGCTGATATTTTTCCAAATTTGCAGTCTACAATGGTCTTTTCTCCTGTGAAGTTCTTGTTTTTTAAGAAAAGAAATTAATACAAATATACCTAATGTACCTACCTACCTACCTACCTATACTTCTACATGAGTAGGTAGCTGCAATTTGACTCTAAGGATTGTTATATATGCCAAGCTGAAGGACACTGAAATAAAGCAACAATAAAAAAGAAATCATAAAGAATTCCAAAGACAATTGGAGTCTTGCCTGAATGCAGACATGCACTGCAGAATTTACTATAGTGTTTCCCTATGCTAAATGTAGATTCATTTAGCATGTTAGACCCTGAATAAAAATAAAAGGTGAAAAAATACATTTGTAAACATAACATTTCAAGAGTTAAAGTAAGAAAAGTGTGAGAAAGGTTAGTGAGAAAAGGACATGCTAAAATAAGGTGGATGCTGTAGAACTGAGACAGATCTGGAGACCAAAAGCTGCTTTTCTGCATTGCAAGTCTCTATATCTCACAACAAACACAGAAATAGGTGCCCCTTTCTCAACAACAGTTTGCAGACAGAGGAAGATTCTCGACTGGGAATACCAGATCAGACACACAAACTCAAATTATATGGATTGCAAAAATCAGGTGCATCTAAGGCACGATTCTAAAATCCTCCTCCTGCTTCCAGCGGCAGAGCAGGAGCAGTATTGCTGTGCAACTCCAAATTATCCTTCAGTGCTGAGGTGCCTCGGGTGGGACTGAGTGCTCTTTCTGTCTAAGTAGTACAACTGATAATGAGTTACAGCACTCAGTTAATTATAGTTCAAGGAGAGGAAGCCAATGGGCTACCAGAGAAGAAATTGGACTTATGGCTGTTGCAATGATTTTGAAATGTTAGGAATTAAAGGATTTTCTGGAAGTTGTTACAGCCTAGGATCAGTGGAGAAATGAGAATGAGGGTTTCCCAAAGTGGTCGTGATGAGACTTCTGTATGACACCTAAAGTCTTGTTTTTTAAAATAAATAAAGAATATGCATAATTTAACTCTCCATTCATGCTAAAAAAACCCCAATAATTTTATATGCAAGTAATATATCTTGGAATGAACAGTAGTATAACCTATAAAGCTCAAATATCATTTGGTATGAAAATGTAAATTATACATTTGTTGCAATAATCATTTAGAAGTTAATCATCTTGCCTTGATTTTAATCTGTCAGTTGCTACAGATTGAGATAATTTAGAAATGGATTTTCCCATTTTTTATTCAATTAAACATCTTTTTCCTTAGAAATTTAATCTTGAATGTGCATGGTAGAAATATGCAAAAGTATTAATATGAAAATGAAGCATAAATTATTATGTATCTATACACTGTAGCTCCATTGCTATCAGCATTAGACAATCTTTATTTTATTAATCTGTTTTTGATGAAGATATTTCATTAATTGAGAATTATTAAGAATAACTAAATTAGGAGACCAAGGTATAAATGTTGTTTGGATTGAGTTGGCATTTTTCTGGACTTCTTACTGTGATACAAAGTCTTACTTCAAATCAGTTGATAAAAATCCCTTAGAACCAGTGTGTGAATTTACTCTAGGGTACTCTGAAAAAACGAGAAATAAGCACGGGATTGGAATTGTGAGATAGAGTATGAGAGGAAGAGAATGGGAAACAAGTAGATAAGCACCAGTGATTAGCAAATGAAAAATGCCACCAAAAAATCGAGCTATCAAACATAGACTGAAACACATTGGAATAAAGGCTTTAATTAAGGAGAAAGAAAAAAAAAAGAACCACAATAAGAGCAAATTTAAGACCAGAAAAGGACTTAATGAGAGGACAGGAATTAACATCTTCAAACAAATACTATGAAATTAAACAAATGAAAATTGTGGGAATAACTCTCATTTTTATTTGAATGAACAGAACTGAGCTAGAACTCGGATTTGGAGCTGACCTGTAAGCCATGTTTTCTAAGTTTGTAATTTATTGAATTTTGCTTTTCTAGTTGGCAATACTCCTTGTTATGTCTTAAATTTTATGGAAGTTAAAAAAACTACAGTAACTATTAGGATCAAATTTCATGCAATGGAAAATCTTCCGTACACCTTGTTTAATTTACATCAATTTATGGTTTTTTTCATGAGACACTTGCAACACTGTTTCAGAATGCAAATTTGCTACAGGAGCCATCTCGTATTTTTAGAATTCTCCAGCCCTTCTTTTTCTGGCATTTTGTGTGGTCGCTCAGCCAACTCTTCTCTGTTCCAGGTCACTTGAAGAGTATATATTAAAAATATATGTTTGGCAACCAGGTTTTCCAAAATTACTCGAACTTTTCATGCATAATTTTATTTTAAAACTCGCTATACAACCAAGAGCCATCCACATCTTCCCTGCAGTCACCAGGGGTTACCTCCTTAGAGCTCCCGGGGAAAACACAATCACAAGCACTGCCCAGGGCCTTCAAGATCTGCTGTTACAAATTCAGACGTGCTATTCTGCTTATCCACTTGACTCACCATCTTTAAACATTTATGTTCAGTTCCTCTGCTGGTTCCTTCAGACTCCAAACAATCCATGAAAGTGCCCTTGATGGTGACTGCTGCACCGTGCCTGCTTTAGCCCCATCACACGGGAGGTCTGCGCTTCCCTGCTGTCAGTTTAGCAGCGCTTGTGGGGCTAAACAGTGCAGCTGATCAAATCCTTCCCTCTTAAAGCAGGACTTAAACACATCTGGGGGATCTTTTTAGCAGAGAAAGGAGGAAAGCATGAAAGACAGGGTAAGGCTTTCTCCTGTAGAAGTGTGACTGCAAAAGATGCGGATATCTGCATTTTGAAAGAGAACAGCTGGTAGAAACATCCAAAGTAAAGTTCACATGGAGACAACGTGATCTTGTCTCCTCCCCCATGCTTATTTCTTGGAAATAAAAGTTCTGATCCAGATATTAATTTTGAATTTGGTTTTTTGGGGTATTTTTTTACTAAGAAATTGAGTAGTACTCATACATTTCAGCTTTATATAGGAAATGGGATTTTCTTCAGCTTAAAGATGTTTTACTGACTTTTTCAATTAATTCAAATGCTTATCCTCATTTCTCTATCCTCCCAAAACTGAAATAGGTTCCCAAATTGTCAAATGTTCGAGAAAGTCCACTGGAGAATTAGTTGTTAATTTTGCCAGGAAAAGGCATATAAATGTTGAAGAGATGACAAAATTGATGGGCGGATGGATGGAGAGATGGAAGGACAGACAGAATAGTAAAACAGTTATATTTTCTTTAGCTTCAGAAAAGTTTAGACAAGTTAAATATATGTTCCTGGGTATTCTTTTTGGTTTTTAGGTCATTGGGTTTTTTCTGAATTATTTTCTTATACATTAAAATTACTGTGCACATATTAAACACATATAAATAAATAGAAAGGAAGAAAGAGTTCTGACCTTGCATAGATGCAGAATCAAGGAATTTAACAGAACAGATGAAACAAGATGAAACGCTTCCACTGTAGACCTCTTGACTGAGAGCTGACACTGGGGCTAATATCCAAATGCTACCAAAGAGAACATATTGTGAGACAATTTAAAACATTTCTATACTATTTCTGGCTCTTATCTCCTCAATGGAGTCATTAGTTTGTAAGCTTCAGCTCCTGCACTCAGCAGTAGTATCATTTACAGCAGCTGCTTCTGCTATTGACTGATGAAATTAAAATGCACTTAAAAGCATTACAAAGAGCAGACTTGCAGATTGTTCATTGAGGATTGACATTACCTTGAGAAACTGTATTGATTTGCCATATTTATTTATGAGACTTTATCCATAACAAATTTTTATGGATATTTGTAGGAGGTGAGGGAAAAAAAATACCACAGCTATGATTCACTTCAAAGATTCCAAGTCCTCAGACTTTTTAAAATTGTTTTTTGGTCTGTTTCTGAGTGGAAAACCTGCTACCCTGTTAAGAATTTTGAGCCTCAAATTTACACAGGCAAAGTTTATTCTACAAATAATTGAGTGTAGGAAAATGTCTATTTCTCAGCCCTCCTGAACACACATAGAGTTGGCATTCATTCCCTTTTCTGCTACTTTTACCTGTCTCTACTTTGTGCTCGAGACCTTCCTTCTACATTTCTCTACCTCTTCCTCATCTGGAATGTAGAATAGCAAATGGAGCTAAATAAGCTCACAGAACAAACTCACTATTATGTCATTAATGTTTAAACTCCTATTAGCTTTCAAGATATAAAGTTCAGCAAGAAATTACTCAAAGTAGGCTGTCAAAACTTCCATTTCCAAAAGCTGTTTTTTCATAATTCTGGCATAGTGTTATTATTATTATTACATAAACAAATAAATATATTTTAAAGACTGCTTAGATGTTGGTATAAAGGTTGTTTTAATAGCATGGCAGCACAGAAAAATATATATACATGTTTATAAATAGCAACCATTTGCAATGGAGACAGTACGTGCAATGCAGACAGTATTACCGTGATGTTAAATAAGATCTCTGTGAGTTCAGTCTCATTATCTTAACAATTTCAGAGAGTACAAGAATACTGATGAGACAAGATATGTCTTCTGGTCCCTTACAGCTAAAATAGTGAAGGTATTTCATCACTTAAATAGTGTCCTTAGCTGTATCCATTCTACGAAAAATATTATTGTGCAACAGTAAAAATGGAACATATTATAAAGTTTATTCTTGAAGCTAAGCTGACCTCATCCATTGAAGTCATGGCTCTAGACATTCCTAACCAAAACAGCTTCATACTTTTCTTCCCCAGTCTTTTGAGACCCCACCTGCAGGGCTGCATCCAGCTCTGGGCTCAGCACAGCAAGGACAGGGACCTGCTGGAGCCAGCCCAGAGGAGGCACCAAGGGGAGCAGAGGGATGGAGCAGCTCTGCTGGGAGGAAAGGCTGGGAGAGCTGGGATTGTTCAGCCTGGAACAGAGAAAGCTTTGGCATGCCCTAACTTTGTCCTTCAGGTACCTGAAGCTGAACCAACAAGAAAGAGGGAGAGAAACTATTTATAGGGGCCTGGAGTGACAGGACAACTGGAATGACTTCAGACTGAATGTTGGTTTAGGCTGGATATTAGGTAGAAATTCTTCCCTGTGGGGGTGGTGAGGCCCTGGAACAGGTTTCCAAGAGAAATTGTGTCTGCCCCATCCCTGGAAGTTAAAGACCAGATTGGATGGAGCCCTGAGCCACCTGGTCTTGTGGATGGTGTTCCTGCCCATAGCAGGGCATTTGGAACAAGATGATTTTTAGGGTTTCTTCTGAACTGAAACCGTTTTACCACAACTATCTCATTTCTATCAGACAATAGACAGATGAGATAAATATTTTAAAAAATCAAGGTAAAAAAGAGGTGTACCATCTTTTTTATCAAATACACTATTGTACATTGATGCAGGGATTGAAAGATATCCACAAATAAGTAACAGCTTATCAACTTTTATACCTTAAAGTCCTTGGAAGTGTGGATCTACCATGACTGTTTTCAGGAAGTATATAAATGGTATCAGTTAGTGCTATAATACAGCATTCATAGTTACATATTTTCATAGAAAATTTATAGATTATTTTTGAAAAATCTTTTGAGATGTCAATGCTTTTCGTTATCAGGTTATTCCATTTATCTAAACCTTTCCCCTTGTAAATCAAGCTTTGCTAAGACAATATGCAATTCTGCTGAAGGCAATTTGGATTTGACTTATTTCTTATCTTGTCTTTCTATTATATCTTCTTCACATTTCTTCCTATGCTTTCATGAACAAAATGGTCTGAGCTTCTCAGAGCAATATTTGGACAGTTCCAAAACCTTAAAAAGTCTATATAACAGTGTCAGTTTTATTTTTGAACATCATCAGGAGTGGTGTTGATCCTTTAAGGACCAAAAAAGAGCTGCACTGAAAATGCAGCTTAAAAAATCCATGAAATTCAGTCAGCTTATAGATCTGAATGTTCTTTCTTCTCATTTTATGGTTTAAGAAACAGCACCTAAGCTTGTAAAATGCTGTTAATAGTGGATGTATAAAAGACAGCTTTGAAATAAGGACAGAGTGAGAATAAATAAAATGTAAAATTTTATTTAAAAAAGATGAATTTGTCTGTGTTATTGAAAAACATATTTGTGTATATTATCTCAAGATACTAGAAGAATTTCAAAGGCTTTTCATGTGAAAGATTTAAATGTATCTTATTTCATTACAGACTTTGAAATGTGACCACATCTTTTAGTATCACCACTTTGAATAAACACAATATATACAGCAGCTTCTCAGTAAGCTGATAGATATTTTGGAAGTATATTAAATGAATACATAGTGAAGGGGCATTGTTCTATTTATCTTGATAAGAGGATTAAATTCACTTGCCCTAAAATAAGGCAAAATGTGCCAGAAAAATGTTGATCACATAGCTGAATTTTCTGCTTCAAACAACAAATTAGACCAGTAGAAAGGAAAAAAAGATTAAAAATTGTCCAATAGTGCATGAATAGTAAGCCCAAAAAATTCACATAGCTAACATCCCTAGCAATGTCCTGTATTGGTAGACATAACACTTCAAGCTAAGTAAAATGTTACTTCTCCTTTCCTTTACTCAGCTCAGCATACACAATGGTTGGACAAACAGAGGTTAAGTGAAAGACTGCCTGTGTTTGAGTAGCTCTCTGCTCTTTAATTGCTGTGCCTTGCATTGCTTTAGAAGTAGCGAGTGATTACATTGATAAAGACTGTAGCTGTGTAGAGACCAAGGGGAGCCTTGAAGAGCCAGAATTAGGGAGACTGAGAGGACTCATTTCGTGTTTGTGAAACAAATAAAAACACGTGCAAGTGCATGTACACATAGATTCATTATTTCTTGTCTTAACATTAGCAGATTTCCACATATCCATATCATGTAGCAATATTGATCCAAACACCTAAGGTATTTTCATTGCTATGGTCTTAGCAGCAGCACATTTGAAATATATCAGGTGCAAGACAATATGAAGAGTTGAATGGGAGAATTGTGGACTTCCTGTAGCTGCCACACGATTGTGCTTAATCCTCTAAATCAAATTATAAACAACTCTAGGAAAAAAAGTGATATAAATTCTGAAAATGAAAGCAATCATATATGACATCATAGAGTAGCAGGTAATTTCAAAGGTGCTTTTGTTGGAACAAACTAAGATCTGTAAATATTTTTTCAAACTATTGCAATGAGTACTTAATTCTTTTGTCACAAATACAAGACAAATTGCTAGTCCATTGACCTTACCTTCCCTATATATGATATCTGACCTTTTTGGTAGAATCTTAGTCAAATATTACTTAGACCTTGACATTTTTTCTGCTAACATGGACACAGTCTCTGCCCATCTCCTGCTTGTAGCTCCACTACTGTTTTCACTCAGTCTTTTGACCCAACTCGGAACCATGCAGGCTCTGGTACAGCAGAAAATCATTAACCTGTGAACAGTTTCTAGAAGTGTCTCACCTGTCCTCTGGGTGTCTGTGTGAGTTCTGTAGATAAATGTCATAATGAGGATTAGTACCTGCCTTCTAAGACCAGGTCATCTCAAATAAGGGCTTGCCTGCAAAACACCTTGCAAGAATTGTTAAGACATTTCTTCCATAGACGATTAAGAAAAGCTGTGCTGGGTCTCCATCTGTTTATTCTGTCATCTCATATGTGTCACTGGAGGCATGCACTTAGACAAAAATTTCCTTCTCAAATAAGGAATTGGGTTGAGTGACACTTCAAAAATCATTGTCTCTAAAACCATGTAAATTTATGAAAAACATCTACTAAAAGAAACTCAGAAGTAATTGCAACAGCACTTTCATAAAACATTATTGTAATTGATGAAAAACATAGGTCTTGCTGGACAGTACTAGCTGGGTTATACCCTTTAATAAATTACAACTATGATTTCTTCTTCTGTGAATTACATGGACAAGTACAATTTCACTTCTCACTATGTGAATTTGAGACCAGTTCCTCTGTGTAGTTTCCATCTCAACTTACTCAGTGGGTTTAAGTGACATGGAAGGTGTTGGAGTCCTTGGCAGACTAGTCTTTCAGCTCAGTTTCACTCAAAAAAAGAACTAGAATTCTCTAAAATTGGATTTCTGTACTTTGACATTCTTTGAAATTAGACAAAAATACTTTGCAGAGACTACTAAGAAGTTGCAAAGGATAAATTAATAATTCAAAGTAAGTAACAGCCAGAGAATTTACATCTTCCAAACACCCATAACACACACAACACCTCTAAACAAAACCAATTACATCAATAGGGTGTCACCAGCATAAAGACTGAGCAATGAACTGCTAAATCAGTGTCTATAATCTTAGAGAAATTACAGTGCTTATGCACTGTTTATCAATATGGCACCAGACTACTTAATCAGTCAAATCTAGGGGCTGGGTTTGATTTTTTTTGTGTTTTAATAGAAAACTTTCTGTTTACAATAAAACAAACAAATTAAAATAAAAATTATACATAAATATACATGTTCCAAAATATATTTTTTCTTTATATACTAATTTTCTGATTAAAAATATTATTTGCTACATCTTGCATTTCACTGCTAAATGATCTGAAACAGATTTCTATAAAATGATAGAATAATATTTGCAGGGAACAGAGTTCCTTTGGGTTTGGATTTCTTTTGGTTTTGGGATTTTTTAGATTGTGTACAAGAGGGATGGAAAAAATTAAAATTAGTAAATAATGTTGCTACCAAATTTTATACAACTGGTACACTAACTCTCTTTGAGCAGAGAGTTACATACAATGTTGATATTAAGCCTTAACAGAATTGTCAAGCAAATATTGCTTTCCTAACTCCAAATTTGCTCAAAATTGAAGTTATTACCTTTCTAGTTTCCTTTGCAAGCAAAGACAGAACTGTTTAAGAACTACAGTACTATTATTAGTTATCATAGCTACTTTTAATAATGAAAATATTACAGTAAGAGATACTTGTTAATTTTCTCAAAATTTGACATAGAAAACCCTCTTGATATTTAATATTAAACTGATTCAAAAAATCAACCAGTTTGTATCATCTGACATCTGGGATTTTAGATTGATTTAAATGTATGTGTCTCTGCTAAAGTCAACAGAGCTGAATTTCAATAGCTGTTCATCTGACACATTATTTCTAAATTGCAAATTGGAGACTTAAGGCTTAAGGAAGGCCAAAAAGTTTTCTAAAGATATTCTTCTAGCCCGTTGAACTTTGCATATAAGAATTCTTCCTATATTTAAAGCTTAGCTCATAATCAAGCCTTGATAGAAATGAAGTTATAAATTAGAGATATTAGTATTTGGTTCATATTAACTGGGACTAGAATTAACAACATTTTCAAATTTAGAGCTTTTTAAACCTTAATTTAAATGACTGGATGCCAGAAATGAATATGGAACCAAGAGTTTTGCTGTACACTCTCTACTTGCCTTTTTATAGTCAGTAATGAGAAAATAAAATATTCTATATGATGGATAGGAAGAATGCTAGTTGAGACTAAAATGCTTTAATAAAAGAGCCAAAAAACATCTGTTTTCAGGAGGACAGACACCTGTATGTCACTGACAGATAAGGCATAAGATTGAAGGACTAAAATTGATCATGATGCAGCTCACGGTGATCCCAGGGCTCCACATCCACATCACATCTTGACTAGCAGTGAAGATCGTACACATGGCCCAGAATCACAGAATATGCTGAGCTGGAAGAGACCCACATGGATCACCAGTCCAAATCCTGGCCCTCACAGCACCATCCCCAGGAGTCACACCATGTGCCTGGGAGCACTGTCCAAACATTTCCTGAGCTCTGACAGGATTTGGGCTGTGACCAACCCCTGGGGAGCCCACTCCAATGGCCAACCACCCCCTGGGTGAAGGACTTTTTCCCAATATCTAACCTAAACCTCCCCTGACATAGCTCCAGCCATTCCTTTGGGTATTGTCACTGGTCACCAGAGAGCAGAGATCAGTGTCTGCCCCTCTTCCCCTCAAGAAGAAGCTGCAAACAGCAATGAGGTCTCCTCTCAGCCTCCTCTTCTCCAGGCTGAAAATGCAAAGTGACCTCAGCTGCTCCTCATACAGCTTCCCCTCCAGACCCCTCACCATCTTTATTGTTCTACTTTGGATATTCTCTAATAGTTTAATATCTTTCTTATATTGTGGTAACCAAAACTGCATATTGTATTCAAGGTGAGGCCAAATGAGTGCAGACAGATCTTTGCTTTCCTGCTGTAAGTAGGGGCTTCTGACATGTCCCTTTTGTGTTTGACAAAGCCAAGCATTCCTCCAGCCTTGGTTCCCCCAGGAAGGAAGGTATTTAAAGCCCATCCACGATGCTCTTGAAGGGATGCTGTGAGATTTCTAGTAAACACATAAAATTAATTTGTGCCCCAAAGGAAACCTCCAACACTAAATCACTGGTGTTGGCAAACAATGTCTCTTGTAAGGGACTTACATAGCCCCCTAGTGTTCAAATTCTTAGTCCTTTTATAAAAAAATGAAGTTTTGTTTTGTTTTGGTTTGGTTTTTGTGGGTTTTTTTTTTTGTTTTTTTGGTTTTTTTAGGTATACCTGTCAAAGGCTTACTAGAATAGTAAGAGGAAACACTGGGCTGCAGCAGACTGAAGGTTCAGGGCACTCCCTAAAATACAAAACATCCAAATCCTAGTCCCTTTCCAATTACTTTGTTTTTATTGCAGGAGAGACTATCAACTACTTAAGAGCAGGACACACTGCTGTCTGCTGTACTGGTTTTGGCTGGGGTAGACATAATTTTGTTCATAGTGGGTAGTACAGGGCTGTGTTTTGATTTGGTTAAACCATGACACCTGCCAAGAAGACATTCAAAATTTCTGTCCTAGAGGGAGGTTGGAAAATTACTGCATCTGTATGTCCTGCTGGATAAGGTCCTTGGGTGGTGGGGTGTTTTCTTTCTTTCCAAAGATTGTTGCAAGAAATTTGCGCATTTTTTTTCATCACTGTAAGAATTTTCTAAATTAAGATGTCTTTTCGCTTTCATGTGAGAAGAGACCAGAACAAAAATTCCTAATGATGATGGAGTGCTTTTATCAGCAGGGGTAGAACTGTTTGCTCCTCCTTGCTTTGGAACCAGTAACAGGTAAGGTAAAAGCTCAGTTTCCCCTCATGTCAGGAAGATTTCAGTATAAATTTGCACATTGATATGCTCTGGATCAGTAGGATATGATGGGCAATACCGACCCTACTGTGCACACCAGGAATGTTCAACATTTGCCTACTGGATAAAGCCTTGGGGAATAATGACCCATTTCTTTCTAATTCCTGGATCCCTGTGTGGCTTGAAAATGCATTAAATTCTTTGCTACTTGCATGAGCAGACTTTTGACCTGGGCAGAAGCAGAATGCAATTGGATGCTGAGGTTTAGATGCCTCCAGGTGTACACAGTAACTGAGCAGCCTCTGCCTATCCTCATTTTGGACACGTCTGTCTGTGCTCACCTGTGCCTTTTTTAGCTGTCTTAGACAGAGTTTAGAGCACTTTTACATTAAAAAATGCTCTTCTTTTCTTGTTTGGAGTAATGAATATAAACAAATATTTTGATTGCCATCAACATGAATGATTTCTGAGAAAAAATAAAGAGCTAACATTTTTTCATTTTCAAGATGCACTTGAAATTAAATTTTAACAACTAAAAATACACAGAAAGATGCATATTCATTTTGTTCTTCACTACTCAGGTGTTATTAGGATTAGCTACGCATCAATTTCAAGAGTGAGCAAAGACTGCCATCTTCTGACTTGTACAATATAGCTGCACAACTGAATATACATCTTAGTTTGCCCTGTTACTGTTTATCACAGTGCTTCTAACTGGGAGAAAAAACCTTGGTCACATCTTGATCCTGTTGTCTGAAATACTGTGGCCCAGTGAGGGCCTTCACAGTACACTATTCCACCTCTGAAAGAGAAATATTTACCTGTGACAAGTAAAACTTGTTCACTACTTTATTTTCTTACAGAGCTCCTTCTTACACAAATTTATCATCTCATCCACCCTTCCAAAGAAATATTTTCTACTGTCATCACTTAATTGATCAGTTGATAATTTTCTTAGTAGCTCTCATTCTGAGTGGTTAATGTTGTGACAACACAGAGCAAATGTGCATCCATCTCCCATTAGAGGTCAATAGTATTCCAGCATCTAATGCTGTAGAATTCCCACTCAAAGATTCAGCTATCTTACCTGTGAACCTAAAAGTAAATATTAGGTAGTTAATCAGATGCCTCAAGCTGTTCACTAAATTTTAAGTGATAATACAGGAGATTTGCAGCACATGGAACAGATGTAACTGCATAGAGTGTGTCCAATTTCCATGTGTTTGTTGCTCAAAAATAATGCACAGGCCTCTTTTAGCAGAAGGAAAGTGTAGCTAGCAACATGTAACTGATGTTTTCCATAGCTTTTATTCACACTTAAGCCCCTGGCATGACATTGACAGAAAGCACAGACAGATCACAAGCTGGAGGGGTGGGAGCCCTGTCTCTGAAACCCCTTGCATCCAGATATCACACAAGGAAATGCAATCTCTCTATCAAGCCTTTGGTGGACATACCACTGGCACAGAGGATCAGCTGGCTTATGCTCAGCAGGAAATTGTGCTCTCCTCTGCTGAAGACACTGCTAATCCTGCAGCCTTCCCTAAGAAAAAAGAAATATCTTGGCTACCAAAGCTCATCTAAAGTTTAAATCACATTCTCTCTGACCTACAGCACTTGCATTCTGTATGTGTACCCTGCATGCAGCACAACTAACACAGCAGATTCAGAATACGTCATACAGCCTGATCAATTTCAACACTTCACAGTCTGATCAGTTGTCTAGAATAGTAAAAAAGTGGAATATTAACTCATTTGGGTGAAGAAAGCAGACATCTGTACTTGCCTTTGCACTATTAATTCCGTCCTTATTTTAAGGAAGTTCTTTCTTCCTATTCTCTTTCATGACTCTCAGATTGTTTTTATCTCTTAAAAATAATCCTTTCAGCTCTTTCCTGAGGGGAAAACCTGCTATTTAGAAATATTTTATGTCATATTATACAAGATCTCCTTTTCTGTTAATTCATCTCAGTGAATTAAAGTGCTAAACCAAAATTTATTCAAATATAGAAGTGACTGGATCTGAATGCTTCTGTGTTTTCATGGAAGAATAGATAAATATCCTTCATTCAAAATGCTCAATCATCCAAAAAAGTTCCCACTGTTTAACTGCTGTAAGTAGAATCCGCATCTCTCCCAGCTTTTTGATGCCATTGGTTCCACCATAAGTTATCTTTTTGGTCCCTTGAGAGGGAAACCAAAGCAGCAGCTGGGTGTTTGCGACCTTACGTGTGGTCTCTGTATGCCCCAATCTTGTCTTCCCAATACAGAGCCTAAAACACAAACTGAAACACAGGAAACTGGGATTAAAGTTAAAGAAATATTTTTTTTCATCTCACTATTTGAATGTGCATTGTTTTTGCATTTTGTTAGAACACTACAGGCAACTAACTGTGGTAACAAGTTCTTCTATCTGTGTAAATTCGTTTCTTTCCATTCAGCAGTTAAGGTAAAAAAAAAAAAAAAAAGAAAAACAAACAAGCAAAAAGCCCCCCTGAGCTGAAGCAAGCCAAGTAATTTAGTTCTGTAAATACTATAAAAACAATAAAGACACTTACCATAAGTCAACTAAAGAAACAGACCTTCAGCCTGCTGGTCAGTATAAAAACAAAAAGAGAAGAAAGATGTTCATCTGGGGATTGTAGTGTAGCCTGTACTGGTTCACACTTCACTGTCCTGTTTTTCTTCTAATCTTGCATTATAGATATAGATAGATATAGATAGATAGATATATAGATTAGATATAGATGATATAGATATAGATAGATATCCAACAAGGACTTTTAATTTTCTGAATGTGACATGGTTGATTGTAGAGAAAAAATATTCGGAGCAAGAATTACCACGAATGAGGAAGGTAAGAATCCTGATATCATTTCAGAGAATGATGAATGATTTACACAAGGTAAAATAATGTCAGCAGTACACCCAGCACAGGCTACATAGATTCAGCTTCAAGTGGCACCAGACAGAAAATCACTTTGTTCTCATTTTCTGAGGAAGATATAAGTATGAAATAAACTGTTTGTTCTGACCAGTTGAGAGATGGATCAGTTCCTATTTTATAATTTCTAAACCAAAACTCTTCATCTAATGAACTTCCTTTCAACAAAACTTAATAAACAGCCTAGACCTATTTTCATAGACTTAATTTCACATGACACGTGTGTTATCTCAGTACAGCAATAAAATTATAAAACTAGATTTTTAAATTATTTTCTTATTCTTTTTTTTTGGCCAAAGTATGCATTATGATCTCTGCTGTAGTCTCTTCATCACTGAACAAGTATATTTGCTTGCTTGACTTCCATTTCCACCTTAGAAGACAGAGACAAGAATGACCATCATTCAGCCCTTCTGAACACTGTGTGTCTGACTATTAGAACAAAACCAGATGCTAAGTAAAGTAAAATTCAAATTTCTTCTCATCCAGGATTTCTGGCAACAAAAATAACACCTTCTCCTTTCTCACATCTTGCACAAAGAATGCACTCAGGTTTAAAGAATTATGCAGAAAACATTAGATAATTTCACCCTCAAAGAGTGAATTAAACAAGCTGTAGCATCATATCCTTAATCTATGGATCTGTGTTTAAGTGTTCCAGAGTCCAGGAGATGCTTTCACACCTGTAAATATTTCATAAGCTGGTTTCTTACTTAAAGCATTACTTTTTTACATCAAGGAATATGTTTATGATAATCAACACAGATAATACCTTGAACTATAACGGTGATCAGGATGAAATAAGAATGAAAATCCCAGCATTATCTATCCAGAAAATAATCAGGTTCTAAATTCCCACATTATATGTGTTTATGTGAGTAGCTAAACATGGACCCCATTCAAATACATTCACCTATTCTAACTTCATTTCAAATGTTCACTTGCATACTAACAGAAATATTATGAAAGGAAAAAACAAACAAAGTGATCATGAATTGCCTACAGATATTAGGTTGCAGCAGCATGAAGCATATTCAAAATCTCTAAAATTCAAACTGCACAATTTTCCAGCGCTTACATGATGGTGTTGAGAGTCTTGCCTCTCTTCTGCCCATGTTGAATGCTAATAGTCTGAAAAAATTAGTATTAATGAATATTAGCAGAGGAACAAGCAGCTGAAAAGTACCTAAGTCACTTTACAGTTCATATAACATCCTGAACACAGCCCTTCTTTTTCATAAGCTTTAGAATCACATCTTGCTGTGTTGAAAAATATATTCTGGAAGACTGGAAAAAGAAAATTAAAAAAAATTAAATTATATTTTTTTGCCATGGTCACATATTTACAACACTGCTCATTGTCTTTCTAGTTGTGTTGCAGTCATACCCACAATTTTTCCAGCTAGTATCCTGAATTGATTCACTGTGATATATCGATGAGAAAAAAGCCTCTGGGGGGGAAAAAAAAAAAAAAAAGAAATTAAGTGAAGCAAATATAAACAGACACTTTATTTTTGTAGAGTTATCATATCAATGGATTGAATTTTTTTCTTCGATTTTTTTTCCCTTTTTCTCAAAGTATCTTTAAAGGTAAGCAATAAAATTGGAAATTGTAGTAAGCTTTTTGAACCCTCTGCAATGCTCAGAACTTCGGTGAACGCGAGGAACTGCCGAGTATCCCAGCGTGAGATGAGTTTGATACAACTTCGTCTTCAAACAGGTAATGGTGATGATAAGGAAAACTGCTGCAAAAAATGTTGCTAAATGTTGTAAAAACAAAACTGTTGCAAAATTTGCAAAATGTTGCAAATGGGCGCACTGTTAGTAAGTTCGGGCAGGTCCTTCTACATAAAACAGATGAGGATCCATGAGGTTATTTATGTCCTTATGCTCTTCTAGGGCTACAGTAGCCTTTTCAGGATTCCACTCACCTGGATTGGCAACATTTCAATCAGTTTTTCTTATTTAAATTTTAATTATATGGGATTTTGCAAAAAGTAAAGTGCAAGTAATAAAAACAAAAACAAAAGAGAATACAGATGTTGTGTGAAACCTAGAGAAATCTTTGGGTTTTGTCTTCAGGTGACTTACCAACCTTCTAGATTAGTACTGGAAATTTCTCTACCAATATATGGGTTTTTTCAGTTTCATCCTTTTTCCTTCATATTTGACCAGCATAATTGTGATGGCTTTTAGTTCAATAGGTTTAGGCAATTATTCTCACATTATTGTGAGGGCTATCTGAAAATGAGCATAATTTTTGTTCTTTCTTGCATCTCTACTTTAAAAGAATGTTCTGAAAGGGGGAAATTGGCATGCACTAATATATCCAAGTCCTCTAATTTTAAGACATTTCCGTCTTCTATTTGATTGAAAAGCATGACAATAATAAGGGGAGAGACACTGTAGCTGTAAAGATCACAACTTCAGAGTAAATCATGTGGATTACTCCCTGTTGGAAACAATGTCTTTCTAGAATTCCTTTTATATAATTTAGAATGCATGTGAAGGAATAAAAAACGTGAGTGAAGAAGAAAGAGTCTTTCTCAAATTTAGCTTGTTTTGAATGGAGTGCTATGTAGCCAGTTTCAACATAACTATAATTGAATTTAACTATATTGAAATGGCATTCTCCTAAATAGAGTCACCTAATCTGAGGAGTCCTTTTCTTCTCATGTGCAGGGTCTGAATGGAAGGCTTGTGGAGTTTTCTTTTATTAAAAGCTTAATGTACGTCCACTAATGTAGGTTTAAAGGTGGCCTAATTATTAATCAAATATATTTCAGCAGCAGGAGGGCCAACATTCAAATAATGATTATTTGAAAACTTAATTAAATACTTCAAGACATCACATGAAAGTGTTCTGATAAAGTTTCAGGTCATGCAGTTTTCATCTGAATCTGAGTAATGAAAATGAAGAATTTGATCCTGAAGCTTTTGAAGTCAGTGACTGAAATTGCCCCAAAGCTGTGAAGAAAATCTGTCTTTGAGTATTTTCAATTAAGTTTTCTGGGAAAGTTTTGCATTATTAGGAAGAAAAAAAAAAAAAAAAAAAAAAAGAGTAGGCTTCACCTGACCATTCCAAATTGCTGAGATTCTATGTTTCCTGTGCTGTAGAACAGCACTTTATAAAACTTTATCCAAGACTCCCAGAAAAAAAAAAAAAAAAAAAATTCACACTCTAATTGGAAGTGAGGCTAAAAGATGTAAAGATTGTTGGTTATAAGTAAATTAAATTTTATGGCTCACGTACTTTATTCTGCATGGTTAGTCACAGCATACTGTTGGGCAGCAACTCACACACCTTCTAAAAACTTCCAGATTGTAAAACCAGTCTGATCCATTCACAAGAGAAAACATTTGTTTAATTATTTTCAATTTATGCCACATTTTCCCCAACCCACGGGTGGCTCATATCATATAACTTTGATTTAGCACTGTTCCTAGCCATTCTGGATGAAGAATCCTGCTGGTGGTTTGTTTTAAAATCAGTTATGGAGGTTGAATTAACATTGAGAGTCCTGTATGCAATTATGCTGGTGAGTGACCTTCCTGCATAAAATCTTCAGGACAAAGATTCATTTAATTCATAGAGAATAAATCCAGAGGCAGAGAAGACAAAAACGGAAGACATGGTAACAACACTTTATCAAAAGGCTTGTCAATATGTAAAACAGATAAATAAATTAGACTGCAGATGTATTTTTCATGAAGATAAGCTGGGATGGGAGGTGGAGGTGGGAATGTATGTGTGTGCTTGCACACTCATACCTGAGCACATGGCCATTTATGTATAGGACAGGGGGCCATAGCCCCAGGTTGCACCAGGAAGGTTCAAGTTAGAGATTAGGAAAAATTTCTTCATGGAAAGGATAGCTCCCCAATTTAGTGTTCCCACTGAGACCCCTCCAAACCTCCTCACTCCCCCCTCCTCACATTCCTCCCCTTCAGCTGGATGGAAAAGAGAACTGGAGGCACAAAACGTAATCATGGTTTGAGAAAAGAGCAGTTTACTGGAAACAGAAATTAAATAAGACAATGATCTGTAACAGAAACAATACTGATAAAATATACAAGAAAAAAGTGAATTTTTTTCAATGTGATTGCTCACCCCTCCACAGAAAACCCCTGACAATGCCCTCTGCCTTGAAGGGTCCTGCAAGGGAGCCTTTCCCTGCACCCCACACCCATCAATGATATGAGATGGTGCAGAATAACCTCTGGGCCATGGTCAGGCTCCCTCCCAGCCACTGCAGAAACTAACCCTGGCTGCAACCAGGACAACAGCCCAGCTCACTTCTCTTTTCTAAAGTGATGCTGTGGCCCATTTTTCATGCCATATTTGTTGGCATGTATTGGTCAGCTCTGGCAGTACAAAACCATCCACAACACTGAGTTTGAAGAACACACTTTACAAGACTGCTGGAGCTGTGTGTATTCTGTGTCACAGTGGGCTTCAAGTGCCTTGTTAATGCCCATGTAAAGGTGGGATATATCTCCCTGCTGACTGCTATTAAGGTCAATTTCTTGAACACCTATGGATTTTATTTTTCCAGCTCCACTAAGCAGTTCATTAAATTGTTTGATTGATTTCCCACTTCTGCCTGTTCTTGCTCCTGTATGCTTTGATGTCTTTCTCTGAAGTATGGAAAGGAAATTACATGATTAAATAAGGAAAAGAGGAATACTATAGCTTGATTTCCACTGCCAGTAGCTACATATTATACAGCAACATACATCTTAGCCACACTTATGAAAATAGAGAAATCCATACTTAATACAGAGAAAAGCTCTTCAACTATATAACCTGTCATTCAAGAGAGATAACTCACATTCTTACTATCAAGAAAAGCCAAAATGAAAGAGTGTTTTGTAAATAGATTTTTGGTATAAAGCTTACAAGGAGATGATATCACAGTATCTTTCAGTCATATACAAGGCTGCCTCAACAGCTGAGACAATGCAGCCTACCTTGCTTTTCATATCTTTAACTATACTGAAGCTCTAATTTAACCTTCTCTGTTTCATTGAAAATGAAACCAAGTACAACACCAATCTAAGAAAAAAACAAAAGCCAAAAAAACAAATTAAGACACCTGGAGACTGTGTGATTATCAGCTTTGTCTATTCATTGAAATGATTCAGTGTTCTGCACTCCTCATTACTATCTTTTCAGAAGTCTTCACCAACATATAGATTTCTTTATATTACATGCTTCACAACGGCACAATTATCTCTCTGCAATTAATGTCTCCACAGTTTGCCCTAAACATAGTTTGTATCCTTAGAAGCACAGACTATGTACTATGTTTAGCTATAAAGCTGATAAAAAAGAAGCCTCATATTAGATTGGACCTTGCCTGGAGAAAGTCCCATTCCAACAAGCCCCCTGCCCTTTAAAAGCACAGTTTTAGAGAACCAGAGTGACACCATCTTGATAAGCATCCAACTCCTCCCCTGTGGAGCTGTTCTTCAGTCATTTCCTGGCTGAAGCATCGTGTTACTCAGATCTCTGCAGCAGAGATCTAATACGTTGTTCCTATTCTTTTTTCTCTTCTTAGCTGGAATAAACAAAGAATTTATGATACATAAATGATTGTTATGATGGATTAAGAAATGGCATTTTTTTATCAGGTTTCAACCAGATTTTGTACTATCTCCTTTTGTGTCTTCTCTGATAACCCCATGAAAAGTGTGGAAAACAGGTGTGTAAAATAATCCACTTGTATTTGTTCCCAAGCATAAATTCTGACTGCCCAAACAGTCCCCTGTGTGTGGCAGGCCACCCTCTTGCTGTTTGCTTCCTCCTAAACCAGAGCAGAGACTACATATGGCCCTTAGATCCTCCCATTCATAGCTCAGAAAACTGTCCTAGCACTCTGCTCTGTAGTTTTGGCTCTGGGTGACAGCAGCAGTAGCAGTCACACTGGACTGGCACCCACACAGGCAGCCCTGCAGCCACCACATCCTCCAGTTTAATCATCCTGACAGATGTTCAGTGTCAGTGTACCTACCTGAGGTTACTGGGAGGTGGAGCACAGCAGGACTCTCAAACATCAAGGAACTCTGATCACTGATTCTCCTGACTCCCCAGGGAGCTTCAGAAAACATTTGCTTCATATGCACTTGTCAGGTACATCATCTCACATGATTTTTGCTCTGAATGTTCTCCTATCTTCTTTGGTCTGTCACGATGTCTGTTGATGCATGTAAGTGCACAAAACAGGAACATGGAAATTTTCTTAAATTATATCCCTTTATCTCAGGAACACATTTGTACATTATATTCAACGCAGGGTAGAGGCAGCCATCTTCAGTTGTTTTCTTTTTAATTTTTTTTTCCTTTTTCTTCTTCTCATAATAAACTACTTTTAGCCTTATAAGATTTTCATTTTATGAAGTTATGGGGAGATATGCAAAAGGCAGGAAACACTGCACAGATAACAAAAATGACAAACACAAAAGAAGTCTTTATGTTTCTACTCTTGCTTTACTTATGCTTTTTATTAACCCTCTCACTAACAACCAACTGGTCTTGTACCTCTCGCAACCTACAAATCATTCTTGCAGTTGATCTATTTTAGAAAATCATTTGCCTTCATCTGTAAATGCTTTTGGGGGGCTGTCTGGAGCCACCTCCCGTGCAGGGAAGGTTTGGAAACGCTCCCAGCTCTGAAGGAGATTGGATTCATCAGCAATTTCAGAGGGGCAGGAGCAGAAATTTTAAGTGACACCATGGAGATGCCAGCACTGGTGACATCAGAAAGGTGGTGGTGACACCCTGGGAGGTTCAGCCTGGACATTGGGGAGGAAAGGAGACACTGGAAAGGTGCAGAAGTGGAACAGGGTGTCCAGAGAAGCCGTGGGATGAATGGGAGAAATGGAAACTTTGGAAGGGAAAAGCCATGGCTGGCACAATCCAAGGCAGCAATAATTAAGTGAACAATTAATAACTCCTTGTTTAATAGCAGCACACAGAGGTCGCGCCTGTCCTGGGGACCTGTGGATTTACATGGATTAAAATCATCAGACACCTGATTTTGTACAGAGAAAAGGATGGAGCACTGGGAAGAAAATCCCAAATTTGGGTTTGTGCTGCAGCAATGTGCTGAAACCACTCCAACATCACCTGAAAACCAGGATTGCTCCCCCATTCCCTCACATTTTCCTCCTGGATCT
The DNA here is from genome assembly GCA_026546895.1 of Pogonocichla stellata. Lineage (NCBI taxonomy): Eukaryota > Metazoa > Chordata > Aves > Passeriformes > Muscicapidae > Pogonocichla > Pogonocichla stellata. The sequence goes on along the minus strand of JAOTQZ010000001.1, from coordinate 100,800,788 downwards.
TCCCTGGTCCTCCCTGAAATCCTCTGACTTTAATTCACATTTGTAACATTCCCCAGAATGCAGAGGGCAAAATTCACAACCAACAGCAAAGAAATCTCTCTGATTTCCCACAATCCAAAGTTCTTTGATTTGTACAACAACACTGAGCAGTCCCTTTGTTTTCCAGGCAAATATTTCATGGAATGCTCCAAACCAGCACCTCTAGAGGGGCTTGAAGGAGCCCAAGCACAGAATCCTGGAATGGTTTGGCTTGGAAGGGACCTCATAGATGATTTAATTCCGACCCAAACACCTCCCACTGTCCCAGGTGGATCCAACCTGGCCCTGGACATTCCCAGGGATCCAGGGGCAGCCACAGCAAATCTGGGAATTCCAGCCCAGGCAGGAATTCCTTCCCAAGATCCCAGCCCAATCTCCCCTGTCCCAGTGGAGCCATTCCCTGTGTCCTGTCCCTCCATTCCCAAATCCCACCTCTGTCAGCCCCACGTTTTTCCTCTTGATGACATTCTGTAAACAGTTGCTCAGGGTCCTGGTCAGCAGCAGATTTGTGGATTTTCTGATCATGTCATCGACTTCTGTGGAGCTGTGAAGTAAAATTTAAAGAAGAATTTGAGGGATGCTCCATAGAAAGAAAAATCACCGGGAATTCTCCTCATCCTCCTTCCCTGCCTCACCCACTCACAGGAGCTGATGCTGGAATTACACCAAAATACAATTCAGAGCTTTTTCTCCCTGTTTCAGGAGGGAAGGGGGATGAACACCTGCAAATCTCACATTCCTCAGCCTCCCATCCTAGAGGGGCTGGTCCAGCCCGAGGAGGAGCCGCCCCTGGAATCAGCACAACCCCACCCCAAAAATGGGGATTTGTATGGTCAGGGCCAGGGAAATGATCTCCAGTGGTGAAACCCCAAATCAGATCCCCCAAAATTCCCCTCTCAGCCCTTTCTGGGCTTTTAGACAAAACGACAGAACCGTGGAATGGCTCGGGATGGACCTTGAAAGAAAACTGGAAAAATTCCAGGAGTGAGCGAGGTCACAGGGAATGGGTTTAGGAGGACAAACCTCCAGTGATCCCTGGATTTCCACACAGGGGCTCCTCAGCACAGCACAGCTCCCATCTCCCAGAACCCCACAATGGGCTGAGTTGGAAGAAACCTTAAATCCCATCCCATTCCCACCCCATCCATGGCAGGGACACCTCCCACTGTCCCAGGTGGGTCCAGCCTGGCCTTGGGCACTGCCAGGGATCCAGGGGCAGCCACAGCAAATC
>JAOTQZ010000001.1:100767801-100791165 GCA_026546895.1 Pogonocichla stellata | reverse complement strand
GGGATTGACCAGGGAAGGCAACAAGATTCTGAGTGCCAAGACTTCAGAGATGCATTGATCAGAGCATGTAGCATCAGTAACACAGGAGAAAAAATACATCCACACAGATGTGGATGAATATATTATAGGCTAAGAAATAATGCAGCAAAATTAATGCCCAGATTTACATTGTCTGGAAAAATCAGAACTGACTTTATTTCCAACTGCTGTTTAAACCCAAAGAAACATTTTCCACCAAAAATGTAGTCCAAATAGATGTAAATATTTTTTTTAAATCTCAAATAAATAGGATATTGGTAAATTTACTGGATATGTTTAGAGTAAAAACTCAAATTTGAGCCCCAGAAGCCCTCAAAACACCACATTCCATTTCTCTGAACACACTTTCTTTATATGAATTTCAAACTTCATTTAGGCAGGAAAAGCGTAATTAAAATTAAAGACTAAATCCTGAATATTAATCAGCATATAATACTCAAATGCATGCATTTATTTTTTAGCTCTAAATCTATTTGTTTGTAAACAACTTTGACCAAGACCAACCAATACCTATACAAAGAAAACAAAAATATGGATCCAAGTATTTGCTTAGTTTGGGTCTAACACCACTTATCTTTCTTATTTTGGAAAGAAGTCTGAAAGAAGAGAGAAGCTGCCTTTAAGGAAATGTCAGATTGAGTTTAAATTCTGAAAAAGTAGGAAAAGACCCAGGGAAATAGAAGGTTGTGACAGAGTTCTGCTTGCAACAGATGACACAGCTTTGGCTGAGAGACAACAATGAAAGTTGCAAAGTCAATTTTAATCTTCCTAAAAATCCACTGATATTCTTTCATACACTGTCAGGAAAATTGCAAGTCAGGATAGATATAAAACGATGTGTGGTTTAGAAGTAGAATTAAAACTCCTGACAACTCTCGTGTTCCCTCTTTAGGGACAAATTCAGGTCCCTACCTTGAATCAAAAAGGTTTTCCTATACAGTTCTATTCAGATCTTATGTACACCATGAGATTGAATCCTTTCTGAAAAACAATTTAAAAATAAATGACTGTTAATAAAATGTTTTTCCACTGTAGGTTTTTAATAATGTTAAAATATAAAAAGCTACACAAATATGAACACAGAAAACTTAACATATTTTGGAATATACTGGAAATGTTACATTTGTTTAATTGCCATTGATGCTTAGACACAGCCCAAATAGAGTAATATATGAGTTTTTAAATCTTAACACGACATGTATCTGAAATCAAGTAGTCCATATGTCAAAGATTCTGCAGTAATAATTCTGTTGGATACGTCTGGTCAAGATGTGGAAATTTTATGTAGCTCTGTCTGCCTGTGTGACTGATATGTTGATGCATGAAATCTGATGAATTTCAAAAAAATTGTTTGGAAAATGTTTTTTCTTTCTTTATTCCCCCAGCAGAAAATTAATCTACTATTTGCACACAGAATCATAAAAAAAAAAAAAAAAAACAAACCTTCAGCCACATCAGTCAACTGATAGTTCTGAAAGTGTTGTATTTTCATGTACTGCAGTCTTTCAAAAATGGATTGGACTAACACCAATGGAATAGCTGACAGCACTTATTAAGTCCTCTGTCTTGGGTAAAATCCAGCCTGCTCTGCCAGCTTGTTTCACAATGACATCCTTGTTGTCAGAGCACTGATAAAAAGTCTTACCTGCTGTGTGTGATACAAAGCATTTTCTTAATATTAGAACATACTTCTTTTTTTGTCCTACTGAAAAAATTACTTAGAATATTTCAATTTCCTCATATGCTAGCTATAATTATATATCTAAATTGCTGTTCCATTTAGCTGACAGATATTATCACATACATGAAATACATTATCATAATTTCAGTGAAAATTTGAACAAATATAAACAGACAATTCATGTTCTTAAGAAGTATTTTAATTGTTTGTTTACTTCAAAAGGAGACAAGTTTGGTTGATTTACAGGAATAAATACTGGAAGTTCACAGAATTAGTCAAAATAAAGAACCATTTCTTCAAGGCATTCAATAAGGAGAAGTGGTTCCGTTTGCTAGTTGATCTTTTGTTCACCTTAATAGCACAGAAAAATTTGTATTAAACATTTGAAGCTGCTGTGGCTTAGCCCACTTTTAATATTTGCCTCTCAATTTCTATGGGAAACCCCATAGAGGGACCAAAATGATTACACCACTTGGACAAAACTGGGGAAATGAGACATTACTCATCAGACACATCCTTCTAAAACAACACCACTCCAAAGGTTTAAACATCTTCAGCATTTCAACACATGCCTGTTGAGATCCCTGACTGTAATCCAGAGGGCAGGCTTCCAAAGGACTCAGTTGTGTTGGTATTCCAGGACACGACTAGCCCACAGAATCTAATCCAAGGCTAGTGCTCCTCCTGGGGGGATAATGTTAATTATCAAGATAGAAATGTTTCATTCAGACATCTCTGGTTTGGTGAAGCACTGCCAAATGCAAAGTGTTTTCTGATAGATCTAGCCTGTGAGCAAAATCCCAGGTGACAAAACCTTCAGGATTCAAAACTCATACTGAATCTGGATGACTCCTCCTGGCTCACTGGAAGCTGTACCCATTGTCTCTCTATTGCACCATTTTAAAAGGCTTATATAGAAAAATGTCTTTAGTCTGTAACTCCAGTGTTAGTTTAGGCTGTCTTAATGTGAAGTAATTTTAAAAGTCTCCTTCTTCCTTACCATGGCATAAAAATCCAGAGAATTTCACCTTCTCTCTGACATATATTAAGGATTTTGGTTCTCCCTTCTCCCCCATAATGAAAATGCTCACACACCTTCCTCAGAAATATTTTGCAGATATTTATAGCTAGGAGAGACCTCTGTTCTCTCCACCTTATAAATTAGATATGCAGAATGTTCAGCCCAAGGTCTGATCACGCAGCATGTCCGTCCATCCATCCGTCCATCCATCCATCCATCCATCCATCCATCCATCCATCCATCCATCCATCCTCTGCAAAGGAGGAAAGCTCCTGGCTCCTGCTCATCCTGCTGCAAGTTTCAGATCTCGTTTGATTGCCCCAATGTCTTCCTGAAAAAATACAAGGAAAATCCAAACATCTTGCCCAAGAGTCCTGGCATTTAATCTAACCTCAATTCTCCCTCTAGTCTGTTCCTATAATTGCAATGGTGGACCTTCTCCAGTGACTCTGCTCCTTTCTGAATCCTTCCCTCAGACTTTCTTCTACCTTCATATGTTTCAAAGGATAGAAAATAATAAAAAAAAAGCCTTCATTCTACAGAATGGGTCCTTCAATTTCTAAATATCATTTAAGAACATGTGAATTTGTCAACTGTCCCTTACCTCTGGAAACTGGCAAATTGCAGTAAATCACAATCTTTCTTAATACTAGACTTTCAAAACCTGCTACCTGTCTGAGTTCTTTTGGTTCCTCCAATATCCTCTCTACCAAAATTGTGCATGATCAGGGTGTGATGAATGTGACCTGGTTATTAGTGCAGATGTCTTGAAAGCAATAAACTGTTTCTAAAATAAATGCTTAAAAATGAGCAATTTGGTAAACCAGTTTGGAACAGAAAATTGACCAAGAAGCAAGGCCTTCTTTTACTGTCAAGACCTTCAATTACACCTGAAGAACATCAAAAACAACTGTGTCTTCAAAGGCAATTAGGAATAGACTTATTTTTTTTCCTATAGGTACAAGTTAAGCTGGCCAAATACAAGTTATTTCTGATCAGGAAACTAAATAGGTCACTTCTGCATCCAGGCAAATAAATGACACTGAGGAAACAGATGCTTAAATATTTTTCAACATTGACAGTGATATTTATGGACAACTCATGACAGCAGCAGGGTGAATGGATATCTGCATGCATCTGCCTGTAGACAAAGGACAACTGTGGTGGAAAAAGGGAAGGAGCAGTGACTGGAAGACTTTTTTGAAAAATAATTTGAAGAAATGGAAAGGGAATCTGATGTGTATTTCAGGAAAGAAACTGCTAACACGGTCTGTAACCTCAGTTGTTCAAAGCAAGTACCTGTCAAACAGATGGGAAAGCGGCTGTTGCTAACAGGCAGCTATCAAGAAGAGACCTTTTTTTTTTTTTTTTTAATGGCTAAGCTAGCCACACTCTCAGTCAAAAAAAATCTCCACATCTCATTGGGAAGTATTTAGCAATGTCAGTGATTCTATGATGCCCTGGTTTGGAAAAGACATGTATTTTATCAGTGCATTATGGAAGGAAGGAAAATGTAGAAGCACCTTTGGATATGCTAGGAGCATGAAAATAGCACATGCAGCCACACCACAGAAAATCATGCTAGACAAAGCAGGCTAAAATTTATGTTTTCCATACCTCATACTCCTAGTTGAAAATAAACAATAGTAATTAAGTAAGAAAATAATTTTGTATCCTTGCTGTACAGTTTTACTTTGACTCTTATTCTTACATGTAATTTAGAGACATGCTTAAGACTTCAGAGTAACAGACTGGTTTAGGATTCAAAATGTAGCATCAAATTACACAGGACTTCTACAGCTTTATTCAGAGCACTTTGTCACTTGCATATCTCTCTATCTTTTCACATTTCTTTCACATTAGGCCTGTCTTTTCTGCTTATGTTATAATCTCTTCAAGACAGATGACATGTTTATTCATGTTTGAGATCTGTCACAACGGGGCTGCAATCTCTACTGCATTACACAGAACAAAAATGAATTTCAACCCTATATCTTCTATTTATTTCTCCTGTATCATCACACTTAATCGAAATCCTGCTAGCAAAAATATTGACTGAGACAAACAATGTCTTCATTTTACTGTTCACTCTTTTTGTCTCACTGTCTGTGGCTGTCTCAGTGCATTTAAACAAAAAACACAACCCCACCAGACGCACCACTATAAACAGGTATTTTCCCAACTTTTCCCACTTCTCAGTTCATATCTCCTTTCATATGTGATAATATGAGGTATTCCATGCCCTAGTTTCAGTCTGAAGACACAACTCCACTAATTTTGGATTTCTTTCTCTTCCTTCCCTGAAACCAGCCAGTGCCATCTGTCATCATCCTGCCCAGCTGTTTGCAGGCTGCCCTATAACTTCCAAGGCTTTAGCAACTTTTGCCCTATAAGGGGCCCCTCCAGGCACTCTGGCATTCCAGCTGTCCACATATTGCCATTTCTACATTTTCTAGTGATGAAATGCACCATGCAGAATCACAGAATTATAGAATGATCAAGGCTGGAAAAGACCTCTATGATCATCAAGTCCGAACATTAACCCAGCACCACCCTGTTCACCACAAACAATGTCCCAACAGCCACATTCACACATCTTTCAGACACTTCCAGATATGGTGATTCCACCACTTTCCAGGATAGCCTGTTCCAAGGCCTGACATCTTTTCAGTGAAGATATTTTTCCAAATATTCAATCTAAACATTCCCTGATTCAATTCGAGGTCATTTCCTCTTTTGCTGTCTCTTGTTTCCTGGGAGAGGAGCTATTGTCCATTTTTCATTACAAACTGATGCCATCATTCATATTCCAAAAAACTATCAAGAATCAAAGAGGATGTTTTACTCTTTCATATAAAAGTAAAGGAAAAACAACACATTATTGTCTGCAGTAAGACATTACTTTTTCTCATTTCATATAAAGAACCCCTGAAAGGAGAATAAAGCAAGTGCTTAAATTTTGCCTTGAAATTTTTAAATAAGAATTAATTTCTGTGCTTTTTAAAAATTGTATATACTTATTATTCTTTTTCAAAGCATATATTGGAAGAAAGCAAAACCAAATTTAAAAATAGTTGTTTCCTATGGACACAAAATCACCATGAAAACAAAAGAAATCATGGGGTTGGAAGGAAAAATCTGATCTAACAGAATTTAAACTGTGCAGAATAGAACACAGAGTGGCAAAACCAAAAAAAATCAGTGATAGACACTTTTGAATATAATACAAAAAAATTGTCTCTTTGAAATGAACTAAAGAAGTAATATATCATCTATACTTCAATTTCTTCAAATGAAGACAAAAACAATAAATAGTTGCATAAATATACAAGAATAGAAATATGGGGATCTAATGTTTAATAAAATATGTGCAAATATTTTTTATAGTAACAGAAATCCCTCTGGCAGTAGTAAAAACCCCTACAGTTCTTATTACAGAAAAAAAATATGAAATTTTAAGAACAGGCAAAAAAAGACTCTTGAGAAATAAACAGATCATTCCAGAAAATATCTCAGTCAACAGTTTAATTGAAAAATGAAAATATTCTCCTCAGAAATATATTCTTAAGTCTGAAACCCCTCAATGCTTTGTTCAACAGTTTTCAGACTAATTTTGTATAGTTCTGACTTCCCTATCATATGTTCAAGCACTAGTATATGTGCTAATTTTTAATTAAATGGGAAAAGTCCAAGATTCAGGTGGTGGTTCTCCCTTGGTTCCAGTTATTTATATTTTTAAAAAATACTTTGCTGACTGGTGGCATCATCTGCTCTTTGTAAAGCAAATATGAACTATAAATAATAAAATATACATATATGTTATAAAACAGGTCAAAGCATATTCCCTGTTCTTTCTCCAATTCTAATGCCTCATCTGAAGCTGTGCACAGACTCTAACACTGTGTTCCCAGGAAAAAAAGTTCCTGTCTATTAAGTGCTGCAGCCAGAACTAGAGATTATGTGTGAAAGGTTTTTAATGTTATGTCTCTCACACATTTCTATCTCGTAAGTACAATGTCTTTCTCCAGATATTTGGAAAGTGGGTCTCAAGGACTGGGATAAGCTTAGGCTCTCTCTTCACTAAATTTATAGTTACAAGATCCCCCTTTCCTAATGTTTTTGATAACAATATTTTATTAGTGTATGATATTACAACATTCTCTGAATGGTTATCTAAACCCAGAAGAGCCACATATTTTCCAAGATGGAAAACAAAAAGCAATTTCCAGTTAAGCAATTTTAGACTTTTGCAATGACCTTGATGTTTCCATAGCCCCCACCTCCCCTTTTTTATTCCCTAGGAATGGAAAATGTCCCTTTAGTTATGGTTTATTCTCCTAGAAGATTTTAAGGTGACTACAAACATAAATTGAGGATTAGTATTATTACATTCTGTGCAGAATGCTCTGCTTTCTATTTTGTTCTCTTTAATGTGTAATATGTTTTTGATGGTATGAACAGATTTGTTCTACCATAACACTCTAGTCAGCATTTGAAACTGATGTACCCACAAAATCCTTCTTCTCTCCTGCAAACATTTTCTAACATTTTTCCCTTTGACTAAACATTACATTTATCCCTTTATTGAAAGAACATTTTAATATGAATAAAATGAAATTAGAAAATGTAAGCCCCTTTCTTTATTTTTATATGCATTTTCTTAAATTCTGGACATACCTTTAAATGATTATATTCACCAGTTACTTAGACACTATCCTGCAGCTGTGAGTTTACTACTTAATGGCACATTAAAAATCTTCTCTGGCTCTTGCTCCTAGAGTCAGTATAAAAATATTTCCTAATGCCATGTGATAATTACACAGTACTCCTGAAACCTTGTTAAATAGTTTACTGATGAGACATAGAGATAAAATATTTTGGCAGACACACATTTATGTTACAGAGAAAAAGGCTAGTACGTACATGTTTCTATAAATGAAAAAGAATGTTTTTCAGAAGACTATTATCTATTAGAAATTAGAAAGAATAAAGACTTTAGTGGAAAACTGCATAGGAGAAAAAAAAAACTGAGAAAAATAATACCTGTGTTTCTTTTAATATATAAAGTGACGTAATATTTTAAATGCAAAAATAAGATATATTATATTTATATTAATTTCTCATTCTGGTCATTAGTATTTAATTTTGCCATTTATCAGCAGATCACAAGGTTTTCCAGTTACTGAGATCTGACAAATAAATAACAGAAAGAGATTCACAAAGTCGTATTCTTTCACCAATCCTTCCTTCCTCTCAGAGAATCCTGGGAACTACAGGGACTGCACCTAGAAGAGTATGATTAAACAAAACATGATTTTTTATTTATTTTTTTTATTTACAACTCACTGCCAGCTGAGTTTTCAGTTTTCTGAGGATAACAAAAGTTGTATTTACCTATATTTCTCATTTACTGGACAGAAAAATTTTCTACTTCAACTTTTGTTAGCGTCTCACTGAAAGTGTTTGTTTGCTTAATCAAGAAAACTCAGAAAAACTCTTTCAAATATATATTGAAGATATCAGTTCTTGTATATCATCATCCAAATAAACCAATGTAGATCTTTGGTTGCACTGTGAATTGAGAAAAAAAGGAATATTTATTGCTCTTTTTTTCATTTTCTGAGAGAGTTAGAGGCCATTGAAATCCCCATATTTTCAAAGCAGTATGTAATTTTACAGCAGAAGATTTCTTCTAGTTCCTGCATTCTGTTTTATGTAACAAAGACCCTTTGGCTGTCCATTAAAAATGTTGCATCTGGGGAGAAAATTCAACACGCTAAAAACAGCAAGGATAGGACTCACAAATTTTACTCTCAAACTTCTGAACAAGGGCTAAAGCCAGTCTCAATGTTCATCTAAAGTTTAAAGTAAGAAATTATACCAGTGCTTTTTTGTTTGTTTTCACTTTTGCAGAGAGGTTCACTTGAATGCTTTTCCTCTGCTGCTATGCAGTGATGCTACAGCCTGCTATGATGTTTTATCTACCTAATTTCTCTCTATATCCAGCTTCTAAGAAGTACTATAAACTCTGTTGAACTATCACCTGTATTCTAGTTACCATTTAAAGAGCTTTTCTACCTCATAAACTGATTTCTGATTGTATTGCAGTTTCAAGTGCTATCTTCATTGAAAGAAAAGGACAATGGTGCAGACTATATAAACAGAAAATAGTCAGAAGTTTGTTAGAGAAACCAGCCTTGTTTGCAATAAAACAGATAACCCATCCATGATTTCAAAATTTCACTTTTATAGAAGTAATTTTCACTCACTGTTATTGCAGTTAGTCTTGACACTCAGAAGAGGTTTTGCTCAGGCAGCTGTTTCACTGTTTTGCAGCACAGATCAAATAGCCATGGACCAAATGGTTTTGAGACAAAACAGGTGAGACCACACTCAGTTCTGAGCTGCAGAACCCTTAGTTAGGCCATATCCCTAATGTATCATCTTCCAGGATTTCATTTGATATTTAAAATATTTCTGTGGAATTATTTATTGGCTGAAATCCAAGTGCTTAGTGCCACAGTCATTCCATGCAGTGTAAAAAAATAGATCTATAATAACTGATACTAATTCACTGATGTCAGAGTAACAATGAACAGCTATTGTTATTAGAAGAGAAAGTTTGCTCCTTTTCAATTAATAAAGCCTTTTTAACTCAAGTTCGGCTGGGGTAACTTGTTCATTAGTGATTTTTAAATTGTAAAAAATGAAATTGAAGACAAAATTACAAGTCCTTCATGCTGCATGGAGTATATCCTGTGGCAAACATGACAACGGTTGATTTCCTGTCATGATTTGCTCACCAGGGCCAGTGTGTGGCAGTGTCCCTGGAGAGGCACTTGTGCAAAGGTGAAGGAATTGTGACCAGAATGGATCCCTGATATGCTGCAAAATGCTGCTTTCAGAGGAGTTCTGCACATCCAGTGTCCAGGGAAGAACACTTGGACAGTGTTGATCAGCCAAGAGCCTTATTCAGCTTTTAGGATTAATAGACTACAGGAATAGGAGCCACCACAGTCACTGCAAACACAAGCAGGGTTATTCCTCCCTGAAATGCTGCAGTGTGTGTCTCCATCCTCCTTTTCACATAGAAACTATCACAAGTTGACCATTTTACATTCAGTCTGCAATCCTTGGAAGGCCAAGTCTGAATTATGAGAGCCTGGAGGACTAAGACAACAAAACTTGTTGACCTGAATTATCTAAATTTATTACTTTATTTTATGAAATGCACACTTATTGCACTGCACACGAGTCTGCATGTACATGGACAGATAATTTCTGTCAGTGTTTTATTCTGTAAATCATAAGTTAATTCAGATAATTACATAAATTCAGTGGCCAGCATATGATAAGTTGAAATATCTTTAAATTGCACTTTTCTTTATAATACAGATATTTTAGCAAGTCTACTCTAAAAGTTTCAATTTACTTGATTTTACTTTCCATTGCCCCTGGCAACACTGGGCTTGAGAGACACAGAAAAGACTGTTTGAAAGACAGAAATGTATAAAGGGGGAAATCTGCAAAGTTTTTAACTTCTAAATGTCTATTAGGGTTCCATTTCACAGTTCAATCTTACAAACCCTCTATTGAGGAAAGTAGCAATGACTGACATATTTAAACTTCTTGACCTGATGGATTATCCTGCTACAACAGAACACAAAAAGAATAGACCTGCTCAGCATGGGCAATGCTACCCCTGTTGTCATTGTAAACTCAGGAGCAAGATAAATGTAAAAAGTGGTCAGAAAGAGGGCTCATCCACATTTTTTATCTTTTGCAAGTATACTGAATGACATCAAGCCAAAATCTGGCAACATATTATTAAACAATGTGCTTAACTGGGTGCCAGCCTGCAAGCCTAGTTTGTGGTCCTGCAATTTTCTAGGATGTTGCAGGCTTTGAAGAAGGCTGAATGGATTCACATTCAGGACACAGAAGAAGACAGTCATGGCACAGCTCATTTCTTGGAAAAGGAGGTAAAAGAATCCCTCTTGAAGGCAAAGCTGTCCAGTATCTGGAAAGGTCTTCAACGTGGCAGATCAAACTGAAATCAGGAAATTCAAACAAGCAGAGATCACAGGTATTCCCCAGACACAAACAGTAAGGCAGAGAAAATTGAGCTTCATTGAAAGATGTAGAGAGACTCATCTCTAAGGAGGTCATACTCTACCTCTGAGACAGTTCCTAAACGGATCAAGGCAATCTGTCACCCTCTATGGTAGGGACCACCCGCATGTTATTATGGGTCATGGCACTACAGTGGGCACATGCTATGATTGCAGCCATGATTGTTTCTTATACTTACCAAGATAAAGTTCTGGCCTGCCTTTCAAGTCATGCTCTACTCCATCTGCTCTTTTTTTTTTGCCCATTTTTACAAACCAAGTACTCTCTCTGTTTCTGATTAGCCACTGTTTGTGTTCAGCACAGCTTCCAAACTTCCCCAGGTCTTTTTGAACTAGAAATTTAATTGGAGAAAAATGTCCGCTAAACACTAATTATTTTGGAGGGGAATCTGAAAGAAACTTCAGTGAGATAAGTCACTCTCACCTCGAAGTGATTAATTATTTTCGTGCCTAAGAGCCCTTAATTGGACACACAAAATAAACTTGTTTAGATATTTTGTCTTCTGTTTTTTGATGTAAACTGACACAGTGCAAGAGCTGTGAAAGGTGCTTTCCTCAGAATGTTTGGTATCCAACAACGAAAATGAAGAGACTTGCGTTGCATTAGACAAGGAATTGTTTAAAAACCAGTTAGAAGCAAGAGATAGCTTCTAGTATTACAAAGCAAAGCTTACATGTGTACAGAACTTTAACATTAATGGAGAGCCTAGCAACTATCCCCAGTAGAGGGGGGAAAGCAGAGGGAGTTCTGAATGTAAGAATGAGGTGTATTCTCTCCTCCCCATCCTGGAAGAGGACTTGGCTAATACAACCTTGGAAGAGTAGAGAAAGTATGAGAAATCTCTGAAGCCCGTGTGATCATCTGGAGGGAAGTAGCAGCAGGGTTATATGGAGTACAGAGACTTCCCACATCTAATCTTCTACAAGGTGATGTGATTTCTTTAATTTCTTCAGCAACAGAACTCGAGTGTCTGACTGTGTCTGCTTTGAATTTGATAAATGAATTCGCATCTTATTGTGTCCTGACTCCAATGAAATGTGATAAAGTAGCCCCACAGGAAAAATATTTTTTATCATGCTGATATTTTCTAAATTTCAGGGAAGAAAATAAACACATATATATCTGTTAATTTATATTTTATAATTGCAAAGTTTTTCTGGAAATCTGTAACTCTTCTCCAGCTTATTACAGATAGGAAAGTAAATATTTGCCTTTAGGATGATCCAGTATTTTCACTCTGTGTTGGAACATAACTTTCTGCAGCAGTTTTTTGCTGTACACATGCTTGTGATTATTTGTTTACACCTCATTCTCCTTTTTAGAATTTTGTTTTTTTTGCTTGCAAGAATCTTAATCACTTTCATTGGAAATAAAAGCAAGCAATCAACTTGCTATGAATTCATTTGTAACTAAAAGGAGTAAAAGAGAAGATTCACACTAACATCTTTTTGAATTAAACTCCCATCCTGGAATTTAAACAGTTTAAAGAGCATGATTTTTTGTGTCAGAACAATGCATATATTTGTGAGCTTTCAGAACTCAGTTTGTAATTAATTGTTTTTAAATATAACCTCTTGAAATTAAGCAGAAACTAAAAAAGAGGCATTGACAAAAACCATATCATGCCATAAAATTTTCTTATGCACAATATTTGACTAATTTAAGCTATTAAATTTCTTGTCCATTTTTTTCCACATCAAAGTGTTACGTGGCTTTAGAGATTGGTTCTTAAAGTCTTGTCATAATCTTAAAAAGCTGCTGAGCATAATTTCAAAAGACATTACTTGCTGCTGTTTATTTCACTTGTTTCATAATTATTTCTCTGATATTTACCTCTTATTAAACACAAAAAAGTCATGGATTTTATCAAAGTATGATTTGATGCTTTCTTTCAAATGTAATTTGTGGGTAAACACCTGGACTGAGATGCCAGCTCCAAGACAAAACTGTAAAGACTTAACTAGGGATGAAATTTGTGCTGTAGGAGAGAGTCCTTCACAATACAGAATTCATTATGACTTTCATTCTGGTGAGAAATTTAACGGAATAAAAACAATTAGCTTGGTATTTGGAACACCTTGAACTAGAATTATTTTTTGTCTTGAACATGAAAGACAGGGAGCACAGAAATGAGGATTGACAAGAAAAGTTTTTCAATTGCACAGCAGACAAGTCCATTTTTAACTTTGTTCAGAATTCATTTTCTCATCTCCTGAACACTCACAAGCTTTCAAGACCAGAAAGAAAACATATATTATTTCCATTAAATTATTTTTAAAAATAAATATCTCTGTAACTGCACAAGTAGTGAGATATTTAAGGTTTTTTCCAACCTAAATGATTCTGATTCCATGATTTAATTCCTCACAGAAAGCAGGCCCAAAAATTAAATTTCAATTTAGCTTATGCAGGACCTGTCACATAAAAACTTGAGTTTCTAAGGTACTGAGAAGCCAATCTAGAATGGCACAAGCATAATTGCAGAAGATTAGTAAAAATTAATTAATTTGTATGATAAGTTACAGCATACCCTGTCAATTTGGAGGCTAATCATGTTATGGCTAATCATGCACATTTTAACCATATATTAGAGTTGCTAATCACTGCATTTTTGCAAAAGTCTGTGAGAATAGCTTTAACAATTATTTCTGGGGAGTACAGTTGCTGGAAAGAAGAAAAGTAGACATTTCTTTTAGGGAGCAATGCGACTATCTCTTGATTTACTCATTCCTGATTTTGAGCAGATATTCTATATGCAGAAGCAAAACCTCTTAATTCAGCGCTCATAAAAAGTTCCCAAGTAAACACTATGGATTCCCTTTGGACTCATGCACTGCAGGATTATTCTACTGATATGGTATCCAGGTTCATTTGGATGGCAATAAAGGTCATCTTGGACTGTCAAAGTACTCAAAAGCAGAAGAACTGTCTGCCAAGACTTATCCTAGACTGTGTTTTGCTCATATAAAATTCTCTCTATTGTCTCAGCAGCCTCAAAAGACCTGCAGCAGCGAAAACATTTCCTGTTGCAGTTCTTGCAAATAAATGAAACACAGTCATGAGACATTGCAGAAATGCTGAACAGCAAAATTCAGTGTTTTGTCAGACTATTCTTATTTTCTTACAGACCTGTGCTCTATGCCAATTAGAATCTCGTTTGCATTTAATGAGAGTTAAGTGACAAGAGCCAATATTTTTAAACATTGCTCTGTTTTACAAACTAAGAGAAATACTGCCAGCAGCTTGCATTCCACTCAGCAAACTGGTCTGGAAGAGGAGAAGAATTTGAGAGAATGGAAAATTCTTCATCATGGTTTATTTGCAAGGTATGTTCATACATATTTTCAGTAAATTTATTATGGTCTAAATTAATGAAGATCAATTTCAAAACCCTCCCTAAGAGCTTTTTTTGGTGGGTAACAAATCCAGTGAATTTGCCCATATCCATATATGTAGCTTTTTTCAGTTGTTTTATTTGTTTCCTTGTGAAGTGTTCTAAGTTGCTGTCCCAACATGTAAACCTTTTAACTTCCAACTGCTCTGATCTCTATTAGTACTGTGAGATTTTCCAAATCTTCTTAAAACAAAATCCTTTTCATTCTAGAGGTACAATACCTTTCTAATTCATTCATCTTCTCTTCTTCATCTCTGTTATCCTTCTAATAAACAACCAAAAGTTTCTGTTATTCTAGAGCTAAATTATTCTTACAGAAATGCATCCTTGAAGAAAAATATGGATAATGATATTCATCACCTTTGTAAAACACTTGAAATCTTCAGATGGAAAATATCAGATAAGTAAGTATTATCACAATAAGAATGTTTTTCATACAAACCAACAATCATAATATAAATCAGATGCATTGTCAAAAGAAGTAAACATTTATAACCTCCCAAACACATTACAGTGTTGAACATTTTAACATATCAATGGTAATTACCTGAAAAGTGGTAAGGAGAATATATGCTCAAAGAAAAATATGCTGGAAGTTCAATCATAATATAAAGAAAAAGAAAATATATTCTTGGTCGATGCTTTTCTAAACTTAGTGATTTTTTTTTTACAAAAGGAAGAAAGAATATTAATAAGAACTGCAATTATTTGTTCACTATTCTGTGTAAATCAGCAATAAGTAAAACAATCAATTAACTGAACTTTCAATGTTTATCTTTCAGTGTGACATCATTCTACCATGGGGCTAAAATATCTCCCTGTGTATAGCAATATTTATTATGACTTCGTTAAAAATATGGTTCAAAAATGTAGCTTTTTTTAGTTCTAACTTGTGCAACGTAGTGTGGAGTTATGTGGACAAGGCAATTAGTATAATGATCTCATTTCATTATACTATTCAGCTCATTAGCAATCCTTAAAATAAAAATAATAAGGAATTAATATTGACTCTAAAATACATTCTCTTTGACTAGAGATCTATCAAGATTTTTAGTCAATAATACTCTGTTATTTCATTACTCTCCTACAATTTTTTGTTAACTACAATTCAATATTTACTCTGAAAGATTTTCAACCATGTTCCTCTACTAAAATAAAATAAAACATCTTAAATACATAAAGCAATAATTGGATTAGAAAAATCTCACTGAAATATCTTGTTTTGGAAGGATGAAAGGTATTATGTCTCTGTTATGAGCTATATAACATCTGTGCTGGGAGCCCAGAAATCACTGGTGTGCTGGGCTGCACCCAGAGCCCCGTGGCAGAGAGAGAATTTCCCTCTGCCCCCTCTGCTGAGACCCCACCTGCAGGGCTGCATCCAGCTCTGGGCTCAGCACAGCAAGGACAGGGACCTGCTGGAGCCAGCCCAGAGGAGGCACCAAGGGGAGCAGAGGGATGGAGCAGCTCTGCTGGGAGGAAAGGCTGGGAGAGCTGGCATTGTTCAGCATGGAACAGAGAAGGCTCTGGGGTGACCTAATTGTGACCTTCCAGTACCTGAAGGGAACCCACGGGAAAGATGGAGAGAGACAATTTACAAGGGTCTGGAGTGACAGGACAAGGAGGAATGGCTTCAAACTGAGAGTTGTTTTAGATTGGATATCAGGAAGAAATTCTTCCCTGTGAGGGTGGTGAAGAACTGGGAACAGGTTTCCAAGAGAAGTCGTGTTTGCCCCATCCCTGGAAGTGTTGAAGACCAGATTGGATGGTTTGAATAACCTGGTCTAATGGAAGATATTCCTGCCCATGGCAAGGGGTCTGGAACTAGATAGTCTTCAAGGTCATTACCGACCCAAAATATTCTATAATTCTATGATTCTTTGATGATCATATGTTTTACTCAACATTTACTTATACATATACTGTGATGTTCAACTATTTTTTCCTAGTTTAAAATGGAATATAGAGGGGAAAAAGTCAGAGAAATCAGCTGTTAATTATTTGTCTTAGGGTGATTTTATGATGATACTCTATTGCCTGATCATCTGTCTTATGCCCACATATGGTTGCTGTAGCTTTGAGAACCAGGAGACCCCAAACTGGAGCAAGCAAAGGGCTCATCTCTGAGTAGTGGCAAGAATTGTGTGTGATGACCTGACTGTAATCCTTACTCCCTGTCTTTCTGAGCCTCTAGGGGGAGGAGGTAGAGCTTACAAAGAGGGAGAAGTGGTGGTAAGGTGTTTTTAAGATTTGGTTTACTTCTCAGTATCCTGCTCTGATTTTGTTGACAATAAATTCAATTAACATCCTCAATTAGAGTCTGTTTCGCCCATGGCAGTAACTGGTGAGTGAACTCTCCTTGTCCCAAACTCATGAACATTTTGTTATATTTTCTCTCCCTTGTGCAGACATGGAAGGCAGTGATAGAGTAGCTTTGGTGAATGGCTGAGGAACGGCCAGGGTCAAACCATCACAACACCCAACACAATAATCAAAGAACCATGGACTACAGTGAGCCAGGAGATGAGTGTGGCTGTAGTACTGCATGGACCATTCTGCCATCACCTGAGCAAGGATTGGTGATGGAGAGCAGAGTGTCCCCTGCAAGGTGACACCACAGGTCACCCCACAAGGTGACACTACAGGTCAGCTGGACAATGAGGGAGTGAGCCAGGTCTTCCAGAGATGCCAAACCCAAAATAGGGCTCCTGTTTTCCTCAGAGTGCAGCATGAAGATTTGTCCCAGGGCAATTCAGGACCACTGGTGCCTTCACAGCTCTGATATTGACTGCTGTACACATTTGTCCTACATGTTTGAAGTAACCCTTATATATAATAATTTTCCCTGTGTATAAATGCAGTTCTAAGAGATTGTTACATATGGTTCTTGTGTGTTCTGTGTTATATTTTATGTATTTTATATGAGTATGCCTCCTTATAAGTTTTGTAGGAAGTTTTTCTGCCAATAGTTTATGGTAGAGTCATCAGTTTAGAAAACGTATTATAAACAGTAAACAATAACAGTCATTGAGAAATAAAGGATATAGTTTTGGAAAATGAGTTGAATTACAGGCACATTCATGTTACTTTATCTCTCTTGGATTTATATACAGTACAATGGTGACAATGTATACACAATATGCATATGTATAGAATATACATATACAATATATCTATACAATAATATGGTGACAGTCTTACACTATATAGAATTTCTATTCTTCCATTTATTGTACAGTTGAGTACTCTATGTTCTCTATTCTAGAGGTTCCTTTGGATGGGTTCACTCTTCATTAAAGAATTAGCATGTATTTTCATTACCATTAGTGGAAACTAAAAAAAAAAAAAAGAATTCCTATTGGAGACATCTCTACTGTCATTCGAGGAGTACTTACCCTGGGTTACAATTTTACATTTTGACTTGCAGATAATTTTCAAAACACATGGGGAGCAGCACTGACATGCACTAAATGAATGTACTCTTAATGTGAGAAAATACAGGCTAATAGGAGGTTCTTTCCCAGGAAATCAAATTTCTTTCAGTGAAGATGATTTATGAAGTAGTCCATGATGAAATTTTTCAAAGAAACTATTGCAATACAGACTAATGATGTTGTTACATTAGTTGTCACATTTGAACTTAGTGTTCATCAAGCTGTATCTCAACCTAAGAAAAATTATTTCAGATTTTTGAAAATTATAGAAAAAAAATAGAAAATTACTGGTGGGTAGGACATTGAGAAATATTTTCTAACATTTGAAAAAGGTTGAAAAATTCTTGTAAGAATATGACAAGAGAATTTAAGACAGGAATAGAAATATTCTAAAATGCATTGCCTTTAGATGAAATATGTTTTATTTAACAAATAGATTAATAATAGGTAGAATAATAAATGTAACCCTGGAAAATTTTGATTGCAATAGTAATCATAGTGGTAAAATCTATGTAATTTAATGAAAACTACTAGTACTGCATTGACAGTACTTGTTACCAGCACATGACATAATATAATATTATGATTATTTGAAGAACTAAGCTTCCTTCATTAGACTTTAGGAAGAACTGATGACGTGTGAATCACCTGGAGCTATTACAGAAGTAGGAAATGCTTCCTTCTCCTCTTCCCATTCCAGAATTCTACATACTTTTAAAATATTTTCAGAATTATATACTTTTTATATCCGGAAGGACTTCAGTATTGCATTTATCAAAAACATTTTACCACTTTTTTTTTTGTCATAGAGATATCATCACCTCTTACAAATTGATCGATTTGAAACTTCACAGCAACAGTGCTCAATTCCACATCTCTTATTTGTAAGGAATCCAACTTCACATGAATGGATTCAAGTCTATAGGTATGAATTTTGCTCAGGTCTGAGATTTAATCAATGCCTTTAATGTACTAGCAGGAATTCAAATAAAACTGTAGGAAAGAGTGTCCTTCCTATATTTTTTCATTTAATTAAGTTCAATTACATTTTTATAGTCAAAAGAGAACTCAGGCTGAGGTTGTTAAGTGATAATAAACATTAAAATAGAAGAATTTTAAGCATTTTGGAAGGCAGATATTTGAATGATATATGGAATTGCTGTTTAGAGTTTATTTTTAATATTTTTTTGCTGAAGATAAATCTGAGACTTTATCAGCTTCATAGAAATAATGTATCAAGGGACATACTGGAAGAAGGTGGCAAATATTTGGTAAATTAATTCAAACCCAGCATTCTCTTTTCCCAGAAGAAGCTAGAGTAATAAAGAAACTACAAAAGTTTCCAATTTTCATTGACTGAAAGAATTGAAGAGCAGATTTCAAATATATATATATATATATACATATATGTGTGCAGTGAGGGTGCTCCACACTAGAAGCTGTCTTTAAATCAGTTCTGCTGAAGCTGTATCACATCCTTGTTTGCCTCAAGGCCCAATCGTGTACAGATTGCTGCACATAAATGCATACTTTAGATATTCCCTCAGGAACTGATGTCTGTCATATGTGTTCTACAAGACCCTTTATTCAAAAAGATTGTAAAAGCAGCTTTATCAAACCTTCCTTAAACATAGCTTTGAAAGCTGAGTTCCTCTTTCATTGGTTGTCATATGGCAAAGATGCATTTTAAGAAAATGCTCTGGTGAAATAAAGGTTAGCTTGCATGTAACTACCAAGATGAAGTTGAATATTTTAAATAGTTTGTTATTTACATTTTTCACTTTATGTCAAATCATCTGGAATGTAAACTTTTTACCTCCAGAATCAGTTTTCAAAATAATGCTGCATTTTTGGTATCTCTCTAACCAAGATTACCTCAAGGTAGGAAATCTGTGATAGCAGAAAAATAAATTATTTTGTCTTTATAAAGAAAAAAAACATTATCAATATGAATATTGATTGTCATTTATTCCACATTTCTAGGGCTTTGTATAACAGTTAAGTTAATATTAACATTTAAAAAACATCTTTTAACAACCAATCAATATTTGAATCACCGCAATATCCTTCAACTCTCTATAATTTATTTTATTAGAACTGCCATTTTTTCTCCAAACTATATTTTATTATTTAATAATTAATGGTGATTATCAGAGGAGAGATCT
Source organism: Pogonocichla stellata (assembly GCA_026546895.1). Taxonomy (NCBI): domain Eukaryota; kingdom Metazoa; phylum Chordata; class Aves; order Passeriformes; family Muscicapidae; genus Pogonocichla; species Pogonocichla stellata. The sequence goes on along the minus strand of JAOTQZ010000001.1, from coordinate 100,771,298 downwards.
TGCACCAGACTAAATCAGACCAAAGAAACTTCACTGAATATATCTATTATTACTTAAAAACATAATTTAAAGTATATTTAAGAATATATATATCCTCTTAAACAAAGGTGCATGCACACCCATTCTATCCATGGTTATCTTTAATGGTAAAGAATAATTGCTTTTGTTCTAATGTTTGTGTGACAGTTGCATGTTCAAACCTCATGTGACCCTTATTGGTATTTGGCCTTTCACAAATTTCGAAAAGGAAAGGGACTCTTGGAATACTTTCACATCACATTTCATAGGTTTTTCTCTCTACTGTTAGTGTACTCTTCATTTAAATGTGAGGGTATCAAATCTGTTTCTAAGCATTACAAAAAAATTATATGAAGACAAAAAAGCCTGATTCAATTGTACAATAAAGAAACAATTTTCTGCTGAACTGCACTTCTCTATGAACTTCAAGACACACTTTAAAATTCCAGGGAAAAGAACTATTTTGCATGAAAGCTATCACCTTAGAATCTACCATTTTCCCTTGGGGTTAATTTATTTCTGGATGTTCCTAGTTTTGTTAGGGTCTTTTCGTTTTGGTTTGGTTTTTTGGTCAGTTTTGGTTGGTTGGTTGGTTGGTTGGTTGGTTGGTTGGTTGGTTTTCATTCTCACATCATAGCTCTGTGTTATTACCATATATTTTTCCAGAGATTAGAGGATTTCCTTGTAGTATGATTCATCAATGTTTTACACTGGAACATCACATTTGGGAAACTTGTAAAGATTTCTATGAATTCACTTCCCCATGGCAACTTCTTTTTAATTATTGGCAATCTTGATATCTTGAAAATCAATAGCTGCACATAGCAATAAAATAACAAAAGAGAGTCTCCAAAATATGAGAAGGAGTTTGTTGCAGTTTTTTCATATATGGGCAAAAATTTGCCTCAGACTTCTTTGAGACTGAAAAAAGAAGAACCTGGGCACCAAGGAAGCTCCTTCCTTGATATCAGCTGTGTAGGTTTTGAGAGCTCACACAAATAAATTAACTGTATATCTATGTGTGTATATGTATATGTGTTTATGCAACATTTTTCCTTCAATTTAAGTGCAGCTGAACCTCAAGAAGCAGAAAAAACCCTGTTTTAATATTGCATAAAAAATCTAGGTGCTGTTGAGGGATTACACATCTGATTTATAGATCACAATTTGGCAAGGACTGATTATGATTCTTGCAGTAGGTTCACCCTCTCTCTAAGGCTGTAATAGATAATCCTGTTCTGCTTTTGCTTTAATTAATTAGCTTAAAATTATTAAACAAATAACCTGCTTGCAGTTATGTATCTGTTTCAAATAGAGCAAATGACCCAACACAAAATATGTTTTGAATGTAATAATTTGAAAAAGGAATATAAAAATAATCAGTTTCCAAAATATTTGGACCTAAGTTAGATGCAAGTGGACTGAAATTGCTGTATCCAGGGATCATTGAAATGATTACTTGATTAAATATGCAGATATTGCTTTGCCCAACTAGCTAATTAACCAGACATTATAAATCAGAAATTCCATCTAAGTTTTATACAGCAAAGGTTGAAGAAAGATGCAATGTTAAGTTCAAAGATTGCTAGACCTCATTTGTTACGGAGGTGCAAAACTCCATATGGCGAATATCTGCAGAAAGTTGCTTCTGAAATGTGATCCACTCTATAATATAAACTGTCAATTTCTTGATATTGTCCATCATAAATTCCCATCCCATCCATTCCCACAAAAAAAGTTGTTATTCTTTTTTTTCAACTGATTCTGATCAGTAAGAGAACTGATATTTGAAAGCGATTTGAAATAAATTATGTCCCTTGATAAACTGATAGATATAGGCTATTACTATGATGATAATTCTGATAATTTCTGTTTTGTAGAAACAAATTGCAAACAAAGGGGCCATGTACAGGTGAATAAAGCAGCTGTGGAACTGCCACTGTCTGCTACCTGGCACTTCTACCTTGTAATTCAAATTGAAGAAATGAGTTTTCACCTAGAGTCTCTGAATGCAACCCTCATTCAGAGAGTATCTCAGTCAAATGTTTTATTCAGAGTCCAACAACACTGTATTTAAAATGAAGTTTTAAAATACAATACTTCTTAGCAAAAGGTGTTTCTGACTTTTTTTTCACTCAACCTTTTAGGATATGACCTTTTGCCATTGAAATAGGCAAGACTTATTTCAATAAAAAATCTTTTCATTCTGGAAGCTTAATGTCATGAGGTTTGGAACTAGATGATCTTTAAGGTCCTTTCCAACCCAAAACATTCTATGATTCTCTGACTGATTCCTTTTTCTTCTAGCATTTCTAAATATCTATTATCATTTATCGGAAATTAGAAACAACCCCCAAAGCCTGAAATCTATACAACTATTATAAAGTAGGTATGGATGTTGATTCTCCTCTTAAAATGTTGTAACTAGGTATACACAATTATCTTAATTTTAGTGGCAGGTGTTTAATGCCACATAAAAGAAATTACCAAGTTAACTTCAAAAAGACTAGTAACAGTTTCAAAAATTGCTTCTCAGTGAAGACAAATAATTATAAATTTTAGGAAGCATCCTGTTGAATTGACACAATTGTAATGACATCTCTGTAGGTGGCTCATATCTTGCTCTGTTTTATAAGCTGCTTGGAGCATAATGACAGCATTTGCACAATAGGCCTACGCAAGGGTGAGGCAGCATAATTGCAGCAGCAGTGAAGCATGAATACAGACTAATTAACAAAATTGGAACTGCTACACTCATACTCACATTTCATCTATCTTATTTCATTTACTTTTACACGCTTTTGTGGTCACAGAATTGCTGTGTTTGTTGTTGGAATATTGCAGATAGTATTGTCCATTTGCTGCCTCCATCTTCCTGTTTTCTCAGAATATATCAGTTGTACAAGCAGAACTCCATTCACTGAGGATTCTCCTCTAATCTTTCACTTAAGATCGTGGCATGGGCATGCCCTATGCCCCCTTGCATATGCAGTATATGTTGTTATGAATATGGACGTATACACACCCATACCCATATGCACACACACCCAAATTCCCACATACATCTAAGGACCCTGCACGAAAAATCTAGAGAAAGACTATTTACAAGAGTGTATTTACAGGACAAGAGGCAATGGCTTCAAACTGAAAGAGAGCAGATTTAGACCTGGTATTTAGAAAAACTTCTTCCCTGTGAGGGTGGTGAGGCCCTGGCACAGTTTGCTCATAGAAATTTTGGCTGCCCCATCCTTAGAAGTGTTCAACCAGGTTGGATGGGGCTCTGAGCAACCTGTAAAAGGTATTCTTGCCTATAGTAGGGGAGTTGAAACTAGATGATTTTCCTTTCCAACCTAAGCCATTTTATAATTCTATGTTTATCCCTTTTCTATGGTTTTTCTTTGGCCTAGAGCTACTATAAAGCCCATGTTTGTATATATATATATAAAAATATATATATATGCACAAGAACACTTACATGA
>JAOTQZ010000001.1:100703770-100757477 GCA_026546895.1 Pogonocichla stellata | reverse complement strand
CCCATGGATCCCATGGGCTGTGGGTGGATCTGTCCATCCCCATGGATCCCCATGGGCTTCAGGGCACAGCTGCTTCACCATGGTCTCACCACAGTCTGCAGAGGAATTTTGGCTCTGACACCTGGAGCACCTCCTGCCCCTCCTTCTGCACTGACCTTGGTGTCTCTGTGTTGTTTTCCTCACATGCTCTCTCCTCCTCCTCTTCTCTGACTAGAAGCAGAAACCTGTGACTTTGTTTGATTTTCTTCTTAAATATGTCATCACAGGGGCGTTACCAGCCTCTCTTTGGCCCAGTTTTGGCCAGCACCATGTCCATCTTTAGAGCCATCAAGAATTGGCTCTGCTGGACATGGTGGGAAGCTCCCAGCAGCTTCTCACAGGACCCATCTTAATTGCCCCCCTGCTACCAAAAAACAGGCTGTACAAAACCAATACAAAGAGAAAGAAAAATATAGAATCAATTCTGAAGTAAATGTTCTGTTTAAAAAAAAAAAAATAAAATTACCATGTCTTCATAATGTCCTTCTAAAGTTAGAGACAATATTGTGGTAGATATCTGACTTCTATATAGAAAGATTGTATGCAAAAATTTTATTTAAAAATGCAATATCCATTTCTTACAGTTCTTTTACGTTAACTGAAAAGGTCTGTGTTTAGCTCCTTAATGATCCTGTATTTGCATTTATCTTTTAATACTTTATCACTTCCAGAGCTTTGCTGAAAATTCATTTATTCTAAATCCAAAACCTCTGCTACTCCTAATGCTTAGAAGCAATTACACAAACGTGGGACCCAATGGCTGCTAAGGAGATTACACATGAGAACTACTTAAAAGCATGATAAAGTACTCTGTCACTACCCAGGGATCCACATGTTGCTGCATAGACATTGAAGAGGGGAAGGATCTAACCACTCTTGCAGTGATGCAAATGGCAGAAATACTGACTGAAAAAGCATATAAAAACTAGCCTTCCCAATTTAGAAATGAGCCTCCCAAGCTAACTCATATTGTTTAGAGGGCTAGGCTCTGCTGGAAGTGCCTGACTGGGAAGCATTGATAAGTTGCTGTCAGCTGTTTCAGATAAGAAATGATGTTATGGTGGACTTTTTCTTTGGCTTCCTTCAACAGTCCACCAAAATGAGAACACATACAGAGGCAATTAGTTATTTTCTTTCTTTTTTTTTTCTTTTCTTTTTTTTTTTTTTTTTTAAAACTCTTTCTCTGGTAAGCTTATGATGTGGCAATCAGAAAGTGAGTCAGTAGATTCTTAGCTAATTAAAAAATGGATAACAGTCAAACAAATTCAATAGCTTAGAGATAAGCAGACTCAGCTGAGAAAAAGTCTGAGGAAATGAGCTCTAAAGAAAAATATAAGAAGGTGATGTTTTATGGTTCCACACTGAAAGCTACATCAGTAAAAACTACATTGCAATTCCATTACTTGTTTCCATGACAAGGCTTATAATGAGAAAAGCAAATGTTAAACATGAATCAATTTTCATGGTGAGGAAGAAACAAACTTTATTTATTCCCCTAGCTTTCTTGCTGTTTTCTTGGATGGCACACAGTCACTCAGGAATTTCAACTTAACTCTATGGTCCAGCTTGTGTGAAGCTGAGTACAAACATTTGCAGGATCCAGAGACAAAAGTCATGTGCAAAATAATTGGGGAAAAAAACAAACGAGTGTAGATATGTAAATCAGTTTCATAAGTAAGGAGTTCATATGGGATTTTTGAAAAGAAATTTTTTTTGAAGGGAAGGTCTTTTATCCCAGATTTTTGTGGTAGTTTCCTAATTCTAATAAGACTTTAAAACCTGACAGTGGAATATGACTACTATGGATTCTGTATGTTATTTCAAAATGTTTTCATTATTTTAAATATGTTTCATATTAATGAATTTGCAAATCAAAGCAGTAATGAAGTGCAAGTTACAGAACTAGCTCGGGTTTTTTTTCATTTACCTGTGTGGGGATGATGGATAGCCTTATTTCTTTTGACTTTGTTGTTCACTGAGTCTTTGAATAAATGCTGAAGACTATAATAAATTCACATCATATTTGCAGAACCTCTGTCTGTGACTGAAGGTCATTTGATAGGAGACTACCAACCATTTCCAGAAAGGCACTCTTCATCTCAGCTGTCTGTATGCCAATTAAACTGTAATTTATCAATTAGTTTATGTGGAATATGGATCCTTCCTAAACAAACATCTGATATATGGCTTTATTGAAGGATTCAGTTCACATTGCAGAAATATGTTTCACAGTTTACATTCTGCCTTTCTTTGGTTTGCCATTGCATTAACCTCTTAGTCTTATCAGCGAGCATTAAAACTTTTGCATCCATTAATATCAAATAAAACCATTTGTCCTCCACTGTGAAGGAATAATGCAGGATGACCTTGAATTCATGTACTGACTACCTTCTTAAGCAGCCAGAAGTCTGGATTATTCATTATATATACAGAAATATACTTATTTATGAAATCCTGATATGATATCTGATGCTACACTGTACTGTGGAAGCTTTTACCTTGCTCTAATTTTAAGATATAATCCTTTATTGAAACTATTGAAATTCCAAGGAAATGAAAATCAGATCTAAGAATAAAAGAATCTCTTAAAACATTAAGCAATTATAAAATAAAACTATTGCAATATACAAAAGGATCTAAACAAACCCAGATAAGCTGAGGCAAACAATATGTTCACCAGCTGGATCATTTACCCCTTAAAAAAATCAAGAAAATACTCTTAGAAGTATGGAATCTTCAGTGCTCACACATTCATCAATCTCAGCACAAAACATTTCTTACTGGGCATGCATTAACCTTTTTTATTGAAAGTTCCTAAATACATGGTATTCCAGAGGTGAAATGAAGTGGATTTTCTAATTTTAGATAGTGTATCTGGTCATAGGAAGACATGCATGTGGAGTGTGATAAAAAGGAGGATTTTAACTGCTTTACACATAAGAACTGCAATCATGATCTTGGAGATCTCAATACTACATACAATCTTGGCATGAGGTTCTGGAAGGTGAGGAATACGACTTGGAAAGATCTATACATTATGACTCTTTCTCTTCATAATTTTAAAAGTCCCAAAGACATCTGTACCTGATTTATAGTGCTGTTGAAAGTGAGATTTCTACACTGTTCTTGGATTGGTTCTCTTTGGAACCAGAAAAGGACATACTAAAATCCATTTAATAGAAACAAAGCACTGCTGAAACTTTTTGACTCATTTCCATGCAGTATTGAAGGGCTGGAAATGAAAATAAATAAGCAAACAAATAAATAAAATTTAGTCACCTCTAATCAATTTACTTGCACATTGGTTTTAAGGACATATCACATGGACACAGAATAGTTTGAATTGAAAGGGACCTTTCAAAGGTCAGCCAAATCCTCTGCAATGAGCAGGGACACCTTCAACTCAGGTTCCTCAGGACTCCTGTCCAACCTGACCTGCAATGTTCCCAGGAATGGGGCAACTACCTCTCTGGGCAGCTGGTTCCAAGTGTTTCACCACCCTCATGGTAGAAAATGTTTTCCTTACAGCTAATCCAAATTAATCCTCCATCAGTTCAAAGCTACCACCTCCACAATCACAACAGGCCTGCTGAAATGTTTGTCCTCATCTTTCTATAGGCTTACTTCAGGAACTGGAAGGCAACCAAAAATGTCCCTGAAGCCTTCTCTTCTCCAGGCTGAACAACCCCAACACTCTCAGCCTCTCCTTGTAGGAGAGGTGCTCCAGGCCTCCCACCATCTGTATCACTCAATTCTGGACTCCAAGAGGTTGATGTGCTTCCTGTGTTTGGGACCTCAGGGCTGGATGTGGCACTGCTGGGAACTGGGAAATGCCTAAATACAATAATAAAAATAAATCCTGCTTATTAAGCCCACCCACGACTTTCCATTTAACTTTAACTTTCCATTCAGCTATTGCAAAGAAGGAAGTTTGGAAGACTTGTTATGACACAACTGTTAAACCAGGACATTTTGTTTACAAATACAGCAAAGAAATCTAGAAATCTCTATAATTTTCTGTAATTCCCTCATTCTGATGCAATTTTCTAACAAATTTTGGAGTGTATTTCTCACCATTTTTTTTAAAAAACATTATTGATACAGGTGCTTACAGTTGCAATATTGATATTTTTCTATGTAAAGTTAAAATTATGGATAAGATCTTCCAGCCCATTCATTTCTACCAGATCACTCTTGACACATAAAACTTTAATGATGTTTCATATGAGAAATGGCTGCAAAGACCAGCTAACCTTGCCGCAAGGAGTATTTTCTCTTGGGATTTTTTTTTTTTTCAAATTATTCTGGAACATTTTCTTGGCCTCTTTGTTTTCATTTTGCTCAAAGAGTTTTTTGTTCCAACTGAACACATTTCCATAGAAGTATCTTTCTTCTGGGAAAGAAAGAAGGGTAAGGGGAACCTGGGTTTTGGCTGTGGTGATCAGTTGTCTTACTTTTTTCCTTTTCTACTTCCTCATATGTGGAAAATAATAACAAGGTAGAAAAAAGCAAGAAAATATTTTGTTTATTCTTCTAACAATAAAGCTTGTCCTCTCCTCTGTAGCTCTAGTAAATAAATAAAGATGCAAAAAATAAACCTCAGGCAGCTTTAGTCAAGACTGTCTCCAATTGAATTTTTGCCTCAATTGTTGCAACTGCTGCAGCCTTCCTGTGCTTCTCAACCTGTGAAAAAAGACTGTAAAAGTTAGGAAAATTGAATCACTTAGATGAGGGTTTCTGTTCATTCCATTAGTAGTTTTCTCTGGGAACAACCAACATACCTAGGAAGAACAGTAAGGAATAATTTCACAAATAATACATTTTTCACATATATTTTTTATCACACTGAAATTATCATCCTAAAGCACATGAATAAACCTGATGACGATCCAAAGGATTGATCCAGCACTGGAGACATGAAATGCATGTTTCCACATCCTCCATGGCAGTTTATTTCTCATCTGTACCACTCTCAGTGATAATAGAGTTCCATCAGGGGATTACTGAACATAGGAGTGTTTTTTGTAGGGTCAGGATACAATGAACTGAAGTCTGAACAATTTATTTGAGCAGCTGTTGCAATGTAAAAAAAAAAATTATAAAGTGATTTCTTCCTTTTTTAAGGAAAATATGAAAGGAAACAGATTGCTTTATTTTAAGCTAAGAAGATAAGTAAATTACTTATAAATCAACCAGATAATATTTTTTGTTTCTTACGCTTATTTGTACTTGTTGTTATTCAGATGAAAATTGGAAGTGGCTCCAAGCTGTCTCAAAACTTTAGGTATTCAATTTTAAGTTATTTCTCATTTCCTTATCACTGAACTTCGAGTGAAAGCCTACTCTCCAGTTTTAAAAATCTGGTAAATAATAAAAATCAGAGAAGAAAACAAAAAAATAAAAATGGAAATTTTATGTGGGTCTCATAGGGAACTATGAGAATTCTTGGCAATAAAAATGTGTCTATTTGAGAATTCACATGTATAGGTAATTTACTTTTAACCTTCTTTCTAAGTTTCCTGATTAAAATTTCACTTAAAATGCATAATTTCTACTTAATTCTTTTTCTGAAGATAACAATAAGTAATTCTGGCACCAAGTTACAGCAATTGTATAAGCTTAAATAATACTTAAGTATTACTGCTTGCATATTTTTTCCTAGGGTTCCTGTTTAATCAAAACCTTTTAAAATAATTGTGTGTTTAAGTACATTTTCATAGAGATGTTCTTGGCAAAATAAGCAAAAAATATATCAAAATATCTTTGTGCAGAGATTAATTTTAAGTTACCCAAACTCAAGGAGATTTCTACATTTAAAGAGTTCCTAGGCAAGTAGTCAATGTATTTGTATTTAAGGTATTGTGTATTTGTGAAGGATATGTAAGAGTTATCAGGAATGGCTGGCCACAGAAGAGGTTGAATGGATCTCAAAAGGGCGGTGCAAGGGCAGGATCAGACCCAGAATATACTGCATGATTTGCCATCATTATTCTAACAGCTCTCCCAATCAGCTGCCGACCTTACCCTGAGTCAAGGGGTTTTATGCAGTCATCCATTATATGATAATTTTCCAACTCTCACTTTACCAGAGGACTGGAATTTTCTAGTCTCAGCTTCTTCAGTACTTTTCATCACTCCACTATAATATCATACACTGACACTATTTCTAGAAATCATCATAAATGTTATAAGGTTCTTTCCTTCTCTATGCCTTTCTTTCACTGAGATTTTTTTTCACTTGTCAACAAGAACAACAATAAGAAGTTAAATTTCAGTTACAATTCCATTAGGGGAAACATGACTAAGTGTATAAGAATTTTTTAAAAATTGCAGCGCAAAAATAATTTTATTACTTAAATATATGTATGTAATAGTAATTAGTTATCAACTTATATTCTTTGGAAGTTATAAATATTAATACAAAATTTTGGGAAATAAGTAATTGCTGTTTGTTTAAAATTATTGCTTTCATTCACATGATACTTTTTTGTTTAATTTATAGTTGAAAAAAAGGAGACCCATGTAGACTTGTTCACTGCATGGTGGGCAAATTAATACAAGAGAATAGATTAATAGATCTGGATGTTTAGAACTACTGGATGTTATTTTGGTTACAGCAGGTGCTTCCTAAGCAACTTCCAGGAATCATTTTGTGGCAATCACAAGCTGATGAGTGATTCCCTGTACAGCTTGATATTCTGATGTCAATTTGCTTCAGTTGCAATTGTGAGCAGCATTTATCTGGGAGCTTGGGCTCATGAGGGGTCTCAGCTTTATTTTATGCAAAACAGATTTCTCCCAGCATCACAGTGAGGTCAGCAATGAATATATGCATAGACTCCTGAAATTAGTGTTAAAGGTTGTGTATGAGCAGGAAGCCTCTGTTACATGAATCTTGTTATTGCAGCTTGAGTCAAGGAAAAATCCACTAAGGGGTTTCTGCAGCACTCTCATTGAGGAGAATATTTTGGCATATATTTATTGAAGTCAGCTATAGATATTTTATTTAGGATTTTAACAGCGCATTACTAAGTTTCAATTTTGGACACTGACTAATGATTCTGATTTTTTTGAATACAGTGTGTCATATATAATGCTTCAGTTTGCTTTGACCTCAACTGTCTTGTCACAAGGGGTGATTTATAAATATTCTATGGCACTCTATAACAAAATAGATCTGCATAATTTCTGAGACATTGAGCTACCTAGGATAATTTGAGACATTTATTAAAGAAAGGCTTCTCCATTTATAGGTGTTTTATAATTCATTTTTCTTCTTATGACAGAGAATTTCCTTATTGAAAACCCTATATGTTCTATAATAAAGGTTCTGTTGAACACTGAAAAATAACCCTACGGCAAAGATAGGTCCCTAAGGTCAGATCTCTTCCATAGATGTAGGTCATTGTTTCTCATAAAAGAGAATAATTTCTAGAATTTTATTTGATTTTAGAAATTAAAGAAAAACTCTGTGGTGTGTTTTAGTTCGCAATCTTTCTCCTTCACATGGACCAATGCTTTACTTGTATAAAAAGATGTAAACATTTTAAAGAAAAAAAATGCGTTATCCGCAAAAACACCAGGGAAAATCTTTGGCTCTATTTTCAAAGAATATTGAGTTTTTGTCATTGCTTCTGAGCGTAATTGAGGCATGTCCTACATTCAGGTTCTGGCGAACCCAATATTACACCTTAATTTTAAAACATCTGTAGATAATACATGGGCAGCTACTGGAATGAGCAGCACAGTTTGTTTGCTTGTGCTCATCTGTGACACCAGTGGTTGTAATTCCTGCTTCAGAATCCTCAGAGATGTGGGGAGGGAGGAGGAAAAGAAGAGCAAGAAAATGCATTCATAGATTTCTGAGGTTTGTTGAGGCTATTAGAATGTTATTAAAACAATGAACGTCACCATCACCTACAGCATACTTCTGCTTTGTTTTGTAAAACCCTCAAAATTTTTTACAAGAGTGAGACAGTTTTACTTCTTACACAGATTTCTCATAACAATATTCCAATATTGTAAAAGGAATTAAAAATTACAGCAAATAGACACAGATTCTGGCTCAAAGGGATGATGTACATTGAGATCCAATAAGCTTGATGCAGGGTTGCTGCATTTATGGTTTTGTGCATTTCTTTTTCTTAGTATAAACCCAGTGAAAAGTATATCAGTGGTGCTTACTAGTTCTTTTATTTCCAAGATAAAGGCTAGAACTGCACTACCATAATTAGATACTAGGCTTATTTTATTAAAAATGTAAACAAAAAACCCCACTGCTAAAAACAAATCAGGAATAAAACTCTATATAATAACTATCAAACATTAGAAAGTGAACTGTTGGTCTGTAACATAAATAGTACATTCTGACAACAAACAGCCTGAGCAAATATTTTCACATTCCATATTCACCAAAGCAAAATCGTTAATTTCATCCTCCTTGAATTCAATTGCAAAAGATTAAATAAAATGAAAATATTAGACTGGTCTAGCTCCAGACTTCCTGCTATTTTAGTCAACTGGCCAAAAGCAGGAAAAAGGAAAATGCTTGCTTATTTTCCCTGTTACATATATTGACTTATTTTTCTAGGTGGAACTTGGTAAAATCTGAAGGTCTAGGTTAAATCAATATTGATTTTCTAAGCAAGGGACAGAAAGCTTTCATAGGCAGGAAAGCATCAGCATTTTACTTCTAACTCAATAAACTGGAGATCAAGTTCAAATAGGGTGAGAAATTGAATATTTAGTTTATTGTATATAATGAATAAGAAAGATTGGTGAGACTAGTTGTTTAAAGCCACTACATGTGACATTGGAATAACAGTATAAAAAATTAAGTAGTTTTTATTTGCATATTTTCATTGATTGTTTCTGACCTCTCCAGAGATTAGTTTTTCCTCCATATATTCTTTTAAAGGAAACATATGGGTAAGTGCTTGCTGAGCACCACTATCATCCCACTAAGAAAACAGGAATGACCAAGGTCAAGAACCAGTGTGGGACCACTGAAGGCGAAGTCACAATGTTCTGTGCCAGCAAAATCAATTTTCTTTGGAGTTCAGTACAATAGTGAGTGCCAACACCTTGTAGGAGAAGGTCAGTGTGGTTGCTTCAGCACAGGTGGTCACCCAGAGGTTTTAACACCCCATCCTCCCCACAAGGCTGCAATCAAATTCTGTCTGCTTCCAGACTTTCAGAGCTCCTATCCCAACAGTGCAGATCTCACTCTAGCATGGGAAGAGCCACTTTCATCTCAAATGTGCAAAAGAACTTGTGAGAAGAAAAAAACAAAGAGAATAACTTGTGCAAGCAGTACAACGTGTTTCAAAGCACGGCCAATCTACTATCAACAAAATCTTTAAACTAAAAATATTAATGCTGAAATCCCAAGAGAGGAGCTCAGCAGATGTTGGGTGTCTGAGTGCTCATAACATAATAATAAAAACATGCACTATAAAACAATATCTGCTTTGTATTAATACACATTATTTTAATTTCCAGTATGCCAGTCTATTAATTTAGAGATATATAGCAAAGAATAAAGCTAGCCAGGTGAAGAAATACTAAGCAGCTTCTGAAGGAACTTATGCTAGTAGTTTTCTCCACAACATCAAATTGTTGTACTGGAAAATCTCTTTCAAGATAGGACACAATTTTATATCATGCATAATACCCAAGTTCCAGCAATACATAAAAATCACAGAAAATTTTCTACAAGAAAATCCATTTGATCAAATTTGGAGCCTGATCTTTCTGGCAAATGATAAAAAATAAAAGAAAATATATTTTACATGAGTGTTAATTCTCATGTATTAAATAATCATGTATTAAATAAGTTGTTTTAAGTGATTTTAAATTGCTTTCTCCTAGATAGTCTTCCTCCTCTTTTAAAAAGCTCTCCAGCAGTTCTTAAATTAGTTCACCTCTATTTAATTTTTGACTACACTTTCCATCATGATGAATAAATTCTGTTTCCAAAGACAACATTTTTCTTTGCATAGAATTCATGTTAAAAGAATTCAGTTTTCTAACCGAACATCATATCTTATCTACTTGCTTCAGTGTTCACTTAAGATTTAGTTTCCTCAGATGACTTAGCTCCTCTAAATCAGAACATAAATTCTTTCTAAAATTTGGGATGTTTAACTGCTGCAGTAAAATATTGATTTAGGTAGTTCTGTTTACTCTACAGAGGTTGTTAAGATTTAAAATGGTTTTCCATATTACACTCAAGAAAAAAAATCTAAAATATTTTGAAGACAATGTTACAATGGTATCAGAAAATAAGAAAATACTTCAGAATAAAGTTTTTCAGGATAAACATGATTTTATGGCTGTGAGTTTTTATTCCAAAAAGACAAGTGTAAACAGTCAGTACTTTTTATTTTCCACTCTTGCTCTTCTGTGAGAAGGCAAGCATGAATCAAATCCCATTTTATAATTTATTAGTCTGTCTGCATTTTGTTTAACATAACCTCCTGGCATCCCTTTTTGCCTAGGTTTTTGTTTGTTAAGGTTCTGTAAGTATTTACTTATTGTGACCTATTACACATTTTGACATCCTGTATGCATCCGCTTTGGGTTGCAAAAGTGTTAACTAGCAATTCTTTCGTGCTGAATTTTTTGGCATGCTGGTATGAACAGGTGGGACTCATGTGAGGAAATTTGGAGTTTAAAAGGATATTCTTTCCAACAGAAAAAAGCCTCCTGTGGAGTTGTAGGCTGCCAAGTAACTGAAGTGGCATTTGTTGCCTAGTTAGATGTCATATCACCTTGTGGCTAGGAATAATGCCATCTAAGCAGATGGTTATAATGCAAATTGATAGCCAATGTTTGTGTATTTACAACTACTAGTTGAAGATGTTGAAGATTTCATATTTTAGCCAGGAGTATCCATCCATCCAATGCTTTCATGCATAAAGATTAACAGGATAAGGTTTCCCCTACACTTCATCTCACAGCTACTCTGAACTACTCTGAATTAATCTTTTTTCTGCCATGTCCTTTTTCACAGCAAATGTTATCCAATGCATTCCTGCTAGACACACCACATATCAATAAAACATGTCGACTATATTCAGAAAAAAACTGGCCTTCCCTGGAGTAATTCTTTGAATAATAGATGTAAGAGAGTTCATGACAAGCAAATAAAATAATCACAGTCCTGAGTTTGCTCACAAGGGATGGAGCTTAGAGCCATGGGAACAGGGCTAAATTGCCATTCTATACGACCCAAATGATCTCTCTAGGGCATGGCTTTGGAGAAAGAAGAAAGGACCATACCCCTGGAAGTCTGTAATTTTGTTCTGTGTCTTCTTTAGGGGAACTTGCCAGTACCAGCAAGTCATCTTTTTGATCACTGAGGGGGTGTCAGTGTGGACTCTGTCCTTCTCCCACTGCCACCTGTCCCTTCCTGTCCCCTCAGGAAGAAAATAACTGCACACAGCAAACACAGCTGGGCAGCTGTGGGAAGAGGAGCAGTGAGGAAACCAAGCCCATGCTGAGTGGAGAGCAGTGCTGGTGCTGCAAGCAGCCCCATGGAATCTAGTCCAGCATGTGAGAGATGAGCTAATATTTTACTGCAGCCAAAAGGTTATTCAGTGGAAGAATGAAAGTTGTTGGTTTTGTTTTCCATGTGTTGTTATCTATGGTCTGGATTTGTTCTAGTTAATCTGTTGAATGTTGCTGTGAGCTGGGAGAGGCACATGGTTGAAGATTTGACCAAAAAGGAAATAAGATGAGAGGGGAGGGGACAAAAAAGCAGGCAGTGGAGAGAGAATGTAGGTTCTTGAGTACTCATCCAATGGGAAAAGGGACAGGGACCAGCCCTGGCTGGGAAAGAGTATAAAATGCAGCCATTTTTTTGGAGGGTGTATGTATGTTCAACTCTGGGAGGAGGGAGACACACACCCAGCTCAGTTGAATCCTTACAAATAAACAGTTTTCTTTTGCTCTCAAGATTTTGTCCCCATTTAATTGTATCTAAAATCTTGTTCATTTCTAGAGGCAGAATGAGGGGAGCTGTCCATACAGTGGCACCACGTGGAATTTGACGCAGTAGAGTGGAGCAGTCTGATGCAGTCACGTGACAGAATTGAACCAGCAGAGTGGAGTGGTCCCATGTGGCCAACCCAGCTTTACTGGGGTTTGTCTGTCATCATTTCTTTTTTGTTGCCTCAGGCTTGGGGAGAGGAAACCCTAGCCATGGGAGTGTCTGCCATCCTGCCTTTGCCTTGGCAGCCACACAGAATTAAGTCAAGGTGGTGAACACTTTTGTGTGCAAAGTGCCTTCTCTTTTTGTATACTTGTGTTATTAACATTTCTGTCATTGCAACACTTTTCTTATTCCATTGCTATTTACTTTCAGTAAATTGTTATCTCAAACCATAGTCTTTGCCTTTTTTCCCCTCTGAAGAGAGTAGAAGGAGGGGGAGTGGCTTATTTGGAGTTTAATTTCCAGATGTTGTTAAACCATCAGTGGTTTATCTTAGATTTCCACAAGATGCTCATAAATTAAGCAAGAACACAAACTATTCACAGAGAACATTCTAATGTAATGAAATTTCAATACATTGGAATGTCACAAGTAAGAACTACAGAAGAAAGTAGCAACAATATAATCAGTCATGCATTTAAGGGGACCATGTTTCAAAAATTAGGTCATATTATTTTTCTGACAAGTCTTGGTGGTGCATGTCTGCTTGTACTAATATTCATTTTTATCTCATAACTCAGTCATTAGTGAGTTCATGTTATTCAGAAAGATTTAAATATTAAAGGAAAGCTACTGAAGACATGGAGATCTGAAAGGCAGGTCCAGGAGCCCATGGAATGACTTTTGAGCTTCACAGACCAATATAAATATTTTGTAATACATAAGAAATTACTTTATTTGGCAGCTCTTCACAGAATGAAGTATAACTAATGTTACTGATATTTGAAGAGAAGGGAAGAAATATAGGAGGAAAACAAAATATGATCAAGAAAGGCATCACATTCTTGTGTTTGCACTCAAAAGCATGAAAGAATGCTAAAAGGAGTCATAAAAAACCCAGGAAAAAATAGCTCTATAACTTAAAAAAACAAATAAACAACAACAACAACAAAAAAACCCAAACTAAAACAAAACAAAAAACAGACCACCAAAAAACAGTGAAAAACAACCAAACCCAAAAAACCCCTACATTTAAAATTGTGGACAAGAGTGCCATTAGCATCATTGACATTGGATTCAATAAGTCCATTAATATTACTTGGATAAGCATCAAAAGGATCGAAACTAAAGTGCATAGATCTACAATTTGTTAGCAGGTGAAAAAAGGAAGGAAATTTTAGGATGCAGTAGGCTTTGCTAACAGCAGTGAAGAAAGGAAAAGACAAGACAATATCTTGATGTTTTGTGTTTCAAAGACAAGAACAATTAAACTGCACAGCAAAAAACACAAAGGAAGTCAATAAGATTTCAAAAGAAAGTTAGGTCTGTTTTCCTTATGTTGGCTTTCTGGGATTTAGAGAAAAATACTGAAAACAAATAAAATAAGAGATTGGACATGAGGAATATGAAAGACTGATAAATTTAATACTAATATATTTAGAAATGGAGTCTAAAATCACATAAACTATAGGGCTCATTCAGGAAAGACTTGCAGAATTAAATGAGACAGTAAGGGATTGATATAAAGATAAAAAAGAGAACTAAAGAAAGAGAGAGTGATCAAACTCCAAAGAACACAGGATATGATTGAGGAAAAAACAGTGATTTTATCAAAAATAGAGAAAATTAGAATTGATTATTTTCTTAGAAGCCTGAATGGAAATAAGCCATTTGAGACACTAACAAGATAAATTTTGATGACATAAACAAGGAGATAAGTTTATCTTGATCATTAAGCAGTGTCTGCTTTACAATTAAGCAGAAATATCAGTAATCTCAGAACACACTGTTCATTGACTTTTTTGTTTGGATGAATATTAGCTGTAAAAATGTAACTATATATTTTCAAACTATAGGGTATTTGGTCAAGTGATGTTTTAATCGCCCTAAAAACCAGAAAACAATTTTACCCAGAAGTAATTGACATGTCAATAAATTAAAGAAAAAGTGCAAGCAATTGAAATAAGAGAAATGTTTTTGTGAGTAAGGGATTGAATTCCCCTCAACACCCTGCCTGGGGTGCAGTTAAACTTCCACTAAGGGAGAGGTCTAAAATAATGTTTTGGGACAAAGCAAGAACTACCAATGTCTTAAATGGATGAGATGGCTAAAATCTCTCTTGAGTCTAGAAGTGTTCAATGAAGATCTGCAAAATTAATTTAGCAGGATTTCCCCATAAATATTTACAGATTTTTCTCCCCCGCCCCCCCCCACCCCCCCCCACCCAAAAAAAAAAAAAAAAAAAAAAAGAGTTTGAAAACTTAAGGAATTAAATTTTAAAATTAATCTAATGGACACACAATCTCTTCCATATTGTTGATCTAGATTCTGCCACTAGGACATCAGATTAAAATAGCTTTTGTTTTCCTTTTTTTTCTCCATATAAATTTGAGTAACACATTTTATGCAAGTCATTTGGAAAAAATAATTCAATTTGCTCAATTTGTAAATAGATCCATATTTAAGCATTTAAGGATTAAGAATTTTAGTGATGTTTATGGTGAAGAACTTAAATTAGAAATTTCAGTTAAAAACTTGAGGGGTAAAATATATTATTGCAGTGTAGAGTCATAAGGCTCAGCACCAATTACATACCATGATCAAAAAGGTGACTTGAATAGTGAGTCACACTAGAAAGAGCAAGTTTTGTTTTCACTATTTAGCAAGAAGTAAGAACACTCAGCTTTGAAATGCAAGAGTGTCTAGCTTTTCCTTACCCTCTTGGTTTCTGTTTTTAAAAACTCACTTGATACTGCCTCTGGAACTGGAAAATATTTTTTTCAGTTTCAGTATATTGGATCAATTAGTTAAACAATGGAAGTAGGCAGTTCTGAAGATACAAAAGAATAATAGAAAGAAAAACAATGTCGTAATACTGAACTAAGAATAATATATATATGATAGGAAATATATATTAAGATATGAGGAAAAATGTATAAAGAATTTATAGCTCATACTGAGTTTTTCAAACAGGATTAAAGAAGATACAGAGAATAACTGAATAGCAAATATATAGATGAGGGCAGGGTTGTGGGGTGGTGCTTTGGGGGTTTTTAGTATTGTTTCAATAAACAGAGAAAGTGGTAGAAGAGATTACTTATTGTTTGTGTTCAACTTTCCAGAAAATTTCCCATCATTAAACTGACACTGATATCTCCACCGATGACCTTTTTTTTTTTTAATTCTTATAATTACTAATATACTTTTATTCAGGATAATTTTGATTTGATGATCACAGGACATCACAGAAAAAAAAATGGAAAATGGAAGCCATTTGAGGACATTTACAGAGAAATATCAAGGAAAACATAACAAAGTCTCATTTGCATGTGAATTTTATACCAATATCTTGGGCAATTCAGCTAGTCTGCAAGATTTGAAACTGCAGAATATAATTCCTGACATTTCCATCTTCCTCAGACTAATAGACAGAGAGAGGATGAGAATTTGCTATATAGGGTGGGCTTTTTTGGTTTTGCTTGTTTGCTTGTTTGCTTTGAGGAAACATTAGAATTTTAGCTTCATTAAGACTAAGCTGAAGGCAGGAATATCTAAAAGGCAAGAGGAGAGAGAGAAAATGAGAAACAACAAGCAGTGGAAAAAGACAAGGCAGTACTAGAGCTCATAATTTGAAAAAGAAAAATGTCTTTCCTCAGAGGAGACAAGAATAGTTGAGCTTTACCTCATTTCAGGAACTGGTTATTAAAATTCAAGAATTCAGAATTTTTACTTCTGAAGCTGCTTAGGTTTTAAGCTTCCATTTATCTGCTTGCAATATGGACCGTTTTTTCTTCTGACATATTTATGCATTTTTTTATGACAAGTAAATAGTATTTATATTTATTTAGCACTAAAGCAATTATGTGATGTGGGCTGATAAATAGTAAAAGAATATTTATCAAAACAGGAATGAAAGCTACTAGGCTTGCTTTTGTGTCAGCACAAATTATTTATTCTGTTTACAATAAATATTTTTTATCCTTGTCACCTGGGAAATCAGACCCAGCCACACATCAGTAGTCTCAATAGCAATTCTGAAATGAAAAAATCTCTTTCTCTCTGTGATTAATAGTTGCCAAACAGAAAACAGACTGGCTTGGACCATATAAAAAATCTTTTTTTGAAAAATTTAAATATGTACAGATATTACTTTGTCCTTCAGAACAATTGTTTAATGATTCTTGTTTACTGAAGGAATATAGTTCTTGCTTCCCTTACAAACTGGACTAAGTATTATTCCTCATAGAAAGATTACAGATGATCAGACACAGAAGTGGACTTAACACTTACCTCTCTTTAGGTGTAAATTGTAAAGACAGTTTCTGGTTGTCTCTGAAAAAATGCTATAGATTTCTGTAGGAAATTTTCTTTTAATTAGGTTTTGAAACTTCTTGACTTCACTCTCGTGACCAGTGAGTGGGTTTGAGGAATGGCCTGAAGCTGAGTCAGGGAGGTTTGGGTTGGATTCTGGGAAAAGGTTCGTCCCCCAGAGGGTGGTTGGGCACTGGAAGAGGCTCCCCAGGACTGTAGTCCCAGCACCAAACTTGGCAGAGTTCAAGAAGTGTTTGGATTGTTGGGGTGTCTTGTGCAGGGCCAAGTAAATTGTTTAGGATTTCCTAGTGCACTAAGTCACCATGACACTCTCTGAAGACAAAAGAAATAGAAAAATCTTGCTTGTAATAAATATTTTATTTATCAAATAAGTGCAAAACCTACTATTTAGTGAGCAGATGACATTAAAATATTTTTCTAAATATTTTTTTTAGGGAAAAAACAACGCGCTATTAAAAAAGCCAGCTCTTTCTTTGTTTTTCACAGATTTAAGAGAAAATAAATAAACTTTGCTGCATGAGAGGACTAAAGAAGCTCATCTCTATTGTGCTTTCAGGTTTTCACTCCATTGATTTGCTGATTCATGAGTGGGGCATTTAGAAATATTTTCCTTTTCTTTTTAATTGAAATGCAAAGTACTATCTCATGTTGTCTTAATGGGATTAAAGGATCCATCATTCCCTCCTGCCTAGCTGGGTAATTGTACATATGTACGTTAATTAGCTTTGTGTCAGTGCTTGAGTCTTCCTCAGGTTCTGCTGTGCTTACTTGGCAGGGTATTCTGTGTTTTGAGGTCTGAGGGGAGGAAATTGCTCACATAAAGTATTCAGATTTTTACTCTAATCTTAGAAGTAAAAAACCTCATGTTTTGAAGCATGGTGATTCATACCTTTTCCTGATTTTCCTCAAATCAATAATTCCTAGCAAGCAAACAAGACTTTATGAGATGTAAAGGTAGATTATAATACATGGAAATAGAGAGAGATGACTATATAATATTTATGGTTTCATTGTTGTAGTTGTGATAGTGTAAGAACAGTCAGTCTATTAAAGTGAGTCACTTTCCCATTTTTAGGATTTTTTCCTTATATATATACTCAGATTCATGTCTTAAGTTTGATCAAAGGCAACTAAAGCGGCAAATATAAGAATATACCAATATATCACTATATATCCATTCTTTGAAAGTGGCCATAAAAAGGTATAAAAAGAAGACTAAGATGAGACTGAACATGTGTCATATGTCCACTTAGTGGCTCTAAATTCCATATGGTTTTTAGTTTTGAAGGATGTCCTGAGATAGGCTTTTTTCAGTTGACACTGAAGTTTAAATTTGACTGATAATTTGGGGCCAGATTTCAGAATCAATTCAAAACCCAAATATCTGTTTATATACACTCCACATTTTTTTCCAAAGTTTTTTTTTTTTATAAATTATTTCATATTTATTTCACCATTTAAAATAGTATTCTGATGAGTGAAAGTGCTGAGCAACATGGCCACTTCTGAAAACAGTCAGATAACTCTCCTGAAATAAAAAGAAGAATACTCTGAATTATCTTTATGTTTGGGAAGAGGTCACAGAAGAACTGCTCAGAGTTCATGTTTTAGGGGAATTCGTTATTTACTCAGCAAAACAAGAATTTTTTTACCTGGAATTTTAAGACTTTTTTTTTTTCTGTATTTGTTGTGTTTGATAACATTGGAGCATTTGATGAAAAAGAAAGAAATTAGACATTGGAAACTATTCTGCATCAGCTTTAGAAAACTGTGCTTCAAAAATCTTCCCTCAAAGGACTGAAATCACTGGGTATCAAGTTCTTAAAATCTACTCACATACTTCTCACTTCTGCTTTTTTCTGCTTGTTTTCCCCATTTACATTAACTGCTTTCACCTCCTATTTTTTCTCCAAAGTTTTTATTATTTTATTTCTTCTCCCACCCATAACCCATGCTCAACATTTCGTTACTCTACTTTTGTATGTTATGTGCTTCAGTTTATCCATAGTGAGCAACCCTTTTGAAAACAATGCTTGCAACATCAGTTTAGATCTCTGCAAGTCTCTTGGCCCGCATTTTATACACAATATTACTGAAGATCTAGTCTACACTTGGCAGGAAATTAATATCTGTTCATCCTGAATATGTATCTTCAGGAAGGGGTCTATCATGGATGGTCAATATACAATCAGGAATATTTTTGTTCCAATAAAGAATTGCTTTTGTAAGGATTTATTCTAACAAGTGACTCAGGAGAAAATAATGCAGAACAAAATATAAAGAGGATAATTTTAGCTGTATAAATTCACATGGGCATGGCATGAATCCAGAACGAAAGAGTTCTTTATCTGGTTTTGGTTAGATAAATTAAGAATTAATAATAGTGCTAGTAATAGACTGTCTTAATGAAGAGGCAAAGAGAAGTTTAAGTTATTCCTACCCTATTCCAAATTCAGGAGTCCCTCCTGTTAGAAACTGTTAAAATTCAATGGCCTGCCAACTGAAACAGTCTATTCTAAACTACATAGTCGCAGCAGTGTGATATCATGTCAGAGTTTTCTGTATCTGTCCCATCTCTGAACAATTATACATATATAATAAAGATTTAAAAATATTCTAATACATTAAGGATGGTGAAAGTCTTTCAGTGGAGTGCGTATATATTCATAATGTCAAAGGGGAAAGACAGTTATAAAGTGGATAAAAACCAAAACAATAGTAAGGTATTGAAATCTGATATTCATATTCACACAAATGCTGTCTATAGCTGTATTTACTTGATATAAACAACAGGTTGGTGAGACAAGCCAATTTCAGTATGTAGTATTGGAATGCTACACAGTTGAAAAATTGTAATAAGCAAGGGGACTTTTTTTGCCCAAACCCTAAAATACTTCTCAAAAGTAATGCTAAGTAGGACCACTAAGGATGTAGCTATACACTATTCATATCATCAAGATCAGAATTTCTCTCTGAAAAGAATAAAAAAAGAGGAACTTATTTTATTTTATTAGTAGTATATGTGAAAAAGGGGAACCAAAGCACACTGAGAAGAGTACCTGAAAGGTGCTGATCTTTCTCAAGTGATAACCTCATCAAAATGTTGTCTGACCAGAGGAAAGCAGTCACATTCAGTTATTCTGCATCACAGCTGTACTGAGGGGAGGGACATTTCACCAAAACACTGCTCTCTGGCAGGAGGGTGCTGTGGTGGAGATGAGCACAAGGTGCACAATGGAAGTTCAGCTGCAGCAGGATGTAAACAAAAGACTGAAGGGCTGATGAGGACCAAGCAGTGGCAGCACAGGGCTCTCTCCTTAGAACCAGTTTGTCCTGATTGTTGTTGCCTACAACCAACCTGCATTACACGACTATGTAGTTATCTCTGCACAAGCTGATTTAAAGCTCACACACAAGTATGTACTGCAGCCACAGTGCATGGAAAGCCTCTTCATACTTAAATGAGATAACTGGAGAAAGATCAGTTTGCTGCAGCGTCTTTATCAGCATATGCTACCTGGAGATTAAAATCAAACACACGTATATTCATGTAGATTAGTGTCCAGTAATGCTTCATTTAGAAAGGCATGAATACCAGAGTAAATGCATTCAAAAAATTAAAGAAAGAATTGATTTGAGCCGACAATAATGGATTTTCTCTTTCATTCTCTACATCAATGTCTGAATTGAGTTTTGAAGAGAAGGTCCTGTCTCCATGCCCTGAAAAAGAAAAGATGACCTTTGGAAAAGACAGTCAGTAAGTACTGCAGCAATAACAAACTGATAAAAATGGTATGATGTGTGATCCAGGGGCTTTAAAGCCTGCTAGTGCCCTCAGGGTGTTACTGAGTGGTGTACCAGGGATTTTCCCACGTGCTTAGTTTACTATGTCAGTTTCACTCTTAAAGAAAGTTGGATGGTTTAAAAATAATGTTTCAGCTACTCACAGACACAATCCTAATCCTGTTTGATCTATGTACTCTGCTAACTATATCTCTGAACTATTTTTCCAATACAAATATTAAATTTCTCATATGTACAATTATAGGCATGCAGGTCTCAACAGGATCAAAGCCTGTGGCTTGTTCATGATGTAGAGCTACATTTGTAGCAGATTTCTTATTTTCTCTGAATTCTCTTTGATGAAAAAAAATGCATTTACCTTGAATTCTAGAAAAAAAACAGTGCTTAATGCATGTATACAAATATGTCCCTTATATATTAATTTGTTATATTAAAAGTTTGTGTTTGATTAATATCTCCCTGAAATTCTAATTTTCTGAATTATTAGTATTTCTTCAGTATCTTGCTCTCTCACCTGTCTGTGATGTTTCTAGTAAAACTTGACATCAGCTTCATTTAAGGTAAAAAGAGAGAAATTTCAAGAGACTTCTGGAGGGAAGTCTCTGTAGACTTCTGGATCTATTCTGAACATGAAACAGTAGTTAAAGAAAGCAGAATCGCAAAAGTACAATTAATTTAGCTTATCTCTCTATAAAATTTAAGCTTTTTTGTCAAAATAAGATACCAAAGAGAATGACTGTGACAGAAAAAGGATGTTTAAAAAAGCAAAAAAAACCAACAAAGCAAAAGTATTGTCACTGAACCATTAATGCCTAAATTTGCAAGTGACCACTTTTCAGGGACTCTCATGCTTATGCTGATTCTATTCCACATACATAACAATAGCAGTGTTTAATTGACACACATTCTGCTGCAAACATTAGTCAATTCATTCAAGAAATTATGAATTAATTTCAAAGTCCAGTATTTGTATCTGTAGTGCTGTGATTCATATGAAGGATCACTTTATTTTCCTCTCTTTCCTTAAATTGCCAATCACTTCTAAATTAAGCTGCTACATGGATAAATTAGATTAGAGCCAAACATTTTCAATTCTCTTACCAGTGCCTCATATCACAATAAAATCTGACCACACAGTTTGCAGTAATAAATGATAAAGGAAAATCTTCTAATCCTATTTGGCAGAAAAATTCCTAAAATATGACAACAAAAGAGGTAGCTAGCTGAGCTGTGTTGCCTCTCCACAGAAAAACAATACAGAAGCAGGTATGAAGTGTACTTTGTTTTTTATAGGAATTGTTTGCTACAGTTCTAAAGTTGAAAATTTTGGAATATTCACACTTTTCTTGGAGATTGAAATACAAACACAGAGCCCTGCAACACACAGACCTGCAAATAATGGAAAATGGGAAAGAAAAGTGGAATAGGTTTAAAAGCATAAGCACGGATGAGAGGAAAAAGAGAAGAAAAGAGAAAGGAAGGAAATGTAGATCTAATAGAAGTACGCTATTTTTTCAAAGCAAGGAGTGTAATATGAATATCATTATGCCCAAAAAAGACAAATGAAAAATAAAGCTATGTGAGGGGTTTAATTTGACAGATTTTTCAGAGAAGCATATTAAATGAGGAAATGTGAAGACACAAGAGCTGAAACCAATGAAATAGACTTCTAACTTTCTTTATTATGTCTGAAGAAATAACATGACTTGGTGTTATGATAGATTACTGTATAACAGATAGTTGCAGTATGAATTTGCTTCATCCACTTCCACATTTTTACTTGACCTAGGTTTTGCATGGAAGCTAAATCCATTTCTCCTATCCATAATAACAATAATATATCACTTTATCAGTATTTCTATACCATTTTTAATTCTATAAAAATTGAAACTTTAGCGATAATTTGTGTTCAAGAAATTAAAAAATTATAAATTGTTAATGTCTTGATTATTAATTTTATTAAGTATGTTCTTGGATCTTATTCTACAGGTGAGAAAGAGATATTAAGAGTAAGCAAAAATATTCACTATACTCCACTGAGCACCAACCATTTGCCATCTCGTTCTTTCATGGTTGTGGTTTCTTGAAAAAATTAAATAACCTCATCAGTGTATTTTCATGCTTCATCCACACATTGCCATTGTTAATTGACACTGACAATCTTGAAAAAATTACATAATGAAATATTTTCTGATTTTGTTTTATTTTATCTAACAGCATTTCCTCCTCCTTTGAAGACAAACTAGCAACTTCACTCTGATGAACATCCTACTGCATTAAGAATGATCCTGTTTTTATGGGATAGCCTATTTTGTCACTGAGTGGTTTTCCTGAACCATTACTGTTAATTTACAAATTAACGTGTTGTATGAGCTGTTGAAATTGTCTTGCGGGGTGGGTTACCTTTTACTTGACTAGTTCTGAATTTCATTAACCCTTCACCTTGGCAAATAATAAGTAACCAAGTAAATATGTCTCAGAATACACAGTGAGAAGTTTCACAGTGTAAGAATATGCTGTATAATATGAGTAACAGCTACCTTCCTGATATTTACCACAATCTAATTAATGATTGCTTTACAAGTATTTGCATCTACTGACCTATAAATGCATTGGAAGAATGAATGAAAATTCATTTGAACTGAAAGACAAGGAAAGTAAACAATTGTTTCTGAGAATGAACTGACTAAAACCATAAAGCTCTCCTGAATCCCTAGAATCAATGTTATTTTCTAATTTAGAAAGCTTAGCTTGTCTGAGTAAAAACAATACACACACATGCACAAACACATACAAATATAACATAGATGAGAATCACATGTGCTCTTGGACATATGTCTAGACATATGTTGTTGGCACAGGTAGAATTGGGATGAATAACACCTGAGACATCTGGCCAGAACCTATTTATAAAATTGCAGTTTAATGTGTGCTCTTATGTTATATGGGATTATTTCAGCCTTAGAACAAATGGGCGTATGTTTTTTAAAAGTTATATTTTCAGCTATAAAAAGCAGATTTTTTGAATAAAGGTCCCAAATTTATTTTTTTTTTTACCCCTCAAGTATTTTTTAATGAATCAGTGTGCTTTGATAACAGAGTGGTACAGACATAACTATTGTCATTAGTTATTAAGTGAAAATCAAGGAATTTCCCCTCTATTTTTCGTCGGAATGGCAGCTGAAACAATTGAAGAATGCTGTTCAACACACATTGTAGAACTTCCCTTTGGACTGTATGAGTATCCTGCAGACCTAGTGCAAGGGTCATAGTGAAAAAATTCTGAATGCACCTGAAAGAAACCTGGGTTGTTCACTGAAATTAGCAAAGACTGAGAATCTACAAGGGGGTGATGGAGGTGGTGAAGCTGAGCCAAAGGTGAGACAGTGCAACTAACAGTTTGAATTGAGAGAACATTCCTTCTGCACAGGCCTTTCTCATATGTCCCACGACAATTCCCAGATTCCCACCAGCTGAGCACCTGAGGCTTGCATCCTATATCTGTGCCCAATTCTCACTGCTTCAGAGGATGAGGGAGATGTGCTCTCCACCTTCCTTCTTCTAGAAGTTATATTATCAAGGAAGAAGCAAAAAATTTTCTGAAACCCATAATCTAGGTATGATGCAAACAAGCCTGATAAGCAAACAGAGAGAATATTATTTTTATTAATTTCAGGATCACGGATAAATGGATTGTGGTAAAAGAAAAATCAGTTAATAACTTCTGTTTTAAAATTTTCCTCCTTTGCTGTGTTTATACTCAAATGTCTTTTATTGGAGGTGGGCAGAACCTGATGACTACCTGGTATGACATTCAGCCACAAAGGACTATTTAGTGCAATGTCATTCTTTCTCTAAATCATACACATATTTTACAACATATAAGATTTGCAAAATAAGAGTGCCTAGCAAATTATACACGCAATAATAACTGTCAAATGGCCCTAACTCCTATTTTAAGACCAAAGGGATGCACTAATGTTAAATGTTTTTAGTTTTGAGCAAATCATTCTTAGTTTCTGACAGAATAATACGATTAGAGTAATGTGCCCCTGATGTGAAAGCTGCATCTAACTGAACACTGCTTATTACTGTCAAGGAAAGCAGAAGTCAAATACATATAATTTATTTTAGCTCTGTCATCTAACACAGTATGGAATGCAAAGTTAGTGACTAATGTGGAAAATTTAAATCACGCTATAAATAGTTTTTTTTAAAGTAAGCATTGTAAAAGCAATTTATGTATTGAACATGCATGGAAATTGCATTACTATCACAATTCTGTTAACCAAATAAAAGAGAATGTAATTATATGGAAATACGCCATTTACAGATAACTTTCTTCAACTTTTTTGTGTGAAGTTTGTAAAGGGACATACAAAGCAGGCACAGCCAATTTATATGTTAAAATTGTCACTATAATCTATTTGTATATTGGTACAATCATCAAAGTCCTAGCATCAATAAAATATAAATCACATTTCCATTGATTTTCTTTGAAGTAAGATTTTACATGTGAAAATTTGTTCAATCTGAACATAGTTAGATAAACTATTCTTGAAGAGAAAATCTAGTTTACATAGTTGCTCCTTTATCACCTGTAGCTATAGAGTTTTCACTGAATCACAGAACAGTTGAGGTTGGGAGGGACTTCTGGAGACAAAAGCTCCCTTCTGAAACAAGACAGCTGTAGTCACTTGTAGACCATGTCTAGAAGAATTTTGAAGGAAAAAGTCCCCCTGAAGAAGGGAGGCTCTGCAACCTCTCTGGGCAATCTGTGCCAGTGTTCTGTCATTCTCAGATGGAAATTGCCACACCTCACCTTCTGCCCATTGTCTGTTGTTGTTGAGCACCACTGAAAAGAGCCTGGCTGCTCCCTCTTTGCACTCTATCTTTAGATATTTGTACATATTGATAAGATCCCTTCTGAGCCTTCTCTTCTCAATGCTGGACTGTACGAGCTCTGAAACTGATAGATATTCAGATAGATCTGAAAATATTAGCTTCACAAAAAAAAAGCAGAAGTTGCAGTGAAGGTAAACAAACTTATTTCAGCTCCTGGGGACTGAGGAATAAGGCTGGGAAGAACTGAAGGAGACCCTGGGAGAAGACTCCCCTTCTACAGCAGTTTCTCAACACTAACTCTGAGATACAAGTTCCTATATGGGCATTAGGTAAGCAAGAATCTCTGCTTTGGAAACTTCAGGAGTGTGGGACTGATATATATGTGCATAGGTGTCTGGGGGAACCAGATTTTAGGCCTGAGGTAGAGATTGAATGCCAGCTTTAATAATGAAGTCCATATTTGTGCCTAGTTTTAGAATAAAGATGCTCTGGAGTTCCTGCCAAGCAATGAAATCTCACCTTCATTTTGGAAAATTATTGAATGATTTAACTTAAAATTTTTTTGTCACAATATTTTTGACCCACTCAGGTTATTCTTGTAAGATTTGCATACCCACTGTTGGTACTTAAGCAAGTTTCATATTCAGCTTTAAATACCAGCTTCTGAATATTCACAGACTGTGTGTTCAAGAAGTTTAATAGATGTTTTTGTATTATATTACTCATCACAATTATTGCTTTGCATTTGTAATTATATCTTATAAATGAGATTGCATGTATTTACATTCATCGCACAATTATACATAATTTCATGAATTTTGAAAATACAAAAAGAGACTAAGCTTTACTGAAAGAAATAAGTAAATCAGCAAAATAAAAATGGCCTTAAGAAAGCATTGAGAAAGTGAAAGGATTCTACACAATTTTTCTCAAATGAAGCATTTCCTTCCAAAGTAACTTAGTCAAATCCAAGCTATATAAATATATTGTCTGTTACACTGTTGAATTCTGTGACAGTTTTGTTCAATTATGTACCTATTGTCTGAATACATTTGTAGTAATCCTCAGTATGAAAATCTACTTCTTCAAAATTTTAAAAGGAACTGAATCTATAGTAGGAAAGCATAGAGCTAATCAGAAGAGGGTGAAAAGTGACCAAAATAATCATGGTAATGCATCATATGCGGTAAAAGTGACAGCAATGTCTATAGGGACAAATATTGCAATGAAAGCTTCTAAAGTGCAAAAAACTGGGTTTGCTGCAATAACAAGGAAACACCAAATAATCAAGTCATTTATGTCCTTCAGGATCTGAGAAAATAGCATAATGAATATCAGAGAAGATCCTTTCTGAATCTCCAGTATTTGTTTTCGTACACTTGCCTTACACCAACATCTGAGTTGATCAAAGTTCAAAATCAAATAATGTCATAAGTGCAGTATGTACACCTGCTCTTCTCCAACTAGACTTAAGGATATAAATGGATGTAAATAAGTTGAGCCCAATGTTGCAAATATTTATGCATATGACTAATCTTTTTAATTTGTACTTATATGTTTGTATTTATACCACAAAATGTCCAACATAAATGCTTAAATCTACTCCTGATAATAGTCTCATTTTATGATAGTGTAACATTCATTTCCATACATTTTAATAATACGAATATCTCACATAAGTGTACCAGATATCATTAGAATTTCCACATTTTGCATGTGAGTTAAGTGAGCATGGCTAGAGACATTATAGCAGATAGCTTGTAATTAATTGAGCTATTACAGACAGTTCACACTTTATAATGTGCTCTGTGCAGCCTATAACTACATCAAAAGAAAGTGGTTTAATTTCATATTGAAATTTTATGTACCACACCTGCAGTGATTTTTGGAAGGGAGCAAATATAGAATAACACATTAGTGAGCCAGACTCTATATGTATAACATGCCCTCTTTTAATATTAATTTTTTTTTTTGTTTCAAAACCAAAAAATGATAGCAGCATATTCTACATGCATGGGGCTACACAGTATGCAAAAAAAAGTTTGAATCCCTCTTAAGATATGGGAGCACTAGTGGTTGCAAATGTTATGATCACAGAAAAACAAGATTGAAAACTTGAATTATAGTATTTTAACAAAATGTCACCGCAATTCACAGCTTTCTGCATGGGAGAAGCAGGGTCAAGTCAAGAAAAGTAATACACGTGTATTGGAGCACACAAATAGTGTCTGTAAGCAATAGCACAAATAGTGCCATGGAAGGTTTAAGACTGGAAGAAGGAAAATGTCATTGAAGAAGAAAACTCACAAGAGATGCACTATACTAGCAAAAAGATTGATTTGCAGCAGGAGTGAATAGAAATTCACCAAAAGAAATAAAATGTTAATCTAGAAATAGAAAATAATTTTGGTGCTGACAGTTCATCTAAAGTTCAGATGCACGTCAAGTCTACAAATGCACAGTCTCAAAGGACTTAGCTGTACCAATTACAGGAGTATAAAAATACAAAATAATACAACGACCAGGTACCTCCACTTCTGTTCCTTTATTCCATCCAATATTTCAGTTCAACATTGTAACTTAACTTAAATTGCCACTGCAGTAAGCCCACACGGATTTATCATTTAAAGAACCCTTGATTCTATGCAATTCATAAACTTCAGTCAATATGGTAGCAAGCTTAAGGAGTAAATATGTGTGGCCTACTTTAAATAAGTAATCTTAACAGAACATACGGTATAAATACTTTATTTATATTATTATATGTATTATTATATATATATTCTGAAAATGAAATTAGGAGTGGGCAATAAGTACCTTCCAAAGGAATATTTTTTTAGTTGTTAAGGATTACTAATAAAAACTTTAATTAATATTTCGTCTTTGATTCTCATCTTTGCTGTATTAACTTAAGTGTGAGGAATATGAACTGTGACCCTGCAATAGTACTTCAAGAAGAGATGGCATAAGGTTACTCTGCAAGTCCTTAGACAGCTTGCAGTTAGTCAGTGGAAAGCATATTTTCCTCATCTCACACTGTAATAAATGGGGATCTTGCTATCAGCACTTATGTGTGGTTAATCAGTTTTGTAATTCCTGTGGCCAACAGTTTAATTCTGACGAAGACTCCAAGTCATCTGGCATTGAAAAAAAACAGGTATAACTTTTCATATGTGCTGGCATAGGAATTTACAAGTAGAGACTAAGAAGATGGAGAACAACAGGACTATGGTAAGCAAACAGAAAGGCTTTTCAGGGCTTAAGATCATCACAACAAACAGGCTTTTGTTGGCTCTCAGAAGAGGTTATGCAGAAGCAGAATAACTGTGTCTACCAGGTTATCATGGCATTTTCTTCAAATAGAAATATCTTACTGGAGGAAGCTAAAATATTTCTTGATTCAAATTTAGCCTGACTTAATAAATCATCAACACTGTTGTCTGGGAATTGTCTAATGAATTATTTTTCTCCCTGCAAAGTTTCCCTATTCTCTAAATCAGTCTTTTGCCATAGTGTATTGGTGTAAATTATCTTTTGACAGAACAAGCAGGCTTTTGAGACAACCATGGCTATTAGATTTCATCCCAACACTCTTTTGCTTTCCTCCCAACTCTCAGCCCTGCATCTTCTGCCTGTACAACTGATGGTGACTGAGGAGTCCTGGGGCTTCGTAAGGCCATAGCTTGAGTGAGCCACGTACTGAAATCAGCTCTAAAATAAGTCATATACAGGCTCCTGGTTCATATGCAGATAAATATATAAAGTCTAGTTCAATGAGCACACCAGGTGTATGACTGGATTGCCTCAGGCTTGCCCTTGTTTCACTTCAGATAATGAGCTGTGGCTGTTCAAAAAAGAAGTCTGAAAACTTTTTAAAAAATCTGCAGTGGAGTGGCAGTTTCTTGGAAATGTCTGTTGTTCCACTGCGATAGATAAAATGAAAAAAAAAACAACCAAAAAACAACAACAAAAAAACAAACAAAAAACAAAAAAAAACACCAAAAAAGACAAAGAAAGACTGCTAAAATCTATCCACTACCCTCTCCTAGATACAGACAGGATTCTATAATGAAGTGCATAAAATGCATGCAATCCAGAAAGGTCTGAAAACAAACATTGGGGGCAAGAAACTAGAAGTAATACTGCCGGCTCCTGGAAACAGTGAAAATGTGTTTAAGACTGGTAGTTCAGAAGTTCCCAGGGCACTGATAGCTAAAATGTCGAGAGCACTACTGCTGCAGAATAGAGATCATCACTGAGCTGAGTATTTTGTTTAGTGGGATGTGTCCTTGCCCATAGGAGAGGACTTGGGACTCAGTGATCTTTGAGATCTGTTCCAACCTCTTAACATCCTATGATTCTATGATTTTGTGATTCTATCTACTGTCACAAGCATCGAAATACTTCTACCTCAATCAAGAAGCTTGACACAAAGAAGGGAAGTTTGCTCCTAGTGTAGCTCTTACTAGACATTTCATGCTTCAGGTAAGGAATGCAAGCTGTCTAATGCTGTGTTCATGTTATGTTTGCAGTCAGCTGAGTATTATGCCACTCGATCTTTAAAATCCATGCCTTTTGAGAGAGTTTCAGATGTAAATGCCAGGTAACACCACCTTTGGTTACCTAGAATAGGGCAAGGGATAGTGTTTCAAATTTCCCTTGTGGACAAATGAAACGTATTTTACTAAAGTGAATGCAATGGCACAGCTGGAGGACCAGCTAAAGCTGCAATCTAATGCTTGCTTGGTGAAGAGCTGGCTGAATGACAGAGCTCAGGGGGCTGTAGTAAATGGGGCTACTCCTGGCTGGCCAGTGGTCACCAGCAGAGTTTCACAGGGTTCAGCTCTAGGCCAGTTCTGCTCAGTGTACTTGTCAATCATCTCAATGCAGGAATTGAATTCACCACTAGCAGGTTGGCTATTTGATACCAAGCTGGGAAATGCTGTTGGGTCTCCCAAGAGATAAGAGGCATTTTCCTTCCTCTTATCTCTAGTGGAGATAAGGATATCCCTCAAAGGGGTCTAGATAGATTTGAGCATTGGGCAAACCTTAGTGGGATGAAATCAAACAAGACAAAATGCTGGATCCTGCACCTGGGAGGGAGTAGTGCTGGGCACAAGCACAAACTGTGGGAGCAGTGGCTGGAGGGCAGCCCTGCAGAAAGGGATCTGGGAGTGCTGGCTGGCAGCAGGCTCAGTGTGAGCCAGCCACGTGTGCCCAGGCAGCCCAGAGGGCAAACCCCATCCTGGGGACATCAAACACAGCATCATCAGCTGTCAAAGGGGGTGACTCTCCTCCTGTATTCAGCCTTGGTGTGACTTTACCTGGAGTACATGAGCACTTCTGGGCCCTGCAATTCAAGGGGGATGTGAAATTCCTTAAATGCATCCACGGGAGAGGAGCAAAGCTGCTGAAAGGGCTGGAAGGCAAATCCAAAAAGGAGCAGCTGAGGACTCTGAGCTTGTTCAGTTTGAAGAGAAGGAGGCTGAGGGTTGAGTTCATTGCTTTCTGGAGTTTCCTGAGGAGGGAAATGGAGAGAGAGGTGCTGACCTCCCCTCATTTGCATCAAATGGTAAGATGTGTGATAATGGTTCAGCGCTGTATCAGGGAAGTTCAGACTGGACATTAGGATTTCTTTACTGAGAGGGTGGTCAAACACTGAAGGAGGCATCATGGAGAGGTGGTTGATGCCCCAAGGCTGCCAGTGTTTCAGAGAAAGTCACCATTCCCCTGCACTGGGCACTGGTGAGGTTGCACCTCAAATACTGTGTTCAATTTTGGGCACTTTATGGACATTGAGGTGCTGGAGATTTTCCAGAGAAGGGCAAGGGAACTGAAGAAAGATGTGGAGCACAAGTTCTTTGAGGAGTGGCTCAGGGAGCTGGGAGTGTTTGGGCTGGAGACAAAGAGGCTCAGGGGAAACATTCTCACTCTCTATTACTGCTTGAAAGGAGGGTTTAGTTAAGTAGGGGTCAGGCTCTACTCCCAAGCAACAAGATATAAGACAGGAAGAAATACCCTCAAGTTGCACTAGAGGACATCCAGATTGAATTTTAGGGAAAACATTTTCACCAAAGGGTTATCAAATACTGGAACAGGCTGTCCAGAGAGGTGGTTGAGTCACCATCCCTGAAGGGGTTTCAAAGATACTTAGATGTGTCATTTAGGGACATCTTTTAAAGGTAGACTTTGCACTGTTAGGTTTGTGGTTGGACTCAATTATCTTAAAGCTCTTTTCCAGCCTAAGTGATTCTATGATTCTATGAATAAGAAATTGAATTAAGGTTTAGATATAAAAATTTAATCAGGAAGAGATTAACAATAAACACTATTTCTCCATTTTAATTAAAAGCATTATTTCTCAGTGTTTTTTTACCAAATGAAAGTTTTGTATTTCTGAAAATACTCTGAGTATATTTTTAAATTCTTTCTAATGCTAGGAGAATGAAGGTTTAATGACCTGATTACACTTTAATTACCAGTATTCCTGTCAAGAAAATAATTTGATGCTTCCAAATGTAGCAGGCATACACTAACATATCAAGGATCCAGTGTAAGAGTTAAAAAGTAGAAGATAAGAAAAGCATCTCTAAAAAATGCCAGATTGTCAGAGGCTGAACTACTGAATTCTAGGGCAGGTTGGTAACATATAGCCCACATTAGAGTATTATGATACAAAAGGCACAAGTCAGGGAGATAATATATCTAAAGCATGTGTGTGGGATCACCAGTATCTGTTGGAAATTCTTTTGTCCTTTTCATTGCAACAAAGACAACATATAATGAAAACATATACACCTGAAGCAGTACATTCTAAACATCAAAAGCAGGTTGCAACATACACTGGGGATTTGGAAATATGAGTCTCACCTCTTCCTACCAACATTAAAAGATTAGTAGAGAGAATGAAACAATTCCCCCATTTAATATCCTCTGACAGAAGTAAGACCAAAACATTGCTCATTGCTGTGAAATATGATTTGTGGCAAACACAAAAAGAAGTGAAAAAAGATATCTGGATATATTAGCAGTATTACAGATTATATTGCAGTACACTGAGGAAGTGCTACTTTGGCCATGATGGTCTAGCACTGTGGGCAAGAAAAGGTTTTTCAGGAGAGGTAATTGCTTTCGTTAGACCAGCTGCTATAATTGAAAAAATAAACACATGGGCTTGAGAAGTTCTGTGCTGTTTCTAATCGTGCCAGCTGGAATCTGATGAAATAGCCTGTCTCTTTCTACAGTCTTGTCTTGGGAAACTATTAGTCCACCACCTAAAGACACATGGAGAAACGCTTCTGAAATTTATATCCTCCCATATGATTTTAGAGCTTGAGCTTATTGAAAAAATATTACTGGTAGTTATTGAATTGAATCAATTCATTTCCCTGGATAGATCAGAAACATGATAACTAGCTTTTTTAGAAATGGAATTCCAGTATCTTTTGACACGGATTCCCAAAGTACAAAAAAAGGTATACAAACAGTGTTTGATGGAAATGTACATAGGGCAAGTTTTATCTGAATACACCAGTAGAAGTTCTCTGCTCTCTTTGCAAAGGTCTTTATACTCAGATGGAGAACAAATTTTTGCTGCTCTCCTGCTTTAACTGTTTTATCACACTTCTATTCAGAAGCAGGCATATTTAATAACAGGGGTGCTTGTTGCCAAGAAACATAAGATGTTCTTGGAGCTGCTCTGAAGCAGAAGCTGTAAAAATATTAGTAGAAAAAGCAGATAAACCAAGCCTCAAAAATAATCTCCATTTACTCAAATCAATAGTGAAATTACGTTTTAAAACTAAATGCATGTTCTAGAACCATGAAAAAATGAGGATTTACTATTTTACAGGTTGAAAAAATAAGAAATAACATATATAGTTCTAAACTAGTCAAACATGTGCCATAAATAGCACTATATAACGTTAACTGAAGGAGAACTAGGTCACTAAATTATCAAGCAAGCACAGAAATGGTTGCCTTGAAATACACATGTAAAATAGCAGGCTGTCAGTAGAAAATCTATGACAGCATTTAGGGACATGGAAATAAAATGATAGTATGGCCAAAGCTCATTTATAATTGCCAAATTAAGTTATTCAGTTATTGATGCAACAATGGTCACTGTCAGATTGTTTTTCCCTCATCTGTCAGTCTCTTAACTGAAGTAAGGATCAGGGGGGTTGACCTCTCGATCTTTTTGACTCTTCATGTAGTAGGAAGATATTAGCATTGAATAATTACAACATTTTGCACAAATCATTCAAATCAGGAATCAAATTTTTCTCTTTGTTCTCCATAGAAAACCATACGCGCAAGAAAATTTTGCTGAGGAATTACTTACAGCACCTTTCCTTACTGAGAAAAAAAAAAGTTACTGTTGTAAACCTTTTAATATATTTTTCTGTTTTCTAAAATAAAATCACTGGTTAGGTATTTCAGGTTTATTTATTGTTTATGTATCAGTGCCATAAAATATATATTTAACATGAATACAATTATACTTCTGCAGGCTTGAAGCACCAAGTTTATGTTACGTGTGGGTAAAAAATAACTTGATCAAAAGCCAAATGTTTATTGCTCTTCTCATTTTTTTAGAACTGTGGGGTTCACATTTCAGATATTCAATGGAAAAAAGAGAGCAGCAAGGGCAAAATATTCCTATTTATTTAAAATAGGTGTCTACCTCATTCTCTATAACTCTTCATTTTAGTCAATATTTAAAACTTACAACCTTCATATGTGGCTTAAGTAATGTTAATTGGGTAATTCTGTCCTTTTCAGGCAAACATATTTTTACGCCATTAAAACTCAGGCCTACTGTACCCAAAGTTTACACTCATGACTTGGACATTATCTCATAAAGCTTTTGAAATGAAGACTTTAAAAATGAAACACTGCTTTCACTGACTTATATTCAGAATAGAAATGATCAATGACCCAATCAGGGTAGAAAGGATGCAGCAGAAGGACCAGTACCTATGATATTCACTGCATTACTGGATCAATATTTGAACTGCCTGCTAAAGTCCAGTCCTGGTAGGTAGAAATGTCAAGGTATTGTAATCTGAAAGCTATTTGATGAATGATATGGAGTTAATAGAAAATCTCAGTAGAGGCCAGTAGCTCTGTTATAAGTAACTATATAACTAGAGCCATCATCACAATTGGCATTTCTATGTCTATTCCAAGACAGACAACTAAGAATGAAATGTACAGATGATGGAGGCTTTGATATTCAGCAAACTAGTTTTTCTTTTAAAATTTCTATGTCTCTGTGATTAACATGATTCCCTCCCTGATCAATCTAGTATAAAATTATTGATCATACATTAGCTACTAAAATGTCTAAATCTACTTGCTCTTAATGCTTTGCTCTCACAAGATGATTCTTACATGATCAAAAAGAGAAATCAATCAGATTGCCTGGAAAATCACTAGGCATTTCTATCCATGATGGAACTTCCCAGGGAGATGTAAACCCTCTGACTTTAAGGGTAGTTTCTGAATATGAATATCTGTCACACGAGTTGTATCATGCTCCTTCCTTATGAAGGATCTTAAGCACACATGGAACCGAACCTGACGCCAATTATTAACTATAACAGCAGAGAATGCACATCTCTTTTGTCACATAAAAATATTTATGCCATGTGATTTTATTGCACAGTGAATCATTGCTTGATTTCCATAAAATTAAAATATTGCAGGAGAAAAGCATTCACATTCCCCTCTCTACAACTAGGGAAAGGATAACAGTAATGACAGCTAACATGGCCAACACTCTATTATTTACCTAGATTGGAGACTGTAGAATTTACGAGCATTTGACATTTAGAACATTAAAATTTTATGAGAATATACGTATGATTGCATTAAATAGTCCATATTCCAGTACATGAGAAACTATTTTATCCATGACCTGTGATAGCATATACTGACTTCTAAAGCTCAGATTTTCTGAAAACTGTAAATTTCTACAGTAGGCTGCAGCTGTTCATGAGCTGATAGAATAGGTTTCATGTCACCATATGAAACCATGACACTCTGACATTTTTAAGCTGGGTTACAAAGATTATAGCTGTGTACAGAGGAAAAAAAGAATTCCTATTGTATGATATCTAGCCGCTTGAGATATTGTTGGAAATATAAAATAAAATCACAGAATAATACAACTGCAGAATTGTTAAGGTTAGAAAAAATCATTGAGCCCAGCCAAGTAACCTACCACTGCTGTATTCACCACTAATACATATCCCCAAGGATCACATCCACATATTTTCTTTAAAGCTTCCAGGGATGGTGATTCCACTACTTCCCTGTGCACCCTGTTCCAGTGCCTGACCACCCTTTCAGTGGAGAAATTTTTCCTAATAATCAATCTAAACCTCCCTGGTGCAACATGAAGGCATCTCCTCTTACCCTGTCACTTATTCCTTGGGACAAGACCTTGACTCCCACCTGAATTATAACCTCCTTTGAGGTGGCTATAAAGACCAAGAAGGTTCCCTCTGAGCCTCATTTTCTTTAGCATAAACACCCCCAGCTTCCTCAGCTATACCTCTTCAGGTTTGTGCTCCAGCTCTGTTCCTTTCTCTGGACCCACTCCAGCCCCTCAATGTCTTTCTTGCTGTAGGAGCCCAGAACTGAACCCAGGATTGCTGGTGGCCTCACCAGTGCCCAGCACAGAGGGACACTGTCCTGGTCCTGCTGCCACATTATTGCTGGTGCGAGCCAGGTGCCATTGGCCTTCTTGCCCCCTTGGACACACCTGGGCTCATGTTCAGCTCTGTCACCAGCACTCCCAAGCCCTTTTCCAGCTTTCCAGCCACTCTGTCCCCAGCCTGTAGCACTCCCTGGGGCTGTTCTGAACCAAACCAGGACCTGGCACTTGGTCTTGTTAAACCTCAATCTGCCTCAACCCATTGATTCAGCCTGTTCTGATCCCTCTGCAGAGCCTTCCTACACTCCAGCAGATCAACACTCCCACCCAACTCGATGTCATCTGCAACCTTACTGAAGGTGATAAAAATGTTGAATTTGTCAAATCTGCAAGACTTCCTTGTGGATCTTCAAATTGAGAAACTTTTTAGCACAAAATTGACATTGCCAAGGAGTGATGGTATGCAGAGCAGCTTTGTATTAGCTTTTCTGTTCAGATCTTCAATCCAATTTGGGTACTTTAAAAAAAAAAAAAACCAAAACCACTGAAGCAGACTTGAGTAGAAGCGCACAGTTGAAGAACGCTCACATGAGATCTGCAATAATAGATATGAATTCTGAGTTTTTTAGTTGCTTCAAAAGGAAGGGAAATAGAAGTGGAACAAGAGCATTCAGAAAGAAACAAAGCAAAATTTGAATAACAGCAATATATTTGTATCTGTTACCAGTTAAATAGTTAGTATTTGGCCATGTAATAAAGGCTGGATGACAAGTTTTGCTAAAAAATTTACAGATGTCTGTAACACACATTCATATTTGTTTGTATGAGGTTAGATGGATGTGAGTGTACAATACAGTCTTAGTAATATCAACATGCACAGGTAAGCTGAGATTATAAAGTGAGATAACATAGAGGAAAATAACATAGAGGAAAAGCTTTTAGACTGAAGAATACTGAAGATATATGGACACCTAATATATTGCACTAAAAGTGTCAGAAGTTGCAAGTAGACAGCCTATACGTCTATTGCAAAGTTTTGGTGAGATGTTCTTTATTATTTTAGATTTCAGAATCAAACATGACTCACATATGATCTTAATAAACCACATAGTTCTTTTATAACTCCTACACCTTAAAAAGGAAATCATGCAGAAAAGCCTCACTTTTGTCCTTTAGTAAATCTCAACCATCATGAACATCTCAGTCCAGAAGTACCCAACTAGAGGCCCTGATGAGAAAACAAAAAACAATTTTAAAAAATTCAGATGTGTTTTGTTTTTATTATTAGCCTACTAATAATAATAACTCTGCTTTTGATTTGTTGGGTCACTCAGCATTGGTTATCTAAGTTTAGGCTAATTTGCCAGTGGAATTTGTATTTGATGAAGTTATGAGAGGAAATTAAATTGAACACTTTCACATTAAGTCTCTAAGCTGAAAAAGCTGGAAAATATTATAGATGAGCTTGTAAACATCAGAGTAGCAAATTCTGCAATGTACATTTCCATTTTAGCAATTAATTATGTTTTCTGATTATACTGGTAATTCTGTCTCCATGCTTTGCCAAAGTGTGTAGAAACTTTCTGTGGCAAGTATTGCTTCATGAAAACAAAAACAAAGCAAAAAAACCCAAACAAAACACCCACCAATTCCCCCTAGCAACAAAACCAACAAAACCAACCAGAGAAACAACAACAAAAAAAAACCCAACCAAAAAACCCAAGACACAAAACCAAGAGACATCACAATGCATATTTTTCTGAAAAAAAGCATCATAGCACATACAATTCTGAAGAACCAGTCTTAGCAGTGTGTCCATATGATGTTTTGGCACAAAAGTGGTTGCTAAACTACTACTAAAATTTTATTATTTCTAGAATATCTCAATTGGAATTTTTCCCTGAAGAGACAGAATGTGATCAGCTATATTTCCTTTTTGTCCTCCTACTATTAAATCTTGATATAAGCAGAAAAAATATTTTAAAAGCCCCCAAAGAAAACTCCCAGAGAACCAAACCAAGTTCTGGAAATGCAAATCAATTTATAATCTACCTGGTAGAACAGT
This sequence comes from Pogonocichla stellata, assembly GCA_026546895.1. NCBI lineage: Eukaryota > Metazoa > Chordata > Aves > Passeriformes > Muscicapidae > Pogonocichla > Pogonocichla stellata. The sequence continues at coordinate 100,719,575 of JAOTQZ010000001.1, read as the reverse complement.
AATTAGCGTAAGAGTCTAATCTACATACTATCTGGAGCTGGAAGTTAAGGAGGAGTTGAAGATGTGGCAAAATTGCAAACAGCACATCCTAGAATCAGTTAAAAATCAAATATGGAACAGATACAGAAATGTAGAATGTGAAAAGAACAAGTGTGAGTAAACATCAAAAGGCACTTCTGAATGCAGTTAGATAAGGTGCTTTTGGGTAGCCTAAAGGGCAAGTTAAGTGTGAGAAATGTAGAAATGAAATCAAGTGACAATTAGAAGAAAATTATATATCAAAACAGATAAACTTCAGAAGATGGAATGACACTCCTCAATAATTTTTCCTTCATTACAGTTTGTAAAGACAATATATAAGAAAGCAAATTCACCTTCAAAAAATTCCAAAATTCTGGACTTCTTTTCCCTATTAAATCGCTACAAAAAATTGATTCTGCTGATTAACCTTTAAATATCTTCAAGAGATGCAAATACTGAGTTTGAAAGCAAAAATATGGGCTGCAACAACAAGTGCAACTACAGTGTATATGAAAAGGAGTGGAAGAAAATGCAGAACGCTCATGAATTCCAGGTACTAAAGTACTTAAAGCACTATGCATGCCAGCATACGTATATACATATATCAGCACTGATTTTTTAGACTGTAAAGGAAATTTCACTAGAAATTATTTTTTTCTACAAAGCTGAGGCTGTCAGGGAAAACAAATTATTAAATTACTTCCAGAGCATATGGTGTCTTGATGTTGTTTCTATCAGTCACTGAATGGGACTGACTTAAACTATCTTTTTAAATTGCACTCTGTACAGTGAAACCAAATCACGCTTCATTTTCCAAATATTGCCAGTGACTTTTCGTATATGCTATAACAATTTCAGATTTCATTTTATAATTATTGTAGAAAAATGTTAATTTTTCCCTTTTGTCAGGACTATGTGATTATGGATTTTGAAAAGAAAGGTACTTCTTTCCTATTTCTAACTGCCAAAAAATATTGCTGTGGCACTACGTTCTGCAGTGGAACTCACATTAAAAAAAAAAGTTTTAACTCTGTTAAGTTTTAAACAAGTTCAAGTTTGAAGGACAAGGATATATGAATTTGCCTGGGTTTTAGTGCTGCCATCACATGTGGTCAATTTTCATTGGAAAAAAAGAAATTTAAAAATGGAAAGACTATGTCCAAAAAGATTAGTTAAAAAGTTTCCATTAACAAGTTAATCTGTTGCAATAATTCATAATTAGACAGCTTCACCTTATTTATCTTATGAAGTGTGTAACATAGTTTCTTCCAATTTAATAAGTATAATTAAATATGATTTGATTTTATTACAGTTTCTACACCATAATTTTAACTCTCAAATTGGAGACCTTTAATGAAAACCTGAGGAAAAAGATCTTGCTACGGTTATCTATTATTTATTCCACTCTTCCTAACTGAGGACACTGTCCCTGGACCTGTAACTGAAGACTGTAGTGATTTGAAAACTGAAATTACTCTTGCAGTTCAGAAATGAAAGACCAACTATTATTATAAAAGGAATTTATATGTAGAGAAAAACGAGACCCTTGTTGAGATAGAGGAACTCTACTTCAAGCAAGGGGCCATGACTTGTGGCTGCCTTGCATACATGTACACAGCCCCACCTGAATTTATTTGTCCCAAAATAAGTATTTTAGTCTGTAGAATTCTTTTGAAATACCCAACAGAGTAACTTTAAACCCAGATAAATTAGGAAATAGCGAGGTCCATGACATTTTCATTTGAAATTAAACTAATGATATACTTAGTAACTAATTATTTGCAATTATTTTGAAAACAGAAATTTCACTGAGTACCAGTTTTTATTCCTCTTTTTCGTTTTGTTTTTCTTTTTTGGGTGGTAGATACTGTTCCTTTTAAATTTCATTTTAAATATACAGTTCCCTGAGTAACAGACTTTTGTAAATATTTTATCTACCTACTTTTTTACATTAATTCCCCGATTTTTCTTCTACTTCCTTTCTTCTGCTTAATTTTGCAAAGAAATATACCAAGCACCATTTTTTTTGTGCCTAGAAAATGTAAATAAGCAAACTGATTTTTTTATATACCCAATGCCTAAGTACTCATAGGATTAATCTGAATTAATCATTAATTAAAAATACTATTCTAAAGAACAAAAAATACTTTTAGTCTGTAAAGCCATGCATGAGAAAATTAAGAAAAGTTGATTCACAGGTATTTAGTTTGATGCCTTTCTTACATCCCTTTTACAGTGAGGAATCAAACATTAGGGTCGCTAAGTTCTCCACATAATTCCACATAATGATGTAGAGATAATCATGCAACCACATAAAGACACAGATGGTCAACCAAAGTAAAACTTGGCATTTTCTAAATTTCAAGTGCTTCAGTTCATGATTCCCATTAAAAACACTGAATTAATTCCTCCTATGCTACATCTTCCATTATATCAGTAAGGAAAATGTAAGTTACACTCAGCACAAGACCTTCCACAACAACAAAAATTCCCATTTCACCCCTGGCTCACAAAGGTCCATTCTTCAGATACAAGAATGCCTTACAGAATCAGTGACACATAATCCCACAGCAAGCAATTGTTTAGATCAGGAGAGGCTACAATAAGATATATAGGATGATCACAAGAATGTGGGTCTGTTAGCTCAATAAAGTAGAGGAAAAGGTGATTTTCTTGACTCTATACAGAAAAAGAATTAAAGACTTATGGAAGAAATTCATTGCTCAAGTGGAAGCTATGAACAGAAAGCCAAGCTGAGTCTTCCTCAGTTCTACTAAATCAAACTATATAGCTCTTTCGAGGCATCACTTCCTTCTAGTGGTCAGAATACATACTGAAATGCAAAACTGCTCAAGCAATTTATTTTAGTTTTCAGCAAAAATCATTGAGATTAAGAACAGACAAATTATTTTGGCAACTTCAATGCCTTTTTTGCTGGAGAGAAACAAGAAAGCATTTTTTGAAAGCACTGAATTCAGGTTAGCTGATTTTTAATTCCATGGAATAGAGAAATTGTAATTTTACACCAGAGTTATATTTCTGATAAATATGCAATACTAATAAAAACAAGGTGATGACCTTCCTTTAACAGCACAATTCAAATAATTCTGAGGAAGGTGAAATTTTAGCAAAATTAGCCATGCACTTTGTCTGTAGTAAATATGAAATATTTGCAAGTAAATACTAACTCTTTCTACATTACTTTGCCACCAAGATTGATTAAACACAAATTTATTTTAAAGAGATACTAATACTAATTTTCATCTGTACATCACAAAAACTTATTATGTTGGTTTGAAATTTCTTTGCCAATTATTTACAAATGTCTAACAACCAGAGGTTAAAGTTATGCTGGTGTAATAATTTGCTATCTTATTCAAGCAGAAGACAGTTATTAATGACTGTCATTACTGCAGTTAAAATTCATATAGTTGATCTTATTTATGAATTTGAATGTACTCATTTTCCATGGTCATCACGTATAAAAATGAGGAGTGATTTAGAGTTTGCTAACAGAAATATGCTTAGGAGTATTAGTATTTAAAATTGCAAGAGGATTATAACATTGTAGAGACAATAGACGCTTCCTAAACATCTGCTTATTACATTTTTTCAATGTCTCATCAAACCAAATATGGGAACATAGTGGTTTTTGTTTTGCTGGGTTTTTAAAATATACTGTTCAGTTACTTTATGATGCTTTTTTCAAGTTCTTCATCTTGAGCATCATCTCTATTACCTGAATGTGTTTTCCTGTACTTCATCAGACACCTTAACACTACATATTCAATCACCACTCTAACAGCACACAAGCAACATATTTTTTCCAAGTACAGGAAAACAATGTATAGCATTCCCTGTTTAACTCCATCCAGTTTCAGTGGAACCATTCTTTCACAAATATGAAATACAACCTTGCTGACTGAGTTTTTGATGTCAAGCAGCCTTTTTTTTATTTTGTAGTGTGTCACAAAGCCAATTGATTTTCTCAGTATTTGTCTGTAACTGATTTTAATGTTGACTTTAATGGGTCAATGCTGATTTGAAACTGATCTCAGATTCTTGGATTATCGAATTTTGGATCTTTGGACTTTGGGCTCCAAGATATAGGTCATGCTAAATTACATACATCTAAAGGTGGTGCAAAATTAACATGAATAATCTGAGGTGTTTTCTTTGACAACTCTATAGTTTAGGTATTTCATAAATATTGTGGGAAGAGGAATTGATACATTTCTACATGGCATGGAAACTAAAATCAAAGTGAACACTGAGAATGGTTTTTTTCTCATTAAAGAGATCGATTTTAAAAAAACCCAAACACATGAAAATAAGGGCTTTTCTAAGTCTGATTTGATGGTTGTTATTTTGTATTGTAGATTAAAACTTATACTCATGGCTCCCACAAAACTGAAGAAAGATAATAGAGTTTATAACTCAATCTACCCTCAGAAAGTAATATAATGTTGCTATTTTAAGTTTTGATTGGCCCAGGATACCTAAGAATTCTTTGAAATCAAATGAATAGCCTTCAATCCCTGTGTGTGAAGTGAATTCAGTCCTGTGTGTGAAACATGACAAATACATAGCAGGTTTTTCCATATTTCCTTCCCAGAATGATCTTATAATATTTATGACTATTTTAAAACTAAATTTTAAAAAATGCTATTTTCAAAAATTATCTATGTGAACGTTATCAATACACTTAAAATTATCACTTAGCCCTATTTAGTGTTGAACACCAAATAACCTCAAACATAAGTGACTGTGGAACTCAGTTCTCCATTTATTTCTCATTCGAACTTTTTTTCTCACTGTGTAAAACCAGAGCACACACAGTGGCAAATATTGTATAGAACATTTTCCTTGTATTTAGCAGCCTGAAACAAGTTTTGAACATAAAAAAACTCCTGCTTTTATAGAGATCTTGTCAAAATTTCTTTCTGTGAGTCCTTTGGCATTTTTTCATTTCACTCGCCAATAATTATGTCAGGGGAAAAACATCAAGTCAGTAGCTTAAAAGAGCACCTTAAATCTTTATTGATACTAATAAATAAAAGAGAGCTAGAGTCAAATATGTTGCAAAAATTATTATTTCAATGGACATTTTTAATTAAGAATTCTATAGCATGCATTTTACTGCTCTTCATGTTTCTCAAGGTTATTTGAAAATGACTAGTTGTCATAGCAACTGAACTTTCAACAACTCTGTCCTAATTTTCCATCAGGAGTATTAGTAGTCTAGCACGGAATTTGAGTCAGCTAAAAACAGTATCAGGGAATGTCTCAGTCTCAAATTTTGAAACACAAAGATCTGGATGCTCAACAAACCTTTGACAAAATTCAAAATGTGAGGCAAAGATAGCATTGCATTGCCTTGTCTTTTGATTTTAGTGTTATCACAGGCTGTTTGGAGTCTTATTTCAGGAAGTCTACTGTTTTCTGCAACGAAAGCATTGAATCAAGGGCCCAAATCTTGAAAGGAAAGAACATTGACAAATTGTAGAAGGTTCTATCCAAGGAAAACATGCGTGTATTTAACATAAACTTCCAAGGGGAATAAAACAAACACCACAGCATTTAATACAGGGGAAACCACAGTTGACTGTGGTTGTAACATCAAGGGCTGTGATACACTTGAATACATATCAATATCTCTCTTTAGAGAAAATAGCAATTAAAATGTTAGATAATGCTTCTGCTACCTAAATCTTCTCCCCCTGTATTTAATGCCAGAGGGCCACTTTTCAAGGAAAGTTCGTAATGGAGGTACTTAATTACCTGGAATATATAAAGGGGAACATTTTTACCACAAGAACAGACATTTCCTTGTGATAAATGACAGAATATTGCCTTTTCATAATACAATGTTATTTCTTTTAAAACCTAGCTTGGTCTCCATTATTTTCATCTATATACTTTTAACCACTTCTTTCCCTCACTTAGATTCACTTTTTTTTTTTTGTATAAGTCATCAACGTTTTGAGGTAAATTCTTAAATTCTTTACATTTGAGCAGTTTGCTGCAATTTCCCTGTCCCAAAGAACATTCAAAGAGCCACCTTTTAAGTTCAACTCAGAACAACAAAGAAATAAAGGAATTAGATCAATATTTTAGTAGGTAATATAATGCTGCGCCAAACCAGAAAACAATCTTAGCAATGAACAGAAGTCACAAGAAGTTTAAGTGCACAAAGATTAATAAATTTGTTTATGTGTTGCCTGTTTTTATGAGAAGCACTGAATGAGTGGCTGCATTGTACAGCTAATATCATAACTGGCTCTCCTCAGGACATGGAATTGCTGGAGCAAGTCCAGAGGAGGTCACCAAGTCGATGAAAGAACTGGAGCATCTCCCCTAGAGAGACAGGCTGAGAGAGATGGACAAAAAAAAAAGCTGAGTGGAAAGTTCTGAGCAACCTTCCAGTACCTGAAGGGGCCTACAGTGAAATTGACTTTTCATCTGTAGGGACAGGACAAGGGGGAAATGGCTTTACACTGAAAGACGAGAAATTTAGGTTACATATACAGAAGAAAAAATTCTTCCTTGTGAAAGTGGTGAGGCACAGGCACAGAGAAGTTGTGGATGCCCCATCCCTGGAAGTGCTCAAAGCCAGGCTGGATGGGGCTCTGAGCAACCTGTTCTACTGGAAGGTCTCTCTGCCCACAGTAGGAACTGGATGAACTTAAAGATGCCTTCCAACTCAAACCATTTTGTGATTTTAAAAAGTGAAAGAGAAAATATATCCTGAAGTGGTGATTTCTGAGTCAAAATATTTAGTGCTGAAAGCATTCATCCTCAGTTATATACCCAACTGAATTTTGGGTGTATCTAAATTTGTTGTTTGAGTAAATCCAAGTATTTTAACATAGACAAACTCATTGCAGTAGTTAGAAATTTCATCAGACAGCCAATTAATCAAATAGAATTCTAGCTTACATTTCTTAAAAGATTCTTCTAGGAGAATATAATGTGTCCTTGGGGTTTTTAACCCAAAAAAAAATTGTTATGTTTTTCAAAAGTTCTTATGCATTTTTAATAGAAAATGTCTCCTGGTATCTCTGCACTTCCCTAGAGAAAACCCTCCAGCTAGGAGATGGTAGCAAACTGCACCCTTCCACCTCCTCCCTCTCCCAGCCACATCTTTTGTCTCTTAAGCACCCATCACTTAGGCAAAAAAACAGGATAAAAATTCTGTGGGAGAGAGAAAAAAAAAAAGAAAGAAAATCCTAACATCCAAGAGACAAGAAATGAGCAAACAGAGTAAATTGTTTTATACTAATAAAAAAAACCTGCTGCATTTTACCTGACTGGTAAATTATTAGAGGCAAAGGAGGACCACAGGGAAGTCTTATATATTTCAGAGTAAATACACTGGTTTGATGAACAGCCAAATTTAGAAGACCACATGCCCTGGTGAACAGAACTGAACTCCGCCAAATTTAAAATTTTAAACTTGAATAAACAGCGTATTTTATTTTATACGGCAATATAATCTAGGCAGGACTCTTCTGGTACATTTAAGATCATCTGCAGTATTCATGGGGTTGAAAAAATGAGTAGAGCACATTCCCCAAGACTATAATACGTGTGGTTTTCCTTCTGAGTGCATAATGGCCACCCATTATATGACAAGGCAACAATAAACATGGGAATAGCCAGTGATCCTTAGCGACCTTAGATGAGAATATACTTTGTCATTAACTAGATATATTCCTGGAAAAACACAGCTACATGAAAACATTACTTATTTATAGCAGAAAGTAACTGCAAGTCAATAGCCTGTAGAGAAGCACCAAGACAAAAGATGGAAAGTAGAAAAAGAAACTTTTAAGGTAATAGAGACCACATAAACTCATGAGGAGGAAAAAATGTAATACAGATCAGGGACATCAGATAAAAGGATCAAAATACATTAAAATAGAAAGACAGCAAAATTTCCAGCTTTTTTTCCAGTCAGGTGTTTTCACAGAGTTCTTTCTAAAATAAAGCATATTAGATGCCCAAATTAAACAATCACATTATGTATTTATCTAATTAGAAACAAAAATTTTTGAATCACTTGTGATAGGTCACCTGGGTCAAGCCAGGATGCCTAATGTATACCTCTAGTTTTATATTCAGAAACATCAAGGAGAAGCCTGAATGTCAGATGAAATATTGTTGCGGTAATAGAAATTAGCAAATGTACTTTAATAAAAAGACTTGTCAAATACTATGCCAAGCACCTACCAGTACAAAACCCTTGTATAAACTGTTGAACAAATATGCTCATACAACTATCACATTATAAGTAACAGATTTATCTGCTAGCAAAATGTTGAGCATATGAAGCTGGAGTGTCTCTCTCTAAAAAATTACTGTAGAAATTATTAACTTTCCAAAGAAACATCTCTTGATTGTGTGATGGCATATGAAATAGTTAAAAATTAAATGCATATTGGACTTGTCTGGCAAGGTTTTGGTAGTGGAGCAGGCTACAGGGCTTGTGTGAGAGAGTGCCAGAAGCTTTTCCCACATCCTACAGAGCCGATGGCAGCTGGCTCCAGGACAGACCCACCCCTGGCCAAAGCTGAGCCCTGAGATAGTGCATTAAAGAAGGGAAGAAAAGTCATTGCACAGGAGCAACTTCAGCCAGAGAGCAGAGGAGGGAGAATGTGTGAGAGGAGCAGCCCTGCAGACACCCAGGGCAGTGCAGAAGGAGGGGCAGGAGGTGCTCCAGGAGCCGGAGCTGAGATTCCCCTGCAGCCCATGGAGTACCACAGGGGAGCAGAGACCCAACTGCAGCCCACTGAGAGCCCCACACAGTAACAGGGAGATGCCAAAGGAGGCTGTGACCCCACAGGAAGCCCAAGCTGGAGCAGCCTCCTGGCAGAACCCGGAGCAGGCTGTTCCTGAAGGACTGATTGCATGAGAAGGACCCACACTGGAGAAGTTTGTGAAAAACTGCAGCCCGTGGAAAGAACTCACACTGAGAGGTTTATGAAGGACTGTCTGTCATGGCAGGGACACCAGGCTGGAGCACGGCAAGAGTGTGAGGAAGAGGAGGCAGAGACAAGGTGTGATGAACCCACTGCCATACCCATTTTCTGTCCCCCTGCACTACTGGCCAGGAGGCAGAGAAAAACAGATGTGAAGCTGAGCCAAAGAAGAAAGGAGAACTAGGGGTAGAGGTTCTAAGATTTAGCTTTTATTTTTCATTATGTTACGCTGCTTTCATTAGTAGTTATTTAAACTAATTTCCCAAAGTCAAGCCTGTTTTGCCCATGATTGTAATCGGTGAGTGCTCTTGACTCATAAGCCTTCCATAATAATTTCTCTCCCCTGTTCACTTGGGGAGGGGAGGAATAAAGTGGCTTTGCAGGACACTTGGTATCTAGCCAGCATTATTCCACCAAAATGTATAAAAAAATAAATAAATATAGTAACTCTTAATAGAAGGAGAATTAAAGAAAGTTTCCAAATTATATTAAAAAACATTGAAAATATCACTCACCTATGTCCCTGTTGGGAATATTTGATGTGGATTATCATGGACTAACAAATAAATAATCTCCAACACAGTAGTTTGCTTTCAGGAGCAAATAATTTTTGGCAGTGAAAAATCGTTTTTGATGACATATGATCTCATTGTATAATACAGAGTAAACATATAATAATTGGATGAATGCAAAACTAGGTGTGGATTAATGTAAAATTAATATTTTTCTTTGTTTTTTTCTCTAGTCCTTGGGACAAGTAGTTGGATTGTTCAGATTGATGAACTGTTCAGGATGAAGTCTTATTTACAACTTCTTTCATCACCAATGAATACATACAATTCCACCCAACATTTTCCCAGTGACAGCTGAATAAAAGTAAAGATTCATTACTATCTGTAAGTCCAATCAGCTAAGCACAAGAACTATAATCCTACTCCCAAGAACTTCGACTTCAGCTTTGACATTTCACAGTGCAACTACTGTACTCATGAGTTCAGCCTGTTCAGGCATGTGTATAACTATTTAATCTGGATGTTACTTAGGCAGAATGTAGCTATGCAGCTTTATATTCTTTCACATTGCACTAGGATAACATTTATAGTCACTATTCTCAGTTTTGCTAACTTATTTTCATCATTTCTTAAGCAAGGTTTCAGTCCCCTCCAATATATATATATATATATTTAATAATAAAAAATGTATCCTATTACATTTTTATTTACTGGAATGGCTATATGGAAAAACTGGGCAGACAAAAAAAAGTTTTTTTAAACAGGCAAAAGCAAAGCAAAGAACTAGCTATTAATATTCCCTTATAGCTGTAGGAGAAAACGACAGTTCCCTTGGTAAATCCAGTCTAAGTGTGAGAACTCATTAAATCTTCAATGAGCAATTGTTATGGTAAGAACTTTGCATCAATAATTAAATCTATTTGTGATTTAAGAGGAGAAAAAACATCTGAATTTTAATGTAATGTGTATATATTTAACAATGGCTAATGGAGACAGATGTTAGGAGATAACAGATGCTAAATGATTCTCTTCTTTTATAAGACATTTATAAAAGACAAACAAAATTAAATGTCAAAATGATAGAGCTACTCTCAGTTCAGAGATACAAGCCTCCCTAAACTCATTACGCTGGAAACTATAGCAAGAACAGGTGTTCATAAAAGTGGGATTTAAGTTTACATTCATGAAAATAATACTACTTTTCCCCATGCTCACACATTCCAGTATGTCTGTTGGTTCTGTCTTAAAATTGAAATGTGTGTTACATTCTGTGGTTTATTTTGTACTAGATCATTTTACCTAATCTGTAAGTAGTTGAAATTCCAGCTTCTTTTCCATCTTTTATTTAGATATTACATTAAAAACTATGGAAGTGCCAGCACTTCCCTCACCCCAGAGGTGGGAAGAAAATTGTGAATTATATCAAGGAGAGAAAAACCAAAGTAATGCATCTACTCCTGATCCATGAAGTAGTACTGTAATCATGAAAAGTGAACAAAATTTATCTATGAGGGTAGACAAATTAGAAACCAAGTGATTGAAAAGGGAGGTTAAGACCAAATAATTCATAGTAAGATTAATTTGTTTCATAATGTCACTTTTTTCCAGTAGTAGTGAGAAAAAAGTATGGTCTCAACATAGATTCAAACAAAACCTAAGATTCGGATCTGTTCCATGGATTACATTTCATATTTTTAGGCACAAATACCTGATAAAATAAAAACTCTACCTAAGAGAATATGTAAGGGATTATCTGCCCTAACACTAAACCAAGACATAAATTACTTGGTTATTGTCATAGGAAAGAAAATTTTTCTTAACAGTATTTTGGTTATATATTTCAACATCTCAGCTAGGTCTAACACCAAAGATTTCTTTTTCATTAAATAAAACATTTTTATTTAAATTACTTATCTCAGGTTAATATTAGAACACAAAATAGGCTTGGTATTGCATGAGAATAAAAAAAGAATGCTGCAATAAGCAAAAGTTGAATTGAATAAACTGATTACACAAAACACTGTAAAAATGACTAGAGCTATTAAATCTACAATAAAACGTAAATTTTTAGGTGATTAGTAGTATAGTTTAAATTTGCCTTATATATTAAAATACTTGTGGTAGTAGAAAATATAAATAAAATAAGGAAAAAAACCTTCAAAGTATACTGTCTGCCTGAAACCAGAAATATTATTAGAAATTACAGTAAAATCAATGTGATTTATGGTCAGCAAAACATTAACATTTTTCTTGACCAAAAGGGTAGTTTTGATCAAAAATAATTTTCATGAGCCAATTAAAATTGCAAAAGAGAAAAAGAAAAGTCTTGTTATGCAGGAAATTATAGCACTCACCTATACTTTTGAGATTGTTTTTTAAAAAATTTTTGATAGTTTTTAAAAATCGAATATTTTTTTCACTTTCTGGTAAGCCATGTGATGAACACTTGTGAGTAAGCATCTTTTCCATCCGTGAATTGTTCTATTTTGTTTAAATAAGGTAGTATTAACTGGTTCTCAGACTGGGAAGGTCCATCACACAGTAATTTAAAGTTCATCAATAACAAAGGAAACTTCATCTCAAGATACTGCTTTGTGAAGTTTCTCAGATATATACAGAGTATATATTCACCCACTGAACAGTCTTATCGTGTTTCTTGTGCAAAACAGGATTTCCTATATAGTAAAAAAACTTCTTTATGGTTTATTTTCTCTAAACATTCATTTGAACAAGGATGGATCCATTTATATCACCTTTCAGGAAGTTTTCAACTTAGAATACAGAAATCTGTAAATCTGTAAATACTTGCACAGTATTTGGATAAAACAAAGGACCTAAAATTTTCAAAAGCTCTCAAAGCACTTGGAAGTCTGAGCCTGTTTAAAGGTTCAGGGTACTTGGAACTTTGAGAGAAATGGGAGAGCACTTATGTCTTTGTAAAATGTATGGTCAATAAGGAAAGCTGTCATTTGAAAACAGGCCAAGGACAATAGATTTTCAGCAGTTCTTTGCCCTCTCACAACTCATTGCTCACTCAGCACCTAGAGGAATTTATTTCAGTTTCAAAGGCCAGCACAAATGACACAAGGTCAGACAAAAAAAAGCTATTGAACAATTAATAGACATTTACATCCGTATCATAAAGCCACCAACTATATAATGTGGCAAAATAGAAAGCAGTTAATGTGAACTAGAACAAAAAAAAATCATTCTATATTCAGAGGCAGTTGAGAATATATTATAAAATACATGTAAAACATGACAAGCTGGCTGCCTGACCACTCAATTAAAAATCTCCAGAAAGCAAGATGTGTGCAAATTCTGCATTGGATGATAGAATAAAAGAATTTTAATTGCTTTTTTATTCCCCCCCATTTTCATCGTTGTTTGTTTTAATATTTATTACTCCAAAAGAATCAAAAGTTCACATTAGACTGAGAAATTATGTAAATAAGAAAACCCTCTCAAAATTTACAAGCATTGTGCATTAAAATGCTGCTTTAAAATGAGTCTGAGATTTTTTTTTGAGAGTTTTTTTTTTAATAGTTCTTTTTTCAAAATAAAAAAAAGGAAGGGGGGGACCAGCAAGGTCAAATGTTCCATACCTCATTTTTTTATGGACAGAAAGAAAATACCACAACCTTCTTTTATGGGCTTGGCAGAAAGCCACAAGACTCAGAAGTACACAACTATTTTAAAGCTTTTCAGTTAGATCTGCTCGAGTGAATTAAACTTTTCGTCTCTACACCTTCCTTTTCCTTTGTGCATGTGTGTGTGCCAAAAGATACCTAAAATGTCACCTATGAAGCTACATATATCCAAGAAAAGGAGATGTCGTTTCTCAGACATAAGACTTTTTTCTATTACCTTCCAAATAATGCATTACTATTTTTGTGGCTTCTCTTTCTTGAATCTTTTCTTTAAATAATAAACTTCTTTAGGAATGGGAATTTGACTCCTGATGCAGTTTGGTCAGGGATTCCAGCTCAGTGAGATTTGGCTAATAGTCAGGTATTTTGTGATTATGCATTGCAATTATAAAACTCATATTCCAAAATAATTTATAGTGCAATCAGTAATTTTAATGACTTTTGCTCTGGAGACAGCCTTTGTTCTTGCATGAGTGCAAAGCATATATGGAGCTCGTTCCCATCCTTCTGTAATGTACAAGGAAGACACATGGAAAGGTAGGTTTAAATAGTAACCAGCTGGGCCAGTGGTCCAATCCATCCATGATTCTTTTCAAAAACTGGTAATTTGTGGTATTGTTTTATTTCATTCTTCTTGGCACAAAATTCTGAGTCATAGGCTAGGCCTTCCACCATTCTTTGCATTTTGGTAACAAGTACTATATAGAAAAGAGTAGTGAACAGATGTAGCATGAAAAACAAATACTTTCTCCATAGTTTTACTCTGGATTAATTCACTGGTTCAAATACCACGTCCTTGCAAATGGAAACACTTTTTTCTGCCTCTGTGGTTGTGGGGAGAGCATTAGTTACTGCCTAACTGTAGATAAGGAATGTACAGTGCATATGACATACCTTCAATTCAGTAAGGCTTCACGTTCTGCAGTTCTCCCTTGGAATATGAAGTTCAAATTGGCACTTGCACTGGAATGTGGCTGGACTCCCAAGCTCATTGGTCTTAACCAAAATCTCATGTTCAGCTGGCAGATGACAATGAGCAGAGGACTCCAGAGGATGGTGCAGAATGCAACCATATTCAATACATTCATCCATGATGTGGCAGTTTGCAATTCACCTATAGACAACACTGAATTATAGGGGAAAACTGAGAACTAACAGCAGAGCTTCACTTCATGGGGAATTTGGCAAATTTGCTGTCTGAACTAAATTGATGAGGCTCAGCAGTGAGAAAAGCAAAAGGCTGTACTTGAAGCAGAATAACCCAACACCTGGGAACTGACAGGCTGAGATACAAGGGGAATGAATATTACAGTGCATACCAGGCTGAATGTGAGCCTGGCATGGTCTCCTTTTACAAGCAGAGCAGACTGAATTCTGGGCTCCACTACACAGCTAGCACTTCTAGGGGAAAATACTATCACCTCGTTCAAGGTACTGCTGAATCTGCCTTTAGAATACTGCTTTGAAACACCAGCAGTTCAAAACAAATGTTGAGAATCAGGAATCCTTCAGAGAGCTATTGGGATTGCCAGAGTGTTTCAGCTCACGTCCTGCTGAGAAAGCTAGGCTTGGACTAAGGGGCAATCTAGTGAAAGTCTACAGCTGCTGGTTTTAGAGAGAGGATGGAGGCAAACTCCTCTCAAAAGAGATAATGCAACAAGGGGAAATAGCCACAAGCTGACTGGAGAGGTTCAGACTGGAAATTAGGGAAAGAATTTTACAATGAAGAAGGTAGTGTAATCCTGGAAGAAATTACCCTGTTGAAGTATCAATAAAAGTCCTGCTTCTGGCAGGAAGATGGACTAGATGGTCTCCAGAAACTTCTTCAAATAAGATTTCTATGACTCAAGAGGTCTGTTGGCTTGCACTTCCGCACATTGTTGCAACTTCTGCATTTATGACTCATGATTTGTTCATTATGTGAATGTATTTCTCTCAAAAATGCTTTGTTCCTAAAAATATTGAAGAAAATGCCCAATATTGAAGGAAATGCTCAGCATGACAAAAAAAGCAGATCTAAAATATCTGCATTGTAAATATAGTTCTTTGAATGAATCAAGCACAAAACCTTATGAAGCAAAAAAGTAATTAAGGAAAATGGGAAAGGAAAAACGCTACAAAGTAACCAACCATAATTTGGATATATGCTGTAAGAAACACTTTCTCTTATACAGCTAAATTAAAGTGCTGTAAATATGTAATTCTTAATAATGCACTGGTTTTGTATTTTCCTGAATGTATTTGAGAAGATTATAATTTTAACAATACAATCATTATAAAATAAGAGGAAAATCTGCTATAAATTAATAAGGTTCCAAAATAAACAGCTTCATACTTTATGAGTCTGTACTGACAAGTATTTAATACTTACTCTTCCTTGCTTATTACATAGTACATAAGTGTGGAATTTTTTGTTAAAAGCAATAGCTTAAATCTGAATTTACAACTTTTTTCAAATTGAGCTAAGGGTCAAGCAATTACATAATTCAATCAGTTGTTATCTCAACAAGTTCTCACTACTACACATACAGAGTATGGAATTAAAAAATAACTATTTTCTAATTTACCAGACTTATATATATATATATACATATATATATATATATATACACATATATATATATATATAAAATAAATTTTA
>JAOTQZ010000001.1:100687317-100703670 GCA_026546895.1 Pogonocichla stellata | reverse complement strand
AGGCTATCATTTCCTCATTCATTCAGAATTTCAGAGCACCATCAAAAAGTAAAATAAAGCAACATTAAAAATGGTTACCAAGCTCAAGTTTCCCTATAATCTGTTTATATGTTTTCTCACATCTTACAATATTCCTTTTACCTAATGGATCAAGTTAGGGATGACTTACCAACCTTATAGAGTGCACAATATTTCAGCATAATTCAGGCAACTGTCTTTATAGATGAATGTCTTGATTATTATCTAAAAAGTAAAAAATTGTAAAATTGAAATAAAAGTTCCTCAAAACCCATACACATTTTGCCTATGTGACCAGAGATCAAAGGTGGAGTGGCTTTTTCACCTGCCCACAGAAATCCTGGACAGAGTAGTTGCACAGGTGATGCAAGACATACTCATGGACTCATTTTCTTTTAAAGGTGGTTCCTGTGAAGAAGTTCCAGCAGAGAGGAAAGTACACATTTAGAGAAAAAAGGTGCTCATGAGAACTCTGCCAAAAGTATTTTACAGCTTCCATCTTGCATAGGGATGCATAAAGATTGTCCTGTCCCCAGGCATGGGAAGCAGAGTGGGTTTGAAGAAAAGGCAGATCCCTGAGGGCACTGCTGCCCTCCTGTCCTGTTCCTGAGTGCAGAAAAGCATCCTAACACCTGCACTTTCCTCTTCCCCCTCATGGGAGCCAGGTGAACAGTGAGGTTTGGGGGTCAGGCTGAGCAGGGTGGCTGTTGTTGATCCCTTACCAACTTCTTGGCAATACTTAGTGAAATTTCTGTGCCTTTACTGGTACAGCTTTAACAAATCACACTGGGATTACATCAGAAGGGCTCAGCTGCCAACAAAGCAATCAAATCACCTGTCTTTATGTTTCTTCCAACACTAATTTGGTACAACCAAAACTTGTTTTTTGTTTAATATAGTTCAGTACACCTGCTTGTGAGTACCTACTTGTGTTGGTGTGTGCCTTATCCAGAGGGTTCGTATGTAACTGAAGCAGCTTGGTTCCTTGAAAACTCATAAATGAGACTTCAAGTGGAAGATTGCAGGTCTGAGCCTCCAACAGGATCATTTTTACTGGCACTTCAGCTCTAAAAAGAATGTGACATTTCCAGCTCACTCTTAGAACAGCTTTAGGTCTTTCACTAGGAAATATGTTACAACTCCCACCTGAAGGTACCCAGCAGTGCCCGTGATTTAAGGACATTATGGAGAAAGGAGCACCTTGGCCCAAAAGCCCCTTTAATGGACATAAATTTGACAAAGTTAGATAAAATGAACGCTTAAGGAAATGCAGGAAAGCTCTCTGGGGACATGAGCTTCATACACATAAGCAAGGGCACTGTGTTTCCATAAATTACCACCCTTCAGCCTGAGATTTGAGACTTGGTTATGCACTTTCTTACAAAAGTTCAATGAATACAAACAGGAAAATTACGATTGAAAGCAAATTGTTGAAATTGAATGAAAGATTTGTAGATTATTTAAAACATCTTTTCAATCTTCATTATGCCAC
The DNA here is from genome assembly GCA_026546895.1 of Pogonocichla stellata. Classification (NCBI taxonomy): domain Eukaryota; kingdom Metazoa; phylum Chordata; class Aves; order Passeriformes; family Muscicapidae; genus Pogonocichla; species Pogonocichla stellata. Next base: position 100,702,160 of record JAOTQZ010000001.1, on the reverse strand, counting down.
ATTGAGACCTAAAGTATTTTTTCATGATGTAAAACAGAAAATTGAGATAAGGCACTGTACATGGTGATAGACACCTTTAGAAAAAGACAGAAGTCCTGACAGTCAAAAACTATAGTAAATCATCATGCTGCACAATGCACGAGCAATGGAACTATAGGAACAACTAATTTTGGATTTAGTGTCTGATTTGGCATGAAAAGTAGTATTTTTGTAGGTCTGGTTTCTAATGCATTTAATTTTAATTTTTGTATTTGAATATCAAAGACCAAATGTTATTCTGAAATTGAAAGGCTATATATTATTTTAGGAAATAATAAAACTTAAAAAATGTTTAGCTTGTTTTGGATTATTTTTTTTGTCGGACAATACCAGCTGGATTTGAATTTAATTAATATGCTTTGGTTTATTCAGAATATTTTCAGCACATGAATTATTGGATATATTGTTTTTATTTAATTATATAAAAACTTCATTTAAACCTCAAAAGTTTTTGTCCTTTAATGTAAACTCAATACTCTTCAAAGTTGCTCCTTTGAAATGACAGAAATAAGGGGGTTTTGGGGAAAAACTCTGCAAATATTTGCATTAATGTTTTGAAATATATGTATGTATCCACTTTTTTATTCTTTCTTTGAGTTTTAGTTTTAGGGGAAGACCAGAGTGGGAGGATGTTGAGAGAAAAGAAAGCACTCTGAGAATATAGCACCATTGATGTCTCAGCAAGGTAAACTCTTTGTACAAATGCTCAGATATGTTCAGCTGCTATGCCCTCAAATTTTTGTAAAAAAGTCTTTTCAAAAAATAAGCTAAGCTCCAGTATTATTTTAGCATCTAGTATAGATTCAGACATAAAAAAAACCCCTGCAGTACCAAGGCAATAAAAAGCAGCAAAAGAACAATCAATTCTTGAAGTCTGGCATTTGCAGCAAACACAGAAAATGCTGTATTTAAAAACAGAAAGATAGCAGGGATGGATAAAAAACTGATTTAACACACAGAAAATTCTAGCTGATTTTCTCTGAGATCTGAGAAAGAAAACCTGAACTCCAGCAGGATGCAAGTCATGTTAGACCACAGTTGCATTTCCTAGATTTGTATAACAGCTAATTTTAAAAAAAAATATACTATAAGACTTATGCTGGGTTAATTATACAGTTTACAGTGTCTTTGTATTCATTTTTGCACCCTGTATTCAATATTTTAAAATATTCTAGAAAGTCTTATTGTTGGTCTTCACTTGTTGAAGTGGTTCAGGTTGTTCAAAATATCTCACGATCAACACAACTCTGTGCTTTTAGGTGGATTATGTTTTGGTATGTTTTATTTTTTCTTGTTTTCCTCTACTTTTATCTATTTACATAAGTTTTCCATTTCCCACACAATTTACACTACTGTCTTATGAAAAATAAGGCACAAGAAAGAAAACTCTACTATTTATGATATTTTCTCTATTAAGAGAGAGGCACTGATAGTATCACTCATTATATTAATATTTGTGTCTTTCCCAGGTTCTTTCACTCTTTTAAGGCAAAGCCCAAACAAGAAAAAGAATATGAGAAAGATACTGTATTCTTCTAGTTGTTATAGAGATCAAGTTTCCCTGTTTGATAATTTGTCTCTACTCCACTGAATTCACTCCTCGTGTATAATAGTTACAAGTTCTAGTTCATGTTGCAATACTAGTCTATTTTGTTACAGAAAATAAAGTTTTGATCCACATATGAAGCTTTCAGGTTTCCAGAACTGAGGGAATTTTTTACAATAAAAGGTTTTTTTGGTTTGTTTGTTTGTTTGTTTGTTTGTTTGTTTTGTTTTTTTGTTTTATTAATGGATTTCAACACAATGAACACAATGGAAATAAGTCTCCAAAATGTGGGGAAAATTTGAGAATTGGTTTGGGTTGGAAGGGACCTTTATGATCACCTAGCTCAACCCCCTGCCATGGGCAGGGACACTTCCACTAGACCAGTTGCTCAGAGCTCCATCCAGAGATGGGAGTGTTCAAGGCCAGGTTGGAAAAACTCTGAGCAAGAGCTCTTGTTAAATCTTGTAGTGAGCAGAGGATTTAGTCAACAGTCTAGTAGTCCAAAGAACATGATTCAACAGAGAGAAGATAATTCAGTTGATTAGGATCATAGATACATTTTTTTAAAATTTATTAGTCTGTAATACTACTTAACTTCTTCTGCTTCTCCAGAAAATATTGACATTTTATGGATTAATTTGTGGGATACCTATGTAGAGTTGCTGGTGGAAAGGAACTCACACTGTTTACAGTGATAGAAGCTCTAATAAATGTTGAAGATACTAGGATAGCTTTAAATTGTCTGAGTATTTATACTCAGAGTTCAGTGTAAAGTTGGTACTGCTGGAATCTATAAATATCTACCTCTGGTCTAATTTGGTTATCATTCCAAAAAAAATGTAGGATCCTATAATTCTATTTTTTTTTTTTTTTTTTTTTTTTTTTGTTATTAAATCCCCCAGAATTGATAAGAAAAAGGAGACTTATGATCTTTATTTAATATTAATGTGATGTTGTGGTGGCCAACCCTGAAGGAAAACCAGGTGTGCAGATACTCATGGTCAAAAAAAGAGCAAGAAAATTCAGGGAGTCCACAAAAAGTGTGTAAAATTATATTAGTAAATTATAAAAATTAAAAAATTGTATACAGTGGAAAGTGGCATGTTAGCCCCTTATAGCATAAACTCTTGATAGTGTATTTTGAAAAAGATCTAGGGTGAAAAAGAAGAGAGAGAGATTGAAGAGAGGGAGGGAGAGAGAAAAAAGGAAGAATAAAGGGAAAATAAAGGAAGATAAAGGAAGAAAAAAAGGAAGAAAAAAGGAAGAAATAGGAAGAAAAAAGGAAGAAAAAGAGAAGAAAAAAGGAAGAAAGGAAGGAAGAAAAAAAGGAAGAAAGGAAGGGAGAAAGGAAGAAAGGAAAGGACAAAAGAAAGAAAGAATGCTCACCAGTCCTGGCTCCAGAATTGTTCCAGATGGTGAGGGAGGTGTTCAGAGTCCTGAGCTCCACACAAGCCTGGACTTCATGTGGGAAATTTTTTATGGACCCTGCCCTGGAGCCAAGTTCCTCTTTCTCTATACAAAACAGTTCTCATACACAGTCCACTCTTCCAGACCTTTCTGGAAATGGGTGCAAGGATTTCAGGAGCTTTTTGTGTAAAATTAATTTAAATAGGCAATTGCAAATAAAAAGAATGTATTTAACTAAATCATTAGCATGTTGATAATATTTAGAAATATTATAAAAATTCAAGCTCCTAAATTCTAATGGCTAATTAAGCGTTCAAAGAATCTACTGGTTTATTTCAAAATAGAATCTTGCATTTTTGGATACAGAGTGAAATATTTAGAAGGGTTAGTATTTAGTATTGCAGGAGTACTTTTAAGATTACTAATGTTGTATTTGTTCTCCCAGCAACCAAAATACTCTAGAAGGCAACTAAGAAATGCTCTGTAGAGATAAGACATTAAAACTAATGCAATATTTTTCCCTGCAAAATTTACAATAATGTTTTTTTATCTCATCTTAAGAATAAAGATTGTCTTGTTGTATATTAAAAAAACCCCTGTTATCAAAGGAGGGAAGAAAACAGTTTATTTTGTCTACTAATTATCTCAAACTTGCAGCAAGTTTTTAAGTCTCTTTATTTTAAAATAATATTACTCCCACTGAGGGAATCTGAAATACAAATGGAACAATATCAACAAATTAAAGATTGATTTTCAAGAATTTGATTTTCATTCTCCACAGCTTGATAAACTCTTTTATCTTACATCAGAGATCGTTCATATCATCCAGCAATATTAATGTAAAATTACTTCTTTGTGAAGGTGTTCAGATAAATCATTACTTTAAGTAACCTGTTTTGGGATATTGCTATATAGAAGCATTACTGTGTTTTGCCTGTCCTCAGTTTCCACTGTTCACATAAGCTGTGTTTCCCAAGGAAGAAGACGATAGAAGTTTTGGTTGGTGTCTCATCATGCCACTTAATGTTTTTTCCATGAGCCCCAGGAGACAGGTTTCCTCTGCTTCTGCCAATTAGCAAGCCAGGCAGGGGGTCACAGTAAGACAACGTGACAAGTGAGGCAGCTTCTCCCCAGGATACTACCGAAATTAATTTGCTGAAGTTCGCAAGGCAGATGGTTACATACTTCAGTACAGAGGAGAAAAATAGCTGCATTTCAGGGGTGATCCTCCTGCCACCCATGCAGTGTGTGAGCAGGAGCATATGCTGCTTTAAACCCTGCTATCTTTGGATCCCTGCTGGGGCTGTCTGCGAACGCAAGCCAGAAACAGAAAATTTAAATCAATGGCAGCGTTTTGGCATCTCCTTCCCAATGAGAAGGAGTAGGGGACACTGTATAATGAGCTTTAATGCAGAAGAGCTCAAAAGGGGAAGGTCAAAGTCCTGCACCTGGGAAGGAGCAGCGCCATGCATGAATGTATGCTGGGGAGCACTCAGCTGTAAATGAGCTTGGCAGAAAAGGACCTGGGCAGGGGCCTGGTGAGCATCAGGTTGAACACAAACCATAACATTCCCTTGCCATAAACAAGGATAATGGTATCCTGGGATAAACCAGGAGTAGTGCTACCGGTAAGAGGAGGGAGGTGAGTCTTCTCACTCAGCTCTTGTGAAGCCACACCTGGAGTGCTGTGTCCAGTTCTGGGCTCTTCATTGCCAGAGAGATGAGGACATTCTGCAGTGAGTCCAGCAATGTGCCACAGAAATTATGAGAAACTGGAGCATCTTCCCTGTGAAGAAAGGCTGAGAAAGTTGGTGGTCCTTAGCCTTGGCAGAGAAGGCTCTGGAGTGGAGGAACAAGTGTCTCTTACCAATGTCTATAAATACCAGAAAAGTAGGCCATAAAGATGCAACCAGGCATTTTTATTTTCCAGCTTAAACTTTAAAGTGTGCACTTGTTACCAACTTTCCTTCAGCTATTTTCATGAGTGAGAAGATGCATATCAACTTTTCTAGAAGAAAAATGCAGTGCAAGACAAATTTGGAAGTTCTCTGTATTATAAATAGTGCTAATTGAAGAGGAACCTCTGCATAGTCACTATGTTGCAGACTGCCTTTCTTATACATTTTCCCTTCACTTTCCTCTAATCCCTGCACCCCTTCACACTTTTCTGTAGATTAATTGCTCAACCCTCAGATTTATGAAACTACAGTAAAATTGCTAGTTTCAAGGGTCTCAAGCTCAGCTCTGTGTCTATATTGATAGTATCCAAATGCAAACCATTAGAGACATAGAAGTCAATGAATTCTGCTTTTACACAAGTAAAATCAGATAATCTGCCTAGCAACAATACCAGTAGGTTATCGTAGAACTGGATGAAAATTCCATGTTCTCTAAATTTTTCAAACTTCTCTTTTTGGGAAGAGAAAAAAAATCTTGTTACTTACCCTCTTTATCATATATAGGCTCAGGCTTCAAGGAGACAAATGAGTGGAAGTGATTTTTCCTTCTAAAGCCCTTCTACAATCATAGAGTACCAAAAGCTAATATTTTTTTTTTTTTTTTTACATCTGTAACAATCTTGACACTTTAGAAAGAGAAAATTCAGTGTCTCAGTTTCCATAGGATTTTTTTCGATTTTCTGTGTATGAGATATTGGTGATTCGAGAAATTTTTCTTGCATATCAAATCATGCTTTAACTTCCAAACACAGACAGAAACACATTTACAAAAAGTCTGTCTCAGAAAAAGTAATTTATAAATGTAAATATATATTTTCATATAAATCTATTTATTTAAATGCAAATACACATTTTTATGAAAATTCTATTCACTCTTTCTGTGCTAAACAACTTCACATTGCGACACAATCCTATACTAAGGAGTTTTTTTGCAGAGGTATGCATATAATGGCAAAAATACAGACAGAGATTTCTCATCTACAGAAAGTGAGACACAAGCTTTTCTCTTCTTTTCCTTAAACCTAACAGAATGCAAACCTCTCCCTCTTTTAAGGGATTTAAGATAAATATAAATCCCTTCGCTGCTACAGGGATCAAGAGCAAAATGAATAGCAGGGATCAGGAAATGGGAGGGCATAGGCTCGGGCAGTTCTGAATTGCCTGCCCAAAGTATGGGGTACCAGGATTGTTGCATTGACATTATGGGCTGAAGGGTCTCTGCTCTGTTCACTCAGTGCTACCTTTCTGTAAGATAACTATTCCTGGATTAAGAGCATAGAATCACAGAACCACAGAATGGCCTGGGATGGAAGGGACCTTGAAGATAATCTACTCCAACCCTCTGCTGTGGGTAGGGACACCTTCTAGAAGACCAGGCTGCTCAGAGCTCCATCCAATCTGGCCTTGAACACTTCCAGGGATGGGACACCCACAGCTTCTCTGGAAAACTTGGTCTAGCACCTCACCACGCACACAGTATAGAACTTTTTCCTGTAATTTAATCTAGACCTACTCTCTTTCAGTTTGAGGCCATTCCCCCTTGTCCTGTCACTACATTCTCTTGCTAGATGGTCAAACTCATCAGCCTTTTCTCTTGCAATGGCTTTCAGCTCTGGGGGAAATGGGAAATCCCCTAGAGGAAGAGCAAGCCTACCATCACAGCAACTACTAGGTACAGGATTATTTCCACCACCTTTGTGTACCAGTAATATAATTCAGCTATGTATGTACTACATAAAGATCTATAATTAATGTAAATAAGCACTGCCATAAAAGGAACAGAAATTACTGATGCAGATAGAAAGAGGCAAAAATAAAAAATAATAAAACCCCACCCACAGCCACAAATTTTTCTTGGGAATTATTTAGTCCTTTGAAAGAGTGCATTAAAAATGGATTTTCATTTCTTGTTCTGGGAACTATGGAAAAAAATGATGAGTATTTTTACAATTTCACGTCATATATGGATTTGACTCCTAAATGTAACTGTGATTATGGCTGTACTTTTCTTTCATTGCAGATCAATATTAATACCCTAAATATACAGAGCACATACTGAGAGGATAATTTTCCTCTTAAATGTGCAAATCCTATTACAATATTTGTCTAAACACTGGATTAATATTGAGTTGGTAGTTTTGCTAGCTCATCATAATTTTATCAGTGCATATACTTGAACTATGAGAATGCTAATGACACACACATCAGGCACTTCATGTTTATAATGGAGTTCAACTACTTTAGACTATTCAAACATGTTGCAAATTTCAAAGACAGTTCCCATCTGACTACTGTCTTAATCTACTTTTAAAAGGAAGGTTTTAAAATGCTAAATACTAAACCTTACCTCATTTCATATCTTCCTAATTGGACCATAATAATTTGTCTTTATTTTTTCACATAAACTAACTCCTAAACACATTTCTTATAAAAAATTATCTAAAACACCATGTTGATTATTTTGATAATGAATTCCACTTTTTCAACTTTGCACCATGGATTAAAAAAGAACTTTCTCTACCAAGATAATTTTCTTGAAGATTCAGGATCTGTTTTAGTGCTGTATCACTGGATTTATTTACATATTTCATGTTATCTGTCTATTAGGTTTTCTACAACAGATAACAAGACTGATTCCTGTTTTGGGACAGTATCATATGGGTCAAGAACTGGCAGAGACTTTAAAAGGCTCATCCAGTCTGTGGATTTAAATTATCAGCTTCAATCTAATTTTGCAAACTACTGGCCAGTTATGTTTAGGAGTAAAAATTGATAGGGACTTTTGTGAAAAGGTGAGGACACAGAGGATACAAAAGTTCTAATTCTAGTATCATTCTTAACATCTTAATGAAACCTGTGCTGAAGATGAACTATCAAAGACGACATTAGTTCTGAATTAAAAAAAATATTTTACTGAAAAAAAATCATAATGAGTGTGTGGAATAAAGTAATTTTGACGTTGTCCCAATAAAAATGCAAAATGCCCAAGGTATTGATTTGTATAAGTGACTTTTGATATTGCTGCAATTAATTTGGAACTGAATATCTCATCTGTCACTGTCAATAATACAAAAATACTGGAACACAGGGCAGAAGGGCAGCAGGTAGTCCTGGTGCTGGGCAAACACATGACAATACAGTACTGCATATAAGCAGTTGATCAGTCCTTGGACTGAAGTTTCCAGTACTTTACAGTCCAGTAGCAGCATCTCCACTGCAATTTACTGCACATCATTATACACATGATGTTAAGACACCCTTAACTCTCCTTTAAGTATTCTCCAATTAACAACTCATTACTAAGCCAGATGGATCTGCATTGGCTGTTAACTCCCGTCTGCTGGGAAGGCTCTTTCACATCAAGTCTGCCACAGTAATATATCTTTGCCTCCTGCACCTATCACAGTCATTTCTCTGTATCCCTGTTTTGTGGATATGCTACAAGCATGCATCTTTTAAGGATGCTACATATTCATGTTACATAACAAATATGGATGGACCCATAGACCTCACTATTAGTGCTTGGTTTACTCATTTATAAATATGGTTGAAGTAAAGATTAATATATTTTTGTAATTATGACTTGAAGGATTGTTGGGGAATGGTTTGAGGAGTAGACCAAATATTTAAATATTTATTACCAGAGTATAAAATTAAACCTGACACATTTCAGTTAAAGTACAGAGTGATTTTGGCAGTGAGGAAAACTTTGTTGTGCTGTATAGAGCAAAAGCATGGCAAAAGCGACAATGACTTCTGAAACCTGAGTGAAGGATACGTGAACTTGATACATTAAGTGAATAGCTGATAAGACAAGGAGCAATGAGTATGAACTGAAAGAGGGTTCAATATCAGGAAAAAATGTTGTGAATGCCCCAGCCCTGGCACTGTCCAGGGCCAGGTTGGATAAGGTCTTGAACAACCTGATCTAGTGGGAGGCGTCCCTGCCCATGGCAGGGGGTTGAGAGTAGATGATTCTTAAGGTTCATTCCAATCCCTTATATTCCATGATTCTAAGTTTCATGTGATACCCACATGGTTTCTTTGATAATTAGAGTATTGGGCCTCTCTCTATGGGTATAAGAGGAAAGGTTTGGTTTGTTGGGGTTTTTTCTTTGTTTGATGGTAGCAGGTTTTTTTGAAGAACAGTTTGGTTAGATAGTCATTGCCACATAGAAATGTGAAAAAGGCACTGAGTGGGAAGCATTAGAGTAAATGTATCACAGAGTGGAATGTATGTCCTCTCTATACTTCTGGCATTCCTGTGAGACTGTGTTCAGCATCTCTGAAAAGAAGAATGGAATTCATTATTTATGAGGAAAATTTCTGAAAAAGTACTTCAGCTGAGAGGTAGAAGAAATTAGTCTCTGCAAACTTTACAAGGCTGTTGATAGTGATATGTAAACCAATCATTTATTGATTTAAAAAAATATTACCTTCATATAATAAGCAATCAAAGAGTGTAGAGAAAAACCGAAACAAAAAGCGAAATCCTCCAACAAACAAACAAAACTAACACTATCAAAATTGGAAAATGTCCTATGGACTGTATCCTTTTCCCTCTTTCAGTGAGACTGTCACTATCACTAAAGGCTGTGAACCTTCTCAAGGGATTCATCTTGTGGCTGACTTTCAGCCTCTAGCTGGCTCTGGCACGAGGCATGGGAGCTCTGCTGAAACCTCAGGTGAGTCTGCTGCCAGGATCAAGATCTGCTGAAGTAGAAGGAAAACCAAATTGCCCTTTGGAATTACACACAGCTACTCAGGACACTGAAAGCCTCTGCCAAGGGAGACCATGGCAGCCAGCAGAGCGCTGAAGCCCTGCCTGCATTTGCTTGCAGGGGATCAACCTCTTGCCAGTCCCCAGCTTTATGGCTAGACCTGAGAATGAGGTTCTATTAGTCTCACGTTTAGTTTGAAAGGTTAATTATAATTTGATTGGACTGTTTAAGGACTAAATGGCTGACTGATGAATGAGGATATATTTCTAAAAATAGTTAAGGAAAAATACCCAGAGAAACAGTTCCTTAGTTACACATATATTAGACTGATTAAAATTCTAGTCTGTGAAAAATGAAATCCCAGCATACTTAGATCTGCTTTGTTATTTCTGACAGTACAGAAGGATTGTATCTGCCCTTCCCATTGTCCATGTAGAATATGAGCATAGAAATCTTTAGAGGAGACATGAGATGTGATCATTTCTATATCAGATATGAGTATTATTTCTCTGAAATGTGATTTCAATAGCTATTTGCCATCTATGGAACTCACAGTATAATTAAAGTATTCCAAATAAACTTGATATTTTTAAATATCGGCTTAGTATCTGCTTCATTTACTGGATTGCTTTTGAGAAGAATTTTAATTTTTTTTAAGAAAAAAACTTCAGTTATTTCAGTTACTTTCCCTGGCTTACATTTTAAGTAGTCCTATCAAATGCAGCTGAAACCAGTGAAGTGCCTACTCTCTGACTTCAGCATTTTCATATATAAAGAGAAGTGTTTGTTTACACTATACAAAAAATAAATGGGAGCAGGGAAACGTTTGTCAGTAGAATCCTCTGTATCTACTGACTTTTACAGTGTGCAGAAGTTAACAGTAGCACTGATGGGTGAAACATTCTCTCTAGGGATGTCAGAGAACCATGTGCATTAAATAGACATGATACAAATTGAATAAGCATTGCAGTTGTAGAAAGACCCTATCTCCAATCTGTGTTGTTGAAGCTTAAAAAATAATTAATGAGATTCAAATCTAACTTACCTGCAAATCTAACTGTGCTGGGATGGGAAGCAAAAACAAGCCTAGCAACACATGCACAGAATTAAGCATGAAGTTATTGTCAGCTATTGATCCATTAGCACTAGACTTTGTAACTCTATTAGGCAAGTATTAATTTAATACTTCAATAATTTCCCCATCATTCACCATCCCATCTCCTATCTCATCCTCCAGAGTTCTAATTTCTTCCCTGATTAATTCTTGCTTTGATAATAATGAAAAATCTTTTGAGTTACCATTTCCATTTCTATCTATAACAACTCACATTTTTCCTTCTATTTATTTCATATACACTCTGATTATGTTACTTAGTAGCTTCTAAGTTTTAATTATGTTTGCCGGTTTCAAACTTGACATTAATTGCCTATTTTAAAGTATATTCCCTTCTTTTATCAATTATATTTAATTTATAGGACTTCTACTCAAACATTTCCATTTATAAAGGAAATGTATGTATGAATTTTTGGCATAAAAATATAAACACATACACACTTTCTTCTGATTTATATTTAAGGGAGAACATGTTAACACGTGTTATCACATAATATTGCAAAAACATCAACAGGTCTTTTTTTACTTTCCAAAGACATTTAAAAATCCAGTTCTTAGTTTTTAACATGGCTACTAAATAATTTGGGCTAAAGGTTATCCAAGTACCAATTTATATTTTAAAATATAAAAAAATTGGAAAAACAAGTTTTAATTCTTTTATTCATTTTATATGCTAAGATTATATCGCCTTGTTTTCTTCCCTTCCATCCCAAAAGGTTGTTTTCAATAAACATTACTTTCATAAAACTATGATTTAAGTGGGAAAGCAATAATTATCACATTTTTATCACTAAAAACATTTTTGCTGCTAGCTTTGCTATTTCTACCTCTAAATTCTTTAAATGATCTCACTTTACAAGATATTGGGTAAAATGTGATACTAGATCAATAGTAAAGGCCAAACAGATGAAAGCATTAACACTCATGCCATTAGATACATTTCAAACAATAAATCAAATTATATAAATTTGTTAAAGCAGATCTTTCTCCTCACCCAGACATCTTTCTGTATCAAATAGTTATATCGGATGATATTGTTACAGTTCCCCTGGTCAATGACATTCCTTTCTTGGAAGAAAAAGAATACAAGATCAGTGATTTTCTCTCTTTGAGTTTAGACACTGACTGTTTACAACTCTGGCTCTCCAATTTTTCTTAGCACACTGGGTAGAACAGATACAATAATTGTTTTGAACAGCTTGAATTATTATATTATAGAATAAGACTTCTTGCTTGCTGTGACTGTGGGTTTTTTGATATTTTATCTCTGGGTAAAATATTTGAGAGTGGTTTGTGCGTCCTTTAACAACAGTATTCACAGCAATTATTCTTTTGCTCACTCTAAACTTGTTAGTTTTTTCTTGATTTTCCTGCTTTATAAAATGGCAACCTCACCTCTTGTCTCATGATGGAAACTAACTTTGTACAAATTTGTGATTCTTGTTTCTGATTTTCGTTACTAGTGCATTTACAAATGCACTTATCCATCTGTGTTCTCTGACTCTATCAAGAGATCCTCACTTGTCAGAGCTTTCAGAGGGAACACCTACAAGGTTTTTTTCCTCTGCCTGACCACCTCTTTTCATGAATTGTAGAAATCTATTATCTCCTAGATTCCTATATCCCACAGACATATCTGAAAAAAAAATTGTTGCAAAATCTAGGAGGGGGATAAGTAGGAAGGTGGCAGGAGATACAGACAGCAGGATCACAGGTACTTCATTTCCTAAAGAAATTAAGAGGAACAGCAGTGAGTGAAGAAAAAGCATCTGATACTTCAATCAAGTGTTTGAGCTATAGGACTTTGAACTTAAATTCAACATTAATTAAGTAATAATTCTTATGTGTAGACTGTCTGTCACCTATTTTCAGCTTTCTAATTTCTAGTGTAACTGCCATAAGATCGAGAGAAATTACATCTCTTTGTAGTTTTTACTTTCCAGCAGTCCAAACACAGAATACACTTTGGCTATCTCTTTTCCATCTGCAATTTCAAAATTCTTTCCAAACTGCTCTGTTCCATTTACAAAGACAAGAAACTTAATCTGACACCAGAAACAGAAAATTAACTAGATGATTGTTCTTTGGAAACATGGCTGAAAAATAATTTATTACAGTGTGATAAATTAAATGACCATTTGCTTTTCTCAGAAAGACATATCAATCTACTATAAATGTAAAGTCCTGAAATAGGAATTTACTATAAATTTAAGCATCTGTTATAGTGGTCAGTAGCCAAAGGAACTATTAATAGCTACAAACCATTCAACAGAGATTCCAGCACCTACTAATTGGAATGGTCATTTTTTCTTACTTTTTTTGAAGCTGCTCAAATTTCAAATTTGCTGCTCAAATTTCAAAGAAGTATTTTACTTAAAATGGTTCAGAAAGATGGGTACAACCATTTTAATGAACTAACCTCTCTATTTTAACTCTTCAACATGGTTGTAGGATTACTGCTACTTCTGTCTTCTATTTTATCTCCTGGAATGCAGAACAGTACATGTTGGATATATTCTTCCAACTTATACAAGAACTTGGATGCCATTCTCCAGGACACTCTCTATGCATAAAATTCTCTATTTTATCTGACTAGGTTTCAGCTACTTTTCTTCTCCTTCCAGGAAAAAGTGTTTAATGTCAATGCTGCTTAACAAGGAATAAGCTCGAAATGCAGTTAATTTTGATTTAGCAGTCAGGAAACACTATTTTCAATTTAAAAAAAGTTCAAAAGAGTTTATAAGCATACTATATATCTCCAAGCTATAATTTTTAAATCTAAGTGTCTTAAAATACAGGTTATCTTATTTTGGCTAGCGATTATTTTGTTTCTAGATGTCTTATTGCTCAAAGCTCTTACCAAGCTTAACCAAGTAGAAATTTGTGTTCTGTCTCAGACTGCTTTGCCCAATCCTTCAAATGAAATCCCTTGAGAAAATGTTTTAGTGACAAACTCATTTAGTTTTAATTATAGGTTCTTAACAGGTCTGAGACTGAGTTCATCATCTGGGACAGAATGCTGGAGCTTCCATTCCTCCTGTGGCCAAGCTTAAGCTGCAGCAAAGTGTCCCTTAGACCGAGCTCTGCAGCCTCACCCTTCCCCTTTGACTTGACACATCTTCCTGTCTCTCCTGCCTCCTGCTGTCCAGTGGTATTTCTATCATCCACGTGCAACTACCAAATGTCTTTCAGTAAAGCTCTGCCATAAAAAACTGTAAGATTTGGAGTCAGGTCTTACATTTCTAGAACAATCCTACTGATGGATGGAAAGTTTCCAGGAAGAATTGTTTACTTCCAGACATGTTAGGGACACTCCTGCACTGCCACTAAGACAGCAGTTCTCATTTCTGTATCTTTGTCTCCCTCTTTACTAAGAAAATGATGGAGAAATAAGCTCAATGAGACTTATCTTGTTCAGGAAGACATTATGCTAGTCTTCCTGTTTAATCCTGTCCATTCTTGGTTTACCTTGATTTTATCTAAGCTCCACTGATACAATTTAAGGTGAAACTAACCTCGAGAAAGCCCAATAGCATGGTGTGCTTCTATAAATAGAATAATTATAATGTTATCCTTTTGTTACAGCTTCAAGGACAAATTTATGATACAAGCAAAACTGAAAAATTACCTTTTCAACATCAGCTTGCCAGGATATGCGTTCTGGAATAGTTGTTCCCTTTATGCTGTAAGGCCAGAGTTCTTGGTATGCTTTCCTCAAAACTTTAACAGTGTGTTTGGACTGCCAAGTAATGTAAAAAACACCAAAGCTATTTTATTGAGCTCCATATATCCAAACATCATCTAGTACCTGAGTGTCAGGGTCTGAAGTTGTTCATGCCTTTTGATGGAGTTTTGCCCATTATAGCAAAATCTGTATGAAGAAGCTACAACCACAGAAGCCTACTCCTCCTTGAAGATTTCTGACTGGAACCTTGGAATAAGTTAAGATAAAGGGGACACTACTGTTAAATCATCTCAGGTGAAACAAACAAGGCTGAGGGAAAGAAATGCATCCACAAGAAAGCCAAACCCAGCAGCTGTGCTGAGAATCATCCCTG
>JAOTQZ010000001.1:100663370-100686108 GCA_026546895.1 Pogonocichla stellata | reverse complement strand
AATGAAGAAATGCAGAGAAATTGAGTGAATTTTACCTGATAAAGAAAAAATCTTTCTCTCTCTCTCTTTCTATATATATATAAATAAATTAAATACAATTAAAATACCTGGTATTTAATTACTGGGAATTTATAATGTAAAATAAATCCTGTTTCCATTAGAAAAATATACTGTTACAAATTCTCAATATAAAAAATATGTTATCTAGTGTACCAGCTATTAAAGGCCTTCAGGCTTGTAACTGATTGATTCAGGGTAGAAGATAATCAGTGTTGGTCATATAACAGTAATTTTCCATTTCAGTGGCAAGGAACATGAATTTTATTTTTTTTCCTATGGTCCATTTCTTTAGTGCTACCAGTACCATGGTAGTGATTACTTAAAACCAAGCGTGCTCAAGAGTAAGGGACAAATATTGAAATATTTACTACAGGGACATTGACAAGATGAATAATGAATTTCTAAACTGCATTAGCCTTTTATCTGGTCATTCGGTTATTTACTTTGTCTGATTTTCTTATAATTTATGGTATGTTTTAGCATAAAATCTATTGGAATATACAGGCAGATTTTAAATAGAGAGCAGGAAAATTACTGAACTGATATTCCTAATGTGGCTGGAAATACTCATAATTAGTTTTCATTAGTCTAATTGAAATTGTTGTAATTTGGAATTTAATCACATATGCCATCATTTTAAACAAAGAATTAGTTACTGACAGAACAATTACTTTTTTTATGATCTTGTATTCCATAATAGTTAAGACTAAAATAATTCATTTTATACAGACAAACTATTTTCCTTTGATTTTATATATGGAATACTTACAAGATAGATGAGAAGCACACTCCATTAATCTGTAGTGTTTATGTTGAGGAGATTTGTGAATTACAAATTAAGTAATGTTTGCTGATATTAGTTAAGGTATGATTGAACAATATATTTCTGAAGGAAATGTACCCAAAAATCATTACTCTGTTGGATAAAAGCTTGATAAAACAATTTCAATTTCCAGAGTTTACTATAATATGCCATGACAAGCCTATTAAGAAGTGAAAAAAATCTACTGCTTATTAGTTTTCTATTTAAAAATACAATTTCTCACTGGAATTGGAGTACAGAGAAATGGGAAGGGAAAGATTGAAAAATAAATTCATAAACCAATCATTTAACTAGATTGCTAATTTATTTTCCATAATTTTTTGGAACTATTTTGTTGACCACAAAATTGTTTACCTTTGACAGTTATGCTATTCAAAGCCTTTTCTACAATAAAAAGTGACCAGTGGTACCTTATTGTTTCCAAGATTTCTGGGAGTATTCTGGGAAGCCCACTCCAGCTATATTCATTAAGGAGGGAATACATATATTACATGACCATTAAACCTACATTATGGAACACTGTTTAAATCTCTTTTTCTGACACTGTGAGCAACTCGTAGCATATAGGATTCATTGAGAGTTAATAAAAAAATATCCATAAAAATATTGGAGTCATTGTTTTATACAAGACACTCCGCATAACATCAAAATATTCCCCTCTGATGCAGTTAAAAGTTTCTTAATTCTCTTAGAATACACTAAGTAGCTAGTAAGAGGAAAAATAGCTCTTTCCATTTGAATGAAAATGTCCAAATGAACAAGAGCAGACATTAAAAAAAATACAATGTAAGTAAATTTAAAAAATGATGGAGTAAACACAGTGTCGTTGTTTGCCCGTCAAAGTGATTTTGGGCAGTGAGTTAAATACTGATGGCTGGGTGAAACCACCACTATCTTGTTTAGATCTGCCATGAAGAAAACTCAGGTGTGTAATTCCTTCTCCTGATCTCTCTATTTATCAAATCCTACTGTGAGAATGTTGTTTCCAATCTCCTCCATGGGCCTAATAGTCTCCCACACTTTGGTCTCAGGTGCATATCTTAACTGAGAACATACTGAGAACATACTGAGAACAAAGTTCAGCTGCAGCATTCCTGGGGCAACAAAATCCATCTCAGTAGAGTTTGATAATCACAAGGAGTCTGTTTCACTGTCTCAGAAACTTCCTTATAGCATATTAAATACCCGTAAACAGACCTGTACATCATTTATAAATAGTGCAGTAAAATGAGTTCTACTGTCTTTATGCTGAGACATTTTAGAAAAGGATAACCAAAAAACAGTTGCTCTAGACCTGAAAGAAAAACGGATTCTCATCAACATCATTGTTTTGTGTTTCATGCATACTAAAATAGTTCCTAATCCTGGAAGGATAGTATTCTCATCTTGAGGTATCAGGGCATTTTTCAGGTGTGTATTAATGTGTTTTCTATTTATGAAGTAAGTGAGTTGTCTCAAATTTTAAGATAGGAAGGAAATAAGAAGGAAAAAACTCTAAAATCTTAAAATCTGGACTATACACACCACGACCATTAGTTAACCCAGTATGATTGGGGAAACATTTTTGCACAAGTAAACCAAAATAGAGAAGCTGAATTTCAAACACTAATACCAGGTAAATACAACTGAAAAAGAAAACAAACAAACAAAAATCCCAAGATTATTCTATAAAATGCACAGAAAACTTAATTTAGCTATTCATGCTATTTTGGTCAATCCATAATTATCCCCAGACCTCCCATTTTTCTGTAAGTTTCACTTCAGCAAAGTTTCTCATAAGCTGGAGCTGTATTTCTACGTACTCTTCATTCTGAAAGAAGGTAATTTTCAACATAATTTGTATTCAGACAAAATACATTAGTAGGAATGCTGGCTGTAGGCCAAGTGTACTATGGCCAAGTGCACTATTTTGAGATACTTCTATTTGTAAAGTCTTCTTTATTATAAATTAATTTTGTGTAGTCTGCAAGAAAATGTATTATTCTTCATTATAAAGGTATAGAATTGTCTCAGCCAATAAACCAATTTCTCTGTAAGGATTTTGAATGCAAATGGCCTCTAGCTGAAGGCTATTATCAGTCAGAATGCAGGAATTTATGTAAGCATTATACGATCATTACAAACCCTGATTATGCCATTTGATATATTCTGATGGGCCACTGCTCTCAGAACTCTGCACCCAGAGTCCCCAAAGCTGTCTCTGTTTTGGTTCCTGTTAGTGTCTTGTAATCCCACTAAAGCCAAGAGGCTAAACAGAATTTAATATAAACATATACTCATGCATCTTAACACGCTTTCCCACCAACATTCATCAGAATAACCTATTTTCAGTTGCTAACAATGGCACTGACTTACACTGTTAAGAGCAATATATGATAAACATTCGGATGGGATTGAAACTCCTTTGATGTAAATATTTATTTCTTCTAAAATAAGTAAGTAAATAATCTATATTTGTAAAGGGAGGCAGGGTAAGAATTCACCATCAGTGTTTTAAACAACATGCCTACAATGCCTATACATCAGCTGAAACAGAGAGGAACAACTCTTCTTGATCAGTTGTATTGGGCTGGCATGCCAGGTTCTGGTAGCAGCAGGGGAACTACAGGAGTAGCTTCAGTGAGAAGTTGCCAGGAGCTTCCCCTTGTCCAACAGAGCCACTGCCAGGCAGCTGCAGGGTGGACCCACCACTGGCCAGGGCTGAGCCCATCAACTATTGTGGTAACATCTTGGGACTAACAGATTTAAGAAGCGAAAAAGTTGCTGTGCACAAAGTAGGAAGAAATGAAGGATCTGTGTAAGAGTGACAAAATATGCTTAAAAAGAAAGGATATGACCAAGACATGGAAAGCAGGAGACAATGAGACAGCACAGAGCCACAGATGAATGAAGGGGATGGTAGAGCTGCCAGACATGAAACTAAAACTGGATGGTTAAAAAGTCTGGGGCAAGAAGAGTGAGCAGGGGAGGGAAGCTGCACTGAAGTCTTAAAAAACAAAAGAAGCAAAATTGATTGAGGTGAGATTATCAAGCTAAGAAACATATTATGAAATGGAGGAGTAACAGAGGCATAATCAGAAAGTGTCGTAAGAAGGTACTGGGTTGAGACAAGCAGCTGGTAGACAGGAAGATCTGAGTCTAGTCAAATTGGAATGGCAAAGAGAGCATAAAGAGCTGGAGAAACAGGCAGACTTTGCCTTTTCTGGAGCTGTACACCCCCAGGAACCGAGGCTGGGACCAGATCCTGCCCCCCTCCACCTCCGGCCAGTGGAAGAGACCTGGACAGGAGCATTCTACAGCCTCTGGGTGGTGACCCACAAATGAGTTACCGCATTGAATCATATTCTCTTCTGGGAATCATTAAAAACTGAGATCAAATTTCAGCAGTGAGCTGCATTCATAACCTAATGAATGATTTTTTTAGTACAATGTCACCCAGCTGTTGGTTATGAGTGCAATGTGTTCTGTATTGGTGTCCCCTACTTGCTGTACCTCCAAGCCTCATCCTACAAAGAGACACAGAAAAAAATAGTAGAAAGTAGCAACTTGTGAGAGTGTAATTACTAGAAGACACATTTGTAGAGACGTGTTTCAAGGTAGAGAACAATGGACAATTAAAAAGCTGGATTTTAGAGCAGCTAGGAGAAAATGGAGAATGCATATTGAAATGGAGTAAAAACTACGTGTTCTTCTATGAATTTTGAAACCAAATCATTGTTTTGTATAATTTGAATTGGGGAAAGAATATGCAATTTATTTCTTGTGGTTTAAAACACAGCCTCATGCAAGCTACTATAAAGAAAATTAACTATATCACACCATAAGCAGCACATTCTTCCATATTTTACTTTATATTTTTTAAAATTTTATTTCTCTGTCACACTAACATCCAGCAGGGTTAGAAGAGGAATAAGAGGAAAAAGGTGTTAAGCCAATTGTTTTTCTGTAGAACTGAAATTAAGGTATGAAGTATATGTATTAATTGCTCAAAGTGATTCAGAGGTTTTACTTAGGTTCATTTTTGGTTACTATTGAGAGGTGAAATGGGAAAATTTATAGAGTAGGGACTGATAGAATTAAAGATAATATAGAGTTGATGGGGAATGCATAGGCATGACTTCTTGCTTCCATTTTTTTAATCACTTGAGTAGCCAGCACTACAAATATTTAAACTAAAAGTATTTAAAATTAAAAGTACCCCATATTTAAATATTTGATCATAATAGAACATATCAAACAATGACTTACTTTATATCCAAATATGACAGAGTAAAAAGATTTTTTTCTGTTGCGGAAATTTGTTTAAATAAGACACTAACAAAATTCACTGCCAAATTTTCATTGCCATTGTTCTTCTAATAAAAAAAGATTTCACACAATTTCTCAATATTTGCAAGTTCTCAGCTAAACAAAGTCTCTATAACCAAGATGATATATTAAAAAAACCCAAACTCATCAGTTAAATTTTTCTCATGAGGTTCTGTATTTCCTTATTTGATCGTCCTCTTCTCAAGAATGTGATGAACAGTTTAAGACTGATTAAGACTGAAATCAATATAGTTTTATCCACAGTCCTGTTTTATCATTTGTGTATGGCAGGAAATACTGTTTTTTTTCCATGACATTGTCTGTTGTGTGGGACATTCACTCCAGAGCTGGACTCAAGGTCTCTTCCAACTCAGAATATTCTATGTAGCACAAAAAACGGCAGAGGAGGGAGGAAGAGTGCAGTGAGCCTTGTAAAAAGCTGATAGTCAAGTGACTTCACTACAAGTGTAGACATGCAAGACGTGTTGTCTGTATTGCTTATAAAAGAAGAATCCGCAATAATAGCATAATCCCAAACTGACTCTGGCTTTTTCCCTTTAAACCAAACTAATTGCAGAGGGATTTCACCAATATTTAAAATGCAACAATTTTTCAGATGCACTTTTGAAACTTAAAGGATCCCAATTCTCTCGTGATTTAACAAGGCATAGCACCATTGCAGTCAACAGCCTGCTTGATTTACATCACTAGAAGACCTGGTCCATTTTTTCTCTCTCTCAGTTTAAGATCAAATGGCATATACCTAAAAGTAAAGTATCAAACACTGTTTATACCTTGTCAATCCTGGCTAAAAGTTTACAAATGTTATCTGAGTTTATACATATAGGTCTACACATAAATATATGTAGTTACAATTACCACTGTCTTATCTGGGATGAAAGAATCTCCAACAATTAATGATTCAAGTTTCAGGAACAGAAGCAGTAAAACCAGGAGTCTATAAATTTTTTTGTTATTACTCTCTTTGCTTTATGCCATATGATCTTTTTCTCTGTTTCCTTCTATATTGGCTACACCTACAACTGGCATGCAGGATCTTGACCTACTTTTGCAAAGATCCTGCTATCAAGCAAAAAAGTGTGTATCTCTGTGAGGAAAAAAATGGAAATAGTTGAAATCATTTAGCAGAACATGGCAATGTAATATCAAAAAGCTAAAATTATTTCCCTTTGCATTCTTCAGCTCTAGCAGTTCTCTCATGGGCAGCACTTGTGTTTCTGCATTGGCCAGAGCAGCCAGGACTTTGTTGTCTCAGATTTAATTTATGGTTAATCTCCCTTTCCCCAGAGGCACATCCTTTGCTTTCAATTTGGTTAAACCCTCAGATAAGCCTCCCATCATAGACAAATAAATTAATAGCTGCTCACAGAACAAGCAGTTGCTGCCACTGTGTTGCTTGCAGTGTGTCCATTAACTCATGGAGTAGTTCCTTTGTCTTCTGTTTTGGGGCTTTGTTTCCATCTTGCAATAATATTGGGCAGAGGCTGTTCATTACTGTGTATTCTTACTTCCAATATATTGCTGCACACTGGTCCTTATGCACATGTGCAATAACTAAGTTATAATCACATTGAAAAGTACTCTCTCCAGCTTACTGGTGTCTTGTCTCCTAATTCTCCATTTTCTTTCATAGATATCATAGTTCTTGCTGTCTTACATAACTTAAAAAATATTATTCATAACCAAAACCATATGGGAAAAAGGTTAAACGTTAATGTTCCTAATAATACAGTTGCAATATTTCACTGACTCACCAAATAAGCAATGTTCCAAGTAGCCCACGGATCCATTGCTGTAGAAGAGTTACTTTCCTTTTCACTCCAGAAGAAACCAGACAGGTTTAATTAATCAAAACTCAACCATTTTTTTCTTTGAAAGTAAATAATCAGAAAATTAAGTATATGAGTTTATAAGACGGATTTTTTCTCACAAGGCCAGTGTATTCTTCATGACTGACCTGTATTACACATGATTTGCTTCTTAAAAGTAATAGTATTCTCAAAGCATTTCTACAGGAATAGGAAATAACTTTCTATATCTTATAGTGATTTCCACAAGAGTCCTCCTCCCTTGGTGCAAGACAAACTTACAGCTCTTGAGTGCTGCTGTTTCATTATAAGTATCTGTAAGATTCTACCAGATCCTTATTATATTCACAGCTGCCTAAATATAAAATAATATAATTACTCATATTACCATCTGGCAGATACTTTCCAGACACAGAAAACTTCTGCCTCTGGTACAAGAACCACATTCAATAACTATAGGAAATTAGTGAAGACACAGAAAAAATACTCCAAAGAGACTCAAAATATAAATCATTTGTGGGTATAGCCATTGTTTTAAAAGTCTTTTTTAAAGGACAGAATCTTTTAGAAGGACAGCCTTTCTAAAAGAACAGTCTGTGCACAGAGCTCAAAAAGATAATTTTATATATTGTGTATGATAGAACTACAGAAAAAAATATTTTCTTCCTTACTTTTACAGTAATAAGAAGTGCTTTTTTTACCTTTTGCCTTTATTTTTTAATAGACAAAGTATGGAGAGATACTTAAGTGGTAAAATATTCCTGTGAAGGTAGGCAAGCCTGTAGTTTAAGGTACAAAAGAAGAAACAAAACTGAAAAGCACATGCGTAGCAAGCATTGACAATGGAACTGAAATTTAGCAATAAAATTTTAAAAAAATTAAAAAAAAACCAAATCCAAATAGTAAACCTAAATATAAAACAAAATTAATTCAAAGGGTGAGAATAGCATTCCTTCTAAGAAAGAGATACTCATGTTTGGAAAGCTTAAGAAAGCTAGGATTTGTCAAGAATCAAAGTAGAATAAAAGCAAAAATTAAAAAAAAAACTTTTTTCTGTGTTTAAGAAAGAAAATATACACCCATGAATTTTTGAGAGATGCTAAAACTTTGATGACAGCACAAAAACTCCAGCCACTGAGAATTTTTTTTCATCAAATAGGTCTGAAAAACCACATTTCACTATTTTTCTGCAGTACAGGGTTGTATATAATTATTCAATATATGGTATTCTTTCAGTTACAAAATCAATCAGAACAAATCAAACAAAATCAAGCCCTTAGAAGGAGTTGTGAAAGAAATAAAACCACAAAATATATTTTAGGTAGTCCACTTCAGATCTTTTTTCTTTTTCAGTTCCATAAATTACTACTACTTTTAGGTTTTTTTTATAAAAGAACTTTTTCATTTGGTTAACAAAAAATTCAGAAACTACTTTCACCAATTTGAGATAGGAAATTAGCTGAAATTGATCCTTCCCCATGGAGAGTTTCAATGACTCAGAAAATTCCACTAAGAGCTGTTAAGTCCTTGTCAGCTTTCCTGCCAAACCTTAACAGCAATATTCTCACTTCGTATTAAACTATTGATTCTTCTGCATTGAAAGGCTGGTAATCATCCCTATAATTATGAAGAAAGACTATCCTATTATTTTTGCCCAAAGAAAATATGAAAAAAGGCTTTCAGAGAATAACCTGGCTTCTGTACAAATCATCATTGATTTGTGTATATTCAGAATATTTAATTTCTGAGATAATGATGCCTAGATTGCAAGAATAAGTCAACTTTGAATTCAGCTTTACAAAGTGTATGCATAATTTTAATTATCTTTCTCATTTGAAGATAATGGTGCTCTCACAACACTTAGGAAGGAAGGTATCTTAAATTTGTTCACTTGGTACCACTGAAGCATACTTGCTGGGGATTTTAAATTTTTTGGGGATAGCAGGGTACAGTGTACTATGCCATGGATAGAAAAAGACAAAGGAAATCTCAACAGCTCAATTAGATGACTCTTCTCTTCTAGATTAGTAACATAGACACTGTTGCCTAGAACAGTCATGGGGAAGACCCAGTTCCCAGAGGTAAGCAGTGGAAAAAAAAATGTCATTGATTTTGGTCAAGAACCAACCATGGCAGATGTGTTTATGGAACAGGAAGTTATAAAGTTTAGGGGAAAGAAGAAAAAAGAGAAAAAGAGACCTACAAATTAATATTAATCTAGTTTCCCTTCAATCAATAGAATTCTTACCCCAGTAGGGAATTAAGTGAAACATTTTTTAAATTCCAGCACAGTATGCAGATCATTCCTGGGAAAAATAAAAACCAAGCAATCTTGCAACAAAACTCAGCTTCACCAAAACGTCTCGTCACTCCACTTCAGTCCTTTTACTGATTGCCAAAATCAAATCCCATTTATGCATATTTCTTTTAATAAAATATATAGATAAACCAGAAGATACTGAAACCAAAAAACAGGTATCCACCTGCCTCAACAACTTTGAGTAAGATCTGTACACAAGTTCTCAATTTGCTATTTAACAACATTTCCCATAGAATAAAGTGGTGTTGTCTGCTTTTTTCTTCCTTTTCCAAAAGTAAACAATATTTTTATGAAGGGAAGACATATGAGAGAAAAACAATCATAACAATATATTGTCAAATGTTTTTTGCTGCTGCTGAACAAAAAGTTCACAAATCTGGGAGGTAGTAACCAGAATCTCAGGTACCAAACTGTCTTGCATGTTATTTCTGCTGGAAATATTTTATGCATTTTGTTACTCTACGAATATTTTTGTGCAATTTTTTTCTCTTTGATAATGTGTTTTAGAACATTCTGTAAATATTGTTTCAATCACATTTGGCTTCATTAAAACCCTGAGAGATGAAAATGTGTACAAAACATTAACTTATCTTATGCTTAAGAAAAGACCAGAAGGTCCTTTACAAAAGGCACTCAGACTTTTTAGATTAGAGAAAGCTTATAGAGGTTGCTCATCATGAATCTCCTGCAATTCAAGAGCAAAATATTTATGTAGTATTTCCACAAACAAAAATCTTTATTATCTTTATAATACTAAATATTATATAAATTCATAATTTTATAATTATATGAAACTCACTGTTACGCTTATAAGAAAAATAACAATCAGCATTGGACAGACTCCTAGAGAAGAAAAGGAATGTATAAACATATTGACTAGTTGTCAAGTAGATCAGAAGAGTGCTAATCAAAGTTAGGAGTACTTACAAATCACTTTTATTATTTAATTTTTTATTCTATTAACAAAAAATAATTTGAAATTATTAAGCAGCATTATGGGTCTGAATTTCTGGTGGGAAACAGAGAAGGACAGGAAAATCCTCATGATAAGGTGAAAAAATTGAGTGATGTGGTTAAAACACTCACATTTCTCATAGAATACCTTCATAAAGATTATCTTTTCTTTTTTTTTGTAGAAAAGCTATCAGTATTTTAAACAATAAATATTCAAATGCAATTTAAGATGCCCAAAATGCCTACTGGGATTTATAGACTGCTACAGATTTCATTAATAGTCATCGAGCAATAGCTGTTGTGGTGACTGAGCTATTCTGTGACTTTGTTATAGGTTACACTTAAAAAAAAACATTGAGGGGCTGGAAAGAGTCCAGAGAAGGGCAGTGGAGTTGGGGGAAGATTTGGAGCACAAGTCTGATGAGGAGCAGCTGAGATGAGCATGTTTAGCCTGGAGAAAAGGAGGCTCAGAGCTGATCTTGTCACTCTCTAAAACTCCTTGACAGGAGGGTGTAGCCAGGTGGGGCTTGGGCTCTTCTGCCAAGTAGCAAGGGATAGGTCAGGAAAAAATGGCCTCAAGGTTCACCAGAAGAGACTTAGATTGGACATTAGGAAAAATTTTTTCACTGAAAGGGCTGTCAAGCCCTGGAACATGCTGCCCAGAGAGTGGTGTAGTCATTGTTCCTGGAGGTATTTAAAAGACATGTGGATGAGGCACCTGGGGACAGGATTTAGTGGTGGCCATGCCAATGCTGGGGGAATGGTCTTAAGGGTCTTTTCTAATCTAAATCATTCTATGATAAGAAACAGGATTAGATCATCCTCTTTGTCTGTATATCAATATATCTATAGCTCTGTAAGGTATCAAAGAAATTTAAGAGAGAGAGAGAGAGAGAGATGGGAGCAATGATGAGCAAAGCAGAATTCCAAGGAAAATACGGGGTTTGACATGGTACAGAAATTCCTGGTGCTGGAGTTTGCAAATCTTATAGCAAAAAAAGAACCCACCACAGCACAAGGAAGACATTCCAGATAATGGCAGCACAAACATAGACAAAAAATTGCCAGTAAATATGGACAGAGTTTGTTTTAGCAATGCCCCAGTGGAGATTTTACTTCATGCAGTCTCACAGCAGCAGTTTCAGGATTTAATAACCCAGAGCCAAAAGGAGAAGGAATCATATTAACCTTTCCTGAGCAATAAAAGCTGGACTAAAAGAATGTGCAGGTGCAACTTATTTGTAGATTTAACTTTTGGTTGTTTTGGTTTTTTTTTTTCTGATAGAAAATATCAATACCTAGTGCCCAAAGCAAAAAAGATGTGAGTTCTAGTACTCTGTTTCAAATTATCAGTATGGATGCTTTGATATTTTTCTAATATTTTAGGTCTGAAAATCATGTTTGTTCCTTTCTACCTCCGAAACAGTAAAACAAACCCTTACAGATAGATATTACACCCTATTTCACAAAACCCCAAAAGCCAGTTTACAGTCTCCTTACAGGACAGTATCAAATCATACCTGACAGCAACAGAACAGAGTCCCAGAACTCCTTCAGACACAGCTGGTTAGTGTAGAGTGTCAAGATGGTCTTGACAAAAATGCACAGCATATTACAAAATTTTCATTTTAATTGTTAACTACCCTGCAATATTGCTATTAAATAAATACAGATAAATAGCTGAAATTAAAATAAGGATGCTTCATGTTTTTCACAGGTTGACATGCAACATGGATAAAATCAAAGAGAATTTTTTTGTCAAGGACATGATAATAGAATGTACAGCTAACAACTCTAGTCATGCATTCCAGTCCTTGACATTACAGTTTGCTCTGCTAAATACTCTTCAACACAGTTATGTATAAAAGTCAACATCATGATGGCTCCTTCAAATTTTTACCAATGTGTCCTTCATAGCTTATGCACATTTTTTGGAAGTGGAAAGATATAGTACTGTCATTTTTTTTATAAAGACTGCAACAGAGCAGAACTGACTGACATGGATCCAGATTTCATTTTGAAACACGCAGCAGGTCACCTCCACATTTAATTGATTCAGTTAAAGGGATCCATGAGCTAAAGTCATTATGGATATATACTATATCCATACTTTTCAAATTAGCTTTACACATATACATTTGGGATTATAATTTCCTGCAGACTTCTTTATTTTTCATGGTGGACTTCATCTAAATGACAATTAATTTTATACAACAAGAATGGAGAAACAATACTTAGTTTAGAAAAGAATTAAAAGAATAAAAAAATGGTAATGTGAAAGAATAGAAGACATTATCTTTTAGGGGCTTTTTTCCTATAATTCTCACTCTGTATCTGCCAGAAACTGTATTCCAGATCTAGCATTTGGTAGGTTGAGAGGAATCCCTAATAGTCTTGAAACAAAGTTCAAGGAGTAAATAAATGCTTTGCAAATGGCATATTCATAATAATCTCTATCAGTCAAATCTTTATAAATTGCTGTGGTCAGGACATATCTGATTCACATTTATTTTAGATGATCACCTAAAATCTTGACAACAACAAAAATCTTCCCCCACATTAAATTCCCCCAACATTAAAATCAATTCTATAACTCCAAGAATATTAGAAAATCTTTAGTCATTCGAGGAGTTATCTGATTAATATCCTGGCCAGATTAAATAATTTACTTCAAATTCTACTTGCCACTGTACTAATTACTTCCTTTAAATCATGGGGAGCAAAAATAATACAGCTATAAATGTACCTGTGTTACAAAATACAAAGAATTTAATAAAAATCATAGAAACTTTAAAAGGAAGAAGAAAATGCTTGACCTTTCCTTTCATATTTTTTGATAATGTAATTAAATTTCTTTTCATAAGCACAATTTGGCTTCAGTTACAGCAAGGATTTGAGTATCAGGTAACATCTTCAATTTAAGGGTAAGATAGGGTAGAAACAGTAATTTGGCACATACCTTTTTTTAAGTAAGTTTCTTTAAAAGCCATGAATTTAGGAGATAGAGAAAATGGAAGTTAAAGCAGTTGAAAGCCAACAGTGCCCTAGTTTTGTAGCTTGTTTAAAAATCTCAAAATATTGTAGTCAAAGGAAAGGCATTACCATGTATTGCATGTAATTATTTATTTTTTTATTTCTCCGTTATCAATTTTAATAATTTGAAAATAAAAATATGATATTTGAAAAAGGTTTCAAGAAACACAAACTAGCACATTAGCCCACAACAGATTAATCTTTTCTGTTAAAACAACCACCCACGCACATACACTTCCTTGGAAAGCCAATGATTCCTCTTTGTCTTGAAATTGGGATACACAGATCACCCTGAAATCTTATTCAAAATCAACTAACTATGTGCTGCCATAACATCCTGCCAGAGATTGCCTTCTAAAAGGTGTGTGAGGAAGGCAGTA
This sequence comes from Pogonocichla stellata, assembly GCA_026546895.1. Taxonomy (NCBI): domain Eukaryota; kingdom Metazoa; phylum Chordata; class Aves; order Passeriformes; family Muscicapidae; genus Pogonocichla; species Pogonocichla stellata. The sequence goes on along the minus strand of JAOTQZ010000001.1, from coordinate 100,672,401 downwards.
AAAAAAGGCAGTTGAAGGTAACCTCTGGCCAATTAAAACACTCATTTCCAGCTTCTCATAAGAGTGAGGTGACATAATTTTTTGTTGAAACTGCAGCCAGTTCAAGACTTCTCATATATTTATGAAAAGCAAAAATAAGTACTGTGATATATAAGCACACCTTATGACATAGGCCAAAAAATATTAAAATAGAAATATTTCAGTATATATCTCAGTACTGGGCAGGTTTTTAATAATTTCCCCAACAAAACACCATTAACATTTATGTTGTGATTTGGTTAACTATTTAACTTTACTGTCTGTGATGAAACTACATTTTCTACTTTGCAAGAGGTGTCTGCTGGTTACTTAACCAAATATATTCAAATTGCTTTGTGACTTTTGTATGAGAAGTGCAATTTTTGAGTAATGCAACAAAGTGATAACATTAGATTTACCTCTGTTCTCACCTTCAGCAAAAAAAAAAATCTGAAGATGTATTTTTCTTTGTGTTTCATCATGGTTTTCTGAGGTAAAGTTTTCAGGATTGTGAGTATCAGGTAAACATACAGCAACTGCACAAGAGAACACAAAAGCAGTGTGTCTTTTCAATTGCTGTTCATTAAAATAGGTTTTATTTAGCTCCATAAACATACCTGTATCTACACAGTATTTTTTGCCTCACTATTCACTACAAAGTGTCTCTACAGAATTTTCTTCCATGTTCATTTAATAATTATTATTTATTATTTATGTTGTGTGCAACAAATGAATGGAAAAGGTAGAATTCTAAGCTTTCTTTACAGTTTACAGGTATGAGAGGTCTATCCTTACAATTTTGCCTATCAACCAGTGTTTAAACTCTGAATTTACTTTAAGAAAGAAAATATGTGATATGTTAAATAATAAATAGCTTTTTTAATTCCTCAATATTTGACTTTGTTCCAAATTTTAGCCTCATTTCATTCTATTTGCCATAGATTATGTGGAGAGATTATTTTCCAGTTTTATCTGCAAACACAAAAATACTTTAAGTTGGATTTTATTTATATACAGCAGCCAAGTTAAAATCAGCTTGGATTTCAGTCCTAAAAAGCCAGGAATTTTTATCAAGGAGTTTATAGACAAAATAAAGTATGACAACTTTGTAGCTTCTTTTCAAGATAATGTGCAGAAGATTGATAAAACAGTACTTTTCCATCTTTTCTGCACATGAATTAAGCTGTGTGAATCCAAAGAAGTCAAGTAATATAAAGAGAAACTCTGAAAATCAAACAAGCACACAGGATGTATAATCAATAAAGTAAACTGCTATAAAAGAAAAGGCCTTGTAACCAAGAAAAAGAACACTTTTATTCCCCAAAGTACTCAGAAGCGATCACCTGCAGGAATAGTGTATCTCATCTTGTAATTGATCTCATGCATCTTCAGGTCTAGGGCCATATCAGATGCCAGTTTCAGAATTTTATTCCAAATATGCCTAATTATATTATAAAATACTGACATCTTTGGCAAGCATCTCTACAACTAAGAATGCTGACAGTTGCAGGGTAAGTATTAACCAGAAAACTTCGAGCCACTTGTATCTCAAAGGAATCTTGTATACACAGGCTTAAGGGAAAAGGCTTTTACTGTGGAGTCTCGCTACGAAGAGTCAATTCACACTGATGAACATCCAAAGGGTAACAGCAGAAGATATTGGACCACTTGAAGAACACAGAGGCCAATCTCTGTCCTCACTGCTGCTGCCACAACCCAAAAAATGCCACCAGGCTTTAGAATAGACTTGTTTGGGCTGTCACTGGTAGGATGTGGATTTTCTGCTTTTAGTTCATTGTTTTCCAAGGCATTAAAGATATTGCTACATAAATTTCCTGTTCTACAAAACGTAAGGACTTTTCTGGTAGTTCACATGTACTGGCTTGATGGACTGTCTCCTGCTTCATGTGAGCTGCAGCTTACAACTTGTATTTTTGTGAGTAGCAGAGAAAGGAAAAGCTGAATACTACAGCAGGATTTTTTTTATGCAGTTGGAGTAGACTGAGAGACTCTTGTACCTCCACTTTCTGTGCTTTTCCAGGAAAGTGTGTGTGGATTGCAGAACCACTTTCCCCAAACTGAATTTAATGAATTTTTTTTTGAGAAATAGACAGAGAAGGAAAGGAAATGGACTTATAAAACAAAAGCAAGAGAAATAAATAACTTCTAAATGCCTTTTCCTTCCTCAACTCCTTTACTTTTCTTTTCATTAATAAGTTGTTTAATTAAACTTTTGCTTTGTTCTCTGCACAGCCATTTGTAGGTAGAACTCTTAGAATTAAGATTTACTTTGGACAAGAGGCTAATGAGGCTGGCAGCAATATTGTAATTCTGTGTGGAAATGACAGAGGACAGTGCTTCCATGGTTAAACAGACCAAATTTCAATACCTGTTTACACAGACACTTTCACTACACACTGAAGAAATTTGGTTCCCTATGTCCCTATGAACAAACCTCATCTTCTGCATAAGGAAAGTTCAGTACTTCCCAAAGAGTAGCTATCAGGTTCATCCATCCCTCGTTAAATTAAAGCTCTCACAGGCAGGAGCAAAGTGTTAATATAGGGAAGAAAGAGCTTTAGGACAAGGTTTCAAAAGGAAGAAGGAAGAAAGGGAGAAACCTGTCCCTGTAATATTATTTTGGTCAGAACTAAATAAAACCACTCAGGGTACTGAAATAAGTCAATTATGTAAGCACAGACTTGGAAAACATCACTATGCTAAAAGACCAATAAAACAAATAATTAGCTAGAAATCAGCCAGCACTTAGTCAGAGTCCTTAAAATAAAAGAAGTACTTAATTCTCTTACTCCATTTATAAACTCTGATGATACTTTTTTAGTTTTCCTGCTCTGTAAGAGGGGACACTACAGAACCATTAACATCTCCTGACATGTGGGATCATCCCTACTGATTCATGTGAGTTACTGCAAAGCTGTTTTTGATGCTAATATTCTTTGTACATTCAAAAAAAACCAGCCATATTAGGCTTACTTTTTTATGATTTTACCATTTTCAACCTAAGATGTTGTTTCATAGATTTCCTCTTTAGACACAAAAAACAATCATCTATGTAGTATGTTAAAGTTAACATGTGTTCCTTAGGTCAGTACAATGCAGACAACAATTAAGTAACAATTATGTTGGCTTTTTCATTGCCTGTTATTTTTACTAAGTAGCATATTCAGAGGGCATTTATTACATTTAAATTCATTGTCTCAAAATACTCTCCAGAGACTGATTTTTAAAATAATATGCATGTTTCCCATGCACAATTGAAAAGAAACACTGCCCTCTTCTGTCAAACCTGGATGAATTTTCATAGAGACTTGCTTTAATTTGGAAAACCAAACTGAATTAGAACAGATTAAAAGTGCTATTTTTCATAGAAATAAGACTATGTGCAATGTTCAAATATGAAAATGTTAGTTTCCTTTTTTGTTCATTCTATTCAACCAGTAATTTTTTTTTCCCCGTTCAAAAAGACATTTAAGAGCCCCTAAAAATGGAGATATATATCAAGTTCTGTTTCATAAACAAGTACATTAAATTCTAGAGTTACTTTCTTGTGTTAATAGATCTGTTTATGATAGAAATTTCACAAACCCAAGTTCTAATTTTTCCTTCTTTAGAGATTTATATATTGTCATCTCTGATTATTTACCCTCATTTTCTAATATTTTGTTTTTTCAGAGCAGAAAAAGAGTATTTAATATCTGGTGCAAACCTAAAAGCTTTACCAAAATTTGTAAATTGAGCTATGTTAATTTTTCAATAAAAAGCAATATTTAATTTTTAAAACAGTATCCTTCACCCAGCCTGTCTTGAATTTTCACTGTCTAAAGGGTGCTTCTGACATCAAAATAGAAAATTTAATCTGTGGGTCCACTAGATCATTTCATTAACATATTTATCATCAAAGTGATCAACACAGAGAGTAAAATACATCCTCACTGCTTTTGCCAAAGAAAACAAATTTACAAAATAGCTTTACACATAAAATTCTGTACCTAAGGTCCCTCTTACAAAACATGTGAAAGATAAGACAATAAGGAAAAAATCAGTTAGGTTTCACAAGCATTTACAAACTAAAATCTAAACCATCTTAAGGTATTTTTGTATGTAATGCTTTCCTCTAAAGAGATTTCCCCACATTATTGAATTAAGATATTTTGATGGCATTTGTATCTCATTCCTTCCAAGAGTTTGAATTTGACTTTACTTAATAAAACCTTTGAGACATAACTCTTTGGCTTAAGATATTCGAACAAAGCACCTCACTACCTCCAAAAGTTATTTTCCATGAACTGGACCTTTCTGCTGATGTGCACAAATATTTTCAACTTCAGGATAAAATTTTAAAAATTTAAATAAAATGTAACATACACTAAGTTATGTGCTGAAATATTTAAAAATTATATAAAGACATCATAAGTAAAATTTCAAAATAAACCCCTCACCTTAGATCATCTTTTCAGTAGTGGTTAATATTCATGCTGTAATTATGAATTTGAACTCCTTTTTAAGACATGATAAGCAAATGACATGAACTGAATGTCCATTGAAGTACATAGCTTCAAACTGGTTTAATATGAACCCACAGAAAACCTATTTCAAATGTGTTTGGCTTTTAGTCTCATGTTTACTTCCAGAAGTTTTTAGATAAGTAATTTCAACCTACCTAAAGCAGATGAAAAAAAGTGACAGAAATTTCCTCCTACATTTTTGTCTCTATATAATAGCAAAAAAAAAAAAAAACACAGTATCTTTTTGTTGCTTCCAAGCCCCCTCCAGATTGCAGATTACAGACTCTCAGGGAACTCTACAGAGAATAAATATAGGACAAAGGGTGTCTTATTTTCCTGGTCTTTCTCTTGCTGTTCTCAGCAGGTAGTGAAACTTCTACCTCTTGTAGTTTCATACTGGCATTCAATGCTGGATCTAAACACTCCTTCCCTTCAGCTGCAAAACAGGATTATAGTGTTACAGAACATCAGAAGAGTTTGGAAAATAATGCTGAAAATAATTGAATGTAATGTTTCAAGGTTTCTGAAGTAAAAAACCAAGAGTATTCCAGTCAATATTCCCAAGGAACAAGTGCCATCTTTCACATCAAGGATGTCAGCATTTTTAAGCTTTAAAAAGTTCTAGAATTGCAATTTTATGAAAAGCTATTCTTTTAAACATACTCCATGAAGAATGTTTGGATCCAGAAGAAGCAGGGGAGAAAAATAAAAAAACTAAAATAGACTGAGAAGTCATATCAGAGAAAGAACAAATATACATATTTAGACAATGCAAATTTTTTTAGACAAGCTTTCATTAATAAAGAATGTGGAATTATAATACTTGGTAGTAATAAGTAATAAGAGAAATGGATTTGAAACAACCAAAAAAATATGCATATGGTCAGAGAAATAGGGAAAACTAATATTGAAACAGTGAGATGAGACAGCTGCCAGTAAATTCATAAAGCCTTAGACTCCAAGATGAAAAACTATTTAGATATTTGGGGGGCTAGAGAGCTATAAGACTTTCAATAGATAGTTAGGGATTAAAAAAACCAAAACCATCCAAAACAAAAACAAATACTTATACTTCCAGGTTAAAAAAGCAAGCAAACAAGGGTGTGTCCAACTTCTATTATTTAACAAAATCCTATCCATTGTAGGAAATGCCAATGTAGGGTAAAAAAAAGTGCATGAAAGTTAGGCCCAAAAACCCCCAAACCAAAACAAACAAAACAAAACAACAACAACAAAAAAAAACAACAGCAAAAAAAAAACAAAACACCCCAGAACAAGAGATCATGCCCTTGTCATGCCTATGAGTTTCAGTAAAGTCATTCTCCACTGTGATAAGATTTGAAGTGTGATTGAAGTTTTTGTTGTTTCCCTGCTCTTAAATGTCAGACTAAAGCAACAGAGAAGCCTTTTTTTTTTTTGCTATTTTGCTTCACTACTCTCTCTTCCCCCCATTGCATCTTTCAAAATGAAATTTTACTAATAGCATAGCTGAAAAGAACATGTGTTGCTTGTTTCTGTGTTCAGACAAAATAAAAGAAATTCTTGTTTTCTTCACAGTTTGCTGAGAGCCTGTCATATATAATCCTCACCCTCGAGGGAAGGTGATAAAAAAGTTAATGAGAATAATTGCAAAAAAGTAGAATATGAGAATATTCTACTATTCAAAAGTAGAAAATGAGAACAATTGCAGTGCATGCACTGCAAATACATAATCAAAATAGCTGATTTTTTTCCACAAGATAAAAGCAAATAATCAATAGATAAAATTTTCAACTTAAAAATCTAAACTTCAACCTCCCACTGAGATGGAAGGGTAGGAGGAAAGTATGTTTGTGATTAGACTGTTTTAAGTAAGTTGTTGCAGTTTTCTTAATCCATACTTCATAGATTAAAATTATTTTTTGGCTTTTAGAAGCAGAGACAATCTGAATATGATGTCTTACAATACACATAATTAATCAATAGGAAATGGTTTATGCAACATTTGCTGTTTTACAATGTCTTCTTGTAATAGTTCCACAGAGCGAAAAGATACAAACAGGCCCACAGAGACAAAATGTAGGGTTTGGGATCTGCTTTGTTTGATACTCAAGTACCTTAAAAGAATGTGTGTCCAGTCCTCTATGAGATTAGAGTATTGCCTATGCTGAGGCTTGCTAGAGTGAGGCTTAAATTTTAATTTGGAATATTCCTGACCAAGAGCTTTAGTTTGAAATGTTAGCTGGATGTTCACAGCCAAATTCAACAGTTGCTAAATACTTTTTATGGAAATATTTCTTAACTTCATGAATCTGTCCCTGTCTTTGATGATCAGGCTTGCACAGCTCCCCATAGGAGCAGCTGGACCACAGCAGCAGGTCACAGTGTCCCTTGCTCCATCTGGAAGTGGACATTTCCTGGTGACCCTCCAGTAGCAAAAATTTTCTGGACTAAAATTTTGTAAGTAAATATTCAGTTTGGGAATAAGTACAATCTCTTTTCTCTTGTGCTGTGAAGAGTTGGCTGAAAAGATTTCTATGGTTTTCAAAGCATTTTCTTATCAAAGATGATGAATGATACTAAAAAGGTGAGACATGCCTCAGGTATGACTGGGTCCTCCAGTTCCTTTATGGAGGGGGCTTTATTCCCACCAAGATGCCTTTAGACTATCACAATTAGGTTTAAAAGCAATTTGAATGCATAAATTGAAAATATAACTCCAAATTAACTTCCAGAGACACCATGGTGGGATCAACAGGGCTCTAGACTGGGACACATGGACCAGTTCAATTCTGGTTTTGCTATTGGCCTGATGAGTGACCTTGGGCAAGACACTCCACATCCCTGTTTTCCTGTTAATCTTTTAATCTTTTTACACTGTAAGGGCTTGAGGAGGGCATTGTCCCTTGCTTTGTGTTTGTGTGGTGTTTAGCACAGTAGGACCTGCTGTAATCTGCTGCTGATGGAATTCATAAAACTAAACAGCTAATAGAGAAAGCAAATAGTCTGATCTAAAAGATCAGACTCAAAGGATTATCAGGTTTTATTATGCCATGGGATTCAAACCAGACATTTGATAGGCAAAGTTAAAGCCATCTGCAAATTAATTTACAAACATGGAGTCTTCCAATGACCATACTATTAAGAAAATAAAAAATAAAATCATAAAAAGTGGTGTGATGCTTGTTCATTCCCTTTTTTGTTCTTATCTTACAAACCAAGAGATTTGCTCTTTCTTCTGGCTCAGCCACCAACCTAGAAAAATAAAAGTGCAACCTGAAGATCAATTTAGATTCTTTGTACTTATAAGAGGATCAATACAGTTAACAACTGTCTTTTCAGTACACTTACATGCAGTCTACCACTGGTAATAATGCAAGAGCAAGAAAATTAATTGGGGATCTTGCCATAACAACCCTGTGCTGATAGAGAGGACCCAATTACTCATTTGCATATACACACTGCATCTCTGAAAGGGTATGCAAGGAAAGCTGTTGGCCCACATGACAAAAATATACTGGCAGTGACAGGCTGCCAATTTTTATATATAAGCAAGCCACTTTTCTCACATATCCACAGATAAAATTAGTATTCTCAACACCATATAGCCCAGGATGAATGTCAATGATTGCAGAGAAGTCCCCCAGGTTAGGCTTGCTTCAAGCAGAAAGCACACAAATCATTCCCAACATACCTTCAAAGTCTGACTGCCTAATTGCAGGTATGAAGCAACACTATAAAACAGAGCAGACAAGAAAACTATATGTAAAACTATATAAATGTGTTTATTTAGCACAAATTTTCTGTTTTTGATATTATTTCATCAGGGTACAGAAATGCTACCAATTTGTGCAATGCTGCAGTCTTTTCTGAAGTATTTGTTCTTGCCCAAGACAATTAGTATTTCTACCCAATTTGTAACAAAACCAAAGATGAGCTTATCTGAATAGACTGAATGGCCCTGCTAAATGAAAAAGTACTTACTGAAAAACAAAAGAACAAAAAGGATAAAATTAACATATTTCAAGATTACAAAATCAGTTTCTGGGAATGCAGCTCCTTTTCTGCAAAGCCACTTCTCAGTCACTTGGCCCCAGCATACATATGGAGCTGTTCTTTACAGTAGAGGAAAATAAACACATTAAGCCTATTGTCATATATGGAATAAGTGCTCTGAATTTCTAATATATCTGATCTTAAAACAGGTAAGTTCTCTCTTTTAAATGCAGCAGAATTACAGGATAACAGAATGTGCTGAGCTGGAAAAGACCCTCAAGGATCATCAAGTTCAACTCCTGGCCCTGCACCATCCCCAAGAATCCCCCCATGCACCTGAGATCATTGTCCAAAAACCTCTTGACCTCCATCAGGCTGGTGCTGCCACCATTGCCCTGGGGAGCTTGTTCCAGTGCCCACCCACCCTCTGGGTGCAGAATCTTTTTTTAAATATCTAATCTAAGCCTCACATTTTTGTAAACAGTAAAAAAAAAAAAAAAAAAAAAAAAAAA
>JAOTQZ010000001.1:100631450-100650804 GCA_026546895.1 Pogonocichla stellata | reverse complement strand
TCTAAAAAAAAAAAAAAAAAAAAAAAAAAAAAAAAAAAAAAAGGAAAAAAAATCCATAAGTGAAACATTTATTTTATTTTTACTTAATTTCTATTTTCATTCATTGCTATGAATGCCATACTATGTTTTTACTGACACCAAAAAGTTTTCTAAAAATATCGCACCTCCATGGGGAAGAAAATAATTTCTTTATGAGGAAGTGATTTAGTAAATTAATGAGATTATGATCCACCTGAACTTTAACATACTTTTCTCAAGGGCAGGAAGATTCATAGATCAGAGATTACATAGATCTACATGGGGTTTAACAGCAAATCTTCTGATAAAAAGGAGAATGGACTGGGGAAGTGAAGACTTATTTCATGACAACATACAGCCTTTTTAACCATTAATCAGTCATTAGTCAGTTTTGAAAGGGAGACTTTGGATATTCAGTAGCTCAAATGACGTGATTATTTGCTGCCAATATCTTTGTTCTGTGTGTGTGTAGTTGCTGTATGTATATCCATATATAAAGTTATGCACGTTATAGATAAATGTGTATATATACACATATATAAATATAAACACACACGTAGAGAGGGAAAGTATGTTCATACTTAACGAATTACAAATTTAAGAAAAAAACAAGCACAAGCCATCAGATTCACACAAACAAGTGCTATCAAAACAAGTAGAGCTTTAGTTTTTCATGATCTTACGCCAGCATAACTTCTGAAAACATATGGCAAAAACATAAGGCCAAAATTTTAACTGGGTTACACAATGGAGTGCCACTTCAACTATCAAAGTTGCAAAGATGTGTGGAATTTAGCCAGTTTGATGTCTAATTTTAAGGCAGGAATATAAAATGGGGGCAAGTGCATTTCTGAGGTAACATACAAGTACAGATTTTTAGTGCATGTTCCTGATAATCCCAAATTACTTTTAAAATAAGCCTTGTGAATTTGAAGCTGAGCATCATATTTCACCTGCCATTCATTTTCTCTCCTCACATTTTCCCCTCTCTGTTATCCATGGCCTAATTAGAGGCAGAACGCAGTGGAGTGTGAACAAGCACAGATGGCAAATCAAGTACAACAAAAACTTGAAAGACTGCCCATGCAAAGCAAGCCATACTAGCTCATGTTTACAAATTGTAAAAGAACAACTACATAAATGGTACCTTCCCCCCTACTCATATCTCCATAACTAACTCAGTAAAATGATGTTTTATAAATATTCTAGATTATAAGTGAGAAAAGTTGAAGCTCATAAAAGAGGACTTATACACAGACAAGACTTATCAGGCAAGTTCTTTCTCTACAAGAGAATACTTGAAAAAGTCCTGGAGAATACTCAGAAGTAATAGGGCTCCAAAATTATTTAATATTTTCTCTAGGAATCTATGGTTCAGTTCCAGTACAGACCAGTGTAACATATGAATGCAGGTGGTTTTCTCTGGAGTTAGATGAAAACAAAAATATTTTCAATAAGATATTATTTGTCAATGTACAACACTCTTTAAGACAGGATACGGCAGGAAGCATTGAAAAGGACAGTTTTGGCTCAAAGGTCAGCCTTCAACTCTAATAATCTAGGGAAAGGTAGGCCTATCTTTTTCAACAGTGTTTAATTTTAGTTAAGGTCAGAGGCGCTGCAAGGAGTGGACAGGTGTTTTTGCAGCAGCTGCACAAGATTCCACTAGTGATCTTTGTGCTAGGTAAGGTTTTAGTTATGAATGTCAGGGATGGTGCCTAGAGCTGAAACTTTTGAGATTTCTCTTAGTTAAAAAAGAGAGTAGGCAGGTCCTTAGGTCCCTTTGAGAAAACAGAAAACTAAATCAGCGTATCCAAACCTGAAATGAGAAGAAATAGAATTTTAATTAAACATCATTTTATAACCTGATGTCAACTCAGTTTTAAATTCAGATTGCTGTAGTTGAACTGAGTTTGCTAAAGTAAAAACTGAAAAAATGACAGAGGTGTAAAAATGTGCTTAGAAATACTCAGTTCCTTGTAAATTCTTTCATAGAAGTATATGTATATTGCAAGCTGTTACACAGACTTCAGCAGTTCATGAAAAGCAGGACTTTAAAGAAATCTTGAAAATGCTGGAAAGTGAGCACATCCACAATGTTTCTGCTACTATCCTTAAAACATGCATGTGTTTAGATTAATGCTCTGTGGATGCAAAGCTAAACTGGTTGTTCCACATCCACATGGTGGATAGGATGCAAAAAAAACTAAGAAAGTTATGACCTCCAAGACCTACAGTAAACAAACAAAAATAAGACAGACATTCCACAAAAAAAGATATTAATGTGGTTCCTCTTAGGAATCCACTCTAGTATTTCTTGAGATGGTATAAAAAGATATAAACATGACAGAAACTGCCTAGCTAATTAATGATTTTATATTTAATGATCATAACATAAAAAATGACTCGTACACAAAGCCTTTCATATCCAATTTGCATGCCATAGGACAAGTTCAATAGCCCTTCAATTTTTTAAGGATGACAAATGATGAACTTGCATTGATGATGGGAGCAACAGACACTTCTGTAAGTTTTGTTCCTTTCATGCCCCCGAAGTGCTACATTTCCTCCTTGTTTAACGCATAGATTAGCCACTGATACTCACATCATTTCTGAACATAACCTTCAAACAGACTACAAGCTTTCATGGCTTAAATGTCACTGATTGTATCCAGTAGCTGTAGTGTCAGGCTTCTTCCTCAGACAGGTGTCAATGAATAGAAATGAATACTACCATCTCTCATGAAATTGCATTCATCTGTCAACACTTCTGCCTAACTGCTATTGCCATCAGCATTCCCTTATTCTGTACCAGGTCCCCCATATCCCAACACAGAATGATCAAAAAACTCCTTCAGGAGTCCCTTTCCTATGCTGCATTTAATACAAGTTTTTAGTGATTATATCACCTTCAAGATAATAATGTGGTTTAGAATAGTCATTGCATGAAGTTTATATAAAAGAAAAGTAAATTAATTAAGACCCTATGGAAGAGATCATGTACTTGTCAATATAAATTTTATCTACCTCATGGAAAACAGCTGTGCTATCATACAGTACATGCAAAATATCAAGAAAATTAGCAACATCTTATCCAATTTAAATGGTACAAAGATTAAAAGGATTTATAGCATATATGTTTTATGTACCCTATCTCAGGGTGCCGAATCTCATAGTTCTGTGACCAGAAAAGTTGCAACACCAGAGAAGATAGCAAATTTTACTTAATCAATAAAGATTATATAAGCATAACATAAGTTAAGTCATCTAAATCCTTTTTAAAAATATGAGTTTTCACTCAAACTCCAGCAGGAAGTGCTGGGAGACTGGGAGAGGAACAGGCTGCCCAGGATGCGATAGGTATGGGGCCAAAATCATAACAGCAATTTATCTGTATGTAATATGTATCTACATACAACTTATAAATCTGTTCACATATCTACTCTATAGTATTTAAAGACACACAAACTGAACTGGAATCTTTTATGAACATTATGACAATATTCAAAATTATCATCTCATCTTCAATTTTAAAAAATGGTTGAAAACTTGCACAGAATAAAATCAAACGTTAAAGAAGTAGAGCGAGTAGATAATTTTTAATCCAACTCTCAGGCTTGAAAATATAGATAACTGCAGGGGAAGAGAGAAGAATTGTTCAAAATTTCCTTTCCTGTGTTCAAATCCTTAAAACACCCACACACAGTTTAGAAGTATGCTGGTAAAAGTAGCAACAATTTATATGGCAGCTTAAGAAAGGAAAATTGTCCATACTTCTCCCCCAAATTAAGGCAGAAAAAGACCCATTTAACTTTTAAAGCCATTCAAAAATTGCAGGACTTCTTGCTGAACTTTCAACCCCTCAATACAAGCTTGTAGATCCTTTAAATATTATGATTTTCTTCTTGGTCTGTAAATGAAAACATTTTGTATCTACACTTCTCCTGTCATTTTCTTTTCTGAAGTAGCTAAACTCCTTATTATATAAAACAATAACATGACTTGTGAAATTTTTAATTTATTTATTACTTATTTGTTACTTATACCTCTTAGTGACTAGGGCATCCCAACTGTCTGGGTTGCAAATGGGGAAATCTCAAGAGTGGACAACTGACAGAAGCTACTGTGGCCAGCTTGGAGGCACTGCGTCTCTTTGGTTACAGATTACATCACACTCACCACACAGCTAGACTCAGAGTACTTTGAAATTAAAATTTTAGCTAGAAGACTCTTCTGAGAAAAAAAAATGTGTCCATTGAAACTGAAGAAACTTTAGTTTCTTTAACAACAATAACTTCAACTGATTGAAGACTATTTAGTGACTAAATTATATGTATTTCAGTACCAGTAGAAGTTTCCTGGATAAAACTTACTTGAGATATGACAAAGTAAGCCATTTAGAGTGCTTTAATCAGAAATTTCTCTTTGTTGTTGGATTTCTTATTTTTCTCCTTTGCCAGTACTTTCAGGCATCCAAGTCATTGTCCCAGCTAGCTATTGCATGTAAGTTACTACTTACATGGATAAAGCAGTTGACAGTTAGAAGAATTAATGGAATTCTATTTTACTGGGAGAAGTCAATATGCAGAACATTCACTGTCATTCAACACACACCTGGATAACATTGATTAGTCTTCCCATAAATACAGCTGCAAGTACCTTTAGATATAATAGTATAATTGCATGTTTAATGAGAGCAGAGGAAGTAAAAATATTGTGGTTTATGCTCCTGTCTATTTAGATACATCAGCAACGTGCTCAGTCTCTGGGAACATTAAGCAAGATCCACAAAACTACATTCTCTTTTTTTCCCTTGAGAAGTTGTTAACATTTCAGTGAGAACTTGGTCTCAGACTGCTTATGCCAATGTTAACCTTATGAAGGCTGCTGCCTTTTGCATATTGAGGATAGCCATCTCTAATGACTATTTAAATGCTGCATGCTCTTTTTTCTTGCTGTTATTTTATGACTGCAATACAAACAGAGATGTGTGTATGTATTCTTAGTGGGCTACTAAACGCCAGCACAAGGTTTTATTCCTGGAAACAACTAATTAACAAGCTCATCATAAACATTTGGAGATGTATGAGCAATTTTAACTTTTTTTCCAAACCAAAGAACTCTCTATTATTTACCAGTACACTGAGATAACGGTGTCTGTAGAAACACATTAAATGTCAGCACTGAGAAAATTTTATTTTCACAGTCAACATTTTTGCAATTGTAGCAAACTTATTATATAGTTTTCAAGATGAGCTCTGCTTAATCTGAATTTGTTTTATTGTTTGTTGTAATATCATAAAGTTATCTATTTATATTAAGGAATTGCAGCTGCATACCCTTGTCTTCCATACAATACATGCATTCTCTAACAAACAGAGCAATCTTTTGGAAAACCTGGGAAAATTGCTGATTTAAAATATTTATGCAGCAGACAGAGCACAATTCTTAGAACAACTAAAGTTCCCTGCCACAGCTGTCAGGTTGAACAAAAGATACATATGAACATAAGGAAAATATTGCTAACATAACAATCCCAAGTTATGGAGATGGGAAGAAATGCTCTGAGTGGTTGTGTCACAGCTTGGCAGGTGAGAGGAGAAAGTTGGAGTCAACTGTGTTACACATAGAACAAAAGAGAAACACTGAATCAATCACAGCACTCTACTCCTGAGTGCAAAGTGACTGTCATATTAAACCAGTCACCAAGAGAAAGTCAAAGATGACATTGCATTTAGGTGCTAGAAAAAAAATTAGAGCTGCTCAGGGGGTGGTACAAAACTCTCCCCACAATAAAAAAGTTCAATGAAACCACATACGTAGTAAATAAAGGGGACCAATTTACTAGTATAGACATGAAGGAATTCAAAATTAGTGTTGAAAAGGAACTTCAGGAGAAGTGACATGGACTCTATATGATGATCCCTTGATATGATAAATGTCCCAAGTAAACAGTGCATGTGGAACTAGACTAGGTGTGAAGAGAGGAAACAATTCTTCAAAATGCCTATAATACATAGGAGTCTTTCAAATTTAAAAATTAAAAATAAAACAAGTATCTTTCAAACACACCTTCAATTTTCACTGTGTTCCTCCAAAAATCAGAATATGTAGGAAGGTTGGGTTTGGCTGTGGTTTGGGCTTTTTTTCCCCTTTCTATCATACAATAAGGAAAATTTGCAATTCAACTCCATCAAGAACTCAAAATTTCAGTCTTATAGTGAGTCCTCTGAGCCTCCAAAGTGTTCTCAGAAAGTTTCATTTTGGGTTATATCCTCCCCACATTACTATGCTCTGTCTATTTCTTCTTCCAAAGGCTGACTTTGAATCATCCTTCTTATGTCTCTTGAAAAAGTAACTTAAAGTTGCTTCAGAAATTCTATATTCAAATATAATTACTATCCATGACTCCCAACAATTTGGGTAAGTATTTTCATTATATGGAATCAGCTTACATACCTATGGCAAACCTTCAAGAGCACAGTCAAAACAGTCGAACACAGCATACCATCATTTAACTGCTTTTTGCCTTATTAAGACAGCCGGTTTCTTACTTGCTAATATATGATTTAGACCTATATAGATGTTACTCAGTCCTCGTAACCCATTCTTGAGTCCTCAACTGAGTAAACAGCAAGAGCTTCTCCTGCAGAGATTGCTGAATTACTTCCCTGCTTCTATTGCAAGGAGGTGGCACCTCCCACAGACCTGATCAACTCAGCCCCGTTTAAGAACAAACTGTAGATCTAGGTAATTCTGCTTTAGGAACAAAAAGGGCTCTCATTGTCAATAATTTCTTCATGTTACCAAAATATTTTTTTTGTTTTCGTTTTTGTTTTTTTTTAACAAGCAGCTTAGTGCTGCAGAAATTTTTCCTCTTTTGAACAAATCTAATTCTCCTCATACTAACATCACTTTCAAGTTGCCATTTCAAATGCTAATTGCCTAAGGACACAGTGGAACAGGTGCTCATATGTGCCCATTGTTCTCCACTAAAAATCATTGCTTTTGATCTTCACCTCACCCAAATCCTCGAACTGTAGAATTTCCATGGAATGCTCCTTTGTTTGATGAAGAGTGACAACTCATTAACCTTCCAAAACCCTTCTAACAGAATGTGGTTAACCAAATTTTGCCATGCATTGCTCCACACCTGCCATTTTTTAGTGAATCCAGGTGGCAGGGAATTTGTCACTTTGTCATTGCTTTGTTTCTTAATTTTTTTTTTTTGCTTTTTTTTATTCATGAGATATTTATTTTTCAAAAGCACTGACTGTCCCTTGTCCTGGTGGAAATCCAGCCTCTCATTAGCATGGACTTGCAAGCATAGCTGTGAAAACATCTCCCCCTAGAATCCCGTTCTGTGAAGTCCCAGTATTCCCAGACATGGACTTGTTTGGATTAATTTTGCATGCAATGTTCTTCTCAAGTCATGAAATTAATACTAGTTATGCCAGGCCATCTGTGCCCACCAAATGCACATAACACCATCCATCTTGATGTTTCTAGAAACTGAAGAAGCTGAGCACACATATGAATTGTACCATCGCTGACAAATATGTTTATCTGGAGCAGCTCATTGAATCAGTGTTTTATCTAACATGTTCTCCATCTCTTGATGTTTCCACTGAGCTTGTCTTTCTCAATTCATAATGGCATTGACAAATTTAATCGGAATCATGGATTTAATTTCTTTGCCACAAGTGTTAGAATGAAATTTATTTCTTTTCTATGATCCAGCTGCAGACAGCAACCTTATATTTTACAATTGTAACTACTCTAAAATTTTGATATAATAAACTGTCAATTGAGTGTATTTTATCTGTCACATTTATTTAAAATGAACAGACTTCATGCATGTCCCACACTCTAATATAATAAAGTGAAGGATTTCAAAGACAGCATTTTTATTAGATGCCAAATATTTCTTCCTTTTTTGTAACTAAGATTTTTTTCCTATATAATTTATGAAGTAACCATATAATTAACAATTTCTATGTGTATTTTTCACCCTTTTCTTCACTCCCACAAAATGACTAAAGTCATTAAGATTATAACTTAAAAATCTCTTAGCACTGATAAAAATCTGTGGGCAGTTACCGCTATGAGTTTGTTAAAACTCCAAAATACTAAAGGGATCTAAGCTAATAAACTCATTAATATGGAACTACTGTCAAGAGACAAGGTTTGTAGGTACATTTTCTTTGATTCTTCCATTTATTGTGATAATATGAAGTTGAATTTATTCCCTGTACTCTTGATAACAAGGAGTAGCAACTTTGCTATCTAGTCACCTGAAAAATACATAATTTTTACTCTTGCAAGGGCTTTTGTGATTGCTTATCTACAGTACGAGCAATAACGTTCAGTTCCATAATTAGACTATGAAGGCATTTTTATTCTTAATCTAATTTTACTGACATTGAAACTATTGACCATGAATAAATTGGAGACCCCCAGATGTAAACCTGTTTTTCAGATACAGTAAACAGTGGTTTTCTAAAGAATCCTTTGTGAGTTTCAAATAAGTTGTTCAGATCAGTTGCATGCTTCATATCACATGTTCCATGATCTGTTCCTGATATATTTTACACACATCCCACTTAATTATAGAATTTTGCTTAAGAATTAGGTTTTACATCAGAAGTAAAGGAAAGAAGGATGTATATACAATCACACAAACAGCCTAAGACTGCACATAGCTTGCAAAAAAAATTAACAAATCTTGTGTCAATATGGGCTGCCATATTCCATACACTGTACTCATTACATTTTCTGTATATTAGATCAGCTTCATTCAGTCAGTCTCAATCAGCCTGTAAGATCATGGAGCATGTCCTTCTGGAGGATATGTCCAAACATATGAGAGACAGGGAGGTTTGTAGAGATAGGAAATCTGACTTCATCAAGAGGAAGCATGTCTGACTAATCTAGTGATCTTCCAAACTGGAGCAACTGCATCAATGGACAAGGCAAGAGATGCAGGTGTCATCTACACAGAGTTCTGCACGGCCTTTAACATGGTCCCACACAATATTCTTGCACCTGAATTGAAAATATATTGATTTAAAGGGTAGGCTCTTTAATATGTGAGGAATTTTCTGGCTTATGCAAACCTCATTGAAATTCATTCAGTAAGGCCAAGCGTAATTTCCTGCACCTGGGTTGAGGCAGCCCCCCATGTCCACAAAGACTGAAGGATGAATGGGCTGAGAGCAGCCCCAGAGAGAAGGACTTGAGGATGCTGGTGGACAGAGAGCTGGGCAAGAGTCATTAATGTGCACTTGAAGTCCAGAAAGAAAACAACACCATGGGCTGCATAAAAAGAGATGGAGTCAGCAGGTCCAGGGAGGTGATTCCTCCCCTCAACCTGCTCCTGCAAGAGCCCATGTGAGGTGCTGAATCCAGCTCTGGGGTGCCTAATGAAAGACAGACATGGACCTGTTTGTCTGCATCCAGATGAGGCCACAAAGATTATCTATCAGAGGGCAACAGCACTCCTGTGAAAACAGGTTGAGAGAGTTGGGGCAGTTTAGCTGGGAAAAGAGAAAGCTCTGAGGAAATCTTGTTGTGACCTTTCAGTATCTAAAGGGGGCTTATAAGGAAGTTGGGCACTATTAAACAGTGCCTGTTTAATTGCCACAAAAAAGTGGCAATATTTTTAACTTGAAAAAGGGTAGATTTAGACTAGACATTAGGAAGAAATTTTTCACAGTGAGGGTGATGAGATACTGGAAGAGGTTGTCCAGAGTTGTGGGTACCTCTGCCCTGAAAGTGTTCAAGGTCAGGCTGGCAGGAGCTTTGAGCAGCTTGATCTGGTGAAAGATGTTCCTGCACACTCTATGATTCTACGAATCTGTGAGAAACATTTTTCCAATAAGACCTCATTACAAAGTAAAAGGTTGATATCTGAATGTTCCCTAATAAAAATCCTGGAGTCCTCATTCTATATAAAGTTGTAATGCTTCAATAATGTCAACAAAGATACCAGAAAAAAAATCTGAATAAATGTTTTCTAAATAATGGTTCATTCTGACGGAATTTTTATTAGCTTTTAGAAGGATATATAGCAAACAGTAGTGCATATGAGTAAACAAGTTACCAAAAAAACAGATTAAGTGGGAGTTTCCAGCATATCAACTAGTTCATATATTTTGTTCACATATTCTTATATTCTAATCCTGACATAAGTGGAAGAGAGCTCACTCCAGAGGCTACCTCAATTTAGATTAGTCATGATTTGTAAAGAGTATCATTAGAACCGCTATTATATCCTGCCTTTCAAGTTTGTGGTAAAGTGCAAGGCACCTTAGCTAACACATTATAAACTACTTATTTAACAATAAAAGACATTCTTAATGACAGGCTTAGTTAACTGCATGTTTTACATATCAGCTTGCAGAAATTAGCATGCCATCAATCTTACCAGCACCAAAATGAAATTTTAGTTTTATAATATACAACTTCTCGGTTACAGAGGATGGATAACAAGAAAGAAAGTGACTTTGTCCTAGAAAAATGGTGTCAATCTTCTGCAGATATTTGCTGACATTTGATAGACAGATAATATGCATGCATACATGGATAGCAGCACATAAGTACGTTTATTGGGGAGCATTAATATTTACCAGCTAAAGTGATGATAGAGCTAAATTTAGCAATAACTCAGTAAGAGAAAGTAGTTCTTAAAATCCCTGATTCCAATAAATGCATAGGTACTGAAAATGTAACCAACTACTACTCCAAGGACCCAACAATTCACATCCACAAATGACCAAAATTATTATCAGAGTTTAGAAGTTTGATGTACACTCAAATGGAGTGCAAAAACAAATCCTAATATTAAGCAATCCACTGACTGTGATAATCATGTAACTCAGTAAATACAGTAATAACATTGCTGATAACAGCCTGCTGGTCTTGCACTGATTTTACAAATAGTCAGTACTGACTTGAGTGAGCAGTGAATTCATCCACAGTGTAAGAATCCTGGGGCTTGAGTCCTGCTTAAGCTACCAGTGATGACATTGATCTGTCTCACATCATGTTTTAATCTGAAGATGTATTGATCCATAAAGAAAAGACCAGAAAGATACCATCCTAAATATTTTGCACAATTAAGTATAAGGATGTTGTGGATTTGGCTCTCTGCTTCAGGAAGTACTTATAGGTTTTGCACAAAAAAGTATTTGGATGAAAAACATGCAAATACTGACAGGCTGGAAAATCTGCAATAGCTTTAGCTGATAACTGGAAAGACCATTCTTCATTTAACAATCCTCACACATAAGACAACATGCAAGTCCATGGTATATGACACAATGGCTATTTTGGAAAAGAGATTTGATTATTTTTAAGTAGGAAGGAACATAAAAACTATTGCCGTGATTTCTGAATGCATTTGATGAACAATAATAAAAGATATTCTGTATGCCTGCTCACTTCTTTCCACTCAGAAAGGGAAAATAAAATTAAGCTTGTGGACTGACACAAAGACTGGGAGATCATACACCAGTTACTGTCATGGGCAAAAGAGACACAGTCGTAAAAGCAACTTAATTTATTGTCAATTAAGATATACCTGAATGGAAAGAAGAAAATTAACAAAAACACCACCTTCCTTTAGTGACCCTCTGCCCAGGCTCAACTTCACTCCCCATTCCCACCTCTCCTACCTCCTCTGAGTGGTGCAGGTGGGATAGGGAATAGGCAATCAGTCTGTAACTTCTCCTTTCTGCTGTTCTTCCCTTTGAACTCTTTTCCTCAAGGTCTAGTGAAGTTTCTTATCGTGAGCTGCAGTCTTCTCAGATAAGCCTGTTCCAGCACGGACTGACACGTGTCCTGCTCCAGCTTTAGCACAGAATTCTCCACGGGCTGCAGTGCTGAGATCTGCTCTGCTGCAATCTCTCCATGGGCTACTTAATCCACTCTGATCTCCTCCACAGATTGCAGAGAAATCCCTGCTGGGACACCTGCAGCATGTCCTTGCCTACTCCTTCTTGCCCCCTGATCCAAACCAGGGCTCCCCAGCAGCACTCTCACTGCCAAAACCTTGACACCTACACACAATACCTTCACTGTCACTAAAATGTCTGTGTCTTCACTGAATTAAAGAAGTGCAACAAAAAATTGGTTTCTGATTCAGACTGGAAAAGTACTGTGGTTGGGCAAATTTTTTTCCCTACATACCCATATTCTATATTAAGAGACAGCGAGAGAAAATAATTGGCTCCTACAACGAATAGGCCCAGCAAATGATTGAGGAATAGAAGCATTTTGTTCCCCTTTTTGTCTTGCTTCCTTTTAAGAGAGATATTGTATCTTATATTCATTACTACAGTCACCAGCTCTTTCACCTTGGTTCCTAAATTAATAATGTGGTGCTTCTATTTTCAGAGTCATCTGGGCAACCTTATCTCCTGAATGAAGTAAAAATGCACCTAAAGTGAGTAATTTTAAAGAGGACACTAAACACTTCCTTGTACTTGTTGTAATAAGTGAAAAAACCTCTTCTGTCATTTAGATTCTAATACAGACAACATCTTCAGAATTATCCATATGTGAAAAAAATACAGTTGCAAGAACTTTGGGAAGACACTTCAGCACTAGCTAAGAAAAGACCTGAATTCCAGTGAGTCCTTTAAGCTAAATTAAATCTCATAAATTCAGAAGGGCCAAAAGACCAAAAAAGAATGTTGTTACTAAAACAGGATACAGCAATATAAGTTAGCTTTCCTTAGGCTGTACAAGTCACTGGGACTATTAGAAAAGGTCCAGATTTGCTATTTGAAGGTGTAAAGTAATGTAATTTCCAGACATATGCTCTACTTTTAAATTTTATTTTTTTTTTATTTTAAATTTACATTAAACCAATGTAATTTTTAACTTAAAAGGTTTAAGAGTGGGGAACTATGGGAATAGAGCTGGAGAGCATGACTCAGAGCACTGCTTAACTCATGACTGAAGTGGATGTGCTAAGCCTAGTGGGCTGCAAGCCCTGGCAAGTCAAGGCAGAACCCTGAATGAGGAAGCCAAGGTCTGTGTAGGTCCGTGCAAAAGCTCTGAGCAGAGCTCTGATTAAGTAATGTTACTCAGAAACACCAATTGTGTGATTGTTGCTGTTTCTAACTATAGCTGAAAAAGTGTAAAAATTGATTTGTAGAATCAATAAATTGGCTTTTTGCACCCATACAACGAGCCCCCCATCTTGTCAGTTATTGATAAGGAACAATTAATTCTCTTGTAGTGGGCTTTTTTGGCACTGAAACTAGATTTTTTTTCCTTGGTGTGACGAAGTTTTATGACCTCACTGCAATTATTTCCCTCTAGATGATACTCCTTTTATTTTTTCAGTGTAATAAACTAAAAGTAACATGTTGTTGACCTTTTCTCCTTTCCACAAACCAAGAAAAATTATAATTTATTTTACAATTTGCACACCTAAAAAAACCAAGATATGTTGGTCTGTTTAAAGTGATTTAGTGTCTCTTTTAGCCATTTCCAGTCTTACAATTCCAAAATCCTGCTCACTTCATGTGATCTTTTTTCTCTTGAGTAATTAGTTTCCCAAAAAAATGCCTGATTTTTCTTTTCCAAATCCACCCATGCTAGATTTCTCTCTTTTAATTTTTGTGAAGTTTTAGTGGAAAATTGCTATTACTTTGTTAGTGTTTATTATTCGTCTATCATATTTTTATCATGAGATTATAAAAATGTTCTACTTAAAAGTAATGGAAAAAAAAAAATCTCTCCACAGAGTAAAAAGCTCAAAAATCATGATAAAACTGGAGTTCAGTCAATGACTTAAAAGCAAGCTTTTCCTGCAGCTTTGTAGGCGGGAATAACAAGCACATGATAGAAATTATTCTTCATATTCTCTATTTACTCAGGAGGCTCAATCTATAGAACCATAAAGTTCTCATCCCTCAGTTATTTTAAGTTTCTACAGTATTTAATGTGAGCTGATTCAAATGATATCATATTTTCTCATGGAAATTACAGATCCAATGAAACAGAAAAATAGAGGACTAGAAATTTACTATAATTCATTGAGCACATTGTCTGACTATAAATGTCCGACTCAGTCTTCTAACTATTTAATTTATCCTAGACGTGCTTCTTTAAAAAATATGTTTTGTCTTCCAATTTCAGGCTTATTTTTTTAACAGTAAAATTGATCCATTTCATCTTATTATTAAATAATGTAATTTTGTTCTTACCTGCTAGATGAACTGCAATCCCACATGTAAACTGCAATCACATCCTCCTTAGCTGAAATTATTTTGTTTGACAAAAAGACATCAAGATGCCCAGACTGGCTCTGAGTGATCTGGAACATTTACACAGTATTATATGAAAAGATAGAATCAGTGTGTCTGTGCTGGCACCATCTAACAATCCGTATAATCAGTCTTGCTTGTCATCAGTTAAATAGAAAAGGTACAAATGAATCCCACAGTCTGTGACATGTAACCACATCTCTTTCCTCCTGTCACTTTCAGAAAAAGAACACAGCACTATACATGAAAAACTTGAGGTTTTGGTCTCTATGATTTCTATTTTATTAATTTTACTCCCTTCTTGCTGAATTACTTTAATACATTTTTGTCATTTGCTAAATTTTTTTTTCAGCTTGTGTGCCAAAGTTTTAAATGAAAAAATTAAATACAGTTGAGGAGCTGTCTGTGGTACTCTACTTATAAAGCTCTCCATCTTGTTTATATTCAGTACAGATATTATTCTCTATCTTGCAGTGAAACTATTTTAGTCACTTTATAAATCTACCTTATTCATCCCACTCTTCTAAAACTGTATCACCTTGTCCTCCATTTTGATTTAATAATTTCACATGAAGTCTCATGGGAAATTAAGCTTGGGTAAATTAGAGCTACTCTATGTCCTTTCCTACAGGATATTTGTTGCATTTTTTTAGGCAACATGTTTATTTGGAATGATCTACCCTTTTTAAAATCAAGTTGTACTTTTTTCCCAGCTTTCAAGTATATAAAATTAAAGGTAAATATAAGGCACTGTTATAGAAATTGAGACACTGTTAAAACAGAAGCTGTGCTCTCTTAAGAATGTTTGTAAAAACATGTAGGATGCTTTAAACCTTTAGCACTGCTGTGACAAAACTAACAATATTTTTGGAAATAGTATCAAAACTAGGAAGATAATGGGAATAAGAATTTATCTCAAATGTTTCATAAGACTGTTCCATCATTTCTTAATGCAAAGTGGCTGTCCTGATGCTGGATTAAAAAACTCTAATTTAAACTATATCTAGAGTTCACCTCTTCAGAATTTCTAAGATACTTCAATTTCTGTTCAAGAATTTGGGTTAGGCTTTTTTTACCAATTTAGGAAATAGCATATGCTCTACTTGTTTCTAAGAGTCCAGAATGGATTATATATATATATTATATAATATATATCAAGATAAATATAAATATAAATTATCAAAACATTAAATCAAAAAATATTTTTAAACTCCTTATTAATTTTAAAAAATGGAAACAGATTTCAGAATTCTTAAAGTGACCTTTTCAGTTTATTGTGTTTTGCATTAATTCAAATTGATGTGGACTAATAGGTATTAAGAGTATAAGTAAATTAATTTTCAGAATCAAATATTTTGTTCCAGAGAACCAAAAACAGGAAATGGATAACCAATCCTTCCAGTATATTGTTGTGGGTTTTAAAATGTTATTGTATTCTATCCACAATTATTTTTATTAGTTCCTATAAGTTGACATACTAAAAAAAATCTATAAGGTGAAAATATTAGTGAAATTCAGCAGCTTTTTCCCTAGGACTAGAAGACAGACAACTCATGCACTCCAAGCAGTAACTACCTGATCTTCACAAGCTTCATGTAAGGCCTGAGTTTTGACATCTGGTATCTGGTTATACTATTTCAGAGGTTAAATTCCCTGCAGAGTTATGTAGGTCATCCAGTGTGTTACTCTCAGTCCTTACTGGCATCCAAGGTTCCTCTGCCTTGTGGTACTACAGCCATACTACAGAGACTGGTGATTAAGTGTTTGAAACATCTCAGTTGCTCTTCTTGGCACAAACCCAGGCTCATAAATCAAGAAGACGTGAGAAACTTTTTTTTTGATGTTTTTTTTTATCATCCGTGAATTTCAAAACTTTCCACACCGTTTTTCTACTGTTCTACATGAATAGCACAGAGTGCAAAATAAAAATTCATCAAGATGCTGCTTTTATGGCCTTTGTGTTCCTACCAAAGCTGTTTCAAATAGTTCAGCATATTTTGAAAAAAAACATAATAAAGAAAAGCAGCTGGGCATACATACTGAAAGATCTTGAAAAGATATAAGGAAAAGTAATTTCTTTTTCAAGTGATTGACAGTGAAATGTATTGCTTGCTTGTTTTGCTAGCAATCCAAAGAACTTAGCAGGGAAAAAAGAATGAGAATTATACCTTACCCATGTCCCACCTGGATTTGCTGCTTGATCAGAATGTTATTTCCATTTTGAAAGCTTGTAGAAATATGTCTAAGAAATCAGTACCTTGTGTTTTAGGAGGGAAATTCCAAGATTCCTGTTTTTCAGAACTGAATGCTACCTATTTCACTGCTGAAACTTTATGCCCAGCCACTGAATATCATGGGTCTTTACCTGGATATAGGACTCCATCTAGGGCTGAGTTATCTTTTTTCAATATTTATCCACCAAATAAGCCCAAAGGTAGGAATCTCATCATATAGACTGATTTGATACCTCACAAGGTATCAAGCCCTTCTCTGCATCACATAGAAAAGAAAGTAAAGGACATCTAAGTCTTATCTTATATTTATCAGTCAGGTAATTATAATTAAAGCAGATTTGTCCCTATATGTCTTATAGCATCTAAAAAATGCATTTTCCACATTTTTCAGCACTGTCATTGCTAGTATACTACAACATAATACTCTCTGCTGTAAGCAGATAAGAGATGACGAAGTAACAGCAGCTGGCAGTGCTTCATAAGGCGCAGAAAAAATAAGTTTAAGCAACTGTCTTTGAAAAACATATTGAGAAAATTATGAAAATTATTGCATTTCCCCTCCTTATTCATACAGTAACAAAATTTCAGCTCAGCTGAAGACAACAAATTTCTACAAACTTTCAGAGAAAATGAAAAAATGTCCCTACTTTCAAGTCAACCAGAATGTCCCCTGGGGTTTGTGCATGTATCTGTGTGAAGGTAACTGGAAATTAAAAATTAGCTCAGTAGGAAAGGCTAGTGCAGCTCTATTCTCTTATCCAAAACTTGCAAAGCAAAAATTTGAAGTGAATACTTCCATCTTGGGAGTTATATAATTTGCTGGGGGATGTGAACTCTGCAAGGAATAATGGCCTAATGGCCATGATTAAGGGTACACTTAAGTGCAGTATTACCCATCAATTCTTTTGATGCTCTAAAAATTATATAAATTGTTAATCAAACCCTAAAGTAATGGACTGAATTCAACATCAAAAGGTTTTCTTGGTTTTGTCACTGCAAGAAGATAGAAATCCATGAAGAATAAAAAAAATATTAAATTAGGAAGATAGGTCACCAGTTCATGGGTGATAATCTCCTAGGTGGAGGAAAGAAAAGCTTGATTCATATGATTTCAAAAGGAAAGAAAAGGGGTTTGAATTAGGACCTCCTGTTATTTTTCAACTGTGCTATTTTTTCTGAGATCTCTCAAGAACTTATTTCTTTGGAATATGACTCTATTCCTTCCAGTGGCTAGTCAAGAGTTTGGGTTTAGTGTTGCATTCTTCAGCCTTGAAAGAATAAGTTTTTCATCTCACATGAGAGAAATCCACTTTTCTGCTTAAATTTTAACAGGTTCTTTTTTCTCTCATTATGGAAAAAATATTGCTTAATGTCATGTTGTATGTCCCTCCAGATTTTGTGGAAGGAAGAGACCATGAAAATAGATTTCAAAGTGCTGTGTGTTCTGAGAAGCACAAATCTTGTAAACTGAGATATCTTATAAACTTTCTTATCTGGCATTATAAAAACATACTCTTGGAGATCAGCAACCTTTTTGCTTTGCACTCATAAATTTTCAAAAATTTCCAGAGAAGATTTTAGATGCACGTAACACTGATATCAAGCATTTCTCACTTGGTCTACCTAGGGCTGCGTTTCCTTTAAGAATTTTTTGAAGTTTGAACTATTGTGATGAAAATTATCAAACTGAAAAAAAACCCCAACCAGCTTAGTTAAAATGCTTTCCTCAAGTAAAAAGTACTTATTTGTAAAGGTGACCTTTAAGTGAAAACACTTCAGTGTTAAATGTCAGTGGCAACTTTATTTCTACAATGAATTATGAAACATGAATTATGAATCATGATAAATTCACGAGTTTTATGAGCTAAATAAATCTATTGCACATGAAAATTTAAGAGATGTAAGAGGCTCTTCAGGTGAAGAAGAATAAATGCATGTGCAGTGCACCTTAGAAGTTCATCTGCTTATCTAGGGCCCAAACTTATCATTGAATCTACCAGGCAGGGCCCATCCCTGTGAACTTACACAGAGACTTTGTAACTTTGTAACTCTCCACATCCTTAGTTTTAATTAGGGTGGAATCCTGCTTATGGAATATTTATGGATAATTATTGAGGTTGTCCTTCTCAACATTAAAAAGCATTATGTGTTTCTATGCTTATAAATGTGTCTAAAACCCACCAATGTATCCCTACTAATTACTAATATTCCCTGGTTTATTTTAGCCCATTAGGTGGGCCAAAAGTGACTAATCTTGATCTAAATAGTGTTGTTCAAATTTCCTAGAGCACTGTCATAAATTTATCTTTTCCATAGATTCCTTGACAGTAGCCGCTCATTAGGTTTTTACACCCCCTGTTTCACAGGTCAAGAACTGCAGCATGAGATTTAAGTTTCTGACTGCACCAATCTCCTTCATGAAAATCACTTGAAGCAACCCTCAAAACCCCTTTATCTCCAGTGAAAACATCAATCAACATCAAAGACAGCTTTCTGAAACAAATCAGCATGTACTAGCCACATGGAACCGCTTTTAAGGTGCAAAGCAAGAGAGCTAAATAATCACCTCCTAAAGCCAGAAGCTCCTCCTTCTAGGCATTGCAATTGTTCCATGTTCTTCACCTTCTTAATTACCACATTTCTGACTGTTAATGGATTTCTTCTTTTTATGGTGAGACAATTTTAATCGTATGCATATAATGCTTTAAGCCACAAATAAGCAAACTTATCCAAGTTTTGGAACCACAGTTAAAGTTTTTTCAATCCACTCAAACCAACAAAAGTTTTCTTTCTTTGGTTCTTTCTTTCCTTCCTTGTCTCTTT
>JAOTQZ010000001.1:100616124-100631350 GCA_026546895.1 Pogonocichla stellata | reverse complement strand
GTGTTAAAAAAAAAAAAAAACCAAAAAAAAAAAAAAAAAAGAGAAAAAGAAAAAGAAGAGCAAAAAATATAAAAAAAAAAAAAAAAGCATTGTTACAAATAAAAATATACAGTAAGACAAAAAAGACCCTGATATCTAACGATATCCTTAGGGAAAGTGGCAACCCAGAAGAATTTCAGCTTTGTTCCTCCGGAGACAAAGTGGGTGGTCTGTCCCCCCTCCACCCTCGACCCCAAAATGTCTTGGCGCTTGCCCCCACAGCAGAACTCAGCCGTGCCTGGATTGCGATCGAGCAGGTCTGCGTTTGGCAAGAGGGGCATGGGCAGGGGGATGGGTGCCAAGGGGATCTCCGGCAGTGCGAAGGACGGACTGCTCCCTCTTCTGTCACCGAAGGATAAACGCACTTGGAACACGCTGCTATTTGTTTTCCGTGTTTACATGGCTTTAATTACCTCTTACGCCGCAGAGGGGTTACAGGGGAAGAAGACGACCAGAAACCACTCTGGTGGCCGTGCACTTGGCAATTTTGTTACAGGAGATTCGGGCGCCTTGGACCAGGGTCTGCAAGTCCAGCGCTTGCCTGATGACAGGGGAGAAATGCACCACCAAATCATCTTAGCTCTTTCTTCTCCTGCATTTTGCTGGTGTAACATATTTGCATCCAAAAGATAAGGTGATGTCGAAATCAGACAGGAAAATGTGTGATTGTGATTCTAATTTTCAGTACAACTTTATATAAACTAAAAATTATCAGGTGTATATATCTGTGTTGAATTGTAGATATGACCTAATGTGCATGTGTGGTTTAAGTCAAATGACACCTAAAATATGTCAGTTGATTCAGTGTAAAGCTATGTCATGTTAATTGAAATAATGCATTTAGCCCAAATAGAACAGCTATAAAATTACTATGTGCTGTTGTGCATCTAACTAAGCATAGATTCATTAAATAAATCAATATGTTATGTAGTCAGAGAATTAAAATACTTTAAAATTTATATGAGGAAGCTGCTAATGCGAGGACTGCAAATTATGCCAATCAATAACTTGCAAATTATATCGTAATTAATTACATGTCTCTGCTTGTGGTTAGGAAGCTATTTGTGTGTATACTAAAGAAATGTGTTGAAAATGAGCTCTAAAAAAAAAAAAAGAAAACGTGAGACACATTCCACTGACCTATTACACAAATCCCTTCATTCACATTCTGAGTTGAAGTCTACAATTAATAAGCAGCTCTGGCATCTTCCTTACAAAATGTCATGGTCTAAATGTTGCAAAAGAAAGAGATGTTTAGCTCCTTGAAATGTGTAAATCCATTGGCTGATGTTAGTACCTGAGAATTTGTATCCTGAAACAAAGTACCACATCTTGAAAATATAAACAGGTTTTTTTCTTTAAAAGATCTGTCCAAATATTGAAAAAATATTATTGCTAACAGTGGAAAGGTCTGGCACCGGGTCCAAATCCTGACAGGAAGGAGGTTGGGGAAAAAAAAAAAATCACTTGGTTTCTATGGTAACAGTGCTAGTAGAAATAGTTGTGTGAGCATACCGAACGTGCATAAAAGCCTTCCCAAGGGAGGTCAGAGGACTTGAAGAAAGAAGGGGGAAAAAATGGCAGCCACCACAGAAAGCAAAAGATATTTTATGCTGAATAAGGGTTTCACATTTGTGGTGTGATCAATAACAAAATGCTATTGCTAAGAGAACATTAGAAGATGTTTAATATCTATCCATTTGTACTCTAAGCATGCATCTGTGTGTGCTTGTTACTGTGTCAGACAGACGACATATGCAAATTTCCTTCTGCACACGTGTACGTGGAAATCAGTGTGTGAATAAATAATACATCATCCTAGACAATGGAAATATAATGTGAGACTATAAAAGACTCTTTAATACATGCATTATCATATATAATGCATCACATATGGACAACTTCACTATATCAGATGTATTAAATACATCTGTGCACATTTAAACTATAAAATGTAGTATCAGTCTAAAATACCTAACACACTGATTGCTTTGAGAAAATCAGCATATGAAGCAACTCCTAAGGAGAAGCAAGAAGCACCCAGCATTATTTGAGTCCAGATATTTAACTTCAGCAATTCAATAATTTTAATAATGTTTTATTTTAATAGTGGTGACCAAGAGGAAGTACAAGCTCTGCCATTCAGCCTGCTTAGAAAACAGCTGAACATAGTTCATTATTTTGAGCTAAAAATGTTCACCACCCTTTTATTTACATCTACTTCAAACCTCTCCACTTATTGTTGGTTGCTATAAACTCGCTCCATGGGGGATGGATGAGCACAGAGTGAAAATGTGACAGAGGCTCCCATGCAGAAATGAACTGTCGTTGGAAGTGAAATCCTGCATCCATGAAGCCAGGGAAAGGGGGAGAATTCTCAGTTACACTTGAAAGCTTCATTTTTGCAACCATGAAGGAAAATATTTTTGGCAATGCCTGGTTTGGGAAAATGTCCGTTGTTGTCATGGATTTTTCGGCTTGACATGATGCTCCAAAGCTTGCTAGGTTACTTTCTGTGGTATGGTAAGAGAGGATTTTCACTCAGAAAAGATGGTTACTGAAAGCAGGAAGCAGGAAGAGCTATACCATCCTTGCAGCTTTAAAATTCAAGAGCAGCAGCACATTTTCTGGGACCAACACTTGCAGGCACAGCAGTAGCACATAAGCCTTTTCTTCTTTTGGCTCCCTTCCCACCCCCTCCCGTGTGACTACATCTCACCCCACCAAAACCAGCCACCAAAGGGGTCCCAGCACCAGAAAGCAGCTTTTCCTGCACCAGCCACAGGGCCATCACCATCTTCCTCCCTGCATGCAGGAACTGCTGCTCCTCACTGGCAGGGTACAGGGTGTGGCAGGAGCACACAGCCAGCAAGGGCATTGCCCCAGGGACCTCCCAGCACACTTGGAAGAATGACAAAAGATGCATTTCAGACACAGGCTGCCAACGTGGGCTCAGCCAGACTGATGCTCTGTGAGAGTGGTGTTTGTGAAAGGTGACTGTGCACTGGGGAAATGTAACACCACCAGCTTCTCAGCTCATTTGGAAAACCACTACTCTGGCTGTACTGGCCCTTCTGAAAATCAGAGGCAGCACCACTATCAATTTCAGAGTGAAAGTACATTTTAAGGCAGGTATTTTTCATCTCCCTTGGATGAGGATTTTGCTGCTCACATTAGAGATATGTGGAAATTTAATCGTACAATGATCATTCTTCACCCAGCTTGCTAAACTTCCCTTGCTGGCCAAAAGCACCTTGTTAGTCATTAATTTTCCTTAATTCCAACTCAGGTTCATATTTCCCTGAAATGTAAA
This sequence comes from Pogonocichla stellata, assembly GCA_026546895.1. NCBI lineage: Eukaryota > Metazoa > Chordata > Aves > Passeriformes > Muscicapidae > Pogonocichla > Pogonocichla stellata. Next base: position 100,627,998 of record JAOTQZ010000001.1, on the reverse strand, counting down.
ATGGCTCTCTGCAGTTCTCAGAGCTGATATTTGTATCTGTCCTCGGAATATTACATCACATTGGCATCTAACTAGAAAATATCATTGTTATTGCCAGAGCTGAGGATGTGGGAGCACCAAAAAGACAAACAAACAAAAAAAAAACCACCCCACAAATTAAGCTATAAAAAATTAGGAAATCAAAGTATGACCCAGTCAAAATGGGGCAGAACCTTTCACTGTGCTCAGTGAGGACCTTACTGCTGGGTTCTCCAACACTGGTGATCTAAAAGCATGAAACTAGTAATTCTCTGAATAATCCAGAAATATCACAAAATCAGTAGCCCAAAGGCGCTGAACTCAAGATTGTCTATGTGCTTATTTTATTCCTGTTCTCATCTAGTAGTCTCCCTCTTTTGAGAGCTGACTGGATTAAAACATGTTCCCTGACTTTATCATACAACCTCCAGTTCTCTCCAGAAACTGTAGAGGGCCTGACTCCATTTGCTACATTCTCCAGGATTTGGGTATCTTGACATCTTAATACATGGATCGCTTGCCATCTGGACAGTCAAGGTCCAACCATTCTTTTTCTTGTGCCCTGCAATGACTTAGACCTCAGCTGCTGAATTTTAACCCACACTCACAAACACATATCCTGCCCCTCCCTGCACTGCTGAGCGAATTTCTCTTTGTCTTCTGCTGTATGAGTGCTTTCATGTGCAGAGATCATGAATCTTTACACCAAAACTCCTGTCCTCATTCTGCGTGGTAACTTGTCCTTTTGCTTGAACTTGCTATGCAATACAGCAATAACTCTGCTTTCCTACTCAGCAAGCTCTCCGAGGGGGCTGCCTTACACCTGGCTGAAGGTATTCAAGGTACAATTGTGCCAATTTATTCTACTCATGGTATGTCCCTACCAACACCCCCACTTGTCAGCGTTGTTCAATCTCTTCATGATAGCTTTAGCAGGAATTCCCAGCCTAGAGGCCAGGTCTTGGCAACATGGAGGCAACACTAATGTGCTTTTGTACTGATGAATTGATATGAGTGATTTCAATATAAATGATGGCCAAACAGTTAAGACAAGGACTACATAACAATCAAAGTGACACCTGTATGAGGTCCAGATACACAAGGTACTCTTAATTAACTTCTTATCCAGGGTTTATATTGTGGACGTTGATCTATCCATGGTATATCTAGCTTAAAGCTAGTTCAGAAATCACTACATTGCTCCAGCAAATTCTGTGATTGCAGAATAAACACACCCTAAATCAATGAGTAAAGGTATTTAATGGAGCATCTTTCAACACGTGTATAAATTATAAAGGGGAAACAGCTGTCTGAATTAGTTATATTTGGGTGGGTGGATGGTTGGTTACCTGGTTGATTGTATCAGCCTTATAAACCACGACTTTAAATTTCATTCAGTGTTGTACAACTTGTTCATCAAACAAGTTGTCTTCTCAGAATCAGTGAGGCAACATTTGTCTTTGTTAGAAAAAGATGTTGAATTAGGTTTTAAAAATACATAATCACAAAAGCAGCAGTAGCACGTGGTATGACATGTTTTATATATGTTTTGATGGGGGGTTTATGTTTTTTATGCGTATCATTGTTATAGTTATTTACATTATAAAGGAGAGTGTGATAGCCAAAATGAAAAAAATTGTAAAAGATCCAGATCCAAAACCTTGCTTTCTTGCTATATGAAATTAATAAGAACATGAAACCATGAGAGCTTTAAATACACTTAGTTCAATCTGTACTCTTATTGAAACAAAAGCCTCTGAGGGTTGAACTTTGGAATAAAAATATTGAAGCCCCTGCAACATTCACATCTTATTTGTTGACCTGTGTGGTGATGGCAGTGTCAATACTGCATCATTGTCTTGGAAATTAGTATGGTGCAACACTGTCTATCTGGTGTCACAGGAACAATGCCTCAGAGGTTTTCTTGTCCTTTCTTAGTGGTTAATCTCCTCAAAATACATGCAAAACATGTAAGCATGTATAAGCAACTCTCTCTAGAGTTGAGACCACAAGCTAGAAAATGTGTAGAAATCACAAGAAGTCAATATTTTGATTTCAGCCTGAGCAATTTACTGAAAAATTACCCATTCACTTATGCCAAACCTCTTCAAAATACTAATGTAAGAAGCATTACATCTTATCTGTGTGAGCTGAAATCATTGCATAAACTTCCAAACAGCAAGTCAAGATGGAAAAGGAAATAAAGCAAATTCTCAGAATTACCGTCTAACTTCAGAAACAGTTTTCTTTCTTTCTTTCTTTCTTTCTTTCTTCTTTCTTTCTTTCTTTCTTTCTTTCTTTCTCTCTTTCTTTCTCTCTCTCTCCCCCTCTCAAACTTACCATTAAATAAAATCCATACAACTGACTTCAGCATGTGGTCGCGTTTGCACCTTAATTCAGGCATAAGCAAATCTATAATAAAAGAATTGTTATTTTATCCCCTGAAGTTACAGAGTTAAGACTGAAGTTACAGAGATGAGGGCTCAGAGCACTAGAAGGGTGAGATAAATCTGGACTGCTCATAATTCTCTGACTAAACTCTTAAGATTTCAGCTAAACTAAAAATTAGTGCTTGGCTTTATGTATTGTGTCTGCTTTTCATACATAATAATATTTTGACGTTGAAAAGAGATAAGGGCTGATTCAGAAGGCATTCAGGGTTTTGTAAAAGAGAAAAGACTCAATCATTTTCCTGTATGGTAGAGTTTCAGGTTGTTCTGGGCCACCAGGCAGTAAAGTTCCATTAATTACAACAGCAAAATATTTTAAAATCTCTTCTGATTTCCACAATTAAATCAGTTAGTGTGTTTGCAGTAGTGAAATGCATAAAGTAGAGAAGAATGAAGAAACGAGATATTTTTTTGCTGCTGTTACTAGTCAGAATTTTCAAAACTGGTTTAATTATTGTTTGAAGCTGTGGGATAGACATTCAAATATTTGTTTAATTTTAAAATGTCAAGAGATACTGTTAGTTTCTACTGTTTTGATGAAAAAAAATCCTTCATTATTCATCCTCTATGTTTAGTATTGGTATATTCAAATATATGTTAATGAAAAACAATAAAAAATAGTTTCAAAATAGTTTCAACAATGAAAGTTGAAAATAAACATAATTTTAAAATATTATAGAAAACCACACACACAAATTTTTGCAACTACAATAGCTATTCACTTTTAATCACTCACAGATGATAGCAAAATATTGTTGTTAGACTTATGCATTATTCATCCATAATAATAGCCCATATGATTTGTACTACTTACTCATTAGTCTCTTGCACTTACAAGTAATAGCAGAAATCAGGTAGAAAAGTAAGACAGAGCAGTACACAGACATGGACTAACAGAAAATACTTTTTATTAAATAGGTGTAATTATTCACCACTGAAAACAAGTGTTAAGAAAACAATTTACACCACCTGTGACAAGGGAGAATGAAACTGAATTGATTAATAAAGAAGACTATGATAAAAAGTGCTTTAGCATTAGAATCTGTTTAACCAAGAGGAAGTGTGAAATGATGATGGTTGTATGTGGTGTGAATACGTTAAATCACAGAGTAACTTATTGCACAAGCCACTAGATCTGGTTTCAGCATCTTTCACAGAACCTTTCCACAGGTGCTGGGCCTGACTCTACTCCCATTTCCAGAAGCAGACATGCACTTACAATCACTGTGTTGTATAACACCCCAAAACAAATTCTGCACATACCACACTGAATGGGCCCCATTTGTGAGTTTGGAAATGGGTTCCTTCTCCTCTCCTGTACTCAAGACTATATTTTGTATTATAAACATTTGATAACACTCCTAATATTGTCTTCATGTGTCTTCTCATAAGAGATTGCATGGAGATGTCTTGTTCTGCCCTGTAAAGGTGATTCATTGCTCACCAGAATGTTTGTGTGACTTTGTATATCACATATATACTGTCTCACTGTCATCACAGGTGACTACCACGAGTCTACTGATGCCAGTGGATGTACCTTTTAGGTCTTTTAGGATTTACAGGAAGGCATCCTTTAGATGAGTGAGAGAGCAGGGGAAAGGCACCCTGGGAGAGATGAGATGGTTGAGAGGGAAGCGTCAGGATTAGGGAGCAAGACTGGTGTGCTACTGGCAGCTTAAACAGGGAGAAGATGCAGATAAGACCTTCTGCAGATAAGACCTTCTACATATAAATGGAGGGAATCTTGCATTTGCAGCCTCTTGTCCTTATGGAGGACTTGAACCATCTTGATATCTGGTGAACTCAGCAGGGGATAAGCAAACAGTGAGGTTTCAGGAGTGTATTGATGACAGCTTCTGGATTAGCACAGGTCATTAAGCAACACTTAATGTTGGAGAGATGAACTGGCAGAATTTATAATTAGAAACAAGAAAGATGTGGCTGGGGATTGAGAGTTAGGATTGGCAGCCATGACTTCAGTGACCATGGGATGGTAGTATTCAGGAGAGGGGAAAACCAAAAAAATATTGTTTCCCTGGATTTAAGGAGACGTTTTTTGGCTTATTCAGAGACACATTTGGACAGGCTCCATAGAATTGGTTCTGCAGAGAAGAGCTATCCAGGATAATCTCCTCCACACCCACAGGAGGGTCCAATCCCATGTAGAGCAAGCCTAAGCTAGCAGAAAGCCTGTTTGAATAAACAAAGATACAGTCTGGGCACTTGAAGCTGAATGTAAAAAGGGAATAATGATTTAAGTGAATAAAATTACAGGTCAACAAGTGTTTTTGGAGGTTTATCAGTAGCTAAACAAAGATTTGAAAAACTGTGGCCCCACTGCTGAATGGGGCAGGGGAACTGGTGACAAAAGACACAGAAAACATATTCGGTACCTTATTTGTCTCAGTCTTTACCAGAAAATAAAGAAATTCAGAAATCTTAGGTACAAGAAATCTTTGGTACATTACACCCGCAGGACAGTCTTCGTGAGGACCAGTTGCTCTCAGTGGAAGACTGAGTTAAGGAATACCTAATCAGTCTGAAATATAGCTCCTGGGATCCAACAGGGTGCTCCAAGTCCTGTGGGAGATGGACACTAGCACTGTAAGGCCACATCAGTCATATTTGAAAGGTTGTGGCAAGTGGAAAAAAGAAAAGGTCAGCTCTACCTTCAAGAACATCAAGATGGAAGATCCAGAGAAATCCAGGCTAGTCAGGCTCACATTGATGCCACAAGGAAATAATCCTGCAAAACATTCTCAAATGTAGGAAGGACAAGAGGGTACTTAGGTATAGTCATTACAGATTCATGAAGAGGAAATCATCCTAACCAACTTGATAGTTTTCTACAATGAAAAAAGTAGCTCAGCTGATAAGGAAGTGGATGTTGTAAATCTTGACTTTAACAAGGCTTTTGACATTGTCTCCCATAATTTCCTCAAACTGACAAAATATGTAGCAAATGTTGTTCAACATGTTTTTTGTTTTTGTTAAAATTGTATAGGGTTTGATGTAATTAAATTTGCAAGGAAAAATGGTTTCAAAATACTAGAGAGTTTATTACTTTCAATTTTAATGCTTCATAGAACAATGAGCTGCTACTAATTCTTTTTACAAAATGATCAAATAAAAAGAAACCAGGTAGAATACAATAAAATGTAAAATTTAATTTATCTCAAAATAATCTATCAATTTGTCTATCAATTTTATCTATCAATTTTCTTTTATAAAAACTTTTAGTTCATCATTGGAATTAATAATGGGAAAAAAATCTGTTTAAATCAAAAATATCATAGCCCAGAAATACCTTATCTAATTAGTTCTGCTAATGTTGCCATTATGTATATGTAAGGGACTAAAACACAGAAAGACTGATTGCAGATGAATTAAATAACACAAAATGGGTTCCTAATTCACAGAAGAATCCTGTAATTTGGGTCATGCAATTCATGATTCCTCAATGATTTTTTCACCATATTTTCTTTTTATATGCATTAAAGACTATCTAAAGAGTCCTTTCTATAGTATTGAAAAATTCATTGGTCTCTCTACTTGCCTCCTGAAAAATTCTCACCAGCACATGTTCTGCTGACATTTTGGGACATTTTGTTTAACATCTAATTCTCATTAGGTATCAAAAGATGGTATTTAAATCTTTGCACCCACTGGGTATATCAAACTGCTGTTTCAGTGTAATTCCTTCTCAGTACCAATTGTCAACTTAGTTAACAATTTTAGTCCCAACTTAATGAACTAGCAGGGCCATGGTATTTTAGAGGAGTCTTTACCTTTTGCTGTCCTTCAGAACTCATCTTAGGCTTGACATTTCTATTTTAATGAGATATTCTGCATTTCTGATTCCTGCTCTGAAGCTGAAGAAAGGTCTGACAAGCAATTGGAGATTTATTTTATTCTTACTCTTAATCTTGACGAACTTCACAAGAAGAAAAATAACATTTGGTTTTCCATATGATCGTTGACCATGGAAAACATTTGTTGGGTTGTTTGCTTTTTTAAAATGAGTTATTGCCATAAGAAAATCTTAAGGAATATCATAGATGCAAGGGAAAATCTTATGGCAATTAATTTAGTCAATTTCTCGAATCCTTCCACTTCTTCTCACCATATAGGGATCATACCTTCCTGTATCTGAATACAATAGTCATCACTTCTTACCTTGTGTGAAAGACCAAGTAAGTATAAGGAGTATGGGAAGACAAAGGCCTGTTGAAATCTTCTTAAACTCATCTCTTAGCCTTGCTTCCACTTGAAGGCCACTCCTGGCCTTAACCTCTGCAGCAACACCCATATATATTTTAAATCCAAATTTAATAAATATTTGAAAACTGCAAATCCATTCTAGAGAAAGGAAATAGTAAAAACTTTCCTGTGGTTCCTATGAAAATGCAATGAAGTTTGACCACATACAATACTTGGTATCTGAGCTCCGTAAAAGACCAATGTCCTTTATGACCTGGAATTTCAAAGCTGCTGAAGCAATTTAGGGCTGTATGTTTCATTGTCATTTGTTAAAATATGCTCACAGCCACAATTCCCAGTTCATGTCAAGGAAAGGTTGGACACATAATTTTATAAAATGCTTGAAATTTTCCCGTTTTGACCTTTAGTACCATATTTCAATAATTGAAGTTCTTCAAGCCCAGAGGTTTTGGATTCATAGGTTCACACTGTTTATTATAAACTATGAGACAGAAGCTTTGGAAGGCAGGAAAACTTTAATAACCATAATGAAAAAAATATCTCACAAGAAGTTGGCAACTGTTTCTCCCAGCTCTGTGTTACCCTTATGAGTTGTGCTCTCATCTATTTTAATAATTTAGAATTACTTACTGCACAAAAGTGTGTCTTAAGTCATCTCCCACGTAATGTGCTAATTGAGATACAGACAACCAAAGAAAAGGTATTGAGCAGCAATGAATATTTCATCAGTATAAGGTCTTCCTTTATTTCTTCTAAATGTTCCTGTGAAACCAGAGAGCATCTTTTCAGAAATGGACACAACATAACTGCAGGAGCACTAGCTGAGAAATTAAGAGCAGATTTGAAATTTCTGGATAAGAGTGCTTGTCTGTGATAAGGAAACCCATTAAGAAGGCAAAAAGAAAAAATCACTCCTCATGGCATAAGATCTGCGAATACAAGTTCTCAGGAATCACCTGTGTCATCATTTTGTGACATTTCTGGGAATGCTAAAGCATTCATTGCATGATCTGATGGGTTGGTCCCAGCCATGGTCCCACACAGCCACTCACTGCCTATCCCCTCCTCCTTAAGATGAGGAAGAACATGAGGAAACATGAGAGTGAGAAAATTCTTGTGTTGAGATACAGACAGGAAGATCTCTTAATGGGTACTGTTGCAGGCAAAACAGACTTGACCTAGGAATATTAACTTATAACTTTATATTCCATATAAAACAAATAGGAAATTATTCTTTAGGGTATGAGGAAACAAAAACCACAACAAAAGAAGCAAATATTTACCCATTAACAGAATACATATCCCTTCACCTTCCCCAGGCTCAGCTCCCCTCCTGGACTCCAGACCTCTCTCCTCAGCACACATAAGAACATTAATCATATACCAAAAGCTTTTTTAACAGAGTATTATAGTACAGGAAACTTTATATTGTGCTGCAACAACTCCTATTTTTGTCAGTAAGGAATTTACACTTTTCCATTCACCCTGTCATAGAGGGGTGAAGGTGTAAATAACATCAAACAGAACCACTTCACAGACAATACAAAACTGAGGAAAGAAGGGTCTTTATAACCTCATCATGTCAAGCAGTTTAAGGTTTGAAATTTAATGTCCCAGGATTTATTAATACTGACAAGACAATAAAGAGGATAAAAAAAGAAACCTGAAAGAAAAAATGTTGGAATAATTAACTCTGGTAGATCTTTTTCCTTCTTCACTAGCAACAACGTGATGAAGAGGACATGACAGTTTAGGGATTGAGCAGGGATATCCAGTATATTTTGGCAGAGCTTCATTTGAGAGAGACAGTCAGGCTAAGCAAATGAAATAGGAACCAGAACCTCACCATCTCTTGCAGGGATAAGTGTATAAAATATTACTTTATGTTAACTTTGGTCTTTCATAACACCTAAAAGAAAAATAGAACATAGGAATCTCCAGCCGTGAGTGTTTCAGCAGAAGGTGTTATGAAACCTTGAAGAACTAGGACTCCAATACTATAAATTAGATTTTATAACAAACTGGCTGAATGATAACAATTAGAATGTTTATACAGAAGCATACAAGTTATTTTGAAATTATGCTGGGGCTATGTAGGAAAAGTTATCTTGTAGATAATAGCTCCAATAGGTTCAACTATCAATGTCTTTTCTGGGTTATGACTGAGAAAAAAAATGTACTTCTTATTATTGTGATGATCTGTGATCTATTGTATCCAAGGAAATTTTGGGCATATGATGCTGTTCCTAAGTATGTGATGCATACAGAGAAAAGGACTTGATGATAATGATTGATGTTTAAGTATTCTAACTTTTATTAGAAAAAGTAGAGAGCAGAACAGTCTACAAAGCAAATTATCAAAATTAATTAATCACCGCTTTTGACTAATTAATCAAAAGCCAAACAAAAACTTACAGCAATATGTGCTTAGAGATAAAATTATAAAATCAAAGGCTCACAATGGTACACAGCAACAGGGGATCAAGAACAACTAAACACTATCAAAGCACTGAAAGTACAAGAAATACCAAGGAAAAGACTCAGACATTAATCACTCCAATGGGAAATAAAAGATAACCCCCAAAAAGCTAAAGTACTGATCCTTTACAAATCAGTCTTCACTAAAAAGGTCATCTACTGACATACAGCTAACATAGTTACCATCACTGACAGCATCAGGTGAGAAAAGGAAAGGTTACCTAGTGTGCAGACAAGAGAAATATGTCACACATACAGTTGGACCTTGTCACAAAAGTGGCTGATGAAATCTTAGATTAAGACTAAATCTTAGGCTGCTTTTCAGCACAGAAAGATATGAAAAGCATCAGGAGCCCATAATGGTAGCTTTTATATAGCTGAAAAGAGAAGAATCACATTTTGGGAAATAGTTTAAATTCCCAGAAATACTGTTGTAAAAAGAATAGATTTTTTGGCTTCCAGCATAGAAGAAAATAGCACAGATTAATTAGAAATGTATCTGGTTAGATCAATGTAGGTGACTCATTAACAGGGAGATGCTAAATTCATTGGTAAAGTACATTCAGAGAACAATTATGGTTAGCTCACTATAAAAAAAGGAGGATGTTACCAAGTACAGTTCTGATGTGATTTGTCTGCATTACCACTTCAATTTTCCCTTCTTAATTATCTGGAAGATTGTGTAGCTATGTTTTACATTTTTAAAACATAATGAAGTGGGTATTATTTTATGTTAGAAGGCACAATTGGAGTTCAGAATTATCTCAGTAAATTGGAAAAGAGATTCTATGAATATGTGACAAGAACAATTATTTAAATAAAATTTATATAGTAAAGGCTTGAAAACTCCAATTTGATTACAAAATGAGCAAATATATAAAGTGTTTCTGAGCTACATAACCATCCTGATATGTAAATCCATCATGAGTCATACCCAAAACAGGTAAGGCCTTTTCTGGACTTTCTTATCAAGAAAGACCATTTGCAGAGAATCTATAGAATAATTATGAGGATCTAAAAACCCCTATAGAGACCAACATCAGAGAGCCCCAGTTTGAATAACATTAGGCCTAGCATAGTATAATATTGCAGTATCAAGCATTAATAGCTGCATCTGGCCAAAGTCATGACATCATGGTGTAGAGAGAATGGAATATACTGTAAATTTTACAGAATAGAAACTTATGTTGATTGAAAATTACATCAATACAAAATAAACTTGCTTAGTAACTTTGCCAGTAATACTTGCATTCTCACAGGTCTAATCAGGATTTTATAATAATCGACTGTTTGGAGGTCTTTTTTAAACTTTGAAACTTAATGTCTCAGGATTTATTAATACTGACAGGACAATAAAGAAGATAAAAGAAAAATAGAAAATAAAAAAGAAAGACCTTTCCCTCTTTCTTTTGCTCTCACACATACACATTAATAGTGTACTAAACAGACAATAACAATACACAATTTATGGACTCTTGCTTATTGATCTATCTGAAAATGTGCACCAAAAAAACCTGATATAACTACAGGTTTATCAATTCAGTTCTTAAAAATATGTATTGCAACGCTACAGAAAAAGGTGTGAATGGCACACAAAAAATCTGTGATGAAATTAAAATTTTATTAGTGCAAAATAATTGTTGTCTTCCTATGTAGAGCTTTATCCACTCATGGATGCTACCATGCAGAATTCATTAGTGTTTTTGAATGTACTGATCTAGAGACCTTTTAATATTCTTAAAAGTTTCTATTCTGCTTATTATTGCAGAAGATAATTTGAAGACAATGGAGTAGAGTGGTGACAGTGCTGGACAATGTTTCTAGCATACCATGAAAAGAAATTTATAAGGATTTTTTTTTATTCTCTTGTACTAAGTGGTTTTTTTGTGACTGCCGAGAGCAGCGCTGTCTTAGAAAAGTAACGTCTGTGTCTCTGCTGGACCATACAGAAATGTAAAATGTGAATTGCTAGATTGAATTGCAAAAACCCTTTCCATTTTCTCCAGTGTTTAAATGGCTTTTAAAATGGATTACCTGTTAAGAGTTACACTAGTGACAAACCTAACTTTATAAAAATCTAACATTTAGGTGTCTTTGATGAAGTGTCAATGCTTGGATATAACAGGATGAATTCAAACTGATATTTCATGAGATCATCAATAAAAGTCTTCTCTGAATGTCAAAAAAATACATGGCAAGCCTTATGATATGAAAGTGGAGTGCTTTGTCATTTTACAACAGTATTGTATGTGACAGCAGACAGAACAGACAGAGATTTCCTTGTTTCCACAATATGTCTAGAAAGCCTACAGTCCAGGAAAAGACTTCTGGCTAGAATGAAAGCAGTTCCAAAGAAGAGCTATGCCCTTGTGGGTGATTTCTGAGGGATGAATGGATGCACAGCACCCCAGCCTTTTAAACAACCCCAGCACGGTTGAGTTTGCATATGCAAAAATAGGAAACATTACAAGCGTGATTTCTCCCTTCTATCGTGTTTCATGCCCTGATTTTGTGAAACATTTTTAATCACCTTAAATAGTTGCAAAATGAGTCTTTGGCATTTTACAGCTTTGTGCATTATCAAAACATTTTAGTATGAAGTTTAAACAAAAAGGATATGAATGATTGAAATTCTTGAACACTATCTGTAGGATGATTCTGGTTTAATTTCCTTCATTCAAATTTTAATATTAAGAATTTTAGACAC
>JAOTQZ010000001.1:100576387-100616024 GCA_026546895.1 Pogonocichla stellata | reverse complement strand
CAAGCTTTGACTGATCACCACTGTGTCAACTAAACCAGAGCACAGAGTGCCACGTACTGTTAGGTTTTGAACACTTATACTCAGTGTATGCAAGTTTGTTTACACAGTAATTTTAAATGCTTCTAATTTTAAATAAATGGGTATTTTCACCTGTAGTCATAGTCACTTCTAAAAGCTAATCACCAGCAAGGGTAATCACAAACTCGCAATTAAAGTAGCCAGTAGCAATCATATCTTTTAAAGGATTAGTATGAAAAAAAAAATGCTCTTGGAAGTTTATAAGTAATCTTTTTCTGTGAAAAAAAGGTAAAAACATTTTTGATTGGTGGTGCATTATGCCCATGCTTGCAGAGCATAGCAACACCCTTTACAAAGCAATATCTTTGCTCATGTGTGATATAGACAAACTACAAGTGAATTCTGAGAAGCTAATTCTGGTTCTGACAACAGGCTGGCCCTGGCAACAGGAAACAGAACAAGCTCAACACCTGGCTCTGTGCCTCTTTTATAGCCTGTACCTGTTCACATAAGCCAAAAGTCAATAAATAAACTACATAGTTGTTGTGGGCAGACTGCTTTTCAGCAACTTCTTGATTTCTTTTGTTTCTCAGGTCTCCTCAGTGTCAGTTGAGGTTGTTAGTTTATCCTACAAACACATCGATTGTATCAAAAAGCAGTTGCTTTCTGAAATAGTTTATCAAATATTTTGTATTGTTGTTTTTCTTAACTATGTAAGCACCTTCTGTAATGAGGGGAACATATGAAAACAATCTGTCTCTAAATAGCGTTTCAGTGACTGAAAGAGAAACAAAGCAAATCAGATGGAGATTCACTTTTTGAAATGGGGATTATAGATGCACTGGTTGAAGCCAAATGTTACATCTAGCACAAGAAACCATCGCCTCTGGCTCTGTTTACCTCGGGATGTTTCACTAAAAGAGAAGATGTCTAAGAGATTTTCAGAACTTGGTATTTCCACATGTAAACTTTCATTATAATCAAGTAGCATATTTACATGGCAAAATGTAACCATTTTCATTAAAAATTTTCTTAAGTGTCCAAATCAAGCCCTTTGAAAATACAGTGTGTTCCTTGTTGAAAAAATAGAAATGGATATTACTCTGATGATAATAAAAACATGCCAAAAAGCAAAAGCTTCTACAATCTGAAGTGCTGATGCTTATTTTATATAGTATATGATGACTATGTAAGAACATTAGATCTTCTTAACTTTATCATGGCTTCTGACTATATGTTCCTAACTCTATTTCACGTCCAATATTTAAGACTGATGTTATTTTTTTTCTAGACCCTTTTGCACTTTTGATTTGCACAGTAATTTTCTTACCTGACTTTTCAAATCCTTATTTTTCATAAGAAGTGGGATGATTCACTTTAGGGCCACTGTGGGTTTACAATTTGTTTTGAAAATTTTCCAAACAAATAAGTTCTCAAAGTGTATCAGGTGTTTAATTATGAAACAATATTTGACTCTATAAGGAATTACAAATCCTCATTGGATTTATATATTTTTATGAGCTGTCGGTCCATGCAAGCAGTGTTAGACATGATTATTGCTTTTTCCATGAGTATGTCCAGAAAAAACTTGAAAGTCTAACCCCAGGAAGTAATCTCATCTTATGATTTTCTGTCTTGAAAAATGGCTACCATAAATTGTTGTTTGCTTCTTCTGAAACTACATTGAACTATAGAAAATATAATAACCTGGCTTTTCTTTAGCTTAAAACATCAGTGATACTTCCAGAAAGTAGTGGTTTTAAAAGGATATTCATTAAATCATTCTACCACTTTTGAACAACCAATCCATATTTTAAAAACCTTATTCCAGCACAGTTAAACATCAGAAAAATTGAAATTCATATCTTTATATTTTTTACCCTGGTACTCGAGTTAAAAATATTTTGAGGATACTGTATAGCATAATTTAGCTTTAGTTTATTCTTCCATTCATGTTTCTTGTTTTCTTCTGTTGTTGAAGTCAACCTGCTAGAGTGACTCAGTGAAATTAAGAAAGCACCAAAAACACTCTGGTAACCATGAAAAGCACTATGTGCTTCAAAAGAGAACTGTATTACCCCATTTACTTCAAATCGATATATGAGAAGATGTCATAGTCTTGCCTCACAAAAGATGAAGGTACAGCAAATTGAGGAAAAGTATTCTGTGGTCTTTTATGTGTACATGATAAATTTAATTCTCAGACAATAATTGCAACTTCATACTTCTGTTTAACACCATTTAGATACATCTGTGCACTCAAACAAAGGTAATGATGACTGGCCCAAAGCAGCTTAAACAACTGTCATTTTCATTGATACTTTATGCCAGGTTTTACCAAGGGCTTTCTAAGCCTGTAATCTTTTAACTGTTACATTATCATCTATACATTACAGGAGCAAAGGTGACCCATCAAATGAAATCTCAGTGAGATCCAGCTCTTGAAAAATTCAAATGCTCTGGATGAGTTGATGTCCCTGCTGCGGAAAAGAACTAATTTGTAGACAAAAGGCATATGAGTGAATACTTTTGTCTTTTAATAACTAGCTTATTTTAAACCACTGTTCTACCTAGAGCTCAGGGCAGCTCTGTCAACACAGACCATCTGAATACATGGTCTAATGTATTAATCATATTTTGTAAACATTAAAATTCATTTTTAGAATATGGAATTTCATAAACTAATGTTTAAAAAGAGAATATGTGAAGCATACGAGCAGTACCATAGTCAACTCAAAGAAAAGGTCTCAAATTATGAACTATCCTACTCTACATATTGCATTTATGAAACATTCACCTTTTCTGCTGAATTCACAGCATGAAAATGCTTTAGAAGGTACTCAAGAAAAGAAACTGCAGAAATGCATCCTATGCGTGAACCATATAACTCTTTCAACAGTGCAACCTAGAAGTATTTGAATTGTTTAACAAATTTTGTTCCCAGCATTAGTATTTGAAAAATTTTTGAGAGCAGGTTCTTCTCCAGATAATAGGGATTTTCACTTTCATATACCACTAAATGTAGGAATGCAGTGGAAAAATTTTAGCCATTTGGAATCCAGCAATGCCATGGAATTCTTGAACTCTAGCTACAAACTGATTTTCTGGGACTGAGGTTCTCTTTGCATTGTTTGAATAAAGAAATCTGACTTGAAAAACAGGCTGTCCTTTCTGTCCATGTGAAGTTAACACTTGGATCCAATAGCTAGGGATAGGGATGCAAATCAGAAGGTCCAATTTATGAGTTTGTGATTAGCTGCTCCTGGCTTTTCAAGATGAGCTCATTATCATGGAAATAAGCAGCCACTGTGGCTCAGTGATCTCAGAGAAGAGCTACTGATGTCAAGTAGTTCTCAACACTTCTTTAGTCTGCTGAAAAACTGGTCACATTGTGAGCTCATGAAAGGAAAGGTGGCAGTGTGAGCCTGCAAGATGCATCCCAAGGTTACTAGGACCTTCACAGTGTCCTTTGATCATTACTGTTGCTTGTTGTGGCAATGAAGAGTTTACTTCTGCAGTAGCTGACTGTGTGCTATCAACAGGAAACATGATAAAACACATAATCTACAAAGGAAAGATTGCCTGCTCAGACTGGAATCCACTAAATTTTAAAAATCAATACTAATTCTTATTGAAATTTTGTCATATAAATCATGTTTGTTTAAATTCTACTTTGTTCAAAACAAATCACCCTTAGTGGTGGGATTTCCTTTTAAAATGAACATATAATTCCTTTCAAAATCACAGACACACTAGCAAATTGATAAAAAAAAAAGAATCCTTTGTTATTGTCTTTTTTTTAATATAAATTTATCCAGAGAGGAATTTACTCAGACAGGTAGTAATCATAATCAGTTTGACAGAATTTAGATTTAATTCTATGTCCAATTTACATCTCAGACTTACCTTCTGAACAGAATTTAACATTGTTAAACCCAAACTGTTATTTTCTTCACATCAATAGTGGTACCATATCAGACACCTGCATCCATGTTTTAAGAACAGGAGCTGCCCTGCAGAAGTAATTTAGCTTTATCTATACTGTGTCATAAAGTCATCAGTAAGAGTTACTTATTCTTCAAAAGAGCCAATCTAAACTCTTCAGGGTTCAAAATTAGGTCAAACAGTGCTTAGTACAATAGAATTAAAAATTCCCTCTGCCTGCTGAATACAACTCAAGTGGTACAACCCATGAGTGCTTTTATCATGGATGTGAATTATTATTTTTCAGCAAGAAAAGGACTCTAGCTTTCACTGCTGTTATTTATACAGAAGCTACACTTTGTACAGTGTCCAATGCTATATAGTTCGTGAAAAGAAATAAGTCTGTTCCTTGGAAGGGAATCTTTTATCTAAACTACAAAGCTCTAGCATTAAAAAGAAGACTTCAGAATCCAAAATACTGAGTATTTGAAGAGGCTTTATTGTAAACGATAAGATTTTAAAAAGTTTAAATTACATTTCAGATTCCTTATTCCAAATTATACTTTCTGTTTATGTGTCACTGGAACAGATCTAGGCTTTTGATTATCTCTCAGTACAGATTTTAAAAAAAATGGGGTCAGGATTAACCTCTGACATTTGATTCCACCAATATTTGCTACATTTCCCATGACACTGTAAGAATGGCTTTCTTTACAAAGTTGACCTACAAAAATTAAGCCATATAGTTGTGGATGACACATAAAATAAGTCTTTAAAAAATATCACAGATTGTTTTCTCAATATTTCAACAGAGTAACTGCTGACAAAAAATCCTATAAATTCATTGCTTGCTGAGTTTTGCATATTCTATAGAAGCATTGTGATATCAAAGAAGTAGTGAAAATTAGTTTTTCTGTTCCTCACATTCTTTTAAATAGACCATCTTTGTTTAACTCATTCAGACATCTCAGCTTGTTCACCTAACACCACTGCAGAAGTGGGATCAAGGAGAGAATCAGAAGGACAGGAGTCTGAGAACTAGTGGATTGAGAAAAAGACAATTCAATAGAGAAATCAAAAGCTGTGCACACAAATAAAAGCAAAACAAGGAATTCATCCACTGTTTCCCACGGGCAGGCAGGTGTTCAGCACTCCTGGGAGAGCAGGACCCCATCACATATAACGGTGACTTGGGAAGATAAATGTCATCACTCCAAACAACCTCCCTCCCTCCTCTTTCCACCTGCTTTCTACACTGAGCATGATGCAATATGCCATGGAATATCCCTCTGCTCACTTGGGGCAGCTGTCCTGGCTGTGTCCCCTCCCAAATTCCTGCATACCACTCAGCCTACTCACTGTCAGGGTGGTGTGAAAAGCAGAAAAGCCCTTGATTCTGTATTAGCTCTGCTCTGCAACATCTAAAGCCCCTTGTGTTATCAACATTGTTTTAATCACAGATCCAAAACATAGCACCATATAAACTGCTCTGAAGAAAATTAAACTGCAGTTAAAACCAGTACAGAGATTTAAAACTGTCAGTACTGGAGACATTTACACCCAGAAACCCCTCCAAAATACCCAATCTGACTGTGTACTTTATGATTTTTTTTCTTTTAATGAGGTAAAAAGTTATGGGCAAGAGATCAGCACTTTTTGCCACACAGTGGGCTCAAGAAAGATTTGTTGTGCAAATTTCCTAGGGGAAGTATGATTCCACCTAATTAGCAAATTGTATTTTCCAAGTCAGGTTATTTGCAGCCAGAAAATGAGAATATTTTACTATGGCATCTGAGTGCATTAAACATTCATTCATTTACTGTGACATAAAAGCTTGGTGAGATTGGAAATATTATTGCTCTCCTTTTAAAGCAGGGAGCACATCATTACAAATCACAAAATACATACTCTGCTTCAAAAAACATGTTAAGTCCATTTGGTGTTACCCTGATATTGATGGCTGCATGCACTAGAGACTGCTACTACACTGAAAGGATTTGCTCACACATACAAAGCTCAGGTTGGAGCTCATTCTACCTTTCAGAGTGAGATGAGCATTTCTTTGGTTCAAGAGGGAAAACATATGGTAACATATGCTCTAAAACATATAGTTCCAGTCAAATTATTTTACACACAAACTGGAAGTCTAAGAAGTAAAGGGGAGGAATTCTACGCCACCAAGATTTCGCAGTGACTGTGAAGCAGATAGAGTATGAACTTATCCTGAAAATTAAAATATATCTTGCTATTAGAGATACTTATTCAATCATACATTTTTGAATTTATAGACTGTGTATACTTTATATTTTAATTTTTACTGTAGTGTACCATTATATGTTGAAATAACATAGCCATCATGTTAACACATAACTAGAT
Organism: Pogonocichla stellata; assembly: GCA_026546895.1. Classification (NCBI taxonomy): domain Eukaryota; kingdom Metazoa; phylum Chordata; class Aves; order Passeriformes; family Muscicapidae; genus Pogonocichla; species Pogonocichla stellata. The sequence continues at coordinate 100,609,706 of JAOTQZ010000001.1, read as the reverse complement.
GCCCTCTGGACTGAAAGGGCAGGTTTAATGAGGAAAACACGATTATTATTTTCATATAATGACATCATTACTTAAAGTGAGCCCAAGGATACATTGAGAGAATTGTGAACAACTCACCAATATCAGTAAATTGGTGGCAGATTTTATAAAGAATGGAAGTAACAATCACTTGGCTAGATAGGACTAGGGGAAAATAAAAACAGGCTTAGCAAAGGGTAGGGGAGCCACAAAATTCAGGGAGACGTGGTCTTTGGAGACTTCCACCAGCAAAGGTGCAAATGAGAGGGGGGTCTGCTGTGGCAGGTCCCTGTGAGCTCCCAGCAGCATCTCTCACCAAAAGAAAGTTGACAGAAGGAAAGAAAGAGTGTCCTAATGTGGAAAAAGAGTAGGTAAAAAATGAAAACTCATATTTTTTTTCCCAAAGGCAAGCAAACATTAGCATAGCATAGTTTTTCTCTCCTAAATCTGGAAGACGTGAAGAATGCTTTTTTTTTTTTTTTTTTCACTTATTCAGAATCTCAAATGAAAAAAATGAAACTAACAGGTAGGAAATTCCCAACAAAAACAGCAATACTTCTAGGGAGCTTGCAAGTCCTATCCTCTGGGGGATATAAAAACTCAAATCATTTATTTGGCTCAGAGATCATAAATTTTTATTTGGCTGGACAAACTTGTACAGATTAATCCATTTGGGATTAAAGACAGACACTTCTGTGGAATTATTGATAAATAGTTCTATTCCTTTATTTTTCATTGCTACCTAGCAGATATTACATAAGATTACTGTTTTAATTTAAAAATTTTCACCATGAGAGAAATGTGTGCAGATTTAGAAATATAAGAATATTTAATTAAATTTGGAACACCTTTTATCGTTATGTGATATTTCCCCTGTTTTTAATTTTTTAATATTATGCAGTAACATTAAAAACAAGTCAACTGATATTTTTTCAACAAAACTACTACTTTTATACATTTACATTTACGTTTTCCATAAACAACATTTACACAGGATAACTATATTATATTAAAATTATGCACTGTAATATGGGTATGTTGATAAAAAGAGAGTTGCAGTTTAGCAAAGTAATTCAGCCTTTAGCTGTATTTGATTTTTTCTATTTGTAGAATTTAGATCTAGATCAACATGAATAAGTTATTTTACAAATTAAATTTACAAAAACGAAATCACCACATTTTGCACAAATTCAGAAAACAGAATTGTTTTCCTTTTTAATTGAACTTTTGTATAGTGAGGTGATAGAGCATAGCAGTTTATCATATGGAGGTAAAAAATTATATATCTGAGCAGATAATCAGGTAGCCTTGCACAGTTGGATATTTTTACAAATAGAAGTATGTTTTCAAGAGAATGTATGTTTCTTGGATTTGATATCGTATTTTAACCTACACTTTCACATAATCTTTGTTTTTCCTGGCAAAGCCTTTTCTATAATTTCTGCTTAAAGAACATATAAATTTAAAAAATAACTGGCAAATTGAAATGTAATACTTTTAGTCCTTTCTCAGTTATTTCAACATCACTCAAGATTTTCACATTTTCACCTCTAAAATTGGTTCAATAGAAAATGATGCCATATAGGAAAGAGTAGAATGGCAAAAACCTGTAGGTAAATTCATAGTAGGAACAGAGATCTAACTTATTAATCTCATATTAATGTCACATTTATTATTTTATTTTTCTCTCTAAACTCTACCATAGCTCTGCCTGCTTCCTTCCATTTTCTCTTAATTATGCAGACTGCTGTGGTTTGTCTTGTCTGTCAATTTTGGGTCAAAATAGCTCTTTCAGAAAGAGTGCCAATATTCATGTATGACACTTGACTAAATTTAAGACCAAATGTGTTCCTGCAGCAGTCTCTTTTCAATGTCAGGATTCAAATTCACCTGTCTCCTCATACAGTTCATATTAAAAGTGATAATTGATATTTTGATAATTTTCTATCTACCTACAAAAAGATTAGAAAATTAGTCTCAGCATAATTTAACAACTGCAGAAATTAAGGGAAAAAATAAGGTTTACTAAAACAATAAGGTTAGCAGCCTGGAAGAACATTTTCTTTCTGCAATAAATGGCACATCTGAAAGAGACTTCACATCTTTGAACAGCCAATACCTCTCCTTCCCCCCACTCCCCCAGAAAAACCCCACCCAGTATTCCCCAATACTGGGAATATTTCTTCAAAGTAAATAAACCATGAGCACACCACCCATGTAATCAGTTTGTATCCGTTGTCCTGCCTGTGTCCCTTCTGAAACTCTTTCCCATCACCACCCTACTTGCTGTGGGGGCTGCTCAACAATCAACATCAGTGTGTTATCAACCATTGGTATTTCAGTCACAGACCAAAAACAGCCTCAATGAAAAAAATTAACTCCATCACAGATGAACCTGAGAGCACCCCCGCCCCTTACTCTATTCCATTTATGCTGTGCTCACTAGTGGGTCATGCACTACCCAGAACATCCTCATTAAACACCTTCTCCCTCCTCATCTTTTGACACACACACAGACACCAACCCCTCAGTCTATGGTTCATGAAAAATATCCATAGAGTGGCCAGAGCCCGTACAGCCCATGATTTGGGGTCCATCTCTTATGGAAGCTGCTCAGGACAGGAGAGATGGTGTTTTATTTTGAGTTATTGGATACCAAAACCAGTTCAGGTTTGGTCACTGCTTCCCTTGCCTGGCTTCTTGCAAGGCTCATCCTCCTGCTTTCCGGCAGCTCAGATCGTGGGTTAAACAACTTAAAGGTATATTCTTTGCAAGTGAGTCCATATTTGCACACAGCTTTTTTATCTGTTGTTTCTTTTGCCAATATTCATGGCTTTTTAGCCGCTTGTCCTCTCTTACTAAAAATAAGTATGATTTCTCTAAAAAATGTCTCCATTTTTTGTTTGTTTTCCTAGTCAGGCAAGAGACTCATTAGTATGGTCTAACATAAATCTAGTATGGTTTTGCTGCAAAGTTTATTTCTGACAGAGCTTGTTTTTACTAAAACAATTATACATAGTAAAAATAAACAAATACATTCCTTTCTGCAGAAAAAGCTCTTTAGTATGCTTTGAAATCATATGCAAACAATTAGTATAAGCAGTTCACATTTCTGTTTTTCTATATGAAATCTATATTGTTTTTGCCAGCTTCTAGCTCTGTTGTTGCTGTTGTCATTTGATACTCGACACCAAAACTCCTCAGATGTGCTTCCTTCAACATGTTTATATTTCTTGCTTTGTCATAGCAAAGGATATTCTTGTATATGATTCTCCTGCCCTCCAGTAAACTTGTGCTAGTAGGTGTCAAACACTGGAATAAATTTACATTGTATTTATGTAGTGTCCTGCCTTATTCAAGGTCAATGAGGTATGAAATGAATAATATTATAGTGCGTCCTTACTTCAGGCAGTTATCCCTGAGAATAAGTGCATCTTTCTGTCTGCATCCAGAGGGCAAGATAAACACAAATATAGTTCAAAAGGAAATTCATTTAGAGTTCACAAGGGTTTAAAGTTAGGGCTTGAGTTCTTATTTGTTGCCCCGGTTTCCTCCAGGGGAAAAAAAATGGGTTACCTTTTATTCAGATTTCCAGCTCCCATTTTCTTCTGAAAAGTAACACATTTTCTTTTTGAAATTTCTCCTTGTCACACTGCTGCTGGTCGAAGTAACCCTTTATGAAGAGGAAAGACAGGCATAATTAAAATGTCCCTTAGTGGGCTTGATGAAGACATGATAATGGCAGCAATTTCCATGCAATTTCTGTAAAATACATGAGCACTTATTGAACACCTAAGTAGTTCTTGACTACTAGAACTTCTAATCCACCCTATCTAATTATACACATTTCTATTAAGAAATGTTCTTAAAAGCTCTTACAAAAAGTAGAATGTTATAGAAATAAATTTTGGAGCCTATGCCATACCATTAGGAAAACTGCTAAATTGTGGAAAGGTGGGGGTGAGGGAGGAGTGAGCCCTTGTAAAGACCATACCTGCAAAAATAAATTTTTAAGATTACATAAAATATAAAGTAAAAATTTATTCAGAGCTTGTGCTAAAATAAATCTTATTTTAAAAACTAGACAGAAACAAATATAGCTGCTTTTAGTTGGTCAAACCATTTGATATAGGCATTCTCCATCAGTTATTACTCTATATCTCTGAAGCATACCTGAGAGAAAAAACTTGTCATTTATGTATTTTTAAAAAGAATTCCTCATTTGGTACCACATCTGAATTACAAACTGTATAACTCCTGTTATTTTTATTAAGCTCCTGGAACAAGAAAAGATCTGCCATGGTTGAAACAAAAGGCAGTGAAAAGGAAGAGCAATAGTTCAGTAGTTAAACTCTTTTATGTTGAATGTGCTTTTTCATTCACTGGCTCCAGTTTCCTTAAATGCATTCAAGAACAATTTTTCCATTGACTTTTGTACGAGCTAGATAAGAATTTCCAAGGGCAAAAGCTATTAAGTGCAACGTGTATTATTAATGTGTTTATGTCTCCCTCACCATATTTATTATAAGCACATTAATGAAAATGCCATGAATATTAGGGCTGATTTATAAGAATGTGTTTCTGTTTACAGCCAAATTACTGCGCACTGGAAATATTTTATTTAACTTAACTACATGCATTTGCAATTTATTAAGACACTTGTATCCCTCCAAAGAAAAGTCTATATTAATAAGATTGATGACTTACAGGTTTACAGTGTTTTCTTCTGAATCTGGGTGCTGAGGGGAAAAAATCTTCAAATATTTTTGAGAATCTATTTTTATGCAAGGAATTTTACCAAATAATACAAACATACTGATAAGGTATGTCTTTAACCAATTATGAGATAATGAAATAGAATTTAATAACATGGCCATTGTGCACATAAAACATGTAGAGCCTAAATAAATATTCTTGCAGGCACCACCTGATTTCTACATTCTGGAAAGCATGTATATGAAACCACAACCTTGCACGGGTGCAGGGGATGGCTCAGGGCTTCATGCATTTCTGAAAGAGTCTGGATATGGGTTTGCTCACTTGAGTTATTTAACAACAGTTATAACCACTGTTATTTATTTGTTCATATCCACTACCCATCCACCATGGTCACATGTAGTTCATTCATCCATGCATGAAAAATAAGTATTTGGCTTCCTTTTTACATTTTCATCTCATATTCTTAATGTAAAGTCAACCAAATTTAAGCACAAGTGCAAATGTTTAAATGAACAAGGACACCATTCCACAATATATACATAAAATAAATAATTTGGATGGATGGGTGGATGGATGGATGGATGGATGGATGGATAGATAGATAGATAGATAGATAGATAGATAGATAGATAGATGGATGCATTAAGAAAGCCTCCAAACTTGCTACTAAATAGGTATAAGATGGAATGGAAGATAATTGGCAGCTAGAAGAGATCCAACTGAAAATATTCCATTCAATTCTAGTCTAGCCTAGCCTATCTAAATAATAGCATTAGACATAACACTTTCAGGAAACTTTGGTTTGCATCATAGAAGATACAGCCTAAACAGACATGGCTTCACAGAGATAAATTCAGATATAAGAGAATGAAATTACATTTCTGAGAATACAGGACATGCTCATCATGTACTTTTAAAATAATAACTGCAGTTGAAACTGCTGTTAAAATCAATATAATTCTCCTTTTTTTTTTCTTTCCCCCACCAGATTGTAGAGACTTTTTACAGAAACAATCTTGTTGTGGCCAAAACTCTTTACCCACATTTTATAGATTATACATTTTATCCTACTGTCCTATATCCCTGATTTCTCTATAGAATGTAATTCTCTATTGTATTTAATTAAGTAGACACAGCTCTTTTAAAACCCCTACCCTCCAAGAACAAATCCTGGTGGATAACTGATAATTAAAGCCAAGGAAAACAGGACTGAATGATGAAAAACTACTGTGGGAGAGGGAATTTGCTTCACAAATTCCAGTAAACTGTGCATAAAGAGCTATATTAATGAAAGTTAAGAAGCTTTGTATGCTTGATGGAGCATGGTCGCTGCATGAGTGTACAGAGCAAAGGAGGAAGTAATGAGCTCCAGATTGCTTAGCTGCCACATGAAATGCTGAGACAACATTCCTTGCAGATGGAGGCTTTCCACAGATGATGTTTCTTTGTTAAAGGAGAGTCACAGAGAGTCTGGGAGGGTTTGAAATAAAGCTAATGCCAAATTTTATTTTCAATAACTGCTGTGAGAAAATTATCAGATTCACTCCAGACAAATGGACACCTTAAAGTGACACGAAGACCAAGGACAGAGACATTATATCTTCCCTGGTATTGTCACAGTTTGTTAGGTGCACAGTTTCCTAACTTAAACTGCAAAAGTGGGGTAACACAGTATTTATCTGCAGATTAGTGTAATGCAACCATTAAGCACAGCTGGAGAGAGCAGCAAACCAAAAATGAAGCTGCATCAACCTCCAGCAACAGATGATTATGAAAATTAGAAGGAGGAGAAAAAAAAAAAGACTGTTGTAAAATCTACACAAATAATACCTGCAGAATTTGAGCGGATTTATCAGCAACTAAAATCTTTGTTCTTTCTGAGATTTATGAAGACTTCAGGTCACTGCCATCAGGTTGGAAAGGAGGAAAATGTGAATTGCCCCAAAAAGTAGTTATCAACTCATTTAAAGCAAAAAAAGAATAACTGAAATTCAGACTTTTCTTTTTACAGACATACAGAGAAACAGAAAATTTAAGTTTTAATATCAAGACACTTTTGATAAGTATATTTTGTTTGTGCTCATATTACAGGTGGATAAAAAGAGGGAAGTGTCCCTTGTACTCTCAAGACAGTAAATTAGTGCTGGGATTCAGGTTATTGACCATAAACCACCATTCTAAAACAGTCTCTGCAGCCTTGGTTTATTCCCTTACCTTACTTGCCATAATATTTAAAACACTTCTTCACTACTGAAAGTTTGATTTACAAAGCTTCCTGCTGTGAGCACTTAGTTGAGATCAGTTATATCTTGTCTCGTAATATAAAGAAAATATCACATCAATTTTTTAAAAAAAATTTTCTTTCATTTTATTGTTTTTTGCACAGTGGGTCAAAAATCAAGCAAGCAAGCTTGAATCAAAGAGGAAAAATATAATATTGGTTCCAAAAAATAACCTTAAATTATATTTAATATGCCCATTTTTATTCTTTAAATGAGTGAGAAAGGATTATGATTAATAATACACTACATATCAGATTAGAGGTATTTTCAAGTTTCATTTCAATTAGTTTGTTTCTGTGCCACAGAATAACTTTCTTCATGATAAAGTGAAAGGTCATTAGGTAATAACATTTTAAAAATCTGCCAGTGCAGAAAGTTTAGATGAAATTAATCTCAACATTATTACATATCAAGAAAGGAAATAAGTTTGAAAAAATGTGTATCTTTCCATTCTAAAATTAAATACCATTTATATTTTAAGATAATATAGTGCCTATTTTGGGTCTTTGTAAAACCCTTGGAAGTAGAAGAGTCATACGTTGATAAAAAATGCAGCAGATTTGAAAGGCAAATTAACAAACAATCCTAAACAGATTTTGAAGGTGACCTCTGTGACTTAAAAGTACATGTTCTGCAAGACTAGAAAAGTGTTCTTCAAAACAAGCCCATGCATTAAAGATAGTACCTTGTACAAAGGCCATCTAAAATTCTATCCAGTTTTGCCTACTCATTTCGGTCTTAAATCCTCTGTGCTTTCCACAGAACTGGGGACTTAGATAATGCATATGTAGGGGGCCTTTGGAAAAAAAAAGTCAACTGTTACATGACTAATACCTTCATATGAGACAAAATGTTTTGACTCACTGAATTGAGCACCCTGCTTATGTGTAAATGGCTCACATAGCCACCTGCAGAATATACGGAGCTCTATCTTAAATCAGGTAGGTTTCTTGCTGCTGACCCCTGTTGGAGTTTCTCTAGGCTGTTCCAAATCCTCACTTCACTAACTGCTAGAAAGTTTGTTTACTTTTCAAACTAAATTTATCCATCGAAAATATTCTCTCATTTGCAGTTGTGCCTCCAAGTTTTCTTTTCTTCAAACATTTCCATAAAGATGCATCCATATAGATCAGTGATATTTCATTCAGCCTTTTCTTTCTGTCATAAAAGGCAAGTCAGTTTGTCTACTCCTCATTCATGCCAATCATTTTTATGATACTCTTGAAACCAAAAAAAGGCTGTAGTATTTCTTGTTATTGTGATAGATAAAAAATCATTTATGAAAGCCAGTCCTGGTCTGCACCCAGAGCCCCGTGGGCAGCAGGGCAGGGAGGGGATTCTGCCCCTCTGCCCCCTCTGCTGAGACCCCACCTGCAGGGCTGCATCCAGCTCTGGGCTCAGCACAGCAAGGACAGGGACCTGCTGGAGCCAGCCCCGAGGAGGCACCAAGGGGAGCAGAGGGATGGAGCAGCTCTGCTGGGAGGAAAGCCTGGGAGAGCTGGGATTGTTCAGCCTGGAACAGAGAAGGCTCTGGGGTGACCTAATTGTGGCTTTTCAGTACCTGAAGGGAGCCCACAGGAAAGATGGAGAGAAAGTATTTATAAGGGCCAGAACAAGGGCAATGGGCATCGAACTGAAAGAGTAGGTTTTGTTTGGATATTAGGAAGAAATTCTTCCCAGAGAGGGTAGTGAGGCTCTGGCACATGTTGCCTTGGGAAGTTGTTATTCCTGGAAATGTTCAAGGCCAGGTTGGATGGAACTCTGAACCTGAAGAGTGTCCATGTCCATGGCAGGGGGGTGGATTTAGACAATCTTTAAGGTCATCTCAAACCCAAACCATTCTATGATTCTGTGATTGTCTTACTCTATATTTTGAATGGAAATTAATCTCTACTTACTGTTATGAGTAATACAGTCCTACCTATAGTAGAAATATCAGTACAGAAAAGAGTAATAAGCATTTATACTTTCAAAAATCCTTTAATACCCTTTAAATGGGAATGACAAAAGCAGGAGTATCCTCCTACATAAATACAAGTTCCTCCTATTTCTAAAACATATTTATTTTGAATGCAAGAAAGAAAAACAAGAAAAATTAACAAAAACCAAAATGTTTTGTTATAAATGTAGTGTAATGCAGCTCTTTCAGGGTTACTATTGATTATTTTCTTACAATCTTTTGAAGTTCTGCACTACGTAAGATGACATCAATTTTAGTAACCATTTAGATTTTTTCTTATTTTAAGGCAATTGCTCACTTGTTGTCGTATCATATAAGAAAAGTTTCTTCTTTAATATGAATAGAAAGCACCAAAGCTAGCTATTTTCTTGTTAAATGGAGAGAGATTCCTGAATGGCAGTAATTTACATAACTCATGCTTTATATAGGTTTGTGTTGCTGACTGTATGCAATGATGCATGCATGGAAGATGGGAGGTTTATATTCACAGAGGAGATCAACTTGCCTTATACTTGATGGCTGAAAAATAACAACCAAAACTATCCTCAGAAATATAAAATCCAGCTGCCCTGAACTTAGCCAAAACAAAAATGGAACAACATCTTCAGATCACACAATATTTGAAACAGAACTGCCTAGTAAATACAATTTTGAAAAACTGTTCTTCCACAGAAATATGTAATTTTTTCAATGACAGTTCATTTGTCCCACAATCAATGAAAAAAAAATTAAATCAGGCTCTCTGCATTTCTCTCTCACTTTCCAAATGTGCGAAGATTTCAGCAGATCTCCATATTAAAACTTTGCATTGATTTAATTTGTATTTATGAAGTTTAGAGGAAAACCTTTCTGAAAGGAAGAAAAGGAAGATGTGAAACAGTTTGCCTCTGGTCTTTACATTCCCTCAATATCTGCTGGAATGGAAGAAATAGGAGATACTGTGTCAGTGTCCGTTATATCTTTCAGAAGAATGTTATTAAAATTAAAAAAACCAAAACCAATAATATTCCCAAGGGACCACCTGCAAAACACTCATACATTTTCATAAGGTAGTTTACATATTGCATCCACCAGGTCTTGCTGATATAAACCACAGATGATTCACTTCAGGTGGTGGTTTCTGTTTCTCAATGTTTTTCAGACCTACAGCTTAAAAACTGTAATTCTAGCTTTAAATTCCCTGAAATGTGTCTCATGGCATTCATCATCATTCACTAAACATGGGATTAAAACTAAAGACAAAGAAATAATTGTATGGGAATGAGTTCATATTTTACAAGTAAATAATTACGTAACAAATTCCAAAAGAATCTACATATATGAGAGGATTTTATAAACTCTGTGGCTAAAAAAAATTAAGACAGATTTCCAGTAAGGTTAGCTAGTTATCCTACTTCTTATGGTAGCAGTGCATGATAGAATCTGTCTGATTAAGTGCTCTGTTCCGGCATAAAATTATTTCCAGATTCATCAATGCATTTTTTTTTCATAAAAATATTTGAAGAAAAAGAAAAAACGCCTATAGGGAAAAAAAGAGTATTTAAAACTGGCTTTGAAAATTGCCTAGAGACAAAATGAATTTTATATGACCAATGACAAGTCTGGATACCTCTAGTGAAGATCTACAAATTGTTGTAGGAAGTGAAAACACAGACCATGTTACAGTGCAACAGATTCGCTTTATTAAGCATGTGAGCTTTTTATATGTTTTGCTGTTTACAATTTAGGAGCAAAACCATGCAAACAGGCAGGACACTAACCACCAACCAACATGCAAGCAAATGGCAGAGCAGGATGTTTCTGGCTCCTATTGCAAACACTCACACATGCCTCACACATCCATTCTCACATAAGCATTTATGGCCTGGTCAGGATCCTTGGGTATGTGCTTTCTCATGCAGATGTAAGGTCGAACAGGGGTCACTTCTACAACAGCCATAAAAGATAAGATGAACTGAGGTGATAAAAATCACAGACAAGAACAGAAGCAGACGTTGCCTTTGGAAATGCACGATGGTACAAACACTGAACAAGGTGATTGTATCAAGGAGCATTTGGAGGGAGTTTCAACATTTCCTTTAGCAATTCTCAGCAAGATGGTTACAGCTCAAGCAAACTCAAAGACATCATTTATCCTGCCCTGAAAAAGTGATCTTTTCATGTGCCCAGACTCCCTTACATGTTTGTGACAGGCAGAATGCAAACACTCTCCATTTTAAAGAATCCACTGGATACAAGTGTGTTGTCCAGACATTACTTTTTCTCAATCTGTGGGCTGATGAGTGGCCTTTAACTGGCCTAAACCCTCTCCTCTGTCATAGAAGGCACAGAAGAAAAGGAGCTGAAATCTTTGAGTGTGAGAGCATGACTGAATGTCTCTGCCATCTGCAGCTCTGTAGAAGAAAAAGCTGTGACATGCTAGCTAACATCAGATCACCCTCTTCAGAGATGAAAGTTAACTCAATAAAAGCTCCTGGTTAATCAACTCCAAAAAGCTGTTGACAGACATAGGAGAATTAGCCTGGTCATCTGGCATCTTCCTTATAAAACTGCAGTCTTCAATCAGCATGAACTAACTAAATTTCATTTCATACTTACATCTAAAGCAAAATGAAAAGGACTCAACAACTGCTCATCTGCAAACCTCACAGCAGCTTTGGTCCAGAAAGAAAGATCAGAGTGAATGGTAGAAGCAGAGATTTACTTAAAAAGCAACGTTGTGTTGTTTGTTTGTTTTGGCTAACCCAAACCCACATGTTTATACACTGCTGGCATCTATCAGTCAAAAAAAAATAATTAAGAAATTTTGTATATAATGGGCAAAATGCACATTTCTACCATAGTTATTCATAACTTTCTTCTGTTTCTGACACCAAAACAGAGTACAGTTTCACTGACTGATGATTAGGTTTTGATATTTCTTACTATTAAATTAAATGTCTTCTGAATAATCTATTCACTAAAGGGTTTGTTTGGGGGTTTGTTTATGAAGTGTAAGTAGAGTTGTCACCACTTCTTGCCCTTAACAGTACCCCAGCTACCATAGTTAAGTTTTTAAGAAGCTATGCAGAATAATTAGAGCTTTTACTAAGGCTAATCTGGTAAACTGGTTTTACAAATTACTATTCTATTACAATTAGAGGTTTTACTATGCTAACCATGAAACTGAAACTTCCTGATTATAAACCCAATTATGTCTTCTCCTAGTAAATTGTTTCTGTAGCAAAGTTAGAAATTTTTAATCTCATAAAAAGAGAAGTGACAAGCAATAGCAAAAAAGGGAAAATGTACTTTTTAGCTTATTCAGAAGAATGTCTTATCTTTTCTCAGTTAAAGGCAACATGCACAGCGACTGACAAACATTCCATTTATTGCATATAGAACAGATTATGAGATTACTCATGGTCATATGGAGTCACAGTAAGTAAACAAGCCACTTATTGGTATCTTCCTCACCCACATTTTATTGTACTATAAAGTTGAACTGGCTATCCTGTGGTCATCTGTCCAGAAGACAAAAACATTGCATTTCCTGAGAATGCATTGAATAACGTTTTGATCATCTTAAGTCATTAAACCAAATAATAGATTTGTCTAGATAATACCATTAAAGTGTACATTTTTATTTTGAATAATTTATAGCATCCTTATATGTTACTCTCCTCCAAAAAAGCATTCACCCCCTTCAGCTGCTCTATTCACAAAATAAATTATCAGTAAGAGATTTATACAGACTAGACAAAGAAAAATCCCAAAAGAAATATACAGTGGTTATTCAAACTCCCTTATCTGTAGAGAAGTTAGAGGGCTTCTTTTCTAGAAGGAACAGAGTAGACAGATGGGGACAGATGAGAAGCCCCATGGCAGAATGTCTCAAAGCTGAGGGACTTTGCCAAAAACTCCTTAATTCCTGCTACAAACTTTGCCCTTCAGTGCTCTTAAGACACCTACCAGTACAAATTTATGTGATTAAATATAGTTATCTTTAGCTGAGAAGGTTCCCATTATCTTCTACCGGAGCTTTTCTAAAGTATCAGGTTCTTTATTGTTTTAAAGTTGCATCTTTATTTGATGTTAAAAATTCATTTAAAAAAACCAAAACAAAAAAAACAAAACAAAAACAAAACTAAACCAAACAAAACCACAAAAACAAACAAACAAACAAACCCATCAAGCAAAACCAAAACCTGAAAGAGAAAGAACTATTTTGAATACATTGTTTTTTAAGAATGCTACTATCCCTACAGAGATTATTGAGCAGCTTACCAGGCTTTTTTGTTGTTTAGTATGATCAAAGCACTGTAAAAGCAAATATATTTGAATTTTGTTTCTCTTCAGAAAAAAATTGTTTATTCCAAATAACATGGTCTAAAGTGGTTAAATTATAAGTCAATCAGCATATGCCTTCAGTCCTTGGAACTAGACCTCCATGCACATTTGAAGAAATTTTAAAGGAACAATGTGAAAAGAAGTGGTGCATGAAAGTTGAGTGTTTAAGAAAAGACAAGACCTATCAACTTCCCTTACTTGACTGGAATACAAAGCAGAACATGCAACTTTGCAGAGATATTAGTGTTGGAAGAAAATCCTAGAAATCTCATCCACATTTAAAATTAAATGTTACAGAACATCATATCACAGCAGTGAAGTCATTTTTCATCCCTTCATGGCAAGTTCTCTCTGCTCTCTGGCAATACCATGTATTATTAAACAAACTGCCCCCCCCAGCTGAATAGTATTACTATGGATCAAAAGTTTGGAAATTGCTATAAGCACCCACAATTACCCTAAAAATAAGGATATGTCTTCTTATTTCTAAACGTGGCCTGTTAAGGTCAGCAACCACAGCAGCAGCAATGCTTTCCAAGAGGAAAGAGCTCACCTGGGTGTTTGCTGGAGATGCCATCCTGTCTGAGCCTCCCACCACTGCTGTGCCTCTTCTGCACTGTCCTTCCTCTCCTCCATGGTTTGCTCTGCTCTTGGCATTCCAGCTCTCTTCTTTTTTCACCTGCTTCTAGCTGTCTGACTTCTTGAGATAATTTTCTTTGGAGTCAACATTTTCTGTTTATTTAATTACATGGATCTCTAACTAGCTTATTGCTTAATGAATAGATTAATTTATTGATAATTCACCTGATGTGTCTAGTACCAAACCAGTTGGCTAATATATTCTGTGATTTATACACTCTGAATTGCCTATTTTTTACCTTGTCTTGGATTACATGATATTTAATTAATCCATTGTTTTATTGATTCTTTTCTTCTTTAAAATCACTGATTTAAAGTTAATTACACTCCTATTTTGCATAAATAATTACCTACCTATTTATTTCTTCAATCCTTTCTCATTTCTCAACTTTTTGCCCATGATATATAGCATCTGTCATACTCTCTCTGCAATGCCTTCTGTCCCTCAACATCTATTCTCTGAATGGTTACTTTCCCCTCATATATTTCTACCAGCTTCCCTCAAACATAGCTTGTCTGCATTTATCAATTAAGTGCCACCAATCTTTCAATAGCTCTCCAGGGAAAGAGGACCAAAACAATCAAAAATCACTGCAAAACCTCTCATAAAATACGAAGAAAAGATGGGACTGAAACTCCATTTTGTACTTTTGCACTGATGGATCTATATATATTCAAATCTGTCTCTTTTTAGCTTCTAATCTGTATTATCAAACTTTACTTCTTTATTTTACTTGTCTCCTCTCCATATCTCTCTTCTCTATCTTTCTGGAATCAAAAAAAAATCGAAATGAAGTGGAATTTTAGGCAATTGCATATGCTAGATTAGATCCTTGTAACTTGGCAAAACTTTGACAATATTTGCAAATCTTCTACTGAGTTAATATGAAGCTTAATACTATTTTGTAAGTCTTCTTGTCTTTAGGCCCCAAAGGTGTAGTCTATATTGTACTCCTCTAAAGAGGCAGTGGACCCTATCATCTTATTGTCTGTAACCATCAGATTACTGGAAATAGAGTTACCAAATCCAGATTTTTTAAATTTTATTCCCAAGTATCTGTGTTGTTCTGTGGACTAAAGAAAGAGAAAGTATTTCGAGCTATAGAAATAGAAATGAGACACGTGTAACTCTATTTATTCCTTTAAATGGAAATCATAAAAACATCTACCCAAGTCAAAAAACAGTCCTGCCATGACTGTGGGAACCTCACCTTCTTTCCGTCTCCTAGATCTAAGCCCACACCTTTCAAAACATTTATAGAATGTTTTGAAATGTCAAATTCAAAACACAGACAAAAGTGAAAAGTCAAATTCAGCCCTCAACATTTTTAAGGGCTGAATAATTGTGGCTTTTAGGGAACAAGAATATAAGCCACAGAGGTTGTCTTGAATAAACTTTGGACATAGTCTGTCATGAAAAAAAAAGAATTCCAGGTCTGATGTTTCTTCAGGAAAACACCAAGTATCATACAGAAGATATTATATATCTGTTTGTGTAAATGGAGTTATCTGTTCCACAGGTACTTGCCATAAGCCTTGGCTTCTGTAAGTGCCCTCTTCTAAAAAGTGATTAAATCATCTCTATCTCAGTGACACACTGTCTTATTATTCATGTTTAATTGCTGATATATCTCAGATTATGCAAAGAGTGGCTTAAAAGCAGATACCTTGTCTTTAGGGTGTAAATTTTAGAATGCATACCTACCCACAGAAAAGTTGAATAGTAGGGGACAATGGAGAAGAATTTAATCATGCCACCAGCTAGGGACATGATTAATGCATTAGCAAAGGGATATCTAATGCACCCCATGGGAAATGATAAATCCCCAGGGTTCTGTTTTAATGGTCTAAATCTTATTCTTTCAGTAACTGGGAAGCTCTGAACTTTTGTTTAATTCAAAGCTAAGATGGAAAAACATGATCCAAGGTTTGTTTGGTTTTGCACTCATTAGTCTTGCAACTTGCAGAAGAAAATTAGGAGGAACTGAGAGAAAAGGCAGAAACAAAGCAAAAAAAAGCAACCATAAGTATTCAATGTTGTTCCTTAACTAAAACACTTCTCTAAGAGTAATTCCAAATGTTTCCTAGTAAGCAAATTGCACAAAACCAACGTGGTCTTGTGCTTTGTAATGCATTCTCAGAAGTAATACATTAATTACCACTGGCAAGGTTGTGAGCATTTCTGATCCTGTGAGTTTAAACACGGATCACAGACCTAGTACTGTGACTTAACCATTTGGTAAGTGCATCTTATTCCTTTTACTTCATGCTTCATGAGCTAATCCATTTAAAAAAAAAAAAAAAAGACCTATGGTTCACAAACTGACCCTAATTTCGCATTTTTTTACATTATTAGCAAGCACTGTGAGAGGAAGTAATTTTTTAACTCTCACCAGCTTGGAAAGACAAAACATTAAATCTTTAATTTAAATTACTTTATTGATGTTTATCAAATCACCGTTTCCAGAAATTTAGTCTGTTTACATTTTTTATAATATGCATAATTTAAAGTTTACGTTTTTAAGTTTATAATTTTAAGTTTATGCAAGTTTATGCTTTTAAGCAAAATTTAAAAAGTCAAGTAAACATTTTTTGGTTTTTGGTAACTTCACTTCTAGTTGAAATCTCTTTGTTAAGTAGATTTTATTTATTAGAAAATGAATACACTGAGCAGGAACACTTAATGCTCTGCACTATAAATAGCACCATCAATGTGGAGTTTTTTGATCTTTACATTTTTTAAAGCACTACCCATTTCTGTTTTAACACAGTCAAAACTTCCTACTCATGTCTTTTTGTTCTATTCAGTACACTCTATCAATTATCAATATCTGTCCCTCACCGGAAGAAATATATATTCAGTAGCAGGAGAGGTTACAAGTTATTTTAATTTGGTAGAAATTAGAACAAACTAAAAGCAGCATTTGATCATTAGACACCACAGTACCCTCCTGGAAGAATCTAAATGCTTTTTTGATGATTACTTCTTGCCCTCCAGGTATAGTTGTTTCAGAAAAGTATTTCCTGTGTGTGATGTGTACCATCTCTTAAGTCAAATTCAAAATATTCACAGCTCCAAATGAGGAGGCAGGATCTTGCATCACAGAATCAGAAGTGCACATTAAAATTATGTTTCTCTCAGTAATCAAAAAAGAGTCTGAAAGGTTAAAAACATAAAGTAGTAACTTGGCTTAGTAATTAGTAATATGTTGTTTTGCACAAAATAGCTTGTCTTCTGTCTGAGGAGCTAGGTTATTCCAACCCAGGTTTTGTAAAATCTTCTGCAGTATTCTTAGTAGCTAACATGTTTAGGAAAGCAGAATACTTAATGTATTCTTTAGCTGTCCCTCTATTTCCCCATATTTGTTTCTACCTCTGTTTTCTATCTGCTGCAAAGTGTCAAAATCCTTAGCTTATTCCCTTTCTCTGAGGGAGAGCGTGCAAAGACTTGCAAATTGAAGGAGTTTGATGAAAAGTAACAGAAGTTCCTTGACATGAACATGAGGACATAACCTCCACCCCTCAAAATCCAAGAAAGCCCAGCAGCCAGCCACCACTAAATATTGACTTTGCAAGTTCCTCCATTGCAATCACAGACCAGTGGTAGTATCTCTCCCCACCACCCCCCCTTGTTTCTTAGGTTATCAGGACTTTGGATTCTGATGACTCTCCCCCTAGAGGAAAGCAGCCTTAAAGTGATAAAAGTGATAAAAGCAATAGAAGTAATAAGAATGAAAAAGATTACCACCATCTGGGTTCCCACTTATTACTCTGTCATTGGAAAGATTTCTCAGCTGATGCCTCCAGGTAGATAATAAAGTGTGTTAATGCTATCTTGGCCAGTGCATTACTCCTCTGAACATCTCAGCTCTATTCATATCTGTGCTTTCAATTGCATGTGTAATTTAGAGCAAATTACTGACAATCTCCCTGTTCTTCTCCACTGTAAAGATAAAAGTGTGAATTTCCTCGTTGTGCAGCACTTTAAAGCTTTATGGGTTACAAATATTACGTGACCAATTATTGCTAGAAAGTTGAAATCATATGCACATTTATTGCATTTGTTTCCTCCCCTGTTAATTTCATGTATGAATTTAAATAGGAATTTATAAATATGTTATTGTTTTACTCTAGTACTTTCTCTAGCCTGCCTACAAAGTCTACATTGTTTTCCCAAACAAATAACTTAGTACTTTTTTTTTAATGTTCATAATTCTATCTTAATGTGCATAATTCCATTTTCCACATAAAAACCATAATCCTCAGACTGGCAGCCTAGATGGGTCTAGTTCAGTGACTTGAACAGAGTACACTGGCACACACATTAGCACAGGCCAACCTCACTTCCAATATAACTGACATTCTGGAGGACTTTTCCAATACTTCTGAGATTACTTGCCTGCATTTGAACTGGTGTTATGCCACAAGATACCAAATCTTCTACTAAATGTCTGTGTGAACTTACATAATGGACATAAGTCAAATGTTTCAAAAGGTTCTGTGTACAGATGTAATTACTCACCTACAAACCCAATTGACAGGGTGGAAAATGTTCAACTTTGTGCCACTTATGCTTTAACTTCACTGTAACCTGTAAACAACTATGTGCAAAGGGGTAAATTTCTCATTAAATATGCCCAGCAGCTCCTTTTCTCTTTATATTTCTCAGACAGACTGAATAATTTATTTTGGAGATGTTCAAAAAAGCTTTAAAACCAATGAGAAGAAAATTTGGTCTCTAGTCATTTGGAACTCTCAGTCCAAGGAAGACTCACACTCTTTCTGTGACTTCTTTCTTGTAAACACCAAATTTGGTTTTTTTCCTGTTCTTCTTCTCTAAGAAAATAGAAGAAAATCTCAATCTTTCAGAAAAGATGAACTTTCTTAAGACTTACTTTGCACTAAAATCACATCATTAAATAGGAGACTTATTAAGATAGAACAAGCATTAGAAAAATGCATATTTTTGATCTTATATTTTTCCTAAATTATTAAATTTAAATAAATTTTAAGCTTGAACTAAATTGATTATACCTTCAGTATTAAAAACATTACAAATATGGATAAATTTTCTTGTAAAAGGGAAAACAATGACTGATTACTAACTTCCCCCAAAGGCCAGTACTTACATAAACTTAATATGATAATTTCTTTGCATCTCAGCAGACTGCTCAATAATTTA
This sequence comes from Pogonocichla stellata, assembly GCA_026546895.1. NCBI lineage: Eukaryota > Metazoa > Chordata > Aves > Passeriformes > Muscicapidae > Pogonocichla > Pogonocichla stellata. Next base: position 100,590,577 of record JAOTQZ010000001.1, on the reverse strand, counting down.
AAAGGAAATATTTAGCTCCCTCTATGCAAACCCCCAAGTTTCCTTTATGTTGCAATTCTTCCCACAAAGGAAAGTCATTGGGACAGGAGCATCTATGCATTTTGAACTCAGAATGTCCTCTAAATAATCACTGAAACCAAACTTCTATGTGGGTTACATCAGGTTCAGAAGTCACTAATTAGTGAACATTTATATTACCTACCAAGTGTTAATGTCATTTTTATGGCAAGAGTTCTTAAACCTAAAGCTCTTTGTTCTTTGCAGACTACATTCAGAATGTAATCCATGAACAGAAAATCCAGTAAATAAATTAGAAAATGGGAAACAGAAATTCATTTTAAGCTTGTCTCATCATTGGAGAACACAATTCAGGAAAACATTTAAATACCTTTATTTATTCTGCAGTAAATACAATTTTATCTTTCCCTTAAAGAGAGGAGCTAATGTACTTTTTACTAACAATTCATCAGTTCTGCATTGTGACATTGCAATTTAAACAGCACTGTGATAGTAAAGTGACTAGAAACGTTTTTCAGGCTTTTATTAGCAAGTCATCCCATGAACATCATGTCAGCTATAGCAAACAAAGTATTAATAATTGTTTAGACATCTCCAGTGACTTATTTTCCTTTTTAAGGTCACAGCTCTGAAGAGTAAGATTGGATTGTTTTCCATTTATCTGAAAGATTGTAAAAAGTAATATAAACTTAAGGTTATTTCTGTATTGTTTAAATTACACACTGTGATGTCTATGCTTATATTTGCAATAAAAGCAGTGGGACATCATAGAATTGAGTCTTAAGAAAAACAAAAAAGAAGACTCAAGTCAATATTAAGCTGATATCCAATAATCATTTCAGATGAAGGCTGAAACAATGTAAAGCTCTTTTCTGAAGATTTAGAGGGATTATTCTCTCTTTTTTCGCTCTCTTATCTCTCATTGTAATTATGGATAACATGTTAGGTATTGATACTACTTTACACACCTTGTTACTGTAAATGACTGTCCTCACATTTATTTACATTCGATGCACAAGGATATTAAAAGTTACAAACGAAGGACCGACTGTAAGTGATGTTTAGTTTACAGAAATTCATTGAGTTTACAGAATTTGAATTCAACATATAACATTTCATTTAATATGAAAACTAGTGACAACATTTTATATGGCAAATAAAAGAATTGATATTTAGCAAGTTGGACTTGAAGAATAAACATATTGTATATATTGCAGTATGGTTTTTTTCATCATTGTGTTGAACAAAAGTAGCCATCATGCTCTTTTAGCATCTGCATTCTGAATGTAAGAAAGCAAAATCATATATGGATATTTTAAAAAACCACCACCCATAGGAACAGAAGACTGGCAGTCAAACCAAGCCCTTCAGAACTGCAGAGGCTATTTTTTCAATGTAATGTGTCACGGCCCTAGAAGGCTTAGGCAGGACACATTATCTCCACCAGGACAGAAAGAAAATCTGCTTCATTGAGCAAATATATGGATATAAAAGACACAGCTGTTTATACAGCTCTCCAAGTTGTGTGTCTTCTTATTACCTTGTGAAAAGTCAACATTGCCAAACAAATTTGAAATAACTGAAATGTGGGACCCAGTAGAATTATTGAGAAACAATTACTTTAGTGTAAGTTTTACTAATTTATTCAATGAACCAATTTCTAATTAGGTTTGTTGCAGATTTCTGTATTTCTAGTTAGCCAGAGGAGTATTTTCATATAAGTTCTTTATCAGAACTTTACACCTCTGTTATCAGTTAGGACCGTGCTGAAGGACAATGCTACAGTGTCATGACAAGAACAGAGCTTCAGCTGGTTTATTTAATGACATTTAACTTCCTTTTATCTTCCTCAAAATTTGTCAATCACTATGCTTTGTTAGTTTCACATTCAATGGAGCTGTCAAACAGTATATGTTGGTGTTGCTCATCAGGACACACTGCATATAAAAGTCTTGCCTATTTCAAGTTTCCTTCTCTTCGGAACGCTATCTGCAGTGACAGTGGGCTTAGGGAGAATGGTGTTCAAGCAGATGAAATTGGGCACGAGGCCATGATAATATGATGGCCCAGGAGTAACTCATAAAACTTCAAACATGCCTGTTCTGGAAAACAAAGAGTCTCTGGTATGGAGCAGCAGGCAAAACAGGATAGATCTGGAATGACAAGACATTGAGAGTCATAAATGGAGAAGAGGAACCCACTGTTTAATAAGAAACTCTTTCTGCTGTTCCTATATCACTAGACAAAGTCGTCAGAATGCCTTCTCTGCCTCAAAGTTGTCAGAGCAAGTCCATTACTTAACATGAGCACTGCTGTCTCACTAGGTGACAGCAAAAAGAACCTGCCTTCATGCAGTTGGGGAATAAATCAATATATCTAGACATAGTTGTGGTGGGTTCAAGCCAGGTTCATCAGAGCCATTCTATCCCTCCCCTGGTCAGCTGGATGGGAGAGAGACAATGTAATGAAAGGCTCATGTGTCAAGAAAAGGGCAAGGAGAGATCACTCAGCAATCACTGTCATGGGAAAAACAGACTCAGCTCGGGGAAGTTAATTTATTATAAATCACATCAGTGTAAGGTAAGGAGAAATAAGGCCAAATTTAAAAAAAAACCTTTCTCCCACCCCTCACTTCTTTCCAAGTTCAACTTTACTTCCCATTTTCTCTACCTCTTCCCTGCATTGCAGAAGGATGCAGTTGGTTCATCCCAAGCTGTCCCTGCTGTTTCTTCCTCCTCAGGGGGAGGTCCTGTTCCACTCTTTGGTGTCCCTCCACAGGAGACAGTTCCCAGCAAACTTCTCCATGGGTCCCTCCATGGGCTTTATGAGCTCTTCCAGCATGGGTCCCCTAAGGGATCACAGGCCCTGCCAGGAGCCTCTTCCAGTGAGGATTTCCCAAGGGACACATCCTCTTTTGGGAATCCACCTTTTCTGGCATGGGCTCCTCTACAGGCTGCAGGGGGGTCTCTGCTACCAAAATGTGGCCACATAAACCAAATAAAATTAGTTTAGTTTAGTTTAGTTTAGTTTAGTTTAGTTTAGTGCTGTTTGTTTTAGGATGGTAGAAAAAAAGACTTCATATAAGTTACAATAAGTTACAATAAGACTTCATATAAATTACAATAATCTGTTACCTGGTATGTAAAATTTAGTGAGTTGTGGTAAAGAAGTAAATGAAATTTCTTTAACTACTTTTAGCTATCTCTATCACCAGCTAACAAAAGTATCCGCAGGCTGACAGACTCCGGCAATAAATTTTGAATTCTGTTCATAAATGAGCAAGGATGAAAACCTAAACTTGCATTCATAGCAATGAGACCTTAAACAAGGTGGTGGCTCTCCAAAAATTCCAAACACTGAGTTTTTTGTGATGCCCTTAGGTTACCAGGGTGATTCCTGTTTTTAGTATCCTCGACTGACTGAGACAGACCTGGTTCCCATTCCCTTCATAGCTGCTAAAACACCAACTCTCTGGACATGCTTTGCTCTTAATCACTACTTTCAATCACTCTCCACTGCTGAGCCTTTGCTCAGCACAAGTGATCTCTTAGCTTACATTTGTGTATCTACACTCATCAGCGCAGCATGTTAGAGACAAAAACACTTCCTTCAGGCTCTGCAGCAAATATACCACCAGGTAATCACCATTAGAGAATAAGCAAAGCCCTGGGATGTAATGCTCCTTCTTTTTGTAGAAGTGCAGGAGGGCATGTTCAGTGAAGTGAAGCGTATGCCCCACTAGGTTTCCTCTGATTTTGAGTGATGAGCATGGCTGGATAGAGGCAGGAAACCGGCTGGGATTCACTGCTGCTTTTCTTCCTCGTTGTTCTCAGCAGGGTACAGGCTGCACTACAGAGCAAACAGTCTCAGAGTGCCAGTCAGCCGTGCCAGCTCAGTTGGCCACTGGAGCACACGACAGGCTTGCTTGGCTAACAGGCTCAAATTAAACAAACAAGCAAATAAATTAGTCGTGAAAGACACAGGGAGTTATGTTATAAATGACTCAGACCCCGAGTGGGGATGAGTTATAAAAGTTCTATTGAGAACCAAATAAAAATACACAAAGCAAAAGGGGCAGCTCTGGGAGCGTGGCCCAGTGCCAGGGGCTGACTCACAAAATCGTGGCCCCACCTTTTATACACCTGGGGGGGAGGGTTTGCATCAGACACGTGAATATTTATGAGTGGTCATACGTATTTTAATATTTTTCTTATTTATAATTGACCCCTCCCCAAATCTGCCAGTTCACTCTCCTCTGCCAGCCATCAGTGGAGACCTCCGCACAACTTGATTGGAGAGGTGGTGTCACATTTCAGTATAATTTCTTTTGTAAATTAATAGGAATCTTTTACATTCAAAATATCTGTTAATCCTTATTCACTTACCACAATAGTGAAAAGACAAATTTAATGATGATTTGGCCAAGTGAGAAGAAACCAACTAATTCTGTGTCTAGAGCTGAACCAACATATGCACAAAGCAACATATGCACAAAGGAGGCATTCTTTTAATTTGGTTTTCAGTGGCCCACTGGACTAGATGGTGCTCTACAGCTCAGTCATCCTATCTCCTGATGCAGGTGGCAGAAAACAAAACCAGGAGAAACCTGTAAGCAGAATAAAACTGGGATGGATGGAGACCTCTCTCCAGGTTTGTTATTTCCAAATGAGATTTCAAAAGTACACCTGAGTTAAGGAAGTGATCAGAAAGCACCTTGCTCAGCAAACACTCACAGGGAACATTGTTACTTGATAGGAATCACATGTCCAACGCAACTGGGATTGGAGGTGTCAGAGTGGAGCAGGCACAGAAGGTATCCCAGGTTTCCCTTGCAGGCAGGAACCTCTCTCCCTTCCAAGAGAGCTGGTACCCTATAGCAGAAGGTGTAGCGCTGGATTTCTATGCAGACATCCTACAATTTATACAGGAAATTCATTTCTATTGCTGAAATGATCAGGTCTAATGCCACTGTTTTGACATGGAGCCAGATCTCAGAGAGTCCAAAAGCAACAGTAAGGTAGATGTGCATAGAAGAGGAGCAGAACTAGAGTTAAGTGACTGCTTTGTTCTCAGTCCTGTGCACAAGCAGTCTTGTGTTACTGGGTAGTCTACAATGACAAAGTCTGATTAGCGTATATAAAACTGATTATGTGAAAGATCCAATACATAGAAATACAATAAAAAATCCAAACTGAAATAATTAATTCTTGTTAATTTCGCTATTGCAGATGCATTGTCATTTCTAAACAAAGTAATGACAAAAAGTCTTGCTTTTTTGTCATCTTTTTCCTTTGATGGAAAAAAAGTGAGTGAATTATAGTGATTTATAGTGGAAGTGTGACAAATATTACTCCTAATCACTTGAGCCATGCATGTTACTCAATCTCTTTTAAAGAAAGAACAGATTTCAACTGTTAAAGGTATTATTTCCAAGAACAACATTTAAGCAATTCTAAGACTGAAAACTCCCATTAAACTATAATTAGATGTCAAAAGACATTCAAAGGCTCCTGTCATCATCTTGTCTTTCATTTGTAAAGAGCTACAAACTGACAAAAAAAGGGACTAAGTCATTACTATGACTTCAGTCTGCTTCCCTGAAATAGTGTTACAGGTAATTTGTGTAATGACTTCCAAAGGAAGCTAAAAATTGCTACACTGTGCTAGTACTAGAAAGCTGCAAATAATCTGTTTTATTGTTTCATGCACAATTATACTATAAAAGAATTATTTTCTGCAGAAAAAAAAAAATAAGTAGGGGCCAGGAGCTGAACTGGATGCTACTGATGGATCCCTTAATTTATTTTGTGATTCTATGACTATATGTACCACTGCTAAAGACATCCCATCTGTGACAGCCCATACACTGTGCTGAAAAAAATTCACTTTTTTGCTGCTATGCAAAATTAATTACTTTGTGATTGAAAATAATATTTTGAGAATATACTAAAAAATAGATTCTTAGAAATTCACAGAACTGATCAGGGCTTTTGGTTAGTATATGTGACTAGTTATAGCTAATGAACTTTTTATAGATGAAAACTAAAACACTTTTTTTTGCAAAATAAGTGAGATATAGATTCAAACAGGGCATCCTTGAAAATAAAAGCTCAGCTTTTATTAGCCAGCAACATGCAAGCACAAAGTAATGTTAGCTACCACTGGCTAAAATAATAATCTCTCAGGGGATTATGGGTTTAGGGGTGAATTGTCTTTTAATCATTGTGTTTAAAAATATGGAAAATTAAATCTGTTAAGTGATTCTCCAGAAAACTAGCAACATTCTGGGGGGGGGAAAAAGCATTCATCCTTACAGTAATAAATTCATCAATTATCAAGTTAAGGGCAAAAAAAATTAGTTGCCTCTCCGAGGTGTGGTGCCAACAACTGAGGCTTGGGCAGTTTGTTTACTTAGGAGTCTTGGAAAATCTTTTCCTTAATCTTGGGGCATTTTTCATACCTGCAACTGCAAATCTCAGAGTACTGAAGTCCTATGCTACTATAAGCAGTTGTTTTCAGAAGTATTAAGTTATGGTATTGCTATAAATATTAGAAATGTGTTATGATTTCCCTTCTTTTTTAGGTCCCCCAAGCTACTTTTAAATATAATGACAGAAGAGGATTTTGGGAAAATGTTCCAGGGCTGAAACAAATGCTGTACAACCAGTTCCACTGACAAATAGAACTGATCCTGCAAACTACTTCACTGATAAATAGAACAGATCCTGCAAACTACTTCACACATATAGTACTCTTGAATTACTGGTGGTGCTCACTTGCAGAAGTGAAAGATGCATTTTTCATCTAACCCTTAAGACCATAAATGAATTAGTCTCTCCTACTCTAATCCAATCACTGACACTGTTCCTCTCATGGGTAAATGGCCAAGTCGTGCCACTCTATCATTAAAAACAGGAGTTATGAAAGTTCAGAATTTCTCTTCCTTTAGTAACTTGCTTTCCTGAGTTTTGAGAAGCCTGAGAGAGAAGTCTATATCAGGGATGGAAAATTGTTCAGAAGGAGATATTTTATCTTAATTTCAGTTCCTAAGTGTTTGTCTTAAAGATTCATAAAAGGCATAGAAAAAACGGCATAAAAACCATCAACTGTGATTAAAATGCCAGAACATATGTACAAATAACCTCACAACTGGAACTGGGTGATATATATCCTGGGCTGATTTCTCAAAGGCCACACTCACTTTTCATCTCAATTTCACACAAGAGTCTCCCTTCTTTCTTTTTCTTCTTTTCATACAGAAGATGAAATCTGTCCAGATCTAGTATTTGATGCATGAAAAATTATACTTCTATGTATAGATGTGCATATTTATATAAGAACCATAAAAACACATGTTTTTATAGCCTCACATGTAGGAAGGACAAGTATTTAAGAGATAATGGGCTTTTATTGCCTATAGCAAGCTGCGGAGCATGAAACATTCTGAGCAGCTATACCTGTCATATGTCACTGACTCTTACCCAAATCTGTCATAATGTCCTCTAGAAATACTGTAGAAGAGAAAAATGGCACTGAGAGACCATCAAGAGGGAAATCTTATATAGAAAACCCAAGTATATTTGGGTGTATAGGGATATATATATATATACATATCTATATATATATGTGTATATATATATGTATGCATATATATATATATATATATGTATATACACTTATGTATTCTGATAGGTAATGGATCTTTCATAATAACTACTCAGAAAAATACTATAATCAAGTTTGAATCCACTCCAAATTCTGTACATCATCTTGTTTCATATAATAATGTTAAAATGCATGCATTAATTCCATTAATTTTATAATTTTCTGCTATTTTATATATGACATATTGGCCAATTTTATAGTATATATATAAGCAATTGGTCAAATGGTATATATAAGCAATTTAATGGTACATATATATATATATATATATATATAAAATGGAAAAAAAAATAAATTTACATATTCAGTTGTCTTTCACCTGAAAACATTAAAACAATAGTTGTTCATGCCATAAGAATGACTCCGAGCATAAATCATATATATTTTCCTTATGCCTTATAATTTTAGTGTCGTGTATGCAGTAAAATAATTAGATCTTTATAATATTTGGCACCATATTTCAGTAACGCCATATATGATCAAATTATATGGAAATGTATATATTTTACAAATCTTTATAATATCAATCACAGAAAACTTGACCACATTCTTCCTGAAATCACCCTTCATAAACATGGGACTGCTTGTGCTTTATGGATAAAACTGCGTAGAGGAAGAGAAATTGGAAGATTTATTAGTAACTATGGTAACCTAGTTTCCCTCATATTGCAGTGTCTCTAATAGAATTTGCAGACTCCACCAGTCAGAGAGCAGAAGCAACAACATAGGGTGGAACCTACCAATTTCTGCTTTGATAGACATGAGCTATTAATGAGTGGTTACAGAAGATTATTTCGAGGTCATTTTCTTGGAATTAAATAACACGTATGACATAAAATGATACACTTCCATGTATGCAACAATTTAAGAACATCCATCACAGATGTCCTCAAAGATGGAAAAATGTAATATATTTGTTCCATTCCTTTTGAAGAGTCTGACCTCACAAGGAGCAATTTTGTTCTTTAAACAGGAAATTTCTCTAAACAGGAAATTTCTCTAAACAGCAAATCTTTCTTTGTCATCCATTTTCCTTAAGAACAACAACTTACATCTTCTGCCTTTTGCATTAGAATGAAATAGAACATAACTAATCTCAAATCACACTCATATTCTCAAATAATTCCACTCTTAAAAGCTATTCATTTTTCATAACAAATGTGACCTACAAGTGAAAGAAAAAGTATTTTTATACAAAATTAACATGGATTTTTCCTTAATTCTGATGGCTGGCTTCAGTGAAAATAAACTTTCCTGTATTTATTTGTTGTCTGAATGTTATTCAACTTGTCTATAAAAAAAGCAGAATACAAGGAGAATAGGGGATCTTCAGGTTCTGCAAGGCCTTTGATTAGCTACACATCCCTAAAATAATGCCTGTAAAATGTAGAACCAAATATGGTTTTTTTTAGTGCTAATGAGCTTATACATGCAATTCAGGAGATTAGGCACAACATTTCAACAAAAGCTGTTTTACATGTTTTCTGTGACTGGAAATCTTTATTCGTCTCAGTTCACAGTAAGGAAACAAAGGATAAGCAAAGCTGTGAACCTTTCCATTTGTGTTTTTGTGCAATAATCATGGTGAAAGCTCTAATGTTTCTTTATGCAAAGTTGGTAACTCATTAACCAAGCAGGACAAAAGCACAGGTTGCAACTCTTTTTACTTTCCTATTCTACTCTTTCTGTCACTGTCATTGCCCTCAGTAATTCCACAAAAGCCATAGTCCTGATTCAGCTTCGAAAGGGTTCACATTCTGTGAATTTTCTGCCCAGCACTATCCAATTAACAACTAAAAAATGTAATAAAAGTAGAAACTTATCCTGAAAGCCGTAGGTATAACTGAATATTATTTTAGGGCTTTTTTCTCCCCAGGGCAATAACATAAAAAAACCTTTGCCTTCAATTTAATTATATGTTTCATCTGTTTAAATGTGTTTAAGGTAAACTTGCTATTAAGTTATGCAGTATTTTTTTGCTTCTGCAAGTAAGTGACAATACAGAATAAATAACATCAAGAGTTAAAACATAATCAAAAGAGAATTATAACAATGTAAGGGATTTCCCACCACTTCTTTGCTAAGCACATACATTTGCCTAATTTCTTGGAGGCCTAAAATAGGAAGCTGGATTTGATTGCCTTTGTTATCCAAAATGAAAGCTGAATGAAAATCTATATATATTTTAAAAATAAAGTTATTGATAATCCTGTAGTTATCTGAAATCAACTGATCATTTGAAAGGCAAGTGATCCACCCAACTTTGCCTGTCTTCCTTAGGGACATGAAAAACACGTGAAGCAGTGTCTTTAAAATGGTAATTTATTTTTTACTATTAAAAAAAAATCCCTGACAAGAGTCAGTCTATAATTTGGGGAGATTTTCAAGAATTTACTAAAAAATAATTTTTATTACAGAATACAGATTTTAATGAAGGTAGGAACCCAGGAGGTAAGGAACTATAGTACATCATTGCAGGCTATACCTGAAACTTCACATTTCTGGAATGTTGAGAATTTATTCGTGTATCCTTGCTAGCAAAAGTAAAATGCACCAAGAACAAAATACAGCTTACATAATCAGAGCATGACAATTATTAGGGTCTTTTATTCCAGGAAGAAATTACTTTTACTTTCTGAGTGATTGAGTTTGATAGGCCAGGTAGTTGTGAGAAAAATTGATATAACAAATAAATGGACCTCATTTCTGAGGCAGTTCCTAGCATGTTAATGATTTTTATTATTTTCATCATTAATTTCTGAGTTAATTATTGTATAGTTTCATTTTTATGCCCCCTTGTTTCCTTCCCTGTGTAATAATATGAAAATCTAGCTTAGCATTAAAATTTTCTAACAAAAGCTTTTTCTGAGATTAATTATATTTCTTCCATTTTTGGAGGGGGACAAGGGGGAAATTAGCATATGATATGAAATTGTTCTCCAATAGTCCTATTGATTCTGTTATGTATTTGATCATCTTCAGATAACTTTGGGGAATTTTGTAGCTGGTTTGTGTTTTTTTCAAAATAACACAAAAAATGCCAAAACTTTATCAGAGAGATTTAAAACAGGTAAGATGGAACTCCATCTTTGTTTGGCCAGCACTACAAATTTAAATCTTATTTTTCTACTAAAGAGAATATTTAAGGATACTTTTGGTAAAAAAGCCCTACTAAATTTGTATAATCTCACTGTGAAAGACAAGAACACATAAAACACCTGAAGGAGCAATCTCACCTGAGGCATTAAATACTTAAGGGACAGAACTCCTGGATATGCCAAAGGGTAATTCACCACCCATAATGCATATCCACAATCTACCAGGAAGTTATGAATATTTTTAATAGTGATTAACTTGTGTTCTTTCAGACTCCCACGTGAAGAAGAGCTTATCCTAATGCTATCCCCTGTCAATTGAACTTGAGAAAGACATAAAAGTCCTTACTTTCTCAAATACAGAAATTTATAAAAACGTTAGAATTTTTTGTATATTATAAAAATGTTTTATATTATTTTATAACTTGAAAAACAAAATGTAATTGAGATTCCTGAGAGGCTTAGTTTTTGATTTCTTTACTCGCTTCCTTCTTTGCCAATAGTAAATGTCCAGAGAGAGAAAAAGACAAATGCCTCTTTTTGGACCACTCCACCATACCAAATTTTGGTTTACAGTGCACCCCCACACACTCTCCTCCCCCTCAATCTAATTTCTCTGTGTGCCTAAGGACAAAGCTGTTATCCCAATCTTAATTCAGGAAGAAATTTCCCTCGTCTGAAACAGACCAACTAATTTTTTTTAAGGATTTTGCTTCTCTGCTGCAGGATGGAATTTTAATCTAAGTCTCGAAGCTCCTAAGTAGCTTCTGCTACATTTAGGAAGACGCATGAAGGATATGAATCTATAAAATTTTACGCTTGAATTCATAATTTCTTGAGCTGATTAGAAATTGAGACAAACATCTTTCTGATTCTTATAGTGATATTGAAAAATTATTTGAGTTTCAGGTATGTAAAGTAGAATTGTGAAATACTCATATATTTCTCAGCATTCCACATTTAGCAGTAATCTTTCATAGCAGCTTTCTGAGAGTGACAAATAATGTCTTTGACCTGAAGTAAAAACAGATGAATTCTTTGGTACCATGAGCAGAAAATCTGTATGCCTAAATGTGTGATACTTAAACAATTTCATGAAGGTCCTTGAAAAAAAATGGATTTCTCTGATCCTAAACTTCTGTAAGATCTTTAAGACAAAAACACGCTGTAAACACCTCACATAGCAATCTAAATTTTGCTTTTGCATTTGCATTTGCAAAGAGCATCTTTGTTCTACATTTTATTTCGGTGAGATAGCAGAGCTGTAATTTATTTTCAGCCCCTTGGTATTACAGATGTGAGAAATGACACTCACTTTTAAAATTTCAGAGGTTTATTAGGCCTGGACAAAATGCAATGAAGGAGTGAATAAGGAAAGAGAAAAGGGCGCCAGGAGAATGTGACGTTCCCACAGCCATGTGCTCACCCACAAAATGACTGCACTGCCTTTTATACCCTGGTGCTGTATCAGATAACCCTGGCCCCTCCCAAAGTCTGTCAGTCAACTCCTTTTTTGCCATGCATTTGTGGAGACTATTTTCTTCCAGCTGGATTGCAGGCCAGGTGTTGCCATGCCACACCTCCTAGTAACAGCCTGCCCTCCTCCCAAATGCCCCAAATTCCAAGGCTGTCCAGTGCAACAACACAAGGGGAGGGGAAAGAGGACTATGGGGAGAACAAATCACAATGACATGGCTATACATCTATAAAATTTCTCTGAACATATAATATTCATTCCTTAATTGTGAGAGCTGACCATCGCATTACTCATCTATAACAGAGACATCATGAATAGCTTTTCAAAAGGGGCCAGTAGAACTGATTAGAATGTATTGATCTGTGTTTGATGCTTGAGCCTGCCATATGCAACTCTCCAATGAAAGTTTCATCTATGAAAAGATGTTTTGGTACCACAGGTGCTGGTTCTGAGCTCTGAGCAGTCAGGTGGCAAGGAAAAAAGAGCAAAGAGCTTCTTCCTCCTCTGAGACTGGAAACCAGACTGACCAAAAACCCACCCAATTTCTGGGGCAGCCCTCTACCCTTTTTTCTCTCATAATCACTTGCAACCCACCCCCAGCCAGGGCCATTTCAATGGAATGTTGAGACACCCATCTCTTTGTTTTCTTAAGTATTGGTAGTTACTGCTTATAAGCAACAAATGGGACAAAGTTCCATGAGAGAATGAAACAAAAGGAAAAAAAATCCTAACCCTCAACAATGTTGTATGTCACTTGGTTGCATGAACCACTTTCATTTCATCTGAACACCAAATCAGTGATTTGAATGAATGAAATTCCTTCGCACTGTGAAAACCTTGCTCTTTTCACCACACTACATTATGTTAGTAATGAAGTCACACATTAGACATGTATAATTATACATTAGACGTTAGACAGGACTTTAAATACAAGCGCTACAACTGATCAGATTTTTGTTGCAAGCAATGACTGTAATATACAGCCGTTTTAGACTGCAATAAAATGTGATGGGAATGCAACAGAGTCATCACATGCCAAGATACCGCACGCCAAATGCTTTTAGTCATCTGGAAACGAGACTAACGAATGTATCAAAAACTGATTAATAAACTGATTCCAATTGAAAGTATGATCATAAAATTTAAAAAACCAGTTTTCAATGATATTATAGGTAAATGTGACTGGTACACTGGTCCCAAGCTGTAGTTTGGTTGAGCCTGGCTAAGGAACAGCAGCTCTCATGTCCTGTGATTACCCTGTGAGCCAAGAAGTTTCTGACTCTTGTACAACGTACTGAAAGTGCTTCAGAAAAATATTTAGAAGAGTTAGTTTGAAGTAAACAAAGTACAGAACAAGACACCAGAGCTCAACCAAAGAAATCTATCTTGTCTATGCTATTGACTGGCAGCCAACTACTTCACTCTATAAATGTTCTGATCAGGATGGTCCCAGTTTAAAATCTCCCTGAAGTGAAGCTGGACTGCTTGCCAAGCAAGTGTCCCCCGGAGCAGAGACTCCTGTCAAGGTCTGAGAGCACTTATCTGAGACAATTAAATCCTTCCTTGCCTGGGGTGGAGAGATTCTTTATTCATGACAAATCTTCAGCAATTGATAACATACTAATTAACACTAATGAAACATTACTAATTCATGTAGCTGCTCAAAATTAATAATTATAAACTTTGTATAGATCTTTTCTTTAGACATAAACTACTGTCAGAGACTAGACAGAACCAAGCTGCACCTAGGATTCACAAGAAGTTTAGAAAACAAGGAGAGGCCATTCTGTACCTCATTACTCAATGGGAAGGTTTTCCTTGCCTTTTGCCACTCCAATCTCTGCATCAATCACCCTAAACTCAGTTTTTCCTTGTATGTTTCTGCCATACATTATGTAATAAGGTGAGCCTTGGCATCAAACTTACTGAATTGTT
>JAOTQZ010000001.1:100534875-100576232 GCA_026546895.1 Pogonocichla stellata | reverse complement strand
TAAATGTAACACCTGTGAATAGTTAGTCAACATAAATTTCTTCCTGTCTGTATAAATTCCAAGCAGGGAGGACCAAAATAAGAAAACAAACCCTATTGTTGTGCTCCACTGTGGGGAACTGTGAGGACTTCTTTTAAAAATACATGGTCTAGGATGAAATTAAGTCAAATGAGACAACATTGCATCTGAGAACCATTTATTGGTAATGGAGGAAAAAAAAAAAGAAAAAAGGAGTTGCCCTACTAGAGAGGACTAGAAAAGACATAAAAGGAGGAAGGAATATGGAAATGGATGGAGAGAGAGAGAGAGAAAGAAAGAGAGAGAGAAAGGAGACAGAGAGAAAAAGCAGGCATTAGCACCAGAGTGTTGGGGAGAACCAGGGCAAAAAGGACCAAAAAAAGGTGTATCAGGTTGACTTCTGGCCAAACACTAGTGCACTCATGAAAATCATCTACTCATCTTCCTCTGCTCCAATTATAACAGGGGGAAAAAACAGTTAAACTAAATCTCATGGGGTTGAGATAAGGATAAGGAGAAAATGCTTTAGGGGCAAAACAGGCTCAAAACTTGATAGGTTGTAAAGAAAACTTTATTAACAGAATTAAGGAGAATTATAAGAACTAAAATAAACCTCTAGAACACCTTTCCTCCCCCCAGCCTCTCTCTTCTTCTCATCAACAAAACCTGGAACTTCGAGTCAGTTTACCACTTCCAAAATATAAATCTTTCTTCAGTTATCTTAGGGAAAGGAGTCTCTCCCTGCCACAGGAAACTGTTTCTCATAGTTTTAATTTCCACAAATAGCAGCTCACCCGGAATTCTGCAATTCTGAAGTCCTGCCCATGTTTTGGCAGTCTTTCCACAACTGCCTCCATGGATCACTGGCTCATGGGGTGCATTTTTTTTAAGGGTCAGCTGTTCTAGTATAGAAGCAAAAGTTTTCTTCTTCTATCTCTGAAAGCAAAGGTTCTCTCCCTCTCTCTGTTCAAGATCACAGCTTCTTTCAACATCTATATTCTCCAGTTGTCTTCTGAGCTGCGGATGAATGCTGCATCCCACCCATGCACTTTATGAATTACAGGGAAATAGTCTGGTGTATTATATTCTCACCCCATCTTGCAAAAGGTTTTCAGCTCTGAAACTGGAGCATCTCCTCTCCTTTTCTCTGGGCTTCAGCCCCTCCTTCCCTACTGACCTTGGTGTTGCCCTGTTGAACTTCTGAGTTTCTTTTGTTAACAATCTCAGCAACAGAGAGGAAACATTTGAATATGAAATTGTTTTATAAAGGGGGTTTTCCCTGGCTAACAGAGGACTACTTAATTATCTATTGTATGTCAAAGAGTCATAGAATCATAGAATGATTTGGGTTGAAAGGGTCATGGCCCTCTGCCATGGACACCCACTAGACCAGGTTGTTCAGAGCCCCATCCAGCCTTGCTTTGAACACTTCCAGGGAGAGACCATCCATAACTTCTCTGGGAAACCTGTTCCACTGCCTCACCATTTATTTTAAGTAATGGCTTTGTTCAAGTACCCTTTATATATTTTTGTAACTTTGACCCAGAAATATAGCACAGTTACATGATTGTTAAATTTCTTACAAATACTTTCCCATTGTGGAATTCATTGACATACCTGGTTCTAGGATGTGATCCACATTTTCAAACTATTTGATTACTCAAGTAACTGCCCTCTTGAGAACGGTATGGGTTTTGGCTTTTGTCATACTGGATAGCAACAGAATTTTTCATCAGATTAAGCCTAAAACACTGCACTGCAAAGGGAAAAGATTTATGGCTCACTGTCTCTGGAACCATGAGGACTTAAGGGACTAAGCAAGGTCTTAGTCATCCTAGTAAATTTGAAATCATTATTAATGGAGAGACATGGTCCTTAATAACCATCTTAATGTTGCTTATGATGTAGCTATATATATATTTTCTTCAAAAATATTACCTGTATTTGGCATTGAAGAAGAAGGGGGAAATGTTTTTGACATGTATTTGACAGGTTAAATCATAAGCTAAAGACTTGCTATTTTAAGTTGTAGACTATAAACATATTTTGTATCACAGAATATAGAAATATTAAAATATCATACAAAATTAGAAATCTATATGTGAGTATTATTGCTAATATTTATTCATAAAGATACCACAAGCTTTGTGCACAGTAGGGGGGTGCTAAATTAACCCCAAAATGGGATTGTGAACTGAAACACTTAACTGACACATCTAACATTTTGGCACTACATCACTTGTACAGATTATTTCAGAAATGCATTTATCAGTTCATTTATGTTAATGGAAAAGGTGTTTCAATTAGACTGAGTAAAACCATAAAACCATTTTAATGGATAAATTGGAGTGTCTTCCAAGAAAGCTGTACTTCCAGCACTTTGTAAACATAACTGGTAAAATTTCTTCGTGTATGTAAAGTCAAAGAAAATAGAGGTATAATAAGTCGCCCCAGGAGGAGACCCACAGATATAGGTGTCATTACACTGCATCAAAAAGGATTAATTTGCAATAAATTTTGAGCTCAAATAATTCCAGGAGATCAGCCCAGCTAGAGTTTCACAGACAAGCAAAACTAAATGCAAACTGAGGGACTCCTCACCCTCTCCAGACAGACCCAAAGTGAAAGATACAACCAAAGAGACATCCATCATTGACAATACAAGCTGCTCTCTTTTGGTAACTATACTCAGCATGCCATATAAATAAGGGTTTTTTTAATATGGAGAGTGATCTGTTAGGAATTAAAATAAGATTAACAGGTTTACCAGCATAGCCTGGCAGGCAACGTATTTAGAGAAAGATCAAGAGCAAATAAGTAGAAAACAATGTTGTTTGTCTCTTTAATCAGGTATTAGAAAGCAGACAATTGCAATGAAGCCATGGAGAAGTATGGATTACTTGTCTTTTACCTTATTTAGATAATCAAGGGACTAGTCTTACACAGCTTCCAAACAACTGCTTTACTGCTTATTTTCTGTTTTGCTTCGAGATTACTGCTCCTTTTGAGCATTGGTAATGCTCGTAAGTACCCAAAAACCTGCCATCTTAAAAATCTAATTTCTATTTGCTTTACCATTGAAAACTACATTGAATTCATGGAGGCAGTCTGAGGAAAAGTACTTTTTGTTTGTAACAATCAGCTGCCTATACGAACTATGCTCATTCTGTCAGAGATTATTAAAATTGTAAGCATCTGAAGTATTAGTACAGTTGGTGGATGGAATTTAATTAAAGGCTGGTATCTGAATAATTCTAATTGTTACTAACTTACATGTATCCAAATGACAGTCAATGACAGTAGAACCAAATAGTAGAAAACCAAATCAGAGAATTCCATTTATTAAACATTTTTTTGTCGAATTTTGTATGGCTATTCTTAGACTTAAAAATCAGGCCCAACGTTTGTTTATCATCTTTTTTTCCAAAATATAGCTATAGATACCTGAATTTCTACAAGTATTAAATTATTGTTCATGCTTAGAAGTGCACATGAAATAATGAAGAAATTCAGATGTGTTGTTGATGACACAGGTATATGTCAAGCCAAGGAGTTCAAAACTCTTCCTAATTTTCACGTTGAAGGATGGCAGAGGCTGTGGAAAGTCGTGTATAGAAAATAAATTAGGAGTTAGGCATACAAGTCAGCTCTCCTGACTCCAAACTTGTGTGTGCAACAGCTATGCTCTACCCCTCCCTAGTTCCCTGAATTTGTTTAAATTCTTTGCAACAAAGGGCCTGAGAGAAATTCTGTCTGCGTTGAAACACAGCTGAACTCAGGCAGAATAAGAAAACGTCCACTATGATATGTTTCAGATACTCAGCCCTCTGGCACATGAATTAAAAATAACCCTTACGAGCACTTTTATTGCTGCAATTCCTTCTCTATGAGGGGATACAAATTCTGCTCAATTAACTTGTGGGGTTCTTTTTTCACTCAATGTCTTGACTTCAATGTACAAAAATGAGCACCTGAACTTTGCCTTGTAGGCCAATCATCATGTTAATTGGCTGTTGTGAGGAGCACTTGGGCGTCTGTATTTAGAAAATGAGAACCTCAAGTCTGCTCTTGGAACAGAATATGAGGAAATACTGGGGAAAGTGAGACTGGCATTCACAGACCTCCAGATTTAAATGGAGCCTCTGGCACACTGAGGAGCAGCTGCAGTTGTACTGAGCTGTACCACTGTACTGTGGTAAAAGCAAGTTATTAATTTAGGTTCTGTTGGATAGTGGGATATAGTCTGGGAAATTTTACTTTTTTTCTGATTACTAAAGTGGGACAGGACCTTCTAGTACTTCTACTTCCCTATCATATACCATTCTCCGTTTTTTTACATTACTTGCACCTTTTCCTTGTTTTACTCATTAGAAACATTTGATCTCCTCCTGTCTTGCAGAGCTATGCAGCCTCTAAAATATTCTTATTTTCTAGATTCATAGATTTCACCCAGTTCTTCTCACTTTCTATTATATGGTTACCACTTGCTTCATATCTATTACAGATTTATCTTTAAATGAAGTAATATTTTACCAGCAAATATATACCAAAAATATAGGAGAGAAAAAAGGACTGTATTTTAAAAACATTTATTCTGATCACCTGTAATTCATTTTTATTGCATTAAATATAATATACTGGTGTTTTGCCAGGTAGCCTTCATACCATATAATTCATGCTAATTGTAAAAGAAAAATTGTTATCTTTCATCTCTGTTACATGTTTAAGTATTTTTGTAGCCTCCTCTTCTTCTTTTCTTTTCCTAAGATATTTTCTTATTTTATTTATTTATTTTTACACAGAGCAAATCCCAATAATATTTTCTCAAATGCATGCCCCCATTTGTGTCTCATGAGCTGTGAAATATGGTTTAGATAAAAGGAAGAAAATAAATAGTTTTCATTTAAAACCCACAGAAGATGGTTTGTTCTGCTCTGGTAACTGGAAAATCTAAAAAAATATTCTAATATAAATTCTGTGTTCTTTTTAATAACAATAGTCACAGCAGAGGATTGCTGAACTTGCATAACCTTTCTGTTATGCATCAAGCCAAATCCTGTTAAAGCTTTAATGTTACAAGGACTTAACACTTAAAAGCTGTCTTACCTGTGGGATAAAATTGTCTGATATTCCCTCAACATTAAACAAAGAATCAAAATTATCATAACTGTATATGAACAGTTGCCTGCTCTGTTTATCTTTCTGATTGGAAATTATGTTCTGGTCATTCTGTAGAAGGATACACCAAGTATATACACCAAGTATACAATACCCCAAGTACTAATTTCATCACTTCTGAAGTTTTTCCTGTCATCCACATCCTTCACACTCTCCATTTGTAAATTCTTCATCCTCTTGTTCATGAACACTCCTTAGTGCTCATGAATTTATATTTACAATACTCTTCTAAGGACAGAGGTAGTAAGAGTCACTTTACAGATCAGGAAACAAAGCAGAGGAGAATAAAATAACTTGTTAAGAATAGAGATAAATCCATCAACTGTGTTTAAGTGTAGTGTCAAATTTTCATTTGAGGGTATATGGGTAACATTGAAAACAGAGACAAAAACGAGACGTTATCCCTCATAGAGCATTTAAAAACAAACACGTGTAAAAACCCTTTCCTCTTGTAAATATAAATACTTTCTGTAGTGGTTAGATTCCAAACTGGTTCTCCTAGTCTTGGAGTCTCGAAGATGTTATTAAATCCTAGCTTACAATTTATCGAGTGTTACTCTAATTAAGAATCAGGCACATTATAAAACAGAATGATTAGCAATATAAGTAGAATTGAGCTTGGATCAGTTCAACAAATTCCAGTTAGCTTTGCCAAGAAAATCTGTGGATAAAGCCCTCTTGGGAAAACTGACAGTTTCAGTAGTAGTTCTGGCAGTGGGGGTGTGAATGTCTTTCATTTTTATGACATTAATATGGAATTTTTGAGCAATATGTTGTTAAAGAACACTGGAGAGTCAAAATTCCTCATCTAAAAAGAAATTAAAATTAAAAAGTCGTAACAGAAATTGTGTAAATCCACAGCAGAGCAAGGAAAAGAATCAGAAATTAATGTATAGGAAAATCATTCACTTAGTCTTTTCAGTGCAAGACACAGTGTCTTCAGAAAGGGAAGACTCAACAATAATCTTGATTCTGTTCTGAAAAAATAAAGCAGATGATGTATGAGAAAATGTCTTCCCTCAGTCAAAGGACAGCAGGTTGTACCTGTGTTTTCTAACTTCTTTTGAAGTACTCCCCTATTTCAAAAGAAAGTAAACTGAACAGGACAAAGCAGAGAGAAAGCCATGTTCAACAAAAAGCAGCATTTACCTGCAGTCAAGAAATTAGGAGAGAGTTAAATCAAAGCTTCCTGATTATTAAAAATTCTTATATACAGAACAGCATTTTGAAATAAATTTCCTGTCTACTGTTGTGGAAAAAAAATATAATCAGAAAAACTGCCCTAAAGTGCATTGTCAGCTTAGAGTAACTGTCAGAAAGCACCAGAAATTACAATAAGATAATGCAAGAATTTCAACACTTTTCTATTTGAAGAGTTTTAACTATTTGCAGATATAAGCCAGAGTTTTAAGTGACAAAAAGCTACAATAGGTAGGAACTAATCATTAAGTAGTGTGCATGTGTGTACCCCAATCTCAGTAACATAATAGGAAGAAGCCAGTTATGAAAAAAAAGAAAATTGACTGAGTATTGCTCAGAAGAACAATACCAACAACAGATTGACCACATCCTTCTAGACAGTACAGCACAGCAGAAAATACTGGTGGTTTTACTTATTTGCAGAAAAAAATTCACAAAAGCTGCTACAAGGTTCAAGCCCAAAAAGTATAGACAAGTGTATCATTTTGTATTTAGCAAATAAGTATGTTCCAGCTTGCCTGAGGATGGGTAGCCCACAGTTTTCAATACTCAAACCTGGGAACATTTTCATAAATACATTAATATATAATTAATATAATAAGGTTAATAAATTGCTACTAAATGTTTCTATTATATCAGTAATGTCTGAACCCATAATAATGACCACCATTTCCATATTCTTGTCACTGTACAAACACACAGGAATTGAATAAAATGAAAGGTCTTTTCAACAGTTAACTTATGGCATATCCAATAAAGCAGTCATCTCCAAGAGACATTTACCAAGACATGAAGGCTACAAAGCTTTATTCACAATCAAAGCAAATACACAGTTGAGTAAAAGCTGCATTCTTTGGTCAGTGTTGCTTCTCCCTGCTTTTCAGTCCTATGAATGACATCTAATGGCATCAATATATACATAACCCTAGACAAACATGTAATAAAGGCTGCCCAAATTAGTAAATATCTTAGAGGCATAGGAGTAGTTTCACTCTGAGAAAACAATTCCATAATATTACTGTACAGAATGGTGGGGAGACCAGTAGGTGGCACAAGGCAGCTGAGTGCACAACTGCTCATGGTAATCAAGGTGCCAAATTTAGATTCAGTCAAATTCTTTCCATTTATTCCTGTAAAAATAAGCCACCTCTATTTAAGAACAGAAAGCAATCTCAATAGGTTGTGTGTTTTGTTTATGTTTTACTCTTACAATACCATCATTAATGTACTTCTAATTTAGGCAGTCACAGTAAGGTCTGTACTGACTAAGGTTATAAGACAACTGATTAGATATGTTCTAGTGTTTAAATTTTAATGTCCAATGCTCACTACTCAAAGACAGCTGGATTACTGTCACATTTACTGCTTGAGAAGCCCATGTGTGAGCATGATAAGCACCCTTAAGATAAACTAAATAAGCAATTAAAGCAAAGGACATGAAAATCTCAGTGGCTAAACCTTTAAAACGATTGGTTTCATATGGTAAATTTATTTCTGAAGGGGCTAATGCAGAATCAAATAGACTAAGTGCCACAGTGTTTAAGAAAGAAATCTGGTTGCTAACTGGATTATGTCCTGTTTTTACATGTAAATGAGAAATCCTATCTTAGTAACTAGAGACTATCTGAAGTTATTTGAATAACTGATGGAGGAGATATGACACATTTTCCAGTTTCATGTGATTCTGAAGCATTTTTCCACTACTACATGAAAAAATAGAATTTTTCTTATAATGTGAGAACAGACTTGTACAAGCAATTAGTATGGTTTAAAAGTATTGCAAAAAAATAAATTTTTTACTAGAAATTTCAAATAACAATTTTGATATTTAGACTCAAATAAACAAACAGATGCCTTGGTTGGATTTGAAATCCATTTTGTTATAAAGTTATTAGCAAGAATGAGGACAACTAGTGCCACAAAACTCAGTTTAAGATGAAAGACTAACACATCACCTTCTGTAGATAATTCTATTTCCAAAGGCTGGCTTGTTCATGCCTCCATATTTCAGCAAACACATAGGAAAAAATATATTTACAGTTATAAAATATATGTTATCCTTTTTGTTAGTTGATATGAAAGATCCATGGGTACTGACTGTGTTTGCAGAAATTCAATAAGTTTTCCAATGACCTACAAAACATTACATCAGGGAATATGGGAGATAAAGCTCTCTGTTTGTACAAATATGAATATGCACAAATACAGATATGATGACTTCAGTAACAGTCCAATCAGCAAATCTAACTTAAATATTACTTTAAAAGATTAGTTTTCAACAAATTGGGTCTACTGATGGCAATACCAAACTGTACCAGGTTTGTTGATTTAATTTCATGAAAGTCATATTCAGAGTCAGTTCAAGGTTTGTGAACCATATAGGCAAAACCCAGTTTTGGTGGTGGAACAGACCAAGAAAATAAAACTAAGCTGAGGTATCCCCTGGAGCAGGGTAAGGGCTGTTACAGCTGGAAAAACAGAGAGAAAATTTTGGGAGAACAGGAAATTTTCCAGAGAGTTGAAAGTCTCCTAAAAACCTAGGATGAAATTTTACTTTTCTTTCCTCCTACATACCACTTGCCCTTCTGAAAACCTCATTTTCTTTCTTCCCCCACAATTCCCATCTGTCAGTTGGTATTTTTCCCCGGCAATCCCAGTCTCTGAAATCTTTTCTCATCACTGCCCATCCACGATTTCCTCTGTGCCTGCTCACACCTCCAGTGCTGGCACCATGTGGGCAGCAGGCATGAGCCTGTTTGTGCCACTCATTCTTGTCTGGCACATGGAAAGGACACAGATTTCTGCCTATTCCCTTTGTCAGCAAGGCCCTTAGTGGGCTTAAGTTGAGGAGTTCAGATGCCCTGGCAGTTCATTCTGGTGGCAAAGGTGGTTAAGGATTTACCTTCCAGGGTGGTAGAGCATGAAGAGAACTAATGGGTTTCTCTGTAGACCTCTAAAAGAATCTCTATCTGCAACCTGTACTGACCTTAGACGTGGAAAATAACATTCTTCCCAATATAGGGAAGATGTTGCTCATATAGGGTGCTCAGGAGCCATACCTAGAAAGACTGAGAAAATCCCGTTTCAAGGAAATAATCCAAGCATTCTACCAGGCAACTGTGTTCAAAAACATTACAAATATTTTCAGAGAAGAGCTGTATGTATTATACTAGTTCAGATCTGCAG
Source organism: Pogonocichla stellata (assembly GCA_026546895.1). NCBI lineage: Eukaryota > Metazoa > Chordata > Aves > Passeriformes > Muscicapidae > Pogonocichla > Pogonocichla stellata. The sequence continues at coordinate 100,566,650 of JAOTQZ010000001.1, read as the reverse complement.
GCCCTTGCAGCAGCACTAGTTAACACAGTTTTCTTCAAATTTGAAGTAGGATAAGTGAAAAAGGAAATAATAAATTGGTGTGCCACACTGCAGCAAGTAATGTCTCACCCCAATCACTGAGGAGCAAAAATGAAATTATCTTGCTTCTGAAAGCAGTCTGAAACTGTGCTTAATTTTTTAAGTCCAATGCCAGAACCATTAGTCAAAAAATGTGACAAGAAGGTTAAATAAAAAATTAAATTTGATAAGTTGAATTATATTTTTTCCTTAAAATGAAGTAATTTACAAGATCACATTAACAGAATTGCACAATGAAAATAGACACAAGTTGAACAGGAGCTGCTTAAGGAAAACAGAATTATTCTATGTCTGAGAAACAAGGCAGACAATATCCCACCCTCCTCCTTTCAAAACTATCTCTTCTAAACAGAATTTTTTAAAAAGCAGGTAAACTGAAAACTCAGTGAATTCCTTCTCCTTCCTTGAGAAGTAAAATAATCCCCAAGCCATATTTTTCCTCTGGAAAAAAAAACATAAGGAAATATTACATTGCAAGGGCTAATACAGAAAAGCACTACTACCAGAGTACAATGCTATCAGCCCGTGGTGTTGCACCATCCATCAGTGAGGAACAGCCTCCAGCCAGATTCCCAGTCTGACCTACAGAGACAGAAAATGTGGCCACTAGAGAAATCCCTGCATGGCAGAGAAAACTTATAGCCTTCCTTGGGGCCACTCTGCTGATACATCTGCATTACAGCTGAATCAAATTTTGATTGTCAGCTCTGGTCCAAGACAAAAAATACAGTCTGAGTTACAAATTAAGTAGATTTTTGGTTTGTCACTGTAACAAGACAAAGAAATGGTCTTTGTCCTTACTGCTTTGTTATTTCATTAAAGCATCTGACAGCTTGAATTGGTCAGCTGTCACTGAAGGGACTGCTATGATTCAGGTAATTACACCATGGATGATTTCCAGACTTGAAAATTTCTTACTTTGGAATCTACAGTTGTGAAAGTGGCAAATATTTCAAAGGTCATTTCAGATGCATGCTACAGTGGAGGAATGCAGTCACATTCCTTTCCAGTTGTAACATATATTGAGAACTTTTGGAAGCCATAGGGCTACTGGAAAAATTTCAGCATCCTTGAGAAGGGTGCAGTATGCACCTGGCAGTGACATCAGCCCAGAGGTGGTGCCTGGACAGAGCCACCAATCTGCTGTGGCTCATGCTCATGGATCATCCTATTTTTAGATCAAGGTAAAGTAGCCAATGGTCTCTAATTCCTTCCTTCTTCCTTTGTATACCTCTTCCTCAGCTCCTACCTGCCAGCAGAAGTATCAGCAGCATGTCAGCAAGAGTTCTGGGAGAGTTGCACACCCTCTGTTTAGCTTCCCAGCTATGATCATCAGGATCCCAGAACACAGCCTATATTCTGACCATATGGAACCACCCAGCAAACCCAAACATCTACAGTAATCAGAAAAAAAATCAATATACACACAGTATTTTTCAGTATACAGTATAATATTCAGTATACACACAGTATAAAATTATGACGTGTACATACAGTATGATGTACTTACTAAAAACATTTCTCAGCACAGAATCACAAATTCCCAGAATAAGTCAGGTGGGAAGGGAGCACAGTGGGTCTTCTGGTCTCCCTCCTTGCTGAAGCAGGATCATCCCAGAGCACGTGGCATGGGATTGCATCCAGATGGTTCTGAAATATCTCCAGTGAGGGAGACTCCACACTGTCTCTGGGTGTTCTGTTCCAGTGTTTGGTCACTGCACAGGAAAGTTCTTCCTCATGATCAGGTGGAACTTCCCATGCATCCATTTCTGCCCCTTGCCTCTTGTCCCATTGCTGACACCACTGAGCAGAGCCTGGTCCATGCTCTGACCCCTCCCTGCAGACACTGACAGACACTGATGAGGTTCCCTCCCACTCATCTCCTCTTGAGACCGAACAGCCCCAGCTCCCTCAGCCTTTCCTCATAAGAGAGATGCTCCATTCCTTCATCATCTCTGTAACCTCCACTGGACCCACTCCAGGAGCTCCAAGCCTCTCTTGTCCTGAAGAGCTCAGAACTGGACACAGCACTCCAAACGTACCAGGGCTGAGCAGAGGGGCAGGATCACCTCCCTCTACCTGCTAGCCAAGCTCTTCCTAGTACACCCCAGGATCCCACTGGCTCAGGATCTCAGGAACAGTAGGTTGTCCACCAGGACTCCAGGTCCTTCTCAGCAGAGCTCTAGGTACAGACCTGCACCAGCAGGTCAGCCTTCAGCCCATGCTGGTTCATCAAGAAGCTTCTGCCCTACATTAAATGAGGTCTTGAAGCTACAGCAGCTTAGTCTATCACCAAAAATGCTGGTTCGGTTTGCTTGACAAACAATAACAGTTTTGCACTTGTATGGTCACATTGGTAGCACCAAGGTGTATTAGAAGTTTACTTGTTTATGCTAGTCATGTAGATGTAGTCATGTAGTGATGTAGGGAAAAGTAAATAGAATTTGTGCGTCTATGGTGGAATCAGTATAAAAGCGTGTGCATTTGAATTTGTGAATAATGCATTGTTGTGAATAATGCAAAGTTGCTGCAATATATATTTATGTAGTTTCTTTTCCTGAGATGGATGGAAATATCTCCCCTCTTCTGTTTGCTAATTTCTCAATAATACAAGTCTTGTCCTCATTCAAGGGAAAAAATGTGCTTTGGTAACTACAAATAAAACTAGGTCCTGAAAATTATACAAAAACTAATTTGATCCTTGAGAAACTAACAAAAGAATAATCCCCCAAAAAAGCACAGGAAGAAAAGAGCATGGAATCTGTTGGAACAGTGCAGTAATGATCGCTTCTTATCCTTGTACACTATTATTAGTAAATGCCATGGTTGTAACACCAAAACCTACAGACAGAGCAGTTGAACAGAGCATAGTGAGGCACATTCTCTGATCCGAAGGGTACACAAGCTCAGCAGCGCAGTCTCCAGCGGGATCAAAGGAATGTTTGACAGAGAAACCCCCCTACTGACAATATTGTTTGATCTATGTCTCAAGGACAGAACAGAAATGTTATTTCCATTTCCAAGCTGACATACAGGAGCTTGCTAGAAGGACGTTCTCATAAACAAAGTGCAGCAGACCATGCTGTCATCTAGCTCATATATTTTTCCAGATTTCATGGTGGGTGTAATTTATAATACAGAATATTTTCTGGTGAGACTAGGGTGTAGAGAAGTCCAGTCACTATAAAATCCACATAACTTTGGGAGATACTCATCAGCTATAGCAACTCATTAGTTCTGAACGAGCAGGACATTGTATATTTTTAAATGCCTGAAAAATATACCAGTGTATCTATGTCTCATTATTTATGAGTGGACCAACTAAGGCTTTAATTTGTGATAATGAACTTTTTTGCCTTTTGCTTTGATTAGCAGCGTGGTATTGGCAAGAGGATTTTAACAACACATTCAGGGATAGTTTAATTGTTTTGGTTGTTATAAATACTAACAATGCCTTCCTGCTACAAAAAACTTGGTAAAATAAAAAAAACTCCTTAACACAATGTAGTATTAAGAAGCAGGCATTCTTTATTTGGCCAGATGCACAAGAGGATAGCTCCTCCCAAAAGCTGTGCATGCTGAGTACAGGAAAGTTTCTGTTTATATGCTGTATTTTTCATACATATTCATTGATTGTCCCAGACTAAATATACGTATGATAATAATTTCCCCAAAATCATTAACATATTTCCCCTCCCCTTTTTGTGTTCCTCTGTCCTGGGAGATCTCCCTGGTGGTCCCTGGTGGTCGTGGACCCCAGTGTTCCAGGTGACCTGGCTGAGTTGGCAGGACACTGGAGCTGGTGAATTTCCAGTTCTCCTCACTCAGTGGCCATTGGGCAGTTCCATAGGCCAGTGGCTGTGGTAGGACAAGCATTGTGTGAGCTCACCAGATGTACACAATTTGTCATCTGGTAACACACTTAACCACCGCATTGGCCCAAAGCATTTGGACCATGTTTTCAGGCACAGGGTGGCATTCTTGGGAATGGTCTGTACAGGGCCAGGAGTTGGCTTCAAGGATCTTTGTGGGTCCCTTCCAAGTCAGCATATTTTGTGATTCTGTGAACCTCTGGTATTTATTTTTGATCATTTAAAGTTTATGATCAGGCAGTGTATCATTAAATTTCAATGATGGAAGAAACATAGTCAATCAAAATAATGATTTCTGTTTAAAATTCAGTAGTTACCTCAGAGTACTACACCAACTGGTGGCTTTGACATGTGGAAGATTCATGGGCAAAATTCCCTAATCTGCAGTGTTCAGGCCCCATTTTCCCTTTTCACTCTTTTTCTCTCTCCCTCTCCTATCACTTTTGTTGAATAAAAATTTTGTCCTGAACCTGAGAAGACCTTCGTATGAATTCTTTATCAACATGACATCTTTCTGCATAAAACTGGTATTTCATTTCAGTAACTGGTATTTTCCCTGACAAAAGTGTTTCTCTGAAAAATCCGAAGCAGCTATGTTACTGGATTTCGATTAACCAAACTCTGTGATTTAGAATTATGCTTATGGAATTAATCAGAGCTTAATAACAAATGTGCAGATGAACTGACAGAGCTGGGTGAACAATTCAGGGCACACAGAGAGTCGATTAATTTAGCTCTTAATTGCTAGTAAATTATTCACCAAGTAGTGTTGGGTTTAGACTTGTTTTTTTTCATTATTGAAAATTATGCAGTGGTTCAGTCATTGGAAATAGCAGTTTGCCATATAGCTTTCTTGCAAAATATTGGTATTGCTTGTCATTGCCAGAAATGATGCTATGCCTTACCCACTTCCTGTTCTCTCTTTGTTTTTTTAAGAAATAAAAATATGCAGAAGGACATAAAAATACAGAAAGATTATTTGAGGAGAGCAGGGAGATTCTGCACTTCATGGAACAACACCGCTGAGCATATAAATTTCTTATAGTCTGGGGATCACTCTTCCTCTGTTGTGTCTTGTCTGTTTTTCTTCTCTTTGGTGCCTTTCTTTCCTTTTTCTTTATACTGGGGCTTTGATTAGATTTGATTTTGTGGCTCTTGTCTTTTTGTATCTGTTTAGCAGTGCTACCCAGAAGACTTGGTTACAGGTGGAATAATTTACTAAGCCAAAGTTTGCATAGTAAAAGTTAAAGGCATATTTCAATGGAAATAAATTGCTCCCATTTTGTGTCACAGCATCCAACTGTAGAATGAAGGTGTGAAGAAGATTTTTGTTCAGTATTCTGCCTTAAAAACTGCAGTGTATAGAAACACATTCCTAATAAAATGTCAACAGGGTGACAAACAGTATTTTCTGTATGACACTGTGAATATCACCATCTAGAGACATACATGCTAATTACTGATTTTTCTTGGGCTTGAAACCAAGTATTTACTCCTCAGTTGTATTTCTGGAATAAGTTACTTCTCTCATGTTCACTTTAATGAAACCTAAAGTATTTGCAAACCATCATGTATAAGCACATAAATGCAAGTGGCAGCTGCCTTGTATCTATAAAACAGAAATCATGACAAAGTAATGGAAAAAATGTTGGTTTTCACAAAAAGAAATCAGCAAAATAACAAATTCTGCAGAAAACATCGAGAAAAATATTTAGATGGTGTGTAACAAGATTGATTGTACAGCAAAGATCAAACTCTCTATTTGGAAAGTAAGAGAAGATTCCAGTTTGTCAGACATTTGTTTCTGTTCATTTTATGAATAACCTATTAAAGTTTTGTCTACAATAAGCAATTTACTAATTGTTATAACAAAACATAGGAAACCACAAATTTTGCCCGACAAGTAAAGCTGATTTGCAGTGCCAGAGGAAAATGAAGTCAAATCCTGAAATGCAGTGATTGACTTTTTATTCTTTCCCCTTTTCTTAAGCTGCAGTCATCAGATTTGGATAGCAAGGGCAACTATTATTAACCATCTTGTAAAATTGTTTTTTTCCTCTTATAATCCTCCTAGAATATCTGTATTTGCCAACAGTAACTTACACAGCATTATTCTGCATCAATTCTGTCACCAGAATTCCTTTGGCCGTATTTCAGAGGGAACTCTTGCAAATTATAACCAAGAATGTTGTAATTCTGTATGCAAAATTCTATTCTCTCTCAGCAATTTAAAAGCATTTTCTCCATCCAGCAACTATGACAATTCTTGACAACAGGGACTCTAGTCTGAGATACATCAATATATGAGGACAGTAAGACTCTTTTTACAAGAATCATGTGAACCTATATCATGCTCCAGAGTTTGGTTGTGATAATGAAACTGTGTTTCAGTGTGACAAAAATGCTCTGGCATTGTTCCATTGCAGGACAAACACAGAAAGCACCAGGAAGTTGTATCAGTGGCTGCACAGTTCTACTCACAGAAGATAGAAGAACAAACAGATAGAAGTGGGAGATTAAACTCACAGCTGCTTCTGCTAGCAGTGATTTAGTTGATTTATTAACTAATTAAGCCCCTTAGCAATCCTGTGAAACATTTATTATCATGTTATTCTTAGCAAAAGTGCAGGAGGAGGAAGAAATTTTCTTCAGGAATTTATTTCTCAGAAGTGAAGAAAACATTAGCCTTTCTCTCCATTCAAACAGGAACAGAAAATCACTGTTCAACAATGCCTTGAGGACCCATCCTTTAGCTGAGAGAAAACAGAGAAAGTTGTCACAGCACATAGATAAATTAATTTTGGTCAGTCTATGTAAACTTTTTGACTTGAGGGAAGGCAGGCAGGTGTGTGACCTCCTCACAAGGAATACTGCCCAGCAAAAGACAAGGAAAATAAGGTGCATGGCTTCTCTCTCCTTCTGTGAGCCATGCAGGCAAATCTATCCAGGAAGGTTTGCAGTGTGCTTATTTGTGTGGGATTTGCTCACCAGGCTGTGTCCACAGTGCCAAATACTCTACATTCACCCTGCAACAGCCCTGCAGTGTGCTCCTGAGCTAAATGAAAGGAAAGCATTGAATTCCTGATGCTGTCAGTCCTCACCTTGATATCCATTTATAGTGATAGCAGGGTGGGCGTACACCAAGCCAGGCTTGTAGAAGGAGAAGATCCTCAAAATGAACTTTTCAGACATGTTTGTAAATTGACCTACAGAGTGCTGAAACATAGTTGTGACTTATTGGTGAGAGACAAGAGATGCTGATTTCTGCAGTGCTTGGAACATCGTGGACTAAGGCTGCCATCTGTTGTCTCTGATGCTGCAGTTGTGCAGTCTTCCTGGGTTATTGTGAATAAGCTCACATCTCTCTACAGCTAATATCCAAGGAACAGAGCTCTTTGCATGCATGTTTTTTATTCAGTTTTCAGGATTTTCTGTAAAAGATAACAGACTAATGTACTGAGGCAGAGCACACTCTTGGTATCTGCAGTATTTGTTAATTTTTTAAACTTCCACATTCTTTGTAGAACAAAGCCTTAAGGGTGCCTTTCTTTGCATGGAAAGTTTATACCTGAACTGTATAAATGTACCAGCGAAGCACTGAAGTTAATTTATGTTTCAGTCATCTGTATAACAGACACAAGAAAAACCACAACCAAGAATTAAACTTTCCCAGGGCATTAATAAGAGATTACATGTATCATCTGGATTTCTTGAAATGAAACATGAAAGCAACCAACTCAAATTCAAAATAGCAGCTAAACACAGCTTTAGGGGGTAAACATTGTTCATAATTGAGCTTTGCAATATTCATTTCATGGACCAGATTTTGTCCTAAGGAATATTCAGTGCAAGGGAAAAGATCACTTATCCCCCTTAGATCCAATTTACAGGGGAGCACCTAGCTAAGCAAGGGGACAGATCTGGCACAGGAAGATTGACCCATGCTACTCCCTCTGCAACTACTTTATGGGTGGCTGAATTGCACCTGAATTGCTACCTGAATTGCACCTAGAGAGTTTTGGCAGGAAGTTTTCTCCAGAAAGAGAGCTCACACTGTGACAGTGCCAGCCAGGATAAGAAGATTTGTCAGCTCTTGTATAAACTATTAATCTGAGTGGTTTTGTCTACCATATTGTTTAATGCAGGTATTTCACAAATGTGACATGAGCTTAATATATCCTCCCTTGAAAATTAGATAGTAGCAAGAAACACTGCTTAGCTGTGAAACAGGCATTTTTACATGACCCAAGAATGCAGCATTTAGTGTAAATTACGTATCAGGTTCTTTATCAACATTATTCTGCTGAAAACACTGGGCTTACCTACAATACCGAGGAATTGTCTCAGTATTTTTGTGATCAAAAATAATGTGACTTATATGTGACTTATCCAACTGTAGTTTCAGTTTGTGCTACAAATTGAATTAAATGTTGTCATATAGACTATATATAAAGCTAAGCATGTGCATGGCCACTATGTTGTGTGCAAGGCACAAAAGTAGATTTGTATGACAAGGACAGATAACAATAAGTTCAAAGTTGTCAATTCACTTTTACCTGTAAAACAAGCACATAGCAAGGGTCAATTCTTGCATCTCCCTCACATGTCAATAATATCTAAAAGAAGAAAAATTTCTATGTCTTGCTTGAAAAAGTTCTTCCTCCATAATGTCCCAAGTTTTTGACTAAGCAGTTCTAGCATTCAGTTTTATTTCACTCATTATTTGTGCTCTGTAAAACAAAGCACAGCAATCCCTAGGTTACAGGTCAGGCTCCCAGTGCTGATTACAAAAAGGACAATTCTCATACACAAACATATACAGCCGTGTAGGAGATGAAAGATGACATGGAGATGCAAGGAAAAAGTTTTAAGCTTAGTGCAAGAGCCTTCATAAGAGTACCACTGGTACAACTCTGGTCTTGATGGGCTTTGAAAAAAAAAAAGCAGCACAATCTCACTTTCTGCATGAAGACTCTTACGCGGTTTTAAGATTTTCAAATACTTCAAAAAGACAATAACTTAGACCTCATGAATTATCCCACTGTGATAAACATGACTACAGTAGTTGCTAGACTAATTTTTGGTATTTATAGTACCACAGGAAGAAGAAATGCAACATAAGAAGAGAGTGTGCAGAACATGCAGGTGATTACAAGAACCAAAGGGACCAGTTTGTGAAATGCAATGCTAGACACTGTGGCAAAATATATCGCATATTCAAGAGCAACACAAACCTTATTTTGGAAAAACTGAGGGGTAAAAAACTTTTCTATTGATATTGTCAAGAGAATTTTAAGGTAATTAATCAGTTTCTATTTGTTATGTGGAATTATCATTAAATTTGGTGAAAACAGTGACATCTATTATAGGTTCTTCCATTATAATAAATACTTGTCAGTTTATAACTTTGTTATGGATGCATTTCTATTGCTGAAATTAATCTTTGTCTACAGTTTACTTTTTTTGTTTATATTTTGGCAGTTAGAGCAAAGCAATTCTGCCATTATCAGAAAATGTCCGCGTTTACAAAAATTTGGGTTGGCTGTGGCTGTGATAGCTTGATAAGAATTTTGTAATGGACTGGATGATGTAACTGGCTCTGATCTGGTGCTTGCCATTACAGTGCCTACAAACTGTCCAAGTACTTTCATTAGGGAACTGCAGAAAGAGAACAGGAGTTTTCTTGCCACTTGATCCTACTGATTATTAAGACAACTATCAGACTCAGCAGATCCCAGCTTTCCTGTGCTCCTGTTACGTCTCCTCTCTGCATTCGGTCAAACAAACAAAATCCTATGGTGAAAAACATAGCCAGAAATTGGGCTGTGGGTCAGACTTAATCAGCTTGGATAAATTACAAGCATTAATAATTTGGGAGTAATTTTTGTTTGTCTGCTGGCTTTACTCTGATTAGTCACTGTACAATCTTTTTATAGATAGTCACAGTTAATAAAAAAAAAATGAGTTATAAATAATGATTATTTGTTTGTTTTGTTAAACTCAGAAGTGCTTTTATCAATGCAGAAAACAGATGAGTCACACTTGCTTTAGTTTGCATTTTTTGTGGTTTTGACTTAATATTTTAGTCTTTACAATAAATAAGAACCTGAGGATATATCAAACACATGGACACAAAAATCCTTAAATGTCCTTTTATTCCTTATTTTATCTACCTTACCCACGTATTCTCTCCAAACATTTGGGCCAATATAGTGAGAATCTAAGGATGTTCCATGAATGCAACACTGTAAATTACACTTACATTGAATCTATCTCAAGAGTTTTAACCCTGTGACCATAGCTAAATTATTATTACAACTTGACCTTCCACATGGATTATAAAAATTCCTGGTTAGAAAACAATGTTGATATCTTATCTACACAATTAAGTCAAACGTGCTTCTTTATTTTCGTACTCTAGTCCCCAAATAGCAATAATCTCTTCGGGGTAAAAAATAAAAAAAAAAAAAAAAAAAGAAAAAAGAATTGCTATATCTGAATTCATTTACTTATAGCAAACAGAGGATTTCTAATTAGCTAGCACTCTCAAGCATCTGGCTTTTTCTCTCTATATTGTTCTTCAAAACAAATATCATTAATGTGCCCAAGAAAGTGAAAGAGAGTCAGCCTGGGACGGAGAAGAGGAAGATGAAGCAATGTAGCTGTGCAGCTGTTTCCTGGAGTGACAAGGTGAGGGCTGGATGTGAATCCATCTCAGCTCTCTTGGGTAGTTTATAATCAGGTTCAATAAAACATGAACATTTGAATAAGCTGACCTGCAGTTATTCAAGATTAAATGAAATGCAAATGAAAACAGAAGGTAAAAATAGTTTGCTTTCCGTGCAAAATTCCTTTTGCATATGTCTGGAAGAAGCCTGACATGCACATAATGTAAAACAGTATAACTTAATGGAATATTCTAATTTTCTATTTTTTTTAAATTCATTTTTTGAATTAATCATAATTCATAATAAGGACTTCTAGAATCAATACTTTGACTTGGAAAACTACTTTTGGAGTCTGTAAAGCTATAGCATTATGATTTTCTTAACATTCATATCACAAAATCCCTCAAAAACAACTTTCATCCAAGATCCATTATGATCAGTTGTAGGTAAGCCTACCATAAATGTGTCTGCTCAGAAGTGAATATAAAACACTTGCAATTTAAGTGAGGCCCCTTTTGTACCAAATATTTGTATTTATTCTTTCTTGGCAGCATATTTTAGATTTCTTCTTGCCTTGGAAGAATATTTTAAGCTATTACCCAGATAACATTTTTAGAATTTATTTTCCTTCCAAGTAAAAAAAAAAAAAAACCACAAAAAAACCCACCAACTTATAAATAAAAATTTACTTTACATTTATAAGGTGTTCAGAACATTGTTTGCATCCCATATTTTCTAACGACATATTTTATTGAAAAATGAATAACTGTTGGCTGAAATGCTTGTTACAGACAGTTTTTTAAAGTTATTAGAAATGCCTCTGCCCAAATAAGGGTGCAAACAAGACCATATGCCAAAGTCAAGAGTGTGGGTTTTACTTGATAGTAGATATGAGAGTGAGAGAAAGAAAAAGAGAGGCAAAGGAAGACAAATTAAAAAGAAGTGAGGGGACAGAATGAGTGTGACAGGGACAGAATAAAGAAAATATCACCACTGTGTGGATCCAAATGATGTTCCATTGATCTTCTCCACGTGGCCTTCTCGGCAGGGAGGTTCCCTCCCAGGGAGAGTCCCCCTTTCCCCAAAAAACACAGAATCCAATGGATTAATATAGGCTCAGGTGAGCTGGCAATGCCCAGGTACCTCTCCCAGAGGGGGGCCAGTCCCTTGCAGCAGACTCTGGATCTGCTGTATTATTTTGCATCATGTGCAGTGCTGTGGTACAAGACCTCTGGGGAAACCTATGTGCCCTGCAGCACAATTAATTTATTCTGTTTATAAATGTTTTTCTCGAAATTTGCTTTTAATTGATCAGAGCTGTTTTCTGTAAAATATTAAAAAATAAAAATTCTGCACTTAGAAGATAAAAAACCTTTATCCATACTGAATTACAAAGCCCAGTGCATTCATCAGCTGAAGCAAAAACCACCTGGGATTGCATACAGTCTATTGCAGTCTATATGTGTTATGCAATATAATAAATACTTTGAAATGTGGTACTGGAAATTCAAAATCTAAGTGCCCTAATCATTAGTTATTTATTTCCCACCAGTGTTTTAAAAGGAGAGAAGTATCAGTAATATTAATTAATATGACTACTGGAATGATTCATATGGATTACTAACAAACAGCTCACAAAATCTTTGGGTTAAGATCCCCAAATTCTCTGTTATTACTGAAAAATACTAGATTTCATTAGAGGTTAATTTAAAGCAGAATTCTAAATTTAGTGGCCTCTAATACACTTTGAGGCAGCTTTTACGACTCAAAAAAAGAGGAAGACTGATGTTGATGACTATTCTGAACAAAATGAATGCAGTAAAATATAATAGACTTTATGGGATTAAAAAAATATGACAAATAATGGGAGAATGAAATTGTCATTTTCTTCTTTTCACTTCTAGCTTTTATCTTTTTTTTAGCATGAATCATATTAACAGATGGATTGCCTCAATTTTTATTTTTGTTATTCTATTTCCATTTCTGTATTACTACTAGCTGCATATATGGAAAAATGATTATATATAATACTAAAAGCATTTCTGTGGTTCAACTCATTCTGGGAAGTTTAGCATAGTCTATTTTGCTTATATGTTAATGTAATGATTCCTGAATCTACTAATGTTAATAAAAAGAAATGTGACCAAAATCTTCTGCTGTCTTGACAAATGATCCTCCATGCAAACCAGCAAATGCAGATGCCTCAGAGCAGACTTTCCCTGCTGTCTCAGGCACACTACCACCAGCAGTCTTTCTGTTCTCAGTTGGTTTTGTCTGCAAGACAACCTTAAGCAGAAACGCTCAGGAAAGCTGTGACAAATCAGCTGAGTTGAAGTCAATATACTTTTCTCTCTCAAAAATTAATTAAATGTAGTTTAGTTATTCATTTCACTAATGAATTACCACGTCCATGGTGGAGGCCAATAGACTTTCCTGTACATAAGCTACATTCATATGTTTGGGTGGTTAAGAAAAACCTGAGTCCCATCTTGCAGAGGAGCACTTAAGACACTGGCAGTTCCCATTTCACTGATAACTGAGCGTCCTATGGGTGGTCTTTCCTATTTCTTTCTTGCACAGGTACTGCATCTCCTAAATACAGCTTCATTTATGGCTCCTTCTACTATCTCTCTCCAGGCATTCCTAAAGGTCTTTGAAGATTTCATTTCCAAAACATCCAGCTGTACTTAAATTCACAGAGTGCAGGAAGAAGAGTCTCCAGCATCTGACCCACACTGAGGTTCTTCATTAATTTATTTGGCTTTGGGCTTTTCTTCTTAGAGATCATTAAAAATAGAACCAGTAGCAATTCCAAGACCAGATCTAATCCTTCCCTGCACCTACCCCCAGGCAAGGGAAGTTATACCTAATCCATGTCTAACAGCAGTTTGTGTAATTGTTCTACAGTAATCCTGTAAAGCTGATAACCCTTGTAAGAATCTATTTTGGTACTTTTTGGTAGAAATGTGAATACTTTCTGCTCTGCAGTACATCCCTGAGTTCTCCCATTCCAGGGAACCCAGCTAACAGTGATCTTCACCTCACTAAACAATTTTCACTTTTTCTTAAAAGTAGTTCACTAATTCCATCTCCCACACTGTTCCTTGTATTTCTGATAGGAAAGTACACAAAACTGGATGTGGTACAGCTGCTAAGATATCACCAAAGAAAACTGTGCATCCCAATGGTTTCATACACTCCCAGAGCTGCTCAACATTGTGTTAAAGGTATGGAAATTTAGCAGAAAATAAATCCCTTGGCATTCCAGCTGATCCTCAGAGACCAGATGGGTGGGTGCAGCTGGATATAATTTCTGATTATTGCCAATTCAGAACTAGAAGTCTGGTCAAATAAATAGTGACTTTCACCAGCACAAATTCACAAATAGTGTTATTTACTGGTTCAGTACCACAAGTCTGGTCATGTTCTAGAAAGATTTACACAAACTAGATATACCAAAACAATGGTTTATTGAAGCAGCAGGAAACCAGATTCTGAATTGATGGTGGTAAATGCAGTAACTACAGTGTTAATACATGTCTTAACAGAAAGATAATAGAAAGATAAGTGGATAAAGATAGATAGATAGATAGATAGATAGATAGATAGATGATGGATAGATAGATAGATAGATAGATAGACATAAAAGTTAATATTCCCAGCTGTGCTGCAACACAGATGGAGGCAAAAAGCTCACCTTAAGGCATCCCTTTTGGAGAGGACACAGTTTGTCAGCTGATCCCAAGCAGGCAGAGGTGTTTTCCCCCTCTCTTTTTTTTCCCTCTCTTTTTTTTCCTCCTCTCACTATTTCTGCCCTGAAGCCCCCTCTTTTGCTCTATAACTTTTGTCCATTCCCAATGGGGTGAAACAATCATACGTTGTAGGTAGGATTTGGGACTTTGGTCATAATTGTATCACATCTCATGCTCATTTGTATTTCAAAGCGTGTGAAAGTTACTATGTACATATGGCTCAATAAGCCTCAGTTAATTTTGGTCTGAATTTGTAGCTGACAAAAGAGGTAGAATAAACAATCCTCCACTCACTGAGGCAGCAGTAAAGGCCCTCTCACCTTCATGAGAGGGTCTGTGCACATCCTTGTCTCCTCAAGGAACCAGATTTATAGCAAGGCTTCCTTTTCACAGTGAGGGGAGTGGGTACTGGCTGGGACAGAGGCACAGGTGCTGATCTGTGCCTCTGAAACACTGCCAGACCAGGAGGTCTCCTCTTCACTCCCCACATTATTCACTTGTGAGGGCTTGCTAGAGTCAGGTGCAAGACTGGTGAGGGGCCCAGCTCACGTTTTTCTCAGCTAAACTCATGAATTCTACACCAACTCAAAGCAACAGAACAGCACATTTGAGCACTTACTGTGCCTGCAGCCACAGTGTTTGAGTGGCACTTTTCAGCAGAGCTGCTGCCTAGTCACTCCATCCTTCAGCTTCACTAAGTCAGGTGTTATATTTTGCATATTTTCTTTGCTAAATTGCATTGTATCTACCTTGAGCAATTTCTTCTGAAACGAGGTTTCCCAAACTTTTTTTCTGCACAGATGTTCCACTTAGTACATCCAAGTGAGCTCTGCATGACGCAGTTCATCAGCCAGGTTGTATCTTTCTCTTCAACACATGTACCATGCAAAGCCTTAATAATGCAATTAGTATGTTTGTAAGGGAAGTCATAGCCAACTTTTATTTTGGAAGCTGGAGGACAAGCCATTTTGTCTTTAAAATCTTGCTTTAGTTTCTTCATACCAAATGTCTCATCTGATATTGCCCTCAAACACTTATGAGTACTTTGTTCGTCCAGATGAGAGAAGATTACTAAAAACTAAGGAAAAGAAAACAGAATTGGTAGATCTTTGCCACCTTTATATGTGAGGAAGTAGGTGGGAATTACATTAAACTTTGGAAGAATCTTCAGGAGTAGGGAACATTCAAAAATATATTAAATATAGGAGAAAAAACACAGTGCAGTTTTTTAAAAATTCTTGTCATGTGGCTTTTAAAGAATACATGGAAAACTTAATTCAAACAATGTCATTGTCTTTTGCAGGGCAAGGTTTCACGTTGACTTCCCTATTTGAAATTTTTTATTTTTCTACGAGTTATCATGACCTGGATGGAAACTTTGACTTTCTGTTTCAGTAATGAATTTTTCAAAATTTCTATGTTTAGAAATGCCTGTGATTGTGGCGTATAATGCATCATATTTTGATCAAAATAAATTGGGATCAGCCGATTGATAACATCTTATTAAGAGTTAATGTTCTGTGTGAATGATAAAATCACCTTCCAGAGAAGTAGAACTTAATATAGATAAAATGTTTCATTGTGGGGTAATACTAATTTGATTTATCAGTTTAATTTGTTGCTACTTCCGTTTCATATCCTTTGTTGTATAACATATAACATAACATATAATTTTTAATTGCCATTTAATGTCTAGTTTAAGATACTTCAGAATGTTTTACTCTGATTCATTAATTAATGATAAATTATGAAAGTCTGGTTAATTAAGAATTGTAATGAATAAGTACAGTGGTGTGATTTATCATGCTCATGAGAGTATCCCCTTAGGATCAGTGGAATACACATGTCCATGCTATAAATAGTATAATTTTGTGACTATAAGGCAAGTAATTTGGAAGAAAAAAGCAGTAAAGTTCTAATGGTTAGGGCATGATATTGTTTTTCACTAGGGGTAGGCATCTTTGCTTTACAATTGGGATTGTAGTGGATGACCGTTTTTTTTAATTTATGCAAATTTGTGTTGTGTTTTCCTCTCATCTCCCTGACATATCAAGCACCACTACATTTTCTGACTTGCCAAGGATGTATTTGACATCACACTGCTGTGAGTGGTTATGTTATTTAATTGTCCTTAATGATTTCAAACCACACTCAAAGAAGAGATGTATTGTGAAGTACTATTGGAGAGCACAATGTTTTTGTCTACACGAGTTGGAGAGGCTCTCAAAATACACTCCAGTAAATCCACAGCTTTAAGCTGTACCTCACACTTTGGTAGATCTACAGTTTGTCCTGTACCAGTCTTGTTTTGATGATTATAAAATATGCTAATAGATGTGCAATTAAACAAGACAGTTTGACTACTGCATCCTATTGCTTACACTTCTCACATGAATCTTTATATTCTTCAGGCAAAGAGTGATAGAAGTAGTACTGGTACACCAGTATATTGCCAGGGATATATTTCAATATTTCTGTTCTTCTGGAAGACAAAATATCGCAATATTCAGCCAAATTTTAAAATCTGTTTTGAAGAACCATCATTAAATTTCAGTTCAAAGGTATTTAATAATCACATATCCCAGAAAATAAATACGTAGGTGCACACAAGATTAAAATAAAAGCATTTCCCATTGATGCTTATGGCAGCCAAATCTATATTTTGTGTGTGCATGCCATAAAATGAAACATGATAACTAGAAGCAGCTGAATATAAACTTAATAATCTCATTTAAGTTTCTTTCTAAAGACGATTTAATAACTACGCTGAAAATTATGCATTTTTGGAATAATCTCTAACAATTACAAGTAATTAATTTGTGATTAAGCTTTCAAACATTGTCTATTCATTGCACAGCGGAAGGTGTGTGGTGGGATGAGGGAATGAGGAACAGAAGTGCATGGGGAGCTACAACAGCTGCAGCACATCCCAGAGACTGGGAAAAGAGGCACATGAAAAGCCTAAATTCACATCTATAACAGGAGAGAGGTGCCGTGCCAAGACTGATACTCCTGCTGGGAAAGGCAGGGCCTCCCAATGTCTGTTGACCTTGAGGCTGTCAGAGAACCTGCAGAAGGCAGCCTGTCCTTCCCTGCTCGGAGGATCCCAGCAGGAGCAGCTGCCTGGCTGCGCTCAGCCCTTGCTGAGATCCTGCCAGCATCCAGTGAGCAGCTATTTCCTCTGAGGCAGGACACCACAGAACACCAGGGACTGCCAAACACTGACCCTCCTCAAGGACTCCACAGACAGGAATTTGCCTCCGGGGATCCCGGAAAAAGTGAGATTTGCTGTTTGTTGGGATTGCCTTCAACAAGCTCTACACTAAGAGGATTTGGGGAGAGGGGAAGGAAGGAGGGAAACTGTATTTTAATTTAATAGTAGCCTAGGGCATAGTATAATTCCAATGTAGATCAAATGAAAAATAAATTTTCATATCCAGAGTTTGCTGTATTTTGAAATAGAACAAGTATTATGATTAAAATTTTGCAAAAACATAATCATATGGTCAGATGCTTCAATACTTTTGCCATACTGAGCAGCATTTTAACACCCAAGTTAGAACATAACTCAAGAGAGTTAAGCATGGAATAATCAGTTTTCCAGGAATTTAGATCTCTGTTACTTTTGGGGCTTTTAAATGCCCCATGAATTATTTCTCTTTGACAATGAAAGCATTCTAACTACCGTGCCCAAATGCACAGCATTTCGTATTACATTTTGTGTAATACTTATACGAAAGATTTCAGATTAAGGCTATATAATATGGTTTTATCAAAATATATATGAGATTGTGCATCAAGTCAGGAGTCAAGAAATAAAAAAGGAAAGAAAAAATAAACAAAAAAAAAACATTTTTAGTAATACAAATTTGAATGCAGTACAAGAAAGAAAGATAGCATAAGGTGAACACATTTGTATTTTGACAATTTTAGGGATACACTTGTATAGCCTTGCCAAATTCCAAGGGAATTCTAAAAATAGCTAAGAAAAAAATCTACAGTAAATAAGAGACTTAGGGATCAAAGGGATCAGCAATGCACTGAATATATATTTTTCCTGCAGAAAAAAAGATAGAATGTGCTTTTTTGCCATGTTTTTTAGATTTCACTACCTCCAGAACCAGAAATCTTTATTTCTTGCTTTACATCAGAAAGACAAGATTCCATATTTTCTTCCTTTCTCTTGAGCACACACACCTCCTGCCAGCAATCCTTTTCATGTTATACATATGTGGTGGTTTTAACCCAGACAGCAGCTGTGCACACAGCTGTTCTTCCACTCCCATTCCAGCAGGATGGGTGGAGAAAATGGGAAGTGTAAATGCAAGAAAACTCATAGGTCAAGACAAAGGCAGTTTAATATGTTAGAAGAAGAGGGGTGGGAAAAAAAAAAAACAAAACAAAGAAAAACAAAAATACCCCCCAAAAACAGCAAAAGCAAAAAAACAAGTGAAGCAAATCACATTTCTCACCACTCCCCATAGGCAAATCTCTACTTGGCTGGTGCTTGATCAGCCAACCATCTCCAAAGCCAATCCTCCCACACTTTCTGTTCTCTACCACAGCTTTTATTGTCAGCCACAAGTTCTTACAGTATTAAACACCTTACAGTTACTACAGATTTAACTCCACCCCCGTCAGGCCCAGCACAGGGTAACCACCACTGGCCAATCTGAGACACAACAGGCATTACAGATGCTCTGTGTCATGTAGGTGCCATATCACATTGTATGAACATTTAATGATTTTCAAGATGCTTCTAGAATGACAAGCATGAAGAATATGTTCAAGAATTAGTCCTAGCAGATTTATCTATATAGGCAGTAACAATGTATTTTATATTATGGTTTCTAGGCAACAAAAATGAAAATTAAAAAGTGCGTTGAAACCATCTACAAAACATCTATAAAATTTATCTTTTTTCATTTTGTTAATGAACAAAATTATTATTAATAATTATTTTAATTATTTTACTCCTGCTCTTAAAATTTTATTGGTCAAGTAGAAAATACACCATCTGTATGAAAGTAATGGAGTAAAATGATGCAAATTGGTTTCCATAATGTTGGTAAAAGCTCAATGCTGTCTTCAGCAGCCACAACACCTTGTGGGTTGCAGGGAACCAGATGCCAAACTAGAATTACCAAATCTTCAGAGTGCAAATCTTCAGCAGCTCCCCCTGAATGCAAAGCACCTCTCAGCAGTGTGCAGTACATTGGTGGAGAAAGAGTTTCCAAACTCCTTCCTCAAAATAATTCAATGCATGGATTCATTATTAATATATCTACTAATGTGAATGAGCCTTTAAAGAGGGCCTAACCTATTCTCCTTAATAAATTCTGGATTTAATAAATAACTCTATGAAATTCCAGAGCTTTTCCCATGCAGGTGTTCAGATTAGATGCTCTAGTAATTCTTTGTACTTTAAAGAGGATTCCAGGCATAAGCTATGCCTTTACAATTGTTTGCTGAACTCAGCCCCCCCACAGTGCTTCAGCAAAACACAGACCATAAAACCTGCTTCAACTTCTTCTGCTGATCAGCCCACCATTTTATTTGCTTTTGAGCACATGTATACAGGAAAAGCTTTGCAGAGATACTACTTAGTCCACTTGCAACTAAAATGTATTGAACATTGTCAGTGAAGATCACAAGCAAGAAGAAAATCCAATTAATTCTCTGTTATGGTTGAAGCTTATTAAGTTTCAGAAAGAGCTTTCTATTTCTGATTGACCCCAAAATGATTTTGAACAAGCTAACTGGAACATATTGCAACAGCATAAGCAATTTTTCTCAAAAATTTTTTTCCCAGTTAGTCATACCAAAATCTGTCATTAGTTGCACTGATTAGAAGGCTAAACTAATGCCTACAAAGTTAAAACATTTCCTGTACACACTGCAGTGAGATATATCTGCATTATTTGGAATAAGTAGAAAAGTAAAAATCATTAGAAATTCTTTTTTGGCCCAAATACTGCTTTTTATAACTTATAATTGGTTTTATAATGTATTTGTAATTGTGCTTTAGCTATTAATAAATATTTTTAATTTACCCATATGTCTTAGTGGTCTGTTTACTCATATTAAAACCTGTTTTGTGCACCCCGTTGAGAAGTGGGTGTCTGTGACCATTAATGCCTGCTTCAATTCGAAGGGATCTGAAGCTTTTATTTTCCTTATTATACTGCGTGACTTCTTTGAAGACTCTCAGTATTAGTTCTGTTCTCTGGTTTGATGATCTAAGCTTCATTTCTCTGTAAATTATCCATAAACACTGAAGCTGTTTGATGATTCTGTCCTCCAAAATGTGAAAACAACATTTTAAATGGCTGAATACAGTCCTTCTGTCAACACACCTGTCTTCCATCAGCCTTTTTGTCTAGCTACAAGGTCCAAATTCCCCCCAGAATAAAGAACAAAGCATGTCTGCTGAATGAATTAGCAGAATCTAGTTCCATGGCTGTCATACATGTGTTTTCTCAGCTCTCAAACTGATATCAGTAAGAATATAGAACACATTTGACTTGACTTGTGGCTTGTTCATTGACGAGGCAGCTGTTTTGCCTTCTTGCAAGATTTCAGGCTCCCTTTTCTAAAACTGGTTTGCTTTCAAAGCTGGAGAAGGCAATGCAAAGAGCAATTGTCCTCTCAGTGATCTATTAAGCTGATGAGTAACAAAACATCTATTGTGACTCCTTGGGAAGAGTGACCTGGAGCAGCAAAGCACGAGCTCTCTCTGTTGCTGAAGGGTGTGCCTGTGCCAGTTGTTCCAAAATAACACACTCTGCTCTTTCCCCTGCTGTGAGAGCACCTCAAGCACAAATGCCTTACTCACTTTCCAGATGATGATGATGTGTAGTCACTCAACCATATGTTGGCTAGAACATCTTTAATCAAGAATAGAGAGTTTTAACTTGAAGATACATACCTATTATGATAGCTGTCTCAGGACCTCAGCCAGTGGACATTTCATATTCCTTTAATCAACTAATCTTGGCCAAAAAATAAATTTTGGATTGGGGAATTTTGGTAGGGTGATGTCAGGGGTGCTTCCCTATCATTTTAGATTGTAGATTTATTTGTAGAAAAATAATTTTTATGTAACTTCTAAGGTCTAAAAAAAGTTCAGGTGGAGGTCATTCTTGTCATAACAAGGTGTGTTCCTGCTATGCAGTGTCTTGGACTCCTATTAATCTAGATGAAACAGCCCTATAAACACGAAAGAAATTAATATTTTTGCCTGGCCCATGCTCCATGCCTGCCATTCTCCTGAAGGAAAGAGTGTGTGAGCACATAAAGTCTGATCCTGACATGCAAGTCAGAAACAGCAAGTGTTCAGATCCATTCTGAGAACAGTGAAGTGCTCCTGGGTTCTTCAATTTGCACACACCCATGGCGTGTCAAATAGAGTCTGTTCACACGAGGGCACATTGTCAGTGGGGGTAAAGCTGTTTTTCACCCTACTGTCTTTAAAAGCATTGCTTATTTTCACATTTTAAAAAAGGAAGAAAGCCTATCTAGCTTCAGTTCATATCTATGTATGGTGCTCTGTTCTATGGATAAACACTTTTCACCACACAGCAACCCTCCTCAGTTTTCCTTTACCACAGAATCCTGTTTTCCTGTTTCTAGAAAGGTCTTTTCAGACAGAGCAGAGTCATGGTTTATTTTTAACAATTGAGGAAGGCTGAAGATCTTTTTGGGGCTGAACATGTAATGGAAATGCTTCAAGGTCACACTGGTAGACACAGGTAAATAAGTATAACTCTATTTTGAAACAACAGTTTTCTATGATTTTAGTGTCCAGTTGAATAACTCGTAAGGGAAGAGCAGTGCCACAGACACATTGTTCCTACTCCATTATGCCAAGAAGGGCAAAGCAAGATCTTTCTTTGGATGCTGAATTCTAATTCACAGTGGAATCCCATTCTTATTCTGCATGTCTTTTCATCATTGTCACAGTGACCTCAGCTGAGAGAGTTACCAAGACTGGATACCAAGTGCAGGAAGGAATCTCAGGTAAATGAAGAGCCATAGGTGAAGAGCCATATCTCTTCTTCATACCCCTCATCATCTCTTCTTCATATCTTTGTTGCAAGGCAAAGGTAGATGTAACATTTGAGCCCAAAACCAGAAATTCATTTTCTCTCAACTAGATCTTTAATCTCTCCCCTTTCACAGACTCTAAACTGTGTATCAGCTGTCCTTCTCTGTGAAAGATCAGACTGAGGAGTTCTGACATATTTATTTCCCTTGGTGTTATGGAATTCTCCAGTACATATCTAGTTACATCACCTTTCAGTAGGTCCAAGAAGCTGAAACCCCACAAAAACATAAAATGTCATATAAATGAATTGTGACTATCCAAGGTAATTTTATCTGTGAACTCAATGGATTGCTCTTTGCTTTCCTCTGCGGTCCAGTGCTGCTGTAATCCTAAATATCAAGGAAGCCAAGAAAAGGCTGAAATCACCCAGGCAGAGGGCAGAGGCATCTGCAATGCCCAGGCACTGTGCAGAGGGATGGCTCTTAGAAGCATCCAAACCATGCCTGAATGCAAATTGTCACACCCACCAAATGTTTCTTGAGATCACAAGACCTGAGAACCTAATTAAAATTGTAAAGCCCTTTCATATAATTAGCTGGAAACATTCCAACCCAGAAAATGTTGTTTATCAAAATGTAATTTGATAATGGAATTGGTTAAAACACTTAAATGAAATAGCTCTGCACGGTTTGTCCCTAAAGCTGAAATCAGAGCTTCTATAAGAGGTTTTGCCCTCATGGGGTCACATAGCAGTTTAAATGTCTTTCTGTAAGACTTGAAGTCCAAGCTACTGGACAGATGTAAAGTAAAAACCTTCTTCCTCATCTTTTTCACACAAAAATAATTAACTTTCAATGGGCAAGCCACCAAAGGTAGAAATAAATCTAGAAACTGGTGTAGAAACAGAAAAAGCTTCAGGAAATATTTTCAAATTCTCCCTTGAGTTTGAATAGGTGAACTTAATGATACCTAAATTGCTCTACCTGTGCTAGAAGCCATTTCTGCATAAAATATAGAGATATTTTATGAGTTTCTTTTAGAATATGTTAATATAATCACTTCTGAACTTGACATTCATCATGAAGTAAAAGTGTTACAAATTGTTTCAATTGTAAGGTTTTCTTACAGCATTTTGTCCCCATTTGTTTTCTATTTCTTAAATGGGTTACTTGCCCTCAGTCAACCAGCACAAATGTAAATATATAAGTCATAACATCTGTGGACTACAGAACACTGCATCACCAGGCATAATTAAAACCATATAGGGGTTTGGAGACATACAAAAGAGAAATCAGATATCTGTTTTTAAAGGAAAATCAGTTGCACTGTTTTTTGTATCATCTTATTTGATGGCATTTATCACTTCCCACAAAGGCATCAGGGTAAGCATTTTGTAAGGCTCTTTAGGTAAAAAATGGAACCTCTCTGCATTGTAGCATTGCATAATCACATTGTCCAATACAAAAATTATTAATAAATTTTGTAAGTATTGACATAATGGATAGTTCACATAATAATAGACCAGGTCATCTATTTGCATAACATCCTTTGATTTTCACTTCAATAAAGGAAAGTGTTATAATTGGGCTCTGGAAAAAAATTTGGAAACAGCTGCTGTTGAATCTGGAAGATGAAAAGAAATACTCCTCTAATTACACTCGAGGTGACAAAGAAACTTGTGAGACCTTCGTCCACTCTAAAGTCAAGAGAAACACAAAGGGAGAAAAAGGATGGGGAAAAAATGAGACAATAGCTTGAATACTGAGTGTATGAATTACTGAGTCTAAAAAGATTCTGCATTTCAAAGGAAGTCAAAGTCATTGAAAAAAGCACTTGTGTGTCTTGATGACCATCGATTCTTCTACAGAGCAGGGGATGACAAAATATTATTTTGTGCAATACAAGGATTTAAATATTAAGAATGTTGGGTGATTAAAAAATAAAATTTAAAAATTAGAAATAAAAACAAAACCAAACAAACAACAAAAAAATCCCTTGAATAATCTCCACCAACCGAAAATAAAACCCACAAAACCAAACAGAAAAAAAAAATACCCACCCCAACAAACCCAAATAAACCTCACAACCAAAAGCTAATGCACTTTCCAATGGCTATAAGCCCTGAAAAAATTTGGAACACAAATTTAACTGCAAAGATAATTTCTTTGCCAAGTAGATATTTCAGTGTAAATGCTACTATTTTTGTATCAGATAGAAAATGAAGTACTGGCTGAACAGTTAAAGCCCACTCTGGTATCCCATCTTTTCAGGCTGATTTGAGGACAGAGTTCTAAGTCACAAGCACAATGTACCAAAGACAAAAGGATCAGGCAATCTGAACGTGAAAAGGAAGTGCATGGTGATTAGGAGAGTGCAAGATCACCTTAACAGCAGTGAAGCTGGATATCCACTGAAGAAGGTATGGTAGTATCATATGAAAAAAGACAATCCAAATATGAAATAAAAGTTCAGTAGGAAACAAAAAAAAAAAGGGGGGTTTAGAGACTCTGGTAGAAGTTCCTGATAAAACACAGCAAAAAATGGTTTTGACAGGACAAAAACTTGAGAGAATCCTTTCATTTGACCTTGTAATTGTGAGGACCTAAAGAATGCACTTATGTGTTTCAAAACACTGCATAAGATACTCTAGTCCCCATAAGATACTCTAGTTAAAATTTTCAAAGCATTTATATGATACAAACTTCAAGTATGCATATTTAGACCCATTAAAAATGATGGAAATGTATTACTTCAAAGGCACGAATCCCTGTGAAGTGTACAGATATATTTGCCCTACTGGATAACACCAATAGTTCATCTGATCTAGTTCCCTGTCTCCAGTGTTTTGATTACCAGATTATTCAGTGGAATTGCCAGAAAATGAAACCAGAGAAAAACAAAAAAAGCATTATTGTAAACTTGACAAGTAGCAAGGTTGGTATAATGAGAAAAATACTTGCAGAACCTCCAAAAATCTTCACTTGGGTGTTTTTTTTCCCTTGCATTGCTAATTCTGAATATCCTTGTTAGGTGAATATTTTCTCCTCACTAGAAAAACACAGTGTACCTTCTCTTTAAAGTCACTGGTATGAAGTGTGAGAAACATGCAGCAGTTTGAGCTGTTACTCCCATACTGTAGCAGAATGCTGAAATAGTGGTTTACACAGGTCCTTCTCTTTTTTCTCAGAGAGGTGTGTATCTATTTCCCTATTCACTCTGCAGCCAGCATCAGACTAAAGAGATAAATACATTATTAGCACTCATCCTAGACAAAGCGAAATGAATCTTCTAAATTAGAACAGAAACAAATTTAGCACAGGTCAGTGTCGATAGCACACACAAGCAAATACATCCATCTTCTAATCCAGGTATCAGCCCACAATGTTTGACCTAATGACACAATTTTTACTTCAACCTTTGCATCTGCTGTCCCAGTTAAAAATTTCCTTACTTTGTTTGACTGTTATTTGAAGTTAACCTAAAATAAAATTCTAATGACTTTATATAAGAAAATAGATGCCATCAAGATCATTGTGCATGTAATTATTCCAAATGTCCTAAGGTAAGAGTCTTATATATACGAATCATAATTTTAGCCAAAGATCGCTCCTTTGGAAAGTGTTAAAAGAACAAGGGAACATTCCTGAAAATATGGAGCCTGGCTTTAAAACAAAAGGGAGAAAAAGTTGAATGTACCCATGGAAGATATTTCTATGTGATGCTTTCCTTCCCAGAGTATTTCCAGTATCAAACTTTAGGAATGCAATCATACATCACTTCTCATTTGATGTGCAAAAAATAAGGTTAATAGGCAGAGGTAAAGCATTTTTATTTGTTATTTGTAACTGTCAGGGAGTTGAGTGCTTGTTTCTGCAAAATCATGTTTGAAGTGTTTCTTACTTCCAGCTAATCCCCTAAAAAGAATCCACCAAATTTATAGAAAGGCAGCAAACCGTTCTTTTCATGGTCTGTCTGTTTGAGCCCAGATCATTATTTGGTGCAACAAAGATATTGTGTTCCCACATAGAGAAAGTTTTATACAGCCTCACTGAAAGGTGCTTAAACTCAGCAAGATCACACGGTGCCATTCTCCTGTTAGATTTTATGATTCTTTTTCATAGTTTACCAATAAAGAAAGAAAGTGTTAGCTAGAGACAGTTACTTGTATAATAGCAGCAGGAAGAAAAGCTAGGTCAAGACTTTCAAAATAATTTAAATGCATAAAAAACTTTGATGCAATGGGTGAGGAGGGAAGAACAGTTTTTCCTATGACAATGAAAATAATAATGTATTACTCTCAAACTGAAACATTATCTTATATTATCTTTATGCATAGAAATAATTCTCCAGTGCTGTCATCTGGACATCAGTCAATAAAATATTTCTTTTCACTTTGCTCCACAGGACTGTTTACAACTAATGAGTTATAAAGAATTCAAGACATAATAATTAGCTGAATGCCTACTCTCTCATTTTTAAGCACTGCACAATTATTTATTATGAATAGCAGTATATAGTCCTGTGTGAGAAAGAAATTAGAGAAAAAGAAAATTAACATGCACTAAAAACACAATATTATAAAAATAATGTATGCCCATAAAACCCCTGGGATATACTGATATTCTGTTATGTGTCAGCTCTTGTGTTGTAAAATGAAAATACATGACAGGTACTACATTAAAACTGCTGTAAACCAAGCTTTAAGTACTAAAAGGAATCAGTATATTCAGGAATTCAGTATAGCTTTTCCTTTAAAAATTCTATAGCCATGACTAGGAGCAAGATTCTTAGGGCTTGCCTTAAACTATGACTTGTTAATGTAAAGAACTTGAAACATTCTAGCGCTTTCACTTCTTCATTAATCTCCAGTATGTGCTTGCCTTGGAATCCTCCAGGTTATTTAGAAAATGTATACAGTGTTTAAAGGCAATATTGTCTCTGGTCTTCCAGGAACACTGGGGAGTAAAAAAAATACAGAAATACAGAAATACAGAAGGATTTTAATTCCTTGCAGTTTTTGTTATCTGCAAGGCATAATGTAGGACAGAAAAAACGTGAAGAAATCTCTTTGGAATTACTCGTTCCCTTTGTACTGGAGGTGAAATAAAGAAATAACAGAGAAATATGTAAAAAAATTACTTTCCTTGTGTTGTGTGAGATACCAGAAATGAGTAAACATGAAGGGACAAACCATTTGCTACTAGAAGTAATTCTCTCTCTGGAGTAAATAGACACTAAGTAAATGTACTGTGACTTCCATTGCTGTGTTTTTTCACTGATTTTCTTCCAAAGCACTGCAGAAATATACAACACCCCTGGCTAATGAGGTATTCTGAAATACCTCTCTCACTATGTCTAAATTACATGTCTCAACAGCCAAAGGAAATTTCCTGAGTTTGGGTAGGGTAACCCGAAGGGAGGAAAACAACCAAACAAGTACATATATCTTATTATAAACATTAGAAGGTAGAATTTTCACTCAACTCACCTGAACTCCATAAGAGAACACAGATTCTATAGTAAGAAACTAATTTATTTACTGTGTTTTCTCCGTCTTGAATACCACAACCATGGTATAAGCCTTACCATATGCTGTTTTAATTTTAAGTAGCTCCAAATATTTTTCTCCTAATATTAGAAATATTATATTTCTCCTAATATTAGAATTTTGTGTTAAATACCTAAACATCTATTCATTTCCAAGGCAAATTTAACCATCCTAAACATATTTCTCTCTCAAGTATCATTGCAAATAGCTGAGCTTTGGTCTGTTATACTGGTCAAATGAACACTGATTTTTCTTTAACTTTGAGGTTTTGTTGGACATTGTTGAACTTCACTATGCCCCCATCTAAGCAGTTTAGGCAAAATGTGAATACCTGTGAGTACTGCTTTCAGCTGCATGGATTTGGCCTGAAGCCATTAATTTCCTGACTGTCCTCCCTCAAGAAACATAATGACCAAAAGAATATATTGGACATGAAGTGAACTGCAATTTTTCAAAATGCTGGAATGGGAGTCAACAGTTAAAGAGAGCCTTTGAGTTTCCACTTACCAGATGTAATCAAATCCAATTCATCCTACTTTATGTTTTATATGGACCTGTCCCTGAATGACTAACCAGTGTGAATTACCAAGAGATTTCCCACTTGTACTCTTAGCACAGGACAAAATCCTTATCATATTGAAGAGAACAAGGGCAATTTCAAAGAACTGTGATTTCATTTCACAATATTTATTGGAACTAAACCCACAGCAAAATCATTGTTTACAATGCACAAAAATCATCAGTCTCTATCCATAATCACTAGTAAAAAGACAAAGGATAGATTCAGGAAGTATTGTAGAGTATGTGATAGCAATGTGAATAAAAATACAGCAATGCCATTCTTTTAAAGAATCTTGTTGAGTTTTTCAATGCAGATCAATACCATAATGTATCATAATGGCTTTACATAAAATTGTTATGACACTACTGAAACTTCACTCCTGTTCATCACTTACAGACTGCCCATACTAATGTCTGTCTGGATTACTTGTCATCTTCTGTGCTAGTGCTAGAAACCATTTCCTGGAGAGAGTATGGCCATTTTTCTTTGTTATGCCAGCTACTACCAGGCTAGACTGCAAAATGACACAGTTCATCCTTCAAGTGACACACACTACTGTGTGTGTTAGAGTGGTGTCCTAATGGGATCAGGGGTAAGTTCTGCTCAGTGCCATACAATCACAGTGATTCTGTGGAAAGCCATAAGCAGCTTGCTAACTGAATAAACAAGAAAGAAAGAGGACAAAATTAGGGTCTATTTTCTCTATTAGGAAATAGATATACAGGGAGATGGAGAGACTGCACCATGGCCTCACACCATCTAAACAGCACTGAAAACGTTGGAAATCAATCTTATTTGAATTCTGCTTGCTACTAGACCTGTATTTCTCATTCACTGCTTTATGAACTGCTCTTAACCTACAAGACAGTGGCAGGAAATCCACAAAATCAAGCTAAATAGTACTCATGTGATTACATATGCATTCCTAATTAGAATATCAAGGGAAAAATAGATCTAAAAAAATTAAAAAGGAGCATTTAAATTTTAGCTTAATTTTGTCATTGATGAGATACATGTCTTCCCAGAGGTTGGGTAGTCTCCTCCTCCTAAAAAGTTTTGCCTGAGCTGCAACATCCATGTCAAGACAATTAAAAAGAAAAAAAAAGGGACTGAGCCCTCCTCACTTCTGCCTAATCACATTCCTTTTACTAGCATTATTTTGTTGCACTACAACCCACAAAAACTTAGAAATTTTACTGGAGGTGCAAGAAAACCCACACTCCATGGCAAAGCAATGCACCTGGCCATTGGACATTTTTAAAGTGCTGATGTGTGCCTGAGACTGGAGAAGGGGCAAGAAATATTACTCTAGATTCTTTTTGAAATCACATTTAAATGAAATGTAAATAACTTGTGTTTTACATTGTAGAAAATTAAATGGCATGTTCTAATGATTGTGAGTAATTCTAAATAATTTTGCTTTGTTTTGTTTGAGACAAACCTGCCCATGCCATTCCCTGACGGGAACACTTGTGAAAAGTGCAGGTGTTGCTGCCTGTCTTTACTCAAAACTGATGCTCCTTAGAGGACCTCTCACTGTGACACTGAGATGATCTGTACTTGTAAGGCACAAACAGAGGAAACAGGGCTGTCTAAAATAGTTCTAGATAGTTATATACACAATTCTTCATCCAATTTACTAAAAACACTAGAAGCAGAGTGTTAGGTTCAAGCTACTGTAAATTTCCAATAAGTAGCATATAACAGTTGTGCAATACAAGATTACTTGTATAAATAGAAGTATACATAAATATTACTGTAAAGGTCTTGTGATGAGCCATCTGGCCACAGGTGCACTAGCAAACAGTTTCAGCTGGGATTACTCCTTTTGCTTGTATGTTTTCTGCTGCCAAAACAAGAGAGAATAAAAGCAAGACTCTCACATAAGGGCCATAGTGTTGGATTAAAAATAGAGTGGAAAATATAAACTTATGTTCAAAGTCAACTTGTTTCTGTCAAGACCTCAATGCAAAGAAACAATCTGTCTGTTTCATTTCAATGATTAAAATCTCAGCTCTTCCTAAATATGATTAGACTCTATTATAATTTTGACTAACAAAAAAAAAAGAATGAATCCTCATAAATTTCAAAATGCTTACAAGATTGCAGTAGGTTACCTCTGAGACTGACCAAGATTAAAAGCAGATATCATTTAGATAAGGGAAAAATGTGATCTTTTAAAAAGTCTAGCCAACACTAAAAAGCTATGGTATTCTGACCAAGCCTCTTGTTAAGAGACTTAATTTGAATTTCACTCTGGCTAAAACTGAGTATTCAGTACCACTGAATCAAGGAGCTTTATATGAGCTGGCCAGGAAGTTTTAGGTCAAACAATTTCTACTTAAAAAATTACATTATTAAAATGCACATTTTTATAGAAAAATATGAGAGATATTTTATTGAGTTCAGATTTATTGGAAGAAAAGTTTCAGCCGAAACTCAACAATTAAATCAAATTCTTACGGACAACCACTTTCCATTTTGAAACTATATTCTGTAAAAATTATTAAAGAAAGACAATGTTGACATAAAAAATGTAGGTTTGTGATTATCTAAATGAAATAATTTTATCTGCTCACCACCAAAAGTTCTATCTCTATAATTTTTTACCATTTTTTACTTTTTACCCTATTTTTATGAGGACATATAATGTATTCTTTACTAAATGTTCAGGAGATAAAACTTTGTTTTCCTACCTTATGTATTAATTAATCTTATCTGCTTTCCCTAGTTAATTGATTAACACTTAGACAGTAAACCAATACTCATTTGAAGTTTGGTTGTGTACCAAACACTGCTGCAATTCATTTTTACACTGTTTACATGACAGGTCAATTTAATATTATTTCACTCTATACTTCATGCTTTCTTTCTAGCTGGAGATCTTTATGTGCTCTTCATAGATTTTCTCTCCGGATCCTTATAATTTAATTTTGCCTGCTTTCAATTTAATAACTGCTAACCTGGATGACATATATTTGCAGAGCCATGATTTTTCTTTTATTTTCTTTCTTTTACTTCAACCTCAAGGCTATATCTATAGTCTTCATTAGAATGGCTTAGAATGTCCCTTGTTAGAGAGACAGTATTCCGGATCTGGAGCCATAAGGCTCCATAAGGTATGGCACAGCTCACACCATAAAATTGAAGTCTATTTCTTCCTACCAGAGGCAGACTGTCAGAACTGGCTGTTGGTCATTGACATATTCATTCTATGATAGAAGGGAAGGCAAGGGAGGGGAGGGGAG
>JAOTQZ010000001.1:100513473-100526226 GCA_026546895.1 Pogonocichla stellata | reverse complement strand
TTATGGCATAGTGGAACATCTTTTTCTGAGTAGGATATACCCAGTCCTCTGCACACCCTTCACCAGCTGCAGACAGAACTGCTTTGGACTACACTCAAATACCTGGAATGTTTCCTGCTCTGTTAGGGAGTTGGCTGAGGACAATGATTTGAGGTGGAGCACTTTCCCTTGCTTTTTGACAGCTGGATGCATGACTGCTTGGAAATTAATTTGAATAATCTCATCTCTGAGAAACTTTGGAGCTCCAAATAACTACTTTTATGTCAAATACAAGGACTGAATTTTTAACTTTCTCTGAAGAAAACTCAATTATTCTTTCCAGGCACAGTAAAAGACAAAGAAGGTGGAGTTTGCCTTAGCTTATACTGTTTAAATCTTATAGCTTTATATGAAGCCTCTCAAGGATTTCATATAAAGGACAATTTGCTTTATATAGCTCTACACTTACATATTCCTTCTAAGCATGATTTTTCTTCACCTTTCCCAAAATATGACTGTAAAACATTATCTAGGTGAATGTCTCTCCTTCAAATTCTTTCTGACTACGGAAAAAGTCAATCCATACTCTGACCATCCAAGAAGAACACAAATTTATCCTTATACGAATGGGAATGAAATGTTTGAACATCCTAAATTTGTATCTTGTTAACTTCAATTTGCAAATGGGCCAGAATAACATTGTGGATTTCACTACAGTATGACAACATCTTGTATTTCAGAGCCTTTTTTTTTAAAATTTGTCACAACTAGTATTTGGTCTAGATTGGGTTTGCTGACAGATCAAGTTGTCTTACAAAATTAGTCAGCCAAATGTAATGTTAACCATTCCTTACTTACTAACTTCCTTACTTTCATTACTTTCATTACTTTTATTACTGTCATTACTTCCTTACTTCCTTACTTCCATTCCTTACTTACTAACTATTCCATATTTCTATGGAACTCCTCCCTGTGGATTTCAGGATGCACTTATTTGAGAAATAATCTTTTTATTTAATTATACATTACATTTTGCACATTATACTTATGAAGTAAACAAAGATCACTTCAGGAAATCACGTTAATTGGCATGAGAAATTATTTCTAGAAATAAATGCATAATCACAATCTGAATAGCTTTACTGCAGTTATAGAAAGAGTAATTATCAGCCACAATTCCTATAATTAAAAGAAGTTTCTCTGTTGATTCAAAGTCATAGATTTCCATTTCTAAACACTACATTTTTTTCCTGTTATTAAAAAATATTTTTTAGCCTCCATCAACTTTATTTTCTTAATTTATATTTTAATATAACACATGCTATATTAAATGCTTGAAAAAATCTGATTGCTACTTTTTCAATATTTACCTAAAACAGAAAATAGAGCAAGAATAGATGATGAGAATATCCAGTTTGCATTTCCCAGACTGCAGAACAATCTCAGATACTACACTATAGACTTTTGAAACTAAGGAATTTTCCTGGGAACAGAGCATGAAAAAATTACCCCCCCCTCAAAAAAAAAAAAAACCCACAAAAAACCAACCAACCAACCAAACAAAACAAAACAAAAACAACAAAAAAGATGATATTAAATACAGTCTGCAATTTCTTCCTGTTATGACCATGATAGAAGTCTTTTGTTTAAGGAAATATTTCCTTATGATCTAATCTTACAAATCCTGGTTAGATAACTACTTCACACTGAAATCTGAAGGTCTAAAGAGCCTCATGATCTTCAAGGCTTTTAACAAAGTATGGGATTCCAATATTTTAAGATATGAATCCTGATTTTTACTTATCCATTACATCAGATTGTATCTGGGCTGCTTTGTCTATCACTTTAAAGGAAAATCTTTAAAGGAAAATCTGGGATCATAAAAAGCCCCAGCCAAACCCTGTCAAGGGAAGAGCAATAATATAGGAGAATGGCTGTATCACTTGTTCCTACAATGCAGAGAAATGTAAACCATATAGGTGAAACTTTCACACCACTGTAGCTTTGGGGGAAAGTGATATTGACTTCAGAGAGTCCAAGACTAGAATTGAAGTACAGAAGAACACATATATATTGGAAGGAGTGTAAAGGATCGTGCTGTGTCATTATGAAACCATTCACCCTTGTATCTTTTATACATTCTTCAAAATAGAGCTCTTTTGAAATCTGAATTTATAATTTATTTCTTGTCTTTTCTCAATTTCAGCACAATGAGAAATGGCTGATATTCTTCTATTAAGCACATGATTAACTTCTGAAAGGAGAGATTCATAACAAACCAACCTTTTTGAGTTGAAGGGCACAGTAATTGAAAAACATCTGATAGTGTCTCTTTCCTTGAAGAAAGCAAACAAAAATTCAGCAACAGAGTAATGAATTTTGGAGTGACCGTGAGATGTTAAATGAACACAGGTTGCTGTTTCCACATGTAAGCTATTTGTAATAGACTTCAAATTAGCAGGAGGGAGGTAAAAGCTTCAAACACATTTGAAATCTCACAAGTGTGAAAGACTTCATGCACCTTACTGAAATAAAGGTGATTAATAAGTGTCCTTTACCTAAATGAGTTACCAGATGCACTGATTCTCAAGTGTAAAAAATAATAATTTAAGAAAAGATAAGAAAATTACTGTGGAAAGCTAGGTATTATTGATGCAAAATGGCTCACAATTCCTTGTCTTAGCCTACTAAGTTCCAAGTAAATTCTTCAAAGACTTTGTATTAAGAGATCTAGCAAGGAGTCATAGACCCAATGATAGAAGTTTCTCCAGTACAATTTTTTTTTTTTAATCCCTAGGAGATATCAGACACATGATCTATCCAAGCAACAGAGCTACATAGTTACTGTAGTCAAAGAAGGCTTTCAGAAGTATAGAAGACTGATTTCTGTTTTACATAACCTTTAATTGTTTTTAATGTTCAAAGATCATAGACTTAAAATTATAGGGCCATGGAATGGCCTGGATTGGAAGGAACCTTAAAGATTATCTCGTTCCAGCCCCTTACCATGGGCAGGGACACCTTCCACTAAACCAGGTCACTCAAAGCCCTGTCCAATCTTGCCTTGAACATGTCCAGGGATGGAGCAGCCACGGTTTTTTAGGAAACCTTTTCTACTGCAAAATAAAGAATTTTTCCTAAACTCAGATTTAATAATTTCAATTCTGTGATGAAAAGCCTAGATAGAAATAATGACCAAAGTTAAGAAGCAGACAGGTAATTTTAATCACTTCAGAATAAGATTTAAGATCTTTTGCGACCTAAATTATTTGTCTAGCCAGCTCAAGACATTTAGTCAGAAAGATGTGGTTTAAATATGTCAGTGTTTATTTTTTCAAAGTAGTTTTGTCCTTGGCATCACTTTGTTTTTTTCAGAGTAATAGCAGTATTCAATTAACCCTTTGCTGGGATGATTATATTACTGGCCATCATGTTATTGACTTGCTCACAGTAATTGGATGATTTGTATTAGAACTTGCCTACCATGCATTTAGGTGGATTATCATGAAAGAGACAAAAATTATTTTTTATCCAGAATGAGAGTGTTCATTCATTGAGTCATCACAAAATTACTGCATTTATGTTTACTCTTCATCCTAATCCAAGTTCAGCTTTAGGTGTTGACAAACAATTCAAAACATTCTTGATGTGAGTTGTCATTCTCTATGTGCTTTTTGTGTGTTTATTGAAGCCAAATACCTCTG
Source organism: Pogonocichla stellata (assembly GCA_026546895.1). Taxonomy (NCBI): domain Eukaryota; kingdom Metazoa; phylum Chordata; class Aves; order Passeriformes; family Muscicapidae; genus Pogonocichla; species Pogonocichla stellata. The sequence goes on along the minus strand of JAOTQZ010000001.1, from coordinate 100,522,543 downwards.
TATGTTTTAACACATTCATGAGGAAGAAAATCACTTTCCATTAGGTCTGTCCATTCCATTAAGAACATAAAAAATATACCAGAATGAAAATACAAACAGGAAAAATGCAAAAGTCCTTTTTTTCCCACAAGCAAACCAGGGCACTTAGAGCACAGAAATTGATCAAAAATCACCTTTATGACTTCACATTCCCAGCTGTACAAACATTAAAAATTCAGCTTCTGATTACCAGAAATATATCTTCACAAGGTTTCAGTAGCTGAGACCCAGGAAAAAAGACTGCTTGATTAGGGAAGTGAGGAGACAGGTGGTATGAGAGAGGGTGAGATCATGAGAGCATTGAGGTATCAATTTTCTCCAGACAGTAATTTCAAAGTAGGAAAAACCTAATTAGAAGGAAAAAACAAGAACAAGACTATTGATGTCTTTTCTGTTGATTAGAACACTTGACTAGAGTCATAAAACAGATTTTTAAAAACTATAGTGATCATAGAGTGAAGATGCTGAAGACTTCAATATCAAGTTGGTGAGTTAGTTAATTACTTAGTCCACCTTGGACTGGGGTCAGGGTAAGGAAAGTAAAAGCATTAACATTTTCTTCTCTCCCAACTGATTGAGGGAAAAAAATCTAAGAACAAAATACATAGCAACTGCTTTGGCTTTGTCGCTACTTTTACTGGGTTTAAAATATAGAAGAAAAGATAATTCATTGAAAGTACTTTGGTGTTTAAGCCATATCTTATTTCTCACAATTTTATTTGAGTGATTTTTTATGGAAAGAAATGTTACCATTGCAAGCCAAAATGGATCTTCTACGCCCATCAAGATTTTGACTGATGCTTGTATAACTTTATGCAGTTCACAAGCCTGATGTAACTGATCGAAAAAATTAATTAATTTAATTTACAGGAGAACAACAATAATGTAAGAAAACTGGCCCTGCTCTGAACCAATAGCTCACAAGCAAATTTTTTCCTCATATCACTATTCATGAGAATTCCTAGTTAAGGAAAATACAATGAGAAAAATAACCTGGGTTATTCCTATATGGTACAAAAACACAGAGGTAGGACCTCAAAAATTATGTTCAGTGCTACAACCTTTGATGCCCTTACAAGGAAAAGAAAAAGACAGATATGAGAAAGGCACTACTATACTATACTTACTACATAGTAAGTATATGCTTTTGTCTGATCTTTGTTGTTGTCAATTTTATTAAATACTAACTGCTTATGGATGGGGTGTCACAGATGTAAAATGACAGGGCACACACAAAATCTTGGAACTAAAATAAAACACTTAGAAGACTGACAAGATGAGTGAGATACTGGCAGTAACTACATGCTGCCAGGTTTATGTACAAAGTAGTCTTTGGGAAAACTCTAGAGAAATAACAGCACCATCGGCTGTCATTATCAGGATTGTTCATCTTACTTTTCTCTAAACAAGGCAATGTGACCTGCACTGCAAATCACCAAATTATCAATTTAATCTGACAGTTACTTTTTTCTCTTTTCTGATCCTCAAAGTCTTGCAGGCACACACATCTCCAAAATTTAACTGTAAAACATTGTTCCTGTCAGATGATTAACACTTGATTGAAAAGTCACCCTTTCTAATATTTTATCCACTCACAAAAACTTTTAAAATTTTTCAGTGTGAAAATCCAAGCTTGACTTCTTTCATTTCCCTCCTTGGTACTTCTGTTTCATCCTGACTGCTTTTGAAACAGGCAATAGTCCCATCCACTAGCCAGGATCCAATTATCCCAGTGGGAGCATGCCATCAGCTAGACTGGTGTAGATAACACAGGAACTTCAACCCACCTATGTAATTAAAACTAATTCTACAAATTTTCCTTGTCAACAGGGGCCTGCAAATGCTCACTGCATCTGGTCAGGTGTAGCAAGACGTCCTGATCAGTCTTTCTTCGTTAAGAGGTTCTGGTGCATGTTGGTACCTCTGGAAAAGCACATCAAAGGGAAAAATGCGAAAAGCCACAAATTCAAAAGGAAAAATGCCAGCACTGACAGTTGCAGGTGTAAGTCTGTTATACAGTGTTCAATTACTGACAACACCTATCGCTGTTATATCTTTATGAAGTCTTCTTCCATCTTTGACATAACTAAAAGCATGATCTTAATCAAATCTGGTAAGGGCAAAATTTAGACTAATATTTTCTCTCAAAGACCAAAAGCACACAGAAATTTATTTTATATCTGGTTTTTGGTTTTGTTGGAGAAATGTTCAACAAATTCAATTAAAGGAAAAAGTGCAGTTAATAAAGTGAAGAGACTAACAGTAATCAGATGATAGGTATTTTTAAAAAAGTCTCTATTTTCCATGGAGTCATCTAATTTCTCCAAAGAGATACATTACATGTTTCACACTATTTTTCACACATCTCTGGGAATAACTAGTACACAGTCTTCACTAACACACAGCTTTGCATTATTATAATTCCATTTGCATGCAATTAGGCAAAAAGTAACCCTGTGTGTATGTTGTCAGCTGGAAGGCATAGGAGAGGCAAAGAATATTTTTTTCTTTTAAACTTCAAATGTAATTTAATTCTTAATAGCTGCTGCTCTAGGATTTGTCCCTGTTTTAGGTAGAGTAATAATGGGATTTGCTCAAGGATAATTTAGGCATTAAGTGCATACACAAATGCTTTCTGTCCATAAGTAGAAACAAATTGAGATCAAGGATGTGACTGACCCTGTTGTCTTCAGTGACAAGTATATAGAGAAGCAAAGAGTATATCTGTGAGTTTTTCTGAATCAGGTACAGTGTCAGAAGGAGTGAAAGCACAGAAAGCCATAAATAGTAACAAAATGCTAATAGAATAAAAATGGATTTTTTTAAAATTAGTGGAAATATATTTTTCTATTACACCAGAAAATACAGATTTTTATGTTTTCATTAGAATATCTCACAGTGACAGAATACACTAAACAAGTATATCATCCAATTGTATACTTGACTCCATAATTTAAATGTACGTATGGAAATAAACTCAGCTACCAAAAACTGCTGTAATGTGAAAGAGCAGCAGTAAGGGCAGAAGCTCAGGATAGTGACATTAGCAGGAACACTCTCAATAGGAAATTGTCAGAAAGATGGGACTAGGAACATAGAAATAATGAAAGACGATATGTCGATTATTTGCAAATCTTTTTCCCCTGCAAGATGTATAAACATATGGAAAAGACTGTTTGTTAGATTTCTTCACTGCAAGTCATATGACATCTCTGAATACATGCTAAATGTATACAGAGTCCTGCAGCACAATACCTGTTATTTAGCCTGCTAAAAATAAATGTTGAGATTGCAGTATTCAAATTCAAATGGCAAAATCTCCTCAGCGGCATAAATTTAATCCTACATCCATTCATAAGATTCTGAAAAATAAAATAAAATAAAATAATAAAATAAAATAAATTATAAAATAAAATAAAATAAAATAAAATATAAAATAAAATAAAATATAAAATAAAATAGACACTATCTGTCCTTTCAGATATAGACCCCAGACTTTTACTGCACTGTGTATATGCAAAATGCATCATCGGAAAAGTGAAGTACAATATTTTGTTTTCTGCTGGGACTGTCTATTTCTTCCCTGATGATTATTATATAATATTTTATGTTAGTATTACACTATTTTTTTTATTTGAACACACTGTGCTGTTGCTTTTAGTAAGTAATATTTTTGCTCAACGCCACCTGAGTAGTATAAATACCATAATAATCAAGTGCCATTACTGGGATATGTTTTGTAGCAGGCAGAAATCACGCATCTAAATGCAAATGTATACCATTATAAAGATATCCTACAATACTTATTATGAGCCCATTTGTACTGAACAGTAAAGTAGGGGACCATCATTGCAATAAATGGATAGTGTGATGTTGGCTCTCATGAATGTTAAATGTAAAAGATTGAAAGAAATTTTGTGTGGATCTGGTGTTTTCATGTAAGTTTTGTAATGTTGAACGTTTATTTCGTTTGAGTTACTGTTATGTAGTTTTGGAGACAGGCACAAGACTAAACACACAGAGGGTCACGCGACAACAGCCAGTGTTTATTCACGGGTACCCTCTTTTACAGGAATACAAAAATTCCCATGCTTGAACACCCGACTGGTCGAAGTCTCAGCACCGCCCAGCTCACTGGCCACGGAGATGCTTGCATTCAGGATTGAATGGGATTGGCTGGGGTCCCCACCTCGAGTTTGAATCCAACCAATCGTTGCCTCACCGGGGGCTTGTTCACTTCTATTCTCTAACAAACTGGGCTAGCCAAACTGAGGTTCTGTTGTGGCCAAATTTACCTGTGCAGCTTCAGACCAGCCGTAGCTGTGACAAAAGGTGATCTCCAGCCAATGGGAAAGCTGAGGCACGAAGAACTGCACAGAGTCCAAGAGACAAGGACAAAGGAGGAGCTGGGTTGGAAGACTGACGCCTACACGAATGTGGGGAGGACTGGCTTAACAGGGGGTTAGCTTAACCTATATAAGGATTGTTACAGGTGTGGATGGTGTGCCTCTAGCTGCAGCTAAGCACCCGGTGCTGTCCCTTTTCTCTTATTCATTCCCTTGTTGTGGTTCAAGAAACCTTTTAAAATTTTAAAAGCGAGGCATCGTTTCTCATGCTATTCTTTATAAAATCCACTTGCATGTTGTATAAATTTTGTATTTGTTCCGTCCCACCGTAAAAGACGAAATCAGGAAGGATTCTTTTTGATAGATTTCTCAGCTGAAAATAAAGCCCAAACACAGCAATATTTTATCTCAAAAGCTGTTTCTTGATAAAGGAGGGTAAATGTTCCTATCAAAGGGGGATAGAAATGAGAGCAGAGAGGGAAAAAGAGAAACAGAAGACAGGGACAGCGTTACCATCAGAACCCTGGTGCTCTGTCAGCATCAGCACGGCAAATGGAGCATGCGTGTTGCAGCAAGAACCAAGTTGCAGAATTTAATACCTCACCCTACAGCAATACTCCTATTGATATCTTTTGAATTTCACTTACTCTTTTCTTTAAATATCCATATTTTGCTCTTACCGCTTTGGTGGGTGTTGCAGCTTTCTCACATCCTTGGATTCTTGGAAGTACTGATGTGTGTTCACAGACACACATCGGCGTAATAGAGAGACAAGATCCCTCTCAGGAATATCCAGAAGGAAAACACACTGTGATTAAACTATAACAACTGTTCTACAAACCTGTTGCTAACTAAAGCATCATTTGTGTGTTCCATGTTTAAAAATTCTGAGAGGGGACATAAACTAATTGCTTGTAATTTTTTGATAGACAGAGATCACTAAAACCTGACTGTTGAGACTGCAGACTAAAACATGCATTTTATTAATTCTATGGGAGGAATGAAGAAGGGAGGTCTTTAACCATCACGCAAGAATAGACATGTTGAAAGTAAGTTTATAATTCGCCTCAGGGCTGAAGTTCATACATTTCATTGTTAAAACATGCAACAGGCCCCAAGCTATTAAATAAATTAAATTCAGGAACATTATTGAGCTAAAATTTATAATTTACAGGCGACATTGTAGAAGTCTCTTTGGGCATTAGGAGATTTGATTATATTTAGAAGTAATTTGGTGATTTAATGATTGATCAGCATTTATAAATAGCTTACTGATGTTCTGACATTACATTCTTCATTTAGTTAAATATTAATCATAGCTCAACTCTGAGGATATCTTTTCTTGATATTTCGTAACTAATTTAATAATTTCCAACATACTGTGTAAAATAACATAAATATTCAGTAGCACAAATTTTTTAAAACTTGTGAGAATCTGGGGAGATACAGGGAGATGACTCAAGAAACCTAGATTTATCAGGGCTTAGGCAAGAGGAGGGAGAAAGAATTAACATTTTACTTGTTCATATCCAGCTGGAAATAAGATCAGGCAAGTTTGAGCAATTGTATAAATAAAATTAGCCAAAGTTTTGATCTATGATTCTTTCTCTAAAAAAGAGGTTTCTTATCCTCTTCCTTTCATTGATCAGTGGTAACAATTGGATTATAAAAGTGGCTGTTCTGTAACATCTGACCATTACTTCTTTCAATATCGCCTATTCCAGGTGTGCCATTTTTAAACAAACATATCTTATCTTACTCTGCAAGTATCTCACTTATTTCAATACATTATGAATAAAAATTTAAACATCAGAAACCATACACTGTTTTATATATGCCATCACAAATCCCAGGTTTTGCATGCTCCATTTCAGGTTTTTACACATGCAAAATACTTACACATAAATCTGCCATCCTAAAACAGTAACACTTGTAAAGCATACAGCTAATTAACAACTCGACCCTCTCGTAAAAGTGGAGTTCTGAGAAATTTGCAAAAGAGGCATGAGGAAAAACATTAGGGAGGAAAAATAAAAAATTTCACTTATTTAAAATAGTAATTTCCATTCATAGATTCTTATGAAATATGTAGCCTTCCTAACATTCTTCAGTGAAACAAAATATCAAAATTGAGGCGCTTATTCATTTTTCTCTTATTACTGCAGACTTTGATAATAGCCTCATAAAGTTCTGAATAATTTTTTGGCACCACATTTCTAGGTACCTACAAAGAGAGAAAAGGAATCTTCATTGAATGACCTTTCAAGCACAAAGCCTTTTTCCACACACATAAGAAAAGCTTTATATTTATAATGGCACTGTTAAACATAGTATTAGTGATATATGGAACTTTCAATTAGACCAGTGTGAAGCCATCAAATCTGAAAAGGATAAATGTTAATGCTCATTTTCTGTAGCTGAGGGAAACTTTGGTTTCTTTGTGAGTTTTAAAATCTTAAAATGTCAAGTGAAATAAGCCAAGACATGAGCACTGAGAATTCTGAAGTCTGAAATTTCCCTAGTTCTTGAAAATGATTGAATTTGCCATTATTTTTGGTATAAGAACTTGTACTGGCACTCCAATAAAGATGGAAAAGGCCTCTGAGATCTTTGAGTCCAACCATTATCCCAGCATCACCATATTCACTACAAAACCATAATGCTGAGTGCCACACTCATCAGAGACTGAAATGTTATAGTTTATGACTTAAATATTTTCATGAAGGACTTTTTAAAACTGCATTACAGAAACTGCAGAGAAGACCACCATAACTTGGATCAGCCTCCTGATTGAGGCATTAAGCTGATGAAGATAAGATAAAGTAACAGCTCAGGGATGGGGACATTCACAAAGCACAAGCCTAATATGGTGACATGATTTCATCTGTCACTCTCCCTTGTCCTCCCACCCCGCCACACACACTTCTTTTTCTATTTCTTTCTTTCTTTCTTTCCCCTTTCTTTGTCTTTGCATCTTTTACTACTAAATAAAATACACCAATTTTTTGGCACCAACATCTAAGCTTGTTTGGTTTTAATCTCATTTTTGTGTATATGTTGAGCCTTCTAAGTTCTTTCCAGTTTATACATAGAGACTTAATTTTCTTTGCTCTTCTGTGTTTAAACCAGATTGCAACACCCAAATACATTTTACACATTTCCAGGGATAGGGATTCTACTGTTTCCTTGGACAAGCTATTCCAATGCTTGACCATCATTTCAGTGAAAAAAAATTTTCTAATATCCGATCTAAACATCTCCTGGCAAAATTTCCTCTAACCCCATTGCTTGTTACTTAGAAAAAGAGCCAGACCCCCACCTGGCTACACTCTCTTGTCATGGAGTTGCAGAGATAAGTTTTCCTGAACCTCCTTTTCTCCAGGCTGGGCCCCTCAGCTGCTCCTCATAAAACGTATGCTCTAGAGGACAACAATAATTATTTTGACACAAAGGATCTAATTATGTTATATTCTCCCCTTCTGGTATTTCTAATAAATATGAGGCAAAAGATGACTTCATCTTGTAAATACAGAGACATTTATGAGATGTTTTCTTCTTTCGCACACTAGTGTTTGTGCAAATAACTGTATAAAACACATTTCTTGGATTGGGCTTCAAGGTGCTGATAAGTATCTGGACTGAAGAGAAGATACAAGAGCATAAAAGGATTCTGATACCATCTAAAAGCTTTAATCATGCTTCTAAAACATCTGAGATAAAAAATTTAGATGGGGAAGAAACTTGATTCACTTTTGAACGATAATTTAAATAGTTCCTACAGTGGTTTAATGCCAGGATAGGGGTACATATCCCAATACCTACTTAAATTTAGTCATGATCTTTGGTCCAGAAGAAAATGAGAAAATCTCACACTGCTACTTCCAAAATATGATCACAATTGTCAATAGGAAATTAAATAGCAGGAAATCAGCAGCAGTTCTGAAAGGATTTAGGGAGTCAGTTTTATTTTGCTTTATAATGTAGGTTTTCATTTTGAATAGGAAGAACAATCTGTCTAATATGCTTATAAAAAACCAAAAGCTAAATTCTCCTGAAGGGAACATCTTTTGGCATAACAATATTTCTCACATGCTTAGATATACTATCATATCTATAAGGTAATTTGTTTGAGTTTGCAACTGAAATATGAACACGGTAAAAAAGTTGGATTTTTTTACAGGCTGGGAGAAATAAAATCACTTTTCTTTTTCTTATGTGCAAATCAGGGGTAACTGCACTGAAATCAGCACAGTAAAATCCTCACATTCAAAAACCAGTGCAAGTAAAAGAAGAAAGATACTACTGTCAGGCAAAGCAGATATTTAAGAGCCTGAGTTAAAATGCAGTGTATTTTTCCAGTTATGGACACTAACGAAAATGAAATAAAAGGCCAGATTCAGAAAGAAAATATGCATCACAGAATCATAGAATCACAGAATGGTAGGCAATGGATAATCTAGGTCCAAAACACTTGACACCAAGGTCAGTGGAAAAAAAAAGGGGATGAGGGGAGGAGGTGCTTGAAGCATCAGAGCCAAGATTCCTCTGCCAGCCATGGTGAGGATCATGGTGAAACAAACTGTCCCCCTGTAATCCTTGAAATCCATGGGGGATGCAGAGATCCACTCACAGCCCATGGGAAAAGTGCTCGTGCTGGAGCAGGTGGATGCCAGAAAAAGCTGTGA
>JAOTQZ010000001.1:100477324-100510549 GCA_026546895.1 Pogonocichla stellata | reverse complement strand
CTTGCATTTCTTCTCTCAATGTTGGTAAATTGTTCCAAGGAGCTAAATCCAGCCCCTGAGACACCTGGGTCTCATTTAAGGGTCTTTGGGGACCCCGCCAGGAGGGTCTTGAGGCTCCCAGGGAAGCCAGAGGAATACTCTGGACTCCCACAGGTTTTACACAGCATTTGCAGTGTCCTAGAGAACAAGACAGACACGTATAGAAAATAAAGGACTATAGAAGATCTTGAAAAGCATATGTTAAAAAAAAAATACTAAAAGCGTCCAGTGTAGGAGAAAGAATGTGCACAGGTGACAAGTACGATACATAATGGAAAGAAAGAAAATAATTTTCCCAGTCTAAATAGCTGCCTTACCACTTTATTTTAATCCTTATCTGTAGGTAGTGCTGTAAGGTCATGACCCTATAAAATTATTTGTTCATCATATTACCTCACCAGGTAATACCTCAACTACATTGAAAGAAAGCCACTTGAACACTTCAATGGTTCCCTCCAGTCAACACCTACCTATAAATTTAGTTAACTGCACAATAGGCTGAAAATTACGTTTCTGTAGTAAAGAATCTGTTCTTCCCAAAGCTTCTGCATTGCCATCAAAGTATTGTTGTTCAGAAAAATAAAAAACTAAGTTGTTTTTATAGCATCTTTGGCAACACATTTGGATGATATAGAGGCTCAATTCCAAATATTTTTTTTTTCAAGTTCAAAATTTTTTCTCCACATTTCTGTCTGCAGGAGACACAATAACACCTAAGAAATAACAAAACCAAAAGTGTTGGTTCAAACAGAATTTGTAGAGATAGTGTGGCAATCAGCAAAAATAAACATTTTGTTGCAGGTTTATTTGTAGTACTAAATTTTATTTCTGGAAAAATCAAACTTTTTTTACCTATGAAATTGAATATTTTTCTTCTTGTTTTATAATCTAATCTTTTTTTCTCAAAAAAAAAGTAAACAAACACCAAAAAAACAAACCAAAGACTACCACACAGCTTATATAAAGTACAGACTAATTTCAAATTATCACTTGGAAACAAAATGTTTTGACTTTCCAGAAATGCAACCCAGTATTGCAAATAATCTTTAAGTTCCGCGTTGTAATTTTTTGGGTTTTTTTTCTTTTGCCTGTATGAAATCAATTGCTCTTTCTCCCTTGCTCCACTTCCCCAAACAACTAAACTATGTATGTTATGACCAATGATTAATATTTCTGAGGAAATGGTTTGCCATTGTCACATCTTTAACACTGTCAGCAAAGCTCTGAATTTCTTAAGGCAAATCATTTATCTATCTGAGATTCATCTCTGCATAGGAAACATCATAGTGTTCTAGAAATTACTCAATAATACCTGTGTTTCAGAAGCACACTGCTGTTTTCTATTTATTGTAGAAAAAACACACTACTACTTCTTTATTTTGAGTTCATTACAATCATATGTAAACTTCTATATGAGGCTAATGATACTTGGAGATGGAATTTTTTTCTTACTAGAAATCTATTTCATCATTTATACAAAATCTCTTGTATTAACTTTGTTATTTGGGTTACCACCCCACACATAAAGAAATGCACACACAAAAGTGTAACTGAGACAAAAAATGGTTTACCCTCTGAGAAGTCATACCTTGATAGTAGCTTGATAGTCTTTCAAGCCTTTTTTTCCCTTCTTCTTACTTTTGCAATATGCAAAGGGTGTATTTTTCAGAACCATTTAAGAGTCTTGTTTTCAATTGTGGTTGGATTTTAAAGTAACCAAAAAAAAAAAAATTTTCCAGTCAGTTTTCAATATGAAACAAAAAGCAAAATCAAGGCAATGTTGCCTCCATGGTAGCCTATGGCTTGAAATCCTCATGAAACTTAATTTTCAAAAAGTGAAGTATTGTCTCTGAAAATATTTTCATTTTAAGGTTCACTGAGATTAAATGCTCACAATCCCTAGTGAGTACAGACGTCCCAGTTTCATCCTGAATGGGGGAACATACTTTTTTTTAAATGAATTAATCGTTTGAGCTCACGTGTCAAGGCCTGAGATTTCTTTTTTTGCTTACAATTACTGATCTTCGCAATGCCCTCATAACCAAAAATTTGTCCTGCCATCCATATAGTAAGACCTCACATAAGCTGCTGAAGCAAATTGAGGAAATGCTATGAATTATTCATAGTGACCACCTATTTTGTCTGGTCCACTTTAAGTTGCCTGAGACCATTACACACAGGCAGCTTAGTGATCTCATGATACCATGTAAAATAGAAACAAAAATTGAGATTAAAGAATGATTTTGTAAAAGGGATGAAACCAACCCCCTTCTTGAGCAACAAACCTGTCATAAGAGCAGTATGGCTAATGGATTTGTAATGTAGGTGGAACGTTTTAGTCAAAGTGAGACAAAGGTGAGATTGACAAGAACAATTGTATCTTTCAGTGATATTCTCAGAGCTGAAGGTATATAATGGAAACAGTTATTTTGCTAGTCCTGCCTCCTATTGTCTGCCTCTTTTTATCATTCTGTAACAAAGACTACATTTATCTAGATGGATAATTTATATTTACTACTATTTCAGTGCTTTGCACCTGTTTTGACAGCTATGGAATGTTCCAGAAACACATTTTGCTGCGAGAATGCTGGGGCTGGAAGATGAGGTGTAAAAGTAGCCACTCAATTTTTCCACTGCCATTCAAGTCCAGCAAGGATAGAACTCTGCAATGTCAGTTATGGTCACTGTTGCGGGTTAGATTTCTCAAATTAATTTCTTCCCATTTGTTGCATTCTGGAGGAGTGAAAAGGTGGCGATTTTCAAAGTGGTTGAGGAAAAAAAGGGTGAGCCAAGCACTCACGTTCCACTATAATGGCTTGGCCTGGGGAAGAGAGTTTGAGTGTTGCCCGGGGAATGGATTCTCCCCCGGGGGGTTTCAGGAGCTGGCATAATACTGCAAAAATCATTACATCTGAGTCCAGGACTGGACTGAAGATTTTCCCCCTTAACTGGAGATTATTAATATGAAATAAGCGGAGCAGGTGCCACCACAGCCATCCCCATCGTGCTCCCCGGGCACAGCTGGTGCCGCCGCTGCCTGCACCCAGCCGCGTCCGCCGCCGGAGCACCCCGACCCTGAGAGCCCGGAGCTGCTCCGGGACTGTGCCCGTGGCCTCGACAGGCTGTTCTCTGCCTGTGGAAGGAGCACACAGCCTGCTACTGTTTGGAAATCGCGCCCAGCCCGCCAGGGGAGCGCGGCAAACGCCCCGCTGCGCCCACGCTCCGCCTGCTAGGCTGCTGCGGACAGACCGCCGGGGCTCTCGTGCTAACGCTGTCCCTGTCTTCTGCTTCTTTCTCCTTCTCTCTTCTTCCCTTTCTGCTCCTTTTTCTATCCCTCTTTAGTAGGAACTCTTACCTTTTTTTTATCAATAAACAGATCTCAGATTGTTCCATTTGCTCTTTATTTTCATCCGAGAAACCTGTCAAAAGGAATCATCCCCAACTCCACCTTTTATAGCAGAATGGGGGAAATGGGTGAGAACAGAATTCCAGCATCAGTACCCTAGAGACATTTTCTCAAGCTAGCAGTGCACTAAGTGTGTATTATCAACAAAATAAAAAGCATTTGTATGTTTATTCATCAGTAATTCACTAATAAAATGCATTGAAACCTGCTAGCTAAATAGCAAGCTGTTAATTATGAGGTGACAGCAGCTGAGCTACTGCAATGTAATATTGAGATAATTTCCTATATTAGAAATCATTCACTCCATGGTGAATGAACAATTTCATTATATACAACTTACTTTTTGAGTAGCAAGCAATTTTTAAATATTAAAGTCCCTATTTCAGTCTCTGCTGATGCCACCAGTGGCAGCTCAGAGAGTATCTGTCACTCCAATAGAGTAAAGGATCCATCTAAACCTTACTAGAAATAGCCTAAACCCTATTTTATTTCTGTATCTGGGAATTTGCCATATTAAATGCTTAAATTTAATTTTAAATTGCATGTCCAACTGAATTCTGTTATCTCATGCATAGTGTGTTACATGCTCCTAAGTGTATGAAGATAATTATTTTATATCCCTTAAGATCACACATTAAAATGTGTATGGATTTCTAATAATAAGTTATTTTTTACCTTTTCTCACCAATCTATTCTCTATGGTCATGAGACCATCCAATTTGCTTGAGTTTGAGCAGATCCCATCTGAAATTAAGCAGTTATTTGGAGGAACCAAACTGTTCAGACTATGATACAGCTAAAGGTGTCTTTCCTCTCTCTCTCTCCCTCTCTCTCACCTCTATCTTGTTCCAGCTGAAGAACTGAATGATGGTTTCAAAATTTTATTCTACAAGGTCTGTGCAGTCATTTGCTACAGCTATCAAACACCTCTGACTAGTGATAGAAAGCCATAGTGTCCATGATGGGAGGCTGGACAGTCTAATTTACATGTGTAAGTTAATGAGCTGAGAATTAGTCCTTGGTCCTGGATTCTTAAAGCAGAGAGGTCCCATTTCAGTTTAGTAGCAGCATTCAAATCCTGAATGCTGAAGGTCTGTGGTAAATAGCGTCAGGCCCAGGGAAAGGTCAAATATATCTGGATTATACATGTTGGAAAACAACACAGCTATGCATACAGGTGTGACACAGCAACCCATGGCTGTAACAGTCTGGTTCTACAGCTGGTACTGCTGCCTATTTCTTGTACCACTGGCTAATATTAGAGTCATGAGGCGCTACTAATTCTTTTACTCTTGCTTACAGTACCACAAATTATTTAGTATATCACATCTGTATTCAAAGGTTTTCATCACATTTGAATGTAGATGTAACACGAATGTTGTTCTTGACAATAAAATATAGTCCTGAAAACTAATAATGAATTTACTGTATGTACTGCAGAAGCACACTAGATCATTCAATTCTTGCAATTGCTCCAGAAATTAAATAAGGTATTTTTGAATTATTAAAATACACTGCAGACATATATTTGCATGATTTGTGTGTTGATTTTCTTTGATTACTGTATGGGGCAAAACCTTGGGAATTGTGAATAACAATTAGTCTTCACTGTTATATATTTTCTAAGAAAGTAGAGGATTTTCTTCAAATAAAAGAGAAAATAAAGTATCATCTGTAGCAGTGAGTTTGTCTGCTGAGTTTCTGTAAATTTATTTTATCACAGAAATTAAGAAAACAGACGCCTCAGTCAGGGTTGCAATTAGCTTTCATTTTTCCAAATTGGTTAGAGAAACAGAGGAAATATAACAATTAAATGTAGTCGAGGAAAAGTCTTATTAGACTTTTCAGAGCAGAATACAGTGCCCAGTAGTTGGACTGCAATCCAGAGGTAATGCCTTGATTTCAAGGTGACAACACTAATGATATTCTCTCTGGCCCAAGTAGCTTGCCATGGACTGTTTGCTGGAGCTGGGTCATGCAGCTCCTCTTTTTGTCAGAGACACAAATTCACAACAGAGACTATCTAGGAAAATCCCATCAGACTTTTTTTACTTTCACTTCTTACCCCACACACTGTTAGTGAAAGTGAATCTCATGACTTCATACAGTATTAAAACAAGCATGTATTTTTTTCCAGTAGAAAATTTTAGCACAGAAGAGGGAATTACCTTCTGGTTAATGATTTCCGTAAGGATCTAGGGCTGGAAAACTGCCAAGATATCTCTGCTGGTGCAGTCAGTCTGGTACAACCTGCACATTTCCTGGAGCAGCACATTTCAGTGTACACTGGAGACACATGGTTTGGATGGATGGACCACTCAGTGGATAAGGAATTGGCTGGATCATAGAACCATAGCTGAGTTCAAAGAGATCAGGATCATCAGGTTGCATGAAGTTCATCAAGGTCAAGTGGAAAGCTCTGCACCTAGATGAGTGAAATCCCAAGCACAAGTACAGGCTGGGCAGGGAATGGATTTGGAGCAGCCCTAAGGAGAAGGATTTGGGGGTGTTGGTTGATGAGATGCTCAATATGACCTGTCATGTGCACTCACTGAGGAAACTCACTACATCCTGGGCTACATCACAAAAAGCACAGACAGCAGGTCAAGGGAAGGGATTCTGCCCCTCTGCTCCAACATTGTAAGACCCACCTGCAGCACTGCATTGAGCTCTGGGGTCTCCAGCATGGGACATGGACCTGTTGAAGCGGGTCCAGAGAAAACCACAGAGATTATCAGAGTTCTGGAGCACTAAAAAGCATTTCTTCTTCCTAAGAAGACATACTGAGAGAGAAAGAGATGGGGTTGTTAAGCCTGGAAAAGGGTTTGGGGATACCTTACTGTGGTCTTCCAGCACGGAAAAGGGGCCTACAGAGAAAGTTGAAGGGGGACACTTTTTTCCCAAGGGAAATTAGGAAAAGGGGGAATGGCTTCCAAGTGGAAGAGTAGATTTAGATGAGATATCAGAAAGAAATTCTTCCCTGTGAGGGTGGTGAGGCCTCACAGGTTGCCCAGAGAAGCTGTGGTTGCTCCATCCCTGGATGTGTCCAAGGCCAGGTTGGATGGGGCTCTGAGCAACCTGGGATAGCAGAAGGTTCCCTGCCTGTGGCAAGGGGGTGGAACAAGATGATCTTTAAGTTCCCTTCCAATCCAGACCATTCTATGATACAATGACATAACCCAAACATGAATAAATGACTGCAGTGGGGCACAGGGGAGAGTTACAAAAAAACAAATTAAAAAGTCTTAGAGAAATATGTTGACACAATATGTTTACTTTAACAGCTAGGGAAAAAAATCAAAATAATCCTAAAAACACAACCAATTAAAATGAACATTTTGAAATATAGTGAATGAAATATTTAATGAAAAAGATGTGTCTGGCATGACTTTACCCAAATTTGAAAAATAGCTAACAAAACAACCCACTCTTGAAGGGTCATACACCTCCCATTTGATGCAAAAATAATTAGCACCTGGTTGCCCATGATTCTCTCCTGTCTGATATATGTTTATAGCCTGGTGTTGCTAAGGAATGTTGCTAAGCAAGGCAAGGCATAGAGGAGGTCAGCCATCTCCTCTCTGAGAACTTCTAGCATCAATTATTTTTGTAAACTAAAGATTTCTTTGTTTTTTCTGAGTGTTCTGCGTATTTGTTTGAGATAAAGGATTTATCACTATAGAACAATCCAAACATATAAAGATACCTCTACCTTAAAAGCATAGTCAGGGAACCCTGTGGGAGAGATCCACACTGGAGCAGCTCATGAAGAACTACAGCCTGTGGGAAGGAGACACATTGGAGAAATTCCTGAAGGACTGCATCCCCTGGGAGAGACCCCACACTGCAGCAGGAGAAGAATGTGACGATGGAAGAGTGGGAGAGAGAATGGGTTGTGAAATGATGGCAACTCCCATTCCATGTGCCACTGGGGTAGGGGTGGTGCAGAAGTAGATGAGCTCAGGGCAATTAAGCCGGGAAAGAAGGGAGGTAGGGGGAAGGCTTTCCTAGATTTGCTTTTATTTCTTACTACCCTACTCTGTCATTAATTGACAATAAATTAAACTAATTTCCTCAAATTGAGTCTGTTTGGCCGATGACAGTAACTGATCTGACCCTGTCCTTATCTCAACCCACGAGTTTGTTTTTGTATTTTGCTCCCCCTGTCCACTGAGGAGAGGGAATTAGAGAGCAGATTGGTCAGTCCACCACAACTGTTGTTTAGATTTGTTTGAATAATAAAAATATACTTTTTAAAGCACTAGCACTGGAATGGGATTCCTATCCCAAAGAATTTGCAATACAAAGCACAAAACAATTACACAGACCTTGCCAAAAGTCAATGCAAAGAAGATGAATTAAGGGGGGAGGAGAAGGGAGGGGGGAACGTATTGTATGTGTGTGTGTGTGTGTTTGGGTGTGTTTGGGTGTGTGTGGGTGTGATTTGTTCTAGTTTTGCTCCCCTAGAGAAGACAAATCTAGCCAGAAATACAACACAACCAGAATGTGGTGTCAATGACAGTACTAAAGGCAGTGAACCAAAGTCTGTAGATAAAATTTTATAGTACAGTCATTTGAAACTGTGAATCAAGCTGCCTCCTGCACAGAAAGGAACACTGAGTATCTGCCCAATCATTCCAGAACTGGACATTCCCCAGGGCCAGGAGAAGCAGAGAGGCCACTGCCTGATGCTCTCCAGCCTGCAGGCTGCAGTAGGAGGAGCTCTGTCAGGGATGAGTAGGTACAATCCCCTGCTGGACTAAGACATTGAGTGGTGCATCCTCTTCTGTGCCATCATGGTGACAAAAAACAAGGATGTGATCTCTGTGACTCACTGGAACAGCCTCACCTGGTGCAGTGTCTCCAAATGACACAAGGTATTACTGGTCCACATGGTAAGTGCACACTTCCCTTGCAAAACTATTTAAATCTTGATGAAAATGTACTGATTTTAAATGTATAATTCCATAAACTTAATTATTTCCAAACATTTGCATATACCCTATGGAGAGCTACAATTATGGACAACTCTTGCCTCAAATTAGACTTTCCCTGGCAAACCTGCCAGTCACCTTTTAATCATCAGGATTTGTGCCTGTTGTTTAGGGGTCTATGAATTACTGTATTTCTGCTATGAAACACATCAAATGCCAAATATTTTTAATGCAAATTCACACATTTCATGAGGAAAGACAAAGAAATGCCTGCATATTTCTAATTGGGATTAAAAAAACTTGATTGTGTCATACTATCACAACACCTGTTTTCAGTACCAACACTATCCATCTTGGCATAAGTATTAACCCAACCACAATAATCTGCTTTTAACTCCCAGAAGGTAAGTGAAATTATTTCTCCAATATATATTTCTCCATATACTTTATAAATTAGGACCATTTATCATTTAAACCACACTCCTACTCAGTTCTTTCTCCAAGGAACAAGGAGAAGTAAATTCCTGCCAAGGCAATCAGAACTAATTTTAAAGAACAGGTCACTTTTCCTCCTCAAAATGGTTAAATTTCAGACTGGCTTTCATTTTATTATTGCACCACAAGGAATTAATGTACATTACAGCACATGTGAGAAAATCTTCTTAATATTCAATTTAGTACTTTCTAACATCTTTACTCTTTTTATATGGTACTTTCAAAGAACACAAAAGGCTGATGGTGGTATGTAATATATGGGTGAAATCAAGTGTTTTATGTTCCTGTACCATAGCAGTTGGTTAAATACATTGTAGTACAGTTCTCAATATGACTGTCATAAATGTAATACTTGTGAAGTTATACTGTTTGCTAACTAAAATGTCTGTCTCAAGCTTTTATTTTGAAATATCCTACATGCACTGTAGTGGGACAATAATTTATTCCTATGCTAAGCCAAAGATTGAACAGTTTAGTTCGTTTTGTTCTCCTATAGTAATTGGCAGTGTGTGATGATTGAAAGAAAAAAATGGAAAAAGAAAAAATATTTCTCTGTGTTTGGATATATTTTATCTGATAAGTCAAAATGTCTAAAGCAGGTGATTAAAACTATTGTATTGCTATGGACCATGACATGAATAGAGAACAACCTCTGAGAATATATTCTTTCATTGATAAAAAAGTTAATAATATGCTAAATTTCTGTAATGGCAATTATAATCCATTGACTTTGAAAAAATGCAACTAAAGTTCACTTTAATTTAGGATACACATAAGGTCTCATCAAAGGTGCTTTTTACAAGATGATATAACAAAGGAAAAATATGGAAATCAAACCTGGTTAAAGAGAAATTAATATATCAATGAGTGCTGATATGTAACATATTAATGTTTTGCATTATATATAAAACTGTTAGTCCTGTTCCCAGTTTCATTCTCTATGCATGAGTTAAATTTTACAATCCACTGATGACATAACTGGGTACTTGAGCTGCATAATAGGTGATCTGGCATAAGAATATTTAAAGATACAGTTAAAAATCAGGCTTATGTGCTCAATGAAAGCAATTTTAGTTGAAATACGTTGGTGAACAACGCGTTCCTGCAGGCTATGGTGTGCATGAGTGTCTAAACCAAAGCCCACCATAGGCAGGGAAGTTGTTCCATTAGTCAAAGATATTTGGAAGCATTTAGTGTAAGTTACAAGCTGAAAGAGAAAGACCAAGTTATAAATATATACCTTTCCAGGTATAGCTCCTTACAGAAAATTGCTCATGTTCAGATTGTAAGCATCCTGTGTTTTCAGCAGGACAGAATGGTAAATATTGTCAGAAGTGACCTTTTCCACTGACACTGATTACACTCAATTTTTAAGGAAACATTCTGGAACTGTACAAATTAGAAAGAATATGTGTTTACTTATGCACATGCATACATGGTAAAGAGTAAAATGGGGCAGCTCCTCTGAGCTTGGTGTTCCCTACATTGTTGCCCTTTTCCCTTTTGTCTTTCCTTACTCACTGCCATGGCTGCAGAGCTCAGAGACCACCCAGCAGCCTCCTGCACCTATAAGTATGAAAATGATATATGTGTCTTTTTACTGTCCTTTGATATATATAGAGAGTCTTCACATAAATATATACAATTTAAAAAAAAAAAATCAGCACAAAATGCACACATCAGAAGACTTCTCCTACAGAAATACACTGAGAAATTTAGAATTTGAACCAAAATTGTGGAAAATATTCATTGAACTTGTTCCAGGTGAGCAGTGACACCTGTAATCCAAACTGACACGATTTTACCTTTTAATAGTCTTATTCTGTATCCTACTTATTTGTACAGCAATAGTTTAGGTACCTTGGCAGAAAAAGTTGCAGTTCACTATCAGCAACACGCCTTTAGTAAAGGTTTATTTCAAAATGAACAAGGTGTGAAATTAAGAGCTCTGTTGGAAGACATCACTCCAGGTGATTACCTCCATAAATTTCCTTTTTAACAGAACATATTTCATTCTACCTAAAGTCAGAACTAAGCTAAAATGTCCTACCAAAATGCCTCACTAGTATTTTACACTTTATGAACTGTCAGTGTGATATAATGTAAAATCAGAAACACATTGTAGCTATATCAAAATCCAGTGGGATGGAAAATCTGCAGAGAAAGCACTGGGGAAAAAAATAGAGAAAATGACAGGAAATGTAAAATTGAATTAAGTATGTTACAGGTAAGTTTTGCTGTTGCCCCAAACCTGTTTCTGCTGGCTTTCTCTTCCATCCGCTAAAATTAAAAGTATTTCTGTTATTGATAACAACTTCCCACTCCACATAGCTCATTGCTGGTTGCTAAAACCCAGAATGAGACCACGTATCTGAGCTCTCAGGAAGTCAAGGCACTGACAGCAGAGAGCCAGGAATCTGCTCCCTCTCTCCACTGGTGACTCCTTATGGACCAAGGGTGTCACATCCCAGTAAAACCAGGTGTAAAAGGTTCTCTGGGCACTTTGGCCAGGGGCTGTGCTGGGGACAGCTCAGTGTCCACCTGCATATTCTGGGAGATGGCTCCAGCTCATGCACAGCATTCCCAGCTTTAAACTCTGCCAAGTCAAGATCACTGGAACACAGGTCATGAAATCTCTCCATAACTCACTCCTCCACTTCCTGCTCTGCTGCACCCAGCAAGTATCAGCTAAGGTAAAATATCTGTCCCCCACATTTAAGAAGTGTAACCTTCATGTCATTAAATTGAAGGAGTTCCTGAAATATGATAACCTCTTTATTCGATGGCAGGGTTAAACATGCTCCTGCACAAATCCCCTGAAATAAAAGTTCATATAACCTTCTTTCTTAAAAAAAAAACAAAACAAACAAACAAACAAAAACATAAGTAGCTTAGGTTTAAGAAAATTAAAAGGATTCATTTTATCCGTGGAAAAAAATTATCAATCTGTATTTAATAACATTTAAAATACTGGTTTTTTAGTATTTTCTACCTGACATACAAGTATTACAATAACTAAAATAGATACTTTAATATGAGAAGATTTTGACAAAGTTTTCCTAAATTTGCCAAAAAAACATGGTTACAGATGTTACCAAAAAATCTCCAAACTTAAAACTGTCATGGGTTTTAGCTGAAGCTCTGAAAAATTATTAATGTCTCTAATTTACTTACAAATGTAGAAAGCAGCTTTTATAGTCATACAACTTATGGAAGCAATTTGCAAATCCTTATTTGTATTTTTGAAAAGTCAAATGAGAATCAAACTTCAAATTTGTTTTATAATGTACCTGTAGCTCTGCACATGTCAAACTGAATTATATCGTGAAGAAAGTGCATCTTATTTCTCTAATTGACTCGTGATCTAATCTGGCACCAGTTTCAATATTCTTATCTGTTTAGATATCATGTGTAAGTGTTCACTTTTTTATTGTGTTAGATCTACTTTCCATCCAGAAGTAATATTTATGGAGAACTTAAATAAACACTGAAACATATTCACAACTCTAACTTATTGTTTTCTTTCACTGAATTTTTTTTCCTTCCATATGACTCAAAATGAAACATTTTACATGTGTTTGAATCAAGGCTAGGTATTTTTTTAAGCTTTTGTGACATACAGCAAACAAATATTTATTATATGTCCAGGCACCAAGCAAGCTAGGCTTCCTTCTGGAAAAAAAAAAAAAAGTAAAATTTAGAATCTTCTAGAAGTTACCTGCAGTGCATGACTTTAACCCACAAGCTTACTTAAACACAACTTTCCCTGAAATGATTAACTACCTCAATCAAAGAGAAATTCCAAAATCTTCATATGAACTTAAAAGTCTTTGAACTTCTCCTTAGAGGGGGGAACAGCAATGACCCACTAATCCTTGCCTTTAAGGTCTGGAAATGAGCAAAACACCTTGGTTCCATTACAAAACAGTGTAGAAGTAGGAAAACAGTGTGGAAGTAGGAAAACAGCAGTGGATACTAGCTGAAAACCTGAGTTTTGCTAGCAAAAAAACATTTAATCATTTTTCTTTCAGATTCCTTTTTTCTACTTTGAATAAGAAGAGAACTGAATTTATACTCCTCTACAGAGGAATGGCTGAGAAGCAATTGCAGCACAACATTGGAGGTGAACAGCATTCCCAGATACAAGCACTAAAAATAGGAATGAATCATGGGGAGAAGTCTACTGAAATGGTTTGTATACATAAAGTGACATTACTAAATGCCCTGCTCTACTCCCAGGAGTGCCTTCTCCATTTCCCTGAGTCAGCTGTCTTGAGTTGCACATCTTTTAGCTCTGCATATCTCCTTAATTCGTTTTTATCTTCATTTGTTCCCTCTCTTGTTGGGACCTGGCATTTTTATAACCTTATCATTATTTCATAATGAAGAAATAGGATTTTGAGTTTCCAGCATTCCTTTCACTTTTATAGGGCAGTTTTTACTCCATCTTGAGATTAATACTTAGGGAATTTCATTTCAGTGCAGTGAATTGCTTACCTGCTGGCTGAACAAGAACCTCAGGCTCCTGACATTCCTGACCCATCTGTAAGGATTTCAGATGGTGAAATAGGCTAAAATTCATGCAATTAGAATGTCCTGTTCCTGTTCCTCAGCAGCATCAGTATCCAAATGCTGCTAAAGACACACATGATATTCAATTAGGGCCTTCATATCAGCACAGGAATTCAAATACCAATAGGCATAAATGTTATGATTTACCCTCCAACATAAAAAGCATTTTTTAGTATTACTTATTTTGAAGGAAGTAAATGGGGCTGAAGAAATGAGTGTTCCTAAGGAGCTAAATACAGCAATGACTGCAAGTATTAAAGCACAGTTTTCACTACTTGTTATGTCAAATCTAGAACTTTTTGCATATTTCTGAACATTAGTTCTAAACATTAGAAGCTATAATTCTTATTCTTTTTAAGATAGCGAATTTATATTTTTTTGCTTAATTTAACTAACAGTATTCTGATCTTCATTCCCATCCTTTCTGCTGTAGAGCTTCAAGAGAGAATTATATTGAAAAAGCTTTTCTTAAGCTTTCTTATTCACTTTGTCTTGTAATTTAAATATCAATGTCAGATTGTATTTCCATCTTTCTATGTGGACTTCTGCTGAAAAATCAGGGGTAAAATATGAAGCACAAGTGAATAGTAATGTAATTAAAAACCTTCATATAGTGTGTTTTGTTGACTTATCTTTCTTCAAAAGTCTTCATATCTTGTAGTCATTTATTTTGTACCATCACTATATGACAGAATAAATACAAAATAAAAGATGTGGTCTGTAGTGTTTGCAATGCTTAGTGAAATTGTCTGTATGATATTCTCATAAATCTCAACTCTACACTGTTTCATGCCATTATTAGAGTGGTTGTAAGATGGTGGTGATTGTTATGAAAGACACTGTCATTTCTCTACACCACTGTGATACCTAACAATCCAAATATGAAAGCAGAAAAAAATACTTACCTTTGACCTTGTCATTTTGGCTTGTCCCTCAGAGCAAGAAGAATATTTCTGAAGCTCAGTGACATTTCTTTTCATCTTAAATAATCAGGCCTTACCATTTTTCACAAGACTTGTGAAATCCCAGCTCAGGCTGGATGGAGAATGGATTGACAGAACCTTTGAGAAGAAACCTTGAAGGTCTTTGTAGATGAGAAGATCAATGTCGCCCTGCAGTGACTTCTTGCACTCCAGAACCCCCTGTGTGCTGGACTGCATCCAGAGCCCCCTGGGCAGCAGGGCAGGGAGGGGATTCTGCCATCCATTTCTACTCCATCCTTGAAAGTGTTCAAAGCCAGGTTGGACAAGCTTGGGGCAATATTTTTTGCTGGAAGGTTCCTGCCCATGGCAGGGGGTTGGAGCTAAATTATTTTTAATTCCCATCCAACCCAAATCATCCTATTATTCTATGATAGCTCCACAGACAGTAAAATGGCTTGAATTTATTCTTATTGGAGGAGGACTACATCACCAAAATAGGAAGAACTAAAAATCTTTACCTGCTGAAAGTGGTGATAATTCTACATTAAAGCAGATTGGGATTTTGAAGTATGATAAATCTTGGCCCTGTGTTGTCGGACAGACTTTGGGAGGGGCCAGGGTCATCTGATGCAACCCCCAGGGTATAAGAGGCAGAGCAGCTACTTTGTAGATGAGTGTTGTGTCTTTTTCCTTATTCAGTCCTTTGTTGTACTTGTTAAGGTTTAATAAATCTTTACAATTTTAAAATGAGCAGTCATTTCTCACATCTTCTTCCTGTGTTTTATGACATAGTCATGCAACGGCTGGATTTACCCAGGACCGTATTTTAAAGTCTATCTGAGGGGGATAAGATCTTTACTTCTTTAAAGGCTTTCTAGTGTTCCTGGAACACAAATGCCCTAAATAAACCTTGACCACCTATTTAAGAATTTTACGTGCAGATATACAAATGCAGTTGCTAAAAATCTGTAGCTTTAGTGCCAGAACCCTGTCTGGTTTCCAATAATGTGCCACTCTTGATGAAACAGTCTGACATGAGTGATGAACATTTCTAGTCAATGGCTCAACATTCCTGCAAGATTTCTCCAGTACCATGTTTCAATGTTCCAGATTATAACATTAAGATACTCTGTCATTACATTTATGTAGGAAACCTTATAAAAACCAGCAGTTCAGCTTCAGTGTTTTACTATGTGTGATCAAGAGCATTCAGTGTTCCATGAGCATACTTTGTCACATTTACAGTATTTTAGACCTTTGCAAAACATGTTGTCTAAAGTGTCACTTTTTATAGACACCCGAGGGGGAGGGAAAAATGAACTGACAAATGATGTCATGTGAGAGTCTTTGTGTCGAGGACAGTTCTCAGGGACAAACTCAGGCGCTCTGTATAAGCTGGTCTTAAAGTTGCAATTTATTTTCAGGGCATGGGTAAACAGAGTCCTGGTAAGAGCTGCCAGCTGCAGCCCAGGGCAGGACGGAGAGAGAGGGAGAGAAGAGAGAGTAAGAGCAAGAGCAAGAGCAGGAGAGCGATTTTCCCATTTACAATACAATAAATCTTCTTCTATGTTGAATATTCTAATTTCCACTAACCAATCTAACACAAGATACAAATTCTATAGCATTTACATACAGCCTATAAGAACCATTACATTACCATAATGTGTTATACTTTAAACTCTAAAAACTGCTCTTTGGACCCTAGCAGGGTCTTCTCTGACCTTTGGACCTGCTCTCCAGCAGAAGGCATTGTTCTATCAAGAGGGGATTACTTTCAGCTGGCCATCCTATTGTCTTCTAGTTATTTATTAACTGAGGTTCGGTATCTCAAAGATGGCTTTCATTTCAATCTCGCTTATGGTTTCCATATTCTCAGAATCTAAGCATTCATATTTGTAAGGTTTTCCTGGCTCATCCTTCCCAACAATGTCATTCATTCAGGCTCTGTTACAATACCTTCTGCATACATTTTCAAAATTTTCACCCCTCCAGTGATTTTTCAGTGTTGCTACCAGTCCCTTGGGGATATTTTGGCTGCAACTGATTTATTGCTAACAGAACTGGGAAGTATTTTGCAAGACTTTTCCAAATATTAATATGAAAATATTTTACTTCCTATTGCAGTTTTCCTTCCAGGCAGGTTAACACAAAGCTTAGCCAAAGCTAATCTAATTTCATGAGCTCAGTCTAAAGGGGTTGCAAGGTGATCCTAGTGTGGATGCATGACAACATATTAAGAAAGAGTAAGCCAATTGTGAACATAAAACAGATTTCAATAACAAGAAGTCAAGTTGTCATGGGAAAGAAATATTTTAAGGCCACGTTTTACCACTTTACCTTATCTTTTTTTATCGTGTTCTGAAATACAATTTAAAAGCAACACAAAAATAAACATCAAGCACTTTCAGTTAGCACAGAACTTCTACTAACATGGAAAGTACAGCTTCCAGTTCTTCAGTGCAAGAGAAGCATGCACATACTGGAGAGCATACAAAAAAGGGCTACAAAGATCATTGAGGGTCTGGATCATGTCTCCTGTGAGGAGAGACTCAGACAGTTATAACTGTTGAGCTTGAAGAAGATAAATTTTGGGGGAATTCAAAAATATATGGAAATACCTGTAAAGAGGGTGTAAGGAAGAATGATCCAGGCTCTTCTCAGTGACAGGACAAGTCATACACACAAACTGAAATACAGGAGACTCCATCCAAATGCAAACAAACACTCTTAAAACTATGGGAGGGTCTGAGCACTGGCACAGGTTGCCCAAAGAGGTTGTGGAGACCCCAGCTGTGGAGATATTCAAAAGCTAACTGGGCCTGGGCACTTTTAAACACTACTTGGAGAAAGGTTCTTGGACCGGAGGACTTGGACCAACCTCAATAATTTTTTAATTCTTTAATTGTGTAAAATATTATGGAATCAAACTAGACTATGCTAATTCTATGTGATGGCATTTTTCCTCTAGTTTAGAGAACTTAGAAGTAATCACATTGCCTTTGACTCGAGACTTGTCATTTTAATAGACAGCTCAAAATTCCTTCTTCACATTTTATAGAGAACAGTTATAAAGGAAGAAAGACATGTATTTAGCCCTGGTGACATAAAAGCTTGGCACTACAAACTTTTAACTTTCTCTGTATTTCTACAGAAACAAATGTCTTTTTTTGGTACCAATCTCACTGTGAAGTTACAAGCCATTTATATTTGATAATAGTAAAACCATTGGCCGATGAAGAATAGTGAAAATTTTGTATTTGATAATTTACTTGATATAAGCACTGGATTTCTTATAACAGAGGATGACAGTACTCAAGCACACACAAAAAAAGTATTTGATTTAAAAATATTATGCTGTCCATAGAAGTCAAATGCACATTTTTCCCTTCCTCTCCATTAAAATAATTTGTGATGATTTCCTCAATATGTTTTCTTTGAGAACACTCAGATCTGTATAATTATTCTTCTCCTTATAGGAACTTTTCCTTCCTTCTTTGAGTTTATTAGGATGATATAGCTCAATACTTTTCACAGTTATAAACTAAGCAGAGAACAAAATCTGTATTCTTACCACACCAGAAAATCTTGTTTGGTCGTGATTAAACTCAGATTCAACTCACAGAGTTAGCATCTCCCACATTTCAAAAATAAGCTTGATTTCAATTGTCACACTGCCTTTCACCATTGTACAATGAGCTCTTTAAATTCTACAGTATTTTGTCACAGAGTAGATGCTCTGTTGTAAAGCACAATTTCTATTTCCTTCCCTTCACAACATGGAAAGTATTTTCTGAAATTCAATTTATAGTACTTCAACATATGATAAATATTCTTTGTTCCAGAAAGCTTCATTCTTATATTATCAGCAGGTTTTGTGACTTTAGGGAAAACACTTTACATTCAGATCCACTTTCTTTCTTTCTTTATGCCTAATGAAGACAATATAGGACTATGACTGATGCCATTTTTAAACTAAATAAACTTCAACTGAATTGAAGGGAACCCTATTAGTTGTCACTGACAGATGAATCAAGTTCTATTCACTCACAACTCTGGAATGAATCTTAAGTTTGAATTTAAAATGTGGTTAACTTCCTTTAATTGCATTTTATGAAAATTGACTGGGAATAAACTAAACTCTCCTATCATTCAAACATAATAGCAAGAAAAAAAAACCCTCTGTTATTGTTTGTTAACATAAAGGGTACAGAGTAAAGGATATGCCTTACAGATTATTTTTGATATGCAAGTGTTATGTTCATCAAGAACAAATAATTTTTAAAAAGGATTTTACTGCTGTGGCATACTTAGAACATTACCTCCAATTACCTCTTGTATTTATCTGTTTTTATTATAAATCCAGAGCCAAAAGAGCAGTTCAGGCATGCAGAGTGGACTTCAGCATGCATATGCTTAAATGCCCTTTCTTATATTGAAATAAATTCCTTAGCTGAAATCACAGTTAATGCTGAGAATTGTGATATAACTCAGATAAATTCTCTATAAATATTTGATGATTATTCTTGGGTCAGTGAGAGAATTATCCTTCAAAGTAAGTAGCAAAATCTTAATTGGCAGAAAGCCTGAAGGCTACAAAATATCAAATAAATAGAATGGCTGGTGAATAGAATGTTGCCCTCAGCATTAGTGTCCTTGCTTGTAGCCATCAATAACTCTAGAAAATAAATTATATGTACCCACATCCAACACATTCTCTATGCTTTGTACATTATGTGGCTGCTGATCTCTATGATGAAATTTTTCTTCACTCCTTAGGAAAAGTAGAATAACTCATGTACGTGGTTGACACAAGGGATTGTTATTTCTCTGTTCCTCTCCAGCGTAGGTAAATGTCACCACAGAGATCAGCTACTGTTTTATATTCACAGAGCAATGGGAACATATTTTTGCCTATTAGCACCTTGCATTTTAGAGAGCTGCCACAAAAAATCTTAATCCAGTTCATAATGGTCCCTTTACCTGTGGGTTGGTAGGTCTTCAAAGGCATGTCATACCCTCACAGAGGAATGGTCTCCTGCTGGGTGAGGAGCTACACTAAATCTCTGATCCTTTGTGCCATGTAGCAGCCTGCCTTTCTTTGAGCCCTGCATTGGCACCTGATTATGCTGGTTTGAGAAACAAAAGGCATCACCTCTGGGGAGTTTGAGATCACTTTGCTTTGCTTTGATCCAGCTTCTTACCCAAACAGTAAGACAAGCATTGCAGTCCAAAAGCAAATTTCACTACTGGACAAAACATGCTATCCAACATCATTTTGCCTACTCCACAAGAAATACTTCCATGATTGTTTCTCAGAACAAAAGAAACTTTGATATTGTGATTTAAAACATCCAGACAATACTCTAAGAGGCTCAGGAAACCCTACAACACACTTTTCTCAGGAGCCTGTGGAAGAGCCTATCCAGCTCCTTAGGGCTGCAAGAAGAGATTCCCAGGCAATTCCACAGCCAGGAGGCTGCCTCAGTCTGCATTGGCCATAAAAAAAGGACAAGATAAACGATTTCTCTGTTGCCTTTTCACATTATCCAGCTTTCTGGTTGTCTGTCACACACAATCCCGTGTTATCACATGGAACAGTTTCCTGCTGTTTGGTTATTAAGGAAGTAGTTCTTACAACTCATGCTGCTGAATGGACATAGGAATGTTTTCAAGTGATGACTCAGTTTCAGACGCCTCAAGAATCACTTGAATACATTTTTTTTAAATTATGGTCAGAATTAACAATTTTTATTACGTCCTTCTGCATCAACACTATTTCACACAGCTCTAATGCAACACTGCCAGCTCATTCTGCAATTTAATGACAGACACAGTGAGAGCTTGTATCAACAGTCAACATTTTACAGGAAAAATTTATTGAAATATTGACAGACCTATCACACTGCTGTAAATAGTTCATCATCTTATCTGTGGGGAAATGTCAGAGCTACTTCTCTGCATACTATATCTTCTACACTTCTAATTTCAGACAATTCATAAAAACCTCAACAAACAAAACCAGACTGCATTCTTGAACTCACTTCAGTTGATTTGCACTGTTCTGAAGATAAATAAAGTGCAAAATGCTGACAGTGGTAAGATGTGATTTTACTAAGGAATGAAGAATGTGAGAAAGAGACCAAGTGGTAGAGAAGCCCAAAGAAGGGAGAGCTAGAGTGACAGTGCAATCCTGCTATAGAAAGGCATACACTAGAGGTGTTTAGATTGTGTGGGGGGCAAATCCACGAAGACAAAAGAGAAATTGTGACAACCTAAAGATTGCTTTTCATTCTCATGCCTTAATACAGCTTCAAGGTCAACCACATGTTACCTGAGGATCAGTAACGTGCTTTTGAAAGTGCTATTGCAAAGCAGTTAAAATGTAAGATCTTCTGTGAGCACTGCAATTTCACTGAAACCAGTGAAGTTCCATAAGGGATGAGTTATAGAGATAATTTGTAATTCAATGTACCGTGGAATTCGCAATTTTTTGAGATGGATTTACTGAGTTCATGTAATCTTGCTAAGGATTACACAGCATCTGAAATACCTCATTATTCCCTTCAACTCTGAAAATAAGCTCAAATAGTGTACAGCTGTATCCAATTAGGTACCACACCATTCTTCTTCCATAAGTAGAGATCAATTTCCAATGCCAATTGCACAATAACTGTGCAATTATTAAAACAAATGAAAACTTGATTATCTCCTAGGGGTTCTTTTTTAAATTTGAAGAATAACTTAAATTAATTTTTAAGTCTTTCAAAAACATACTGAATGTTTTAACTCTACTTTTTCCCTAGAAAATATGAGTTCCAGTCTATGAGCAAATTTCAAAATATGGGTAATACACCAATCATTAATTGCTTTGTCTTTCATGGCTTTACTGTCATTTTTTAACCAATCACATAATACTTCATAAACTTAAATTGAAACATCTTAAACATCTAACTAACTCTATAATGGGTTCTATTGCTAAGCTTTAAAATATTTTACTATCTTCCTTAACATATTGCTTTGCTTACATAATGCATATCTCTGTTTGCTTAAAACATATTTCTACTTAAGCTACAAACCAGATTTATCCTTCATCTTTTTTAAGAGTGACATATAAGAATGATTTCCTAAAACTGATGCAAAATTATTTTAAATTATCACAAACAACATTAAAAAATATTAAAAATTCCCAACTCTGTAAATTATCATGAAACATAAAAAAAAAAAGAAGTCTCTGTCAAGATTGAGACATGGTTGTCATGTAAAACTTTATGCAGAATGAGTCAGGTGAATAATTTTGAAATTCTCAGCTGGTGACAATTATCTTCCTTAGAATGTACCTGCCTAGTGCTATGTCAAATTATCTCAAGAGGTGTTCTGCAGTAACTGGGAGATAAACAGTTAGCAGCTCCTTAATTATAAATCCATTTCTTATCATTTCTGTTCTTTTCTGTTTCTACTTTTTATAAATCATTGCACTAAATTAAATTGTAATAAAGCATCCCAGTGAAAGTGTTTCTAGCTAAGAAAATCAGAATAACAAATTAGCACTTTTTTCATTAACATTTTACTTTATCACTGGCTATCAAAAATGCAGTTGGGGGAAGCTTCTCTATTGCTTCAAAACAGTTCCATGAAAATGCTGCTATTCCTATTCTGCAATAGATCCAAGGGGTTGATTCCCCTTTTGTCACAGATGTGGTCATGCAAACAGATGTTCCTTCTTCTTTGCAGGTTAAGCAAATTTTCCAGCACAGAACTCAGTAATATTCTACCAACCTGACAAAAGCTTGTTTTAGCAATTATCAATGCTGCAGATCACAAGTGAATCAAAACTGTTGTCAACTGCTGGGCTTCCACTGATGGCTGAAAAGAGTTAATAATTATTTACAATGCAAAAGATGTCTGCCAGCCCAGGGCTATGGATTTTACACTACTAGCCCTTGTTTCCCTTGAATTTATAAAATTGTTTTACAGTTACCTCTCTCATCAGAAGAAATGCTTTCTACTTTAATTTATACCAAAATAATTTGATCCTTTGTAAGCACCTTGTGTTATCAAGTAATTAAAAGATGCAGGAGCTGTTTCTGAGTCCTGTAAAAAAAAGGTGCTGGTAGCATTAATGGGCTTTTATGAGATCTTTCATGTATTGTAGGCAAATTGCATCCTTCAGAGCAGTTTCTCCTTCCACAGAAGAGGGAAGCAAAAAGAGTAAATAAGAGATAGTGCTCCAAATAGAAAATAAAGAACCTCAGGTATAGAGGTCATTCCATAAATATAAAAAACAGTAAAATAACCATGGATAAATGGAAATTAAGATTGAGGAATGGGATTACATTAGCCTATTGCCACTGCCAAGTACATAGAAATATCAAGCTGTGAGAGGAATAAGGAAAATATGGTTTCAGACTGTGCTGATTACTATGTACAATCAAGCATTAAAAGTCTGTGGTTTGTAGGTGTCTCACTTGTGTAGGAAAATATAGGAGGTTTATTATTGTAGAATATATCAGCGTTATCCCTCTCTTCTTGCCTAAGGTCAGGTGTTTGCAATATGAAAATAAATTAGATTTGCATATTCATAGTTTCCTAATCATCCATTGCCTAAGAAATTCCTTTAAGGAAGGAAAATCTTAATAAACGGCTACAAAATAATATATTTTGTGAGTGACCAAAATGGAACAGAAATCGCCAACAAAAAAAAAAACAAAAACAAACAAACAAACAAACAAAAAACCAACATTTTGTAAGCAACGACTACTAAATGAACCAGATTAGGGATGCTTCCATGCTTATATCAAGGTTGATATTGTGTCTAGTACCATAGAAGGAACCATAAAAAAGGAAAAGGAAAATTTTTCAAGGATTTTTCATTTATCTCAATGGGATACAGATGGTTATGTAGAATTCCAAGTGACAGAAGCTACATAAAACTGAATTAAAGAAATAAATGTGCTGTAAGGTGGATTTTGAGGGAAGAAATCAACAAGAATGCAGCAGGAAGAAATTAAAAAGTGATGCTTTCTGGACATAAACATTTTAAAGCTGGACAAGTACCATACCTAATGTAAAACTACACTAACGATTAGCACGAGTTAAATCTGTGAATGACATAAATTATTATAACACAGTAACTATAATTAAATTTAAAAGTGGAATTTAACTAAAATATCAACAATGTAGAAAGGAAAGATGTTTTTACAAAAGCATTAAAGAAACCTTTCTTTAATGGTGCATGAAACCAGCTACCACTTGAAAGCAGCACCCTGGCAATTTCAGTAGTGTCAGGTCACTTATCTCTGCTGAACATCTCTGGTTTGTTGTTGTTTCAAGCATCTCTCTTGCCTTCTATTATCTGAGCGTTGCCTGACAGTATTGGGAATTCTTTATTCTTGAACTGAATGACAAGATACCACATGGAAAGTGGTGAAAAAGCTCTAAATTTACAAAAAGGCATCATTATAGGTCATGCTTTCTATTTTGCTTTGAGACACCTAAGACAGAGCCATCGTATTAAAAATAAAGAAAAGCTTTCACTCAGCAAAAAGCACTGGTTGAGCAAAAGAACTCCTACACGTACCACATGCCCCTGAGTGCCCTGTGCAGCTGTACTCATTATACTTAGAAAACAAAGACTCAGTCATAGCAGCAAGAAAAATGAGAACTCAGCCCTGAAACCTTCCAATCTCCCAAGTCTCCAGCACCATTCACATTAGCAGTGCAGATTTTCCAGGTGACAATACATGGAGGGGATGCACCAGCTCACTCTGTGGGACATGACTAGCTAGGACTTTTGGAAAAGATGCCTCAGTGGAAAATATAATCTGGCTGAAAATCTATGGCCTCTGTCATCATGATTTTCTTTCAATCAGCTCCAGACCTGGATAAAATACTATTAAAAAAATAAATGAAGCTGTGCAAGTCTAATTCTTAAATACAATATTGGTGGAAACAATATCCTCACCCTTCTTCCCAGCAGTTGGATAATTAGAGGTATTACTGACAAATTGCAGAGTATGAGCATGTTTGATCTTAAGGGCATAACTTATCCTTGGTCTGGCTGAGGAAAGTGATATTTAATCATGTTTCAAAATGATAATGGAAGCAATAACATGAAGGAGCACTGCTAAAAACAGCAAAAGTTTTGGGAAAACTTCATAGGAGAAAAATCCTGCTTATTACACCTGATTTCCTTTTATGACAGAGTAACCTATCTAATTGATCAAGGGAAGCCAGCTGATACAATACTTTTTCAGTAAAGATTTTGATACCATCTCTTGCAGGATCCTTCTGCACAAAATGCCCAGCACACGACAGGATAAACACATTGTGTGATGGGTGAGTGACTGGTTCCTGGGTCAGGCAAAAAGGGTTACAGTGAATGGGGTGACATCAGACTGGTGACCTGTCACTAATGGGGTTCCCCAGGGCTCCATCCTTAACCCAGTGCTTTTCAATGTCTTCAGAAATGACCTGGACACAGGACTGGAAAGGAGATTAAGCAAGTTCAGAGACAATGCAAAACTGGGAGGTGATATAGACTCCCTCAGAGGCAGGGAGTGTCTGTGGTCCATTTTTAGACGGAAGTTAAATTTGCTTCACGTACCCATGCGTGGCACTCCAAAGGTACATCAAGGTTTTGCCTTCTGTTAGCAAGCCATATTCCCCATGCCAGTATATAAATCCTTAAATGCAACAGAAAACTTCTCAAAGACAAACTGAAATATTGAAATAGACAAATTTAAATGTCTTTTGTCAATGAATGTTGGTAGGAAACATCCAAAACATTGCAGGGTATAAAATATGTACCTCACCATTTCTCTTCTGGATTTCCAAGGCAGTCCTCAAAGGCCAAGCATTTTCTTATGACTTCATGTGACTTGGGCTGGCCCTTTCTTTCCACTTTGGGAGCTTTTTGCAGTTTTTCTTCATTTTAGGAATCCCCCATTTTCTATAGAGTCCTGCCATCCATCCATCTTTTACCCTTCCCAGTCTGTGTTTGCTCAGCAGTGTTCTACAGTAGCAGTCTTTTGCTGGAAAAGGGATTCGTCCCACACTGCAGGGCTCTGCTGAGCAATTTGTTCTTCTCAGTGCCACCTGCTCAAAATAAACTGACACCTTATTTCTCATCTGAGAGGAGGAGTACAGGGGTATCTCCAACAACAAGTCTTGCCAGCCAGCCCTGCCAAACATTACTGTGTCTGATGGTGGACCCCAGAATGACTGTATCTTCCATATTCCACAGCCAAGGGGAACTCACAAACCCATCTACAGCCTTTCCAGTAAAAGTAGGAAGCAACCAGAGCTCGTTTAAATGCGAATTATGGTTTATATAGACCACAAAACTGATAGTTCTCCATAACCTTATTTATTTACCTGACAGTTTAGAAATTATTAATCCCCTTGATGTTCTCTGCTCTAGTCAGTTTATCAGAAACACCGTCCATTAACAAAATTCTCGGAGTGAGACTCACAGGAGAGGCATCCCACAACATTTAACTAATAACCAAGTTTAAACTGAACCTGTGATCAAGCAGGTTCCATCTATGTCATAAGTTAAGTTATCTGATGAAGAAAAATGTTCTGGTGGAAAAAGTGGTACAAAATCCAATGTTTCCCTTTATCCGAAATCCTGTAGCATGAAAAATGGAAATTGAGGTGATGCTGTACCCATTTTAATTCTTAAATTTGCATGACCTCTCTTTGACCAATGTATGCAGTGGTTTGTTTAAACCTAAGCCACTATTCATTATATTTGAGAAGTCATGGCAGGCTGGTGAACACCATCATTTGATTTACACCTAAGAGGGATGTGTGCATTTTCCTTTCCTCATAGAATTCCTGAAACACAAAGGTATGTAAACAATTGCATACTTGAGGTCTGCCAAAATTAGTGCTGGCACGCTAAGGTAATATAAAGGGACTTTGAAAGACGTGCAATGATGATATTGCATCTCATCTATTGCTCAGTAAATTACTTGTCTACAATACTGAGAGTGCAATTTTAGAATGGTATTATTCTAGCCATGAAACGTCCTTCTTGATTGCTTTAATGAATCAAAGGTCCTAGGGAGTACTGCAAGCAGCTTATTAAATTAAGCTCTTTCTCAAAGAAATGCCTCAAGGCAAAAATATGTGATTGATTACAGAATAAACAGGTGCACTAGTTTGAATGCAAACCAGGTAGAGACTCCAAATCCGATCTACAGTTCAATAGGAAAATTAAAATAAAGGTGATTGTACAGAAACACTGACTTAAACTGGCAGTCAGAATATGACCTGACACCCTGTTGGTCATGGTGGCAGTAGCAGTCTGATTAAATGGTGGCTACAGTCCTGCTGGAGTGATGGATGTGGCTCTGTCCAAGAGGTGATCCTGGAGAAAGGTCTGGTCTTTCTCTCGAGGTCCAGTGGTAGTTATGAAGGTCTTTTCCTCTGGGAATCCAGTGAGTAGTGCTGCCTGTGGTGTTCCAAGCCTCAGATTTTATCCATGTAAGAGTGCTTGATTCCTCCCCCTTCACTGAGTATCTCTCAATGGGATGATGTAATTCTATGAGTCATTCAGTGAGACATTGATGGCCCATTAGCAGAGACAGCCCTCCAGAGGGTGTTATCAGGGCTGACTCAAGGAGAAGATAAAGAAAACTGTCCCTCTATCTTAACAATTTATGCAGATGGTAATAGAATTCATACTTTTGGTTACATCTTAGGACCTAAGACAACAGGTTTTAAACTGTACTGTTTGTTTCTATTGTAAACTGTGAAGTAGTAAGAGTTTACTGCTGGTTTGAAAATCAGAAAAACAAAGGTGAAATACACTGAGATAAAAACAGTATAATAGTGGAAATAAAATATATTAACATTAATAATAAAATAATTTAAATTGCTTTTATGTACCTTTCACAAACATCTAGAGACATTCCTATTTATGACATTGGAGTTAAAGGAAGAATTTCTCGATTAAGTATTTGGCTCATTAAGCATCTACTAGACAAACAGGTTCTACCTTCCTGTATTTAATGTATGAACATATTTTGACTCCCTCAAAGGCAGAGAGACCTCAAGCACTGGGCAGTCCCCGACCATGTGAAGCTCAACAAAGGAAAGTGTTGGATTCTGCACCTGGGATGGGGCGACCCTGGATGAATGCATAGACTGGAGGATGAGAGGCTGCAGAGCAGGGCTGCAGAAAGGGACCTGGGGTTCCTGTTCCATGGCCAGCTGAACACGAGTCAGCAGTGCCCTGGCAGCCAGGAGGGCCAGCCTTGTCCAGGGGGGCATCAGGCAAAGCATTGCCAGTCAGAGAGGAGAGGTTATTGTCCCACTCTGCTCTGCTCTGCTCTGCACTGGGGCAGCCTCACCTCAAGTGCTGGGGGCAGTTTTGGACAGCAGAATAAAAGAAACACATAAAGTTATTAAGAGAGTGTGCAAAGGATGGCAGTGAAGATGCTGAAGAGACTTGAGGGGATGTATGAGGAGGGGCTGAGGCCACCTGGTCTGTTCAGCCTGGAGCAGAGGAGACTGAGAGGAGACCTCATTGCAGTTGCAATTTCCTCACGAGAGGAAGAGGAGGGGCAGGCACTGATCTCTGTGTTGACCAGTGACAAGGCCCAAGGGAATGGCCTGAAATTGTGTCAGGAGAGGATTAGGTTGGATATCAGGAAAAAGTTCTTCACCCAGAGGGTGGTCGGGCACTTTGAACAGGCTCCCCGGGAAGTGGTCACAGCTCCCCACCTGACAGAGTTCAAGGAGCTTTTGGAAAATGCTCTCAGGCACATTGTGGGATTTTGGGGGCTGTTCTATGCAGGGCCAGGAGTTGCACTTGATGATTCTTGTGGATCCCTTCCAATTCAGAATATTCTGTGATTCTGTGAATACAAAGAGCTCATGTTGTTAAGGATATAACTTCACTGAGTGGAAAACATTTCTCACAATGCTGCCCACTACAGTAAGAAGGCATGGAGTTTTACTTCATGTATAATGGGTCGTTTCATAAGTCACCTGTTCAGAAAACCAGACCATTAAGACCAATCATATAATAGCACTCCTTTCCTTAGAAATTCTGACATTTTGAGATTTGGTATGAGACCAAGTTGAGGAAAAGTTCAGAATTCCTGAAAGAGAAATGAAAGAGAGCACCTAGAAATATAAATACAATTTTAATGAAATAGATCTTGATCTATAAAGCAGAAAATATATTAAATACTGTCTCCATTCAAAATTAAAGCACTATGGTTGAAATTTACTGTGTAAGTTTAAGTGCTTTGAATTTTTGCTGCTAAAATTTGTCAGAATCAGCAGTT
This sequence comes from Pogonocichla stellata, assembly GCA_026546895.1. NCBI lineage: Eukaryota > Metazoa > Chordata > Aves > Passeriformes > Muscicapidae > Pogonocichla > Pogonocichla stellata. The sequence continues at coordinate 100,481,880 of JAOTQZ010000001.1, read as the reverse complement.
TATCAGTGTTTAGATTGAGGAAAATGCACAATTCCACAGGGAAATCACTTTCATGTAGGTTTTAACAGCCATTCCTATAAGGTATACCACCTGAGGCAGTGTTAAAGAAATCATTACATTTGGGAAATCAAATCTCTCCAGCTCAGAATCCATTTTAAGAACAATCCAAATAAAACAAAAAGGCTTTCAAAATAATCTCTTTTAGTGTCAGCTATTACTGCTGGAGGTAAAAGACCAAGATGATCCCTCACATTGCTTTTCTTAACCTCTAAGTTTGACTTAGTATAAAATGTCAGATATTGCTATTTTGTTTGAAATCCAGCTTTGTCAACCCATCTGCTCTATATTAAGCTATCAAAGAGCCTATTATTTTTTCTGAGTCTTAATTTATCTCAAAGAAAAATTTTATAAGTCTTCTGACAGTTTTTAATTTAATTATTGAGAAGACAATGTTGTTACAACCTTTTATTTGAAAACATGGCAATAATTTACCAGGAAAAGGTTTAAGGGCATTAATTCTTGGTGTGACTTGGGAACATAGCAACAGCTATTGTGCATGCCACCAAAGGTCCTCCCTCAGCCCTGTGTCCAGTTTCCAAAGCAAATTGGTTTTGTGAAGCACCTGGAGAAGGGCCAGGACAGGAAGAGCAGCAGATGACACCTCTCTTTTGTGTTCTTCCTGTCTCAAAGCTTTTTTTAGTTCTGGGGCTGCCTTAGTGGGATATGATTCCCGAGAAGTAACTTCCTAGAAATTTCCCTTCTGTAAGTCTTCCCACTGTGGACTTTAATCAGATAAAGAAAATCTTTCTTTTTCAGAAAATATTTTCATGGATTTTGGGTTTTTTTCCAAACTTCCTGCGCATGTAAACCTGTACATATCAAGTTTAGCAATATTAACAGTTTAACTGGAGCTATCCAGCCAGGACTGAGGGATTATGGAACAGTGTGTAAACCCCAGAGTTTATCTGACAAAAACAACCCTAAAACCCCCAGTAGAAATGTTTTTACAGTATGTTGTTGCAGCCAAGTTCTTTTGAGAAGATAAATGCACTCAATTTTCACACACTTCATGATTCCAAGAAGCTGTGTATTATTAGAAACAGGGCTCATTTAATCACACAAGTAAGATGTATTTGGGACCTAACACAAAGACAATTGAAATCAATGGCATTTGTTCTATTGACTTCAGCTTGGCTTGGCTTAAATCCTTAGGCTCTGCTCCAGCTGCCAGTTCATTTCCAGAAGTGAACTTAAGCATGTGCTTTAGTGATTTAGCTTTCCTGAAGAGGGATGCATTTAAGTATGTGCTTAAATGATGCATTGAATAGGGATTTTAAAAACAAAAGGGAGAAAATTTCCTAATATGCTACAGTAAATTCTGACAAAGTGTATTTGGGCATGTAAATTTAGACAACAGTGAAAACAATGAGAGATGATAATGACTTTCTTAGATACATTGAATAATTCAACACACGCTTTTCTCTTTTTAGATATTAATTTTTTGAGAGCAACTATACAAAGTTTAATGATCAAGAACAACACACTAACAGTTACAACATAAAATAACCCCTCACATTCTTTCTAAGCAATTCATGCAATAAGGCAAGTAATTATAATAAAAGTATCTTTAATTGCAAGAGTAGGTGATAATCCATAGCTAATGCTTTCACTACAGAAACTTACTATCATTTTTAATTTTGGATGAAAAGTGTATTCATATATTTTTAAAGGACTCAGAGTCCTAAAATAGAATCAGCCATACGATTGTCGAGACGATTCACTTTCATCCAACCACTCCTAGCCAAAAATTCTGGGATTGTAAAACAATTTCTGGAGCATAAGAAGGAAAGCTGATATCACACAATTAAAAAGACATATGTGCATACCTGTTAGCAAACCTCTGAATAAAATAAAAAAAATTGTCTATGAGTTATTGTTCAGCTTATTTGCAACACAATTTTATTATTAAATAGAGGCAGATATTTTAATTTGTGGTTTAATCTAACATGTCTAAGCCTGAGCCAGTGAATTTGAATGTTAAATGAATATTAATTCAATATTTTTGTGCTCTGACAATATCCAACTGCTCCAGGCCTGAATGAAAACTGTGTTATGCTATAAACCAAGAAATAGTACCTATTCCAAATCACTAAACTTCACTTCTTATTACTGTCTAAGAATGCATTCTTTCAGGTTTTAGGAGAATTAAATAAAGGATATGCTCAACCCTGGAAAGCTACACCTTCTGTCCTTCCTTAATGACATGTTTTGACCTAGTTCCACCTTACATTTAGGGAAAAGGTTAAAAATATATAATTTGTAATTACATATATTGACTGATACTGAGGACAACAATCCAAAACATCCTTTTAGTTTCCAATACATGACTTAGATTTTGAAACAATTTTTAACTGCTCTGTATGACTGCACCTCTGATAGTGAGTTTCTTTTTCTGGATCAAATTCTGCTCTTGATTACCATGGTTTTAATGAGTTATTTTTATTCTCTTTCAGGGATTCCCTTGACAGGTGGCTGAAGGTCATAGTTAGGCTTTATATTACCTGAAAAATACAGTCCTGTAGACATTATCAAGAAAGTCTTCAAATCTAAGGTATGTTACTTAAAGGTAAAAATTATTTTGGAAGTTGGATCTATAGAGATCTGTTACACCCTCAAATAAAGAAAGTATTTTTTTCCTGATTACAGTATGCAGAAATTGATCTTGATATTTAGAAATATTAAATTTGAAGTTTATTTACTTCAAATTGTTCCATTAATTCTCTCTGCAAAGGTGTTTCAGCCTATGGAGGTCTGCTGGATAGTGCCTAGAATAACCTTCCAGAGAACACACACTCCAGGCTGGACTACCAGTCCCTTCTTACTAAGTTCTGCTCAGCTCTTAACCAAAAGAGTTTCTCCATTGCAAAGACATAAAGCTTCTATTTCCTTTTCCACATCCAGACCTTGCCTTCACAGTATGTTGCCTTTTTTAATGCTGCATGTTCTCCTGAGGCTTACCCCTAAATACACACGGACACAACATTTTCACATGCTCCGCTTTCCTACCCTGCCAGTGGGGAATGTCCAGGCTGTTGTTGCCAATGACACCACTCCATTTTCCAAAAGGGAAATGACCTGTGATGGCCCTTCCATTATCACACTGAACATGTCTTACTCTCATCACCATTGGTATTTCAATTTTTATAAAAGTGAGCTCCAGCACAATTTTCCCACACTTGTCTGATTCAGTTCATGACTTGCCAAACTGTGACTGAGCAGGTTTGAAACTTTACACAACCCCTTCAAGTCCCTTTTGAACGCAGACTTCTGCCATGCTTATCAATCCTGTTAACCTATACAAAACTGGTGTTTTCCTTCTGCCCTCAGAATGTTGACTCTGAGGTCAGGAATTACATTCCTGCCCCAAAGCTAATGCTGCTGAAAATAGACAGCTGCAAAAAGTACAGCTCTTGTAGAATTGCTCAAACAAGCATCTACCTATAAAAGTAATTCTGCAGACATAAACAACCATAGATAGTTGTCTGATGCATAGGTATCAACCTAATAGTTTGATTTAGCTTTAGGGATATTGTATTTTCACACAGAATCCCTACTAGTTTCACAGAGAGACCAGTATCAGCTTTCCTTTTACAGCTATCAAAATTATTCAGTTTAGAATAGCATAAGTGCCATCTAATTCACCAGCTTCAAAGACCCTAAGTACTCCTGTGAAACCAACAAAATTATTGGTTTTCTTTAATGCTAAACACATTACTGTGCTGAACTGGTCACAATAAGAGTTCAGAAGTTTTTGTAATATCACAAACTGAAATGAAATTATGTTATTTTAATTGAGAGATGTATTTTGAGGAGATATTTCAGATTTTCCTTGAACCAGCATAAGAAATTAAAGAGTAGATCAGAAAAGTAACTGCTGAATAATAATTTTTCATGAGATTTAAAAGTTCATCATAGACATTAAGAGATGACAAACAGTGAAAGTGTTAAAAAGCAATGCTTTTCCTATTTCTTATTTTGTAAACAAGCAAAGTCAGATACCTAAGTATTTAAGTTTTGTACACCATCCATAGGACCTGTAAAGGTATAGTCAAGGTGTTTTGTTCAATCAGAAATATTTCTCTGTAACAGAGCCTTCAGAATTGTGAGGGCTACACTAAAAAAGAAATACTGAGTGTAATAGATCACCTGGCCCTTCACTACCATTCATCAGATGTAAATAAGCTCCTAAGGGGCTCTTAACTCTACCACTTATAAAATTTTGCAGCGTATGTGGTTTTCCAATAAAACTGAATGCCTTTTAGCAGCCCAGCAGTACAAGTGTAACATCTAAATTTAATTCACAGTTTTGCTATGTAAGGAAGTTTCCAGGGCACAATTTAGTGTCAGTTATGGGTTTGGTTTTTTCAGTCAATTTTCCTCCCATCTGCTACCCAGAAGAGGGATAATGTGGGGAGAGGGCATAGCCTGAGAGACAAATGGGAGCAACTAGGAAACAAAAGATGTAGCTGCATTCCATTGAAATAGCCCTTGCTGGG
>JAOTQZ010000001.1:100439020-100475423 GCA_026546895.1 Pogonocichla stellata | reverse complement strand
GGTGTAAGTAAAGGATGGCCTACTAAATGTCAAATGCCATGGAACGTAGTTGTTCATTAAAGATATATAGTCTGTAAAGGAACATGAAGTGTCAAGGATTTTCTTGCAACTTCCATACCCATCAACCAAAGTCTGGAAAAAGCAATAAATCAATCTTATGGCATCCATCAATTTAATCAGGCACCTGCTTAGAAAAGCTCAGAGGTTCTGAGGCCTGTGAAATGGCATTTTTCCACAACACTTCAGTCTGTTTTCAGTCGTGTGGATAGTGGTACCTTAAAAGTTTGCTTCAGTGACAAAAGGAAGAGAATAAAAAATTAAGAACTAAAAAGGGGGTCAATATTCTTACAGTCTTATTGTGAAGAAAGAGGACGCTAAATTGGACTAAATTAAACAGGAATTGTCATAGTCCACTGGATAATGTAAATATCTAAAGCTACAAATATACAATATATTTTGGGGGGCCTTGAAGTAGGATTTGCTGTATTCTGATAGTTCCCCTGGCTATTCTTTTAACACATAATACAAAGGTTTTTTCATCAACAGACATTCAGGGTAGCTTCATAAATGTCAAGAATGCTTAAACATCACTGATACTTGACAATAAAAGGTAGAAACATTATCCTGGTGTGTGAAAGGAATGTAATAAAACCACAGCAAATATGAAAGGTATAGGACAGAAGCTACGTTGTCATTAAGTTCTGTTAATTGTGAGATAATAAAGGCTACTTTGCTTGCAGAATTTCTTAAAAAATAGAGATCTCACAGAAAAATCTGTTTTCATCAAAATCCACAATTTCATAGGATTACACTGATCTGAATGGAATTTTCAGCAGAAAATTTAAAGTATTTGTTACTATTTTTTTCTGATGCATGGTTTAATCTTTTAATGTCTTCTTTCTTTTTCTCTATTTCCTATTTAAATAAATTATATTTTGGATACCACATAAATATTCTGTTGTTACCAAATGAATATTACAGATATTTTATTCTGGAAAATACAGATAACTTGCTAAAATATTGGAGGAAAATAAAATTTTACACATCCATAATATTCCAAACAAACAGAACCCTAACCTCCATTTCCTGTTGCCATCTGTGTACATTCATAAGAATAATTTGTGAAGTGAACATTATCTCCCACCATTTTATCTCAAGGTTTTGAAGCAACCTTACTGACCACCTGTCCCAGTTTTAGATTTGGGAGGAAATGTCCAAAAGGTGTCTCCTCTGAAAAGGCAGATTCTGGCCGGCCCCTTCCCCACCCAGTTTGGGAAAGATTTCCTTGGAGAAAGTGGAAAAAATCTGTTTATTTTATAAGAGAAAAAGAAATGAACAATAAACACAATAAAACCTCTCATTGCTCCGAAGAGATGGTAGAATCAGAGTCCTTTCTGTGGGAGTGGCTCAGCACTCTTTCTTTCTGTCTCTCTCTCTCTCTCCCTGGACCTGAGATTCAGCATCCCGGGCCCCTCCAGGCTCTCTGTGGGAGGGAGCCCCTGGCAGATGGTGTTCCAGACCAGAGGAAAGCTGAACAGTCATAAAAAGACACTGTCCTAGGAAACACTTTCTTGATTCTGCTCACAGATGAGAAACTAGCTTCAAAAACAAAGGAAAGGTATTCTTTCTCTATCTGTGCTGCAGACAACATGCCGAGGGAAAGGAATCTGGGGGAGGAAGTGAAGCTTCTGCACACACAGACTGTATGCCAAAAATAATTCCACTGCTTCTCTCCCCAGTTTTGCTCTTAAAGGCACAAGACTTATATCTGGACAAAAAGATGGATATTGGGGATACTGGACCATACAGTCACCCTAGGACACCACTTAAATGTGAAAGGAGTATACAAGAGGGATGGAGACAATACTACAGTGCCTAGGAGTGTCTTCCAAGAGCAAATCTCTTGTTCAGAGACTACACAAAAAGAGAATAAAAAGACAGTCTATTTTTTAAAAGTGTGTTTCATTTGAAGTGAGAGAAAGACTGATAAAGAGAGAAGACAGAAAGCAATAAAAACGAACAGTGATACAGCATTCATCAGGCAGGTAGAAAGGATTTGTGTGTAATGAATCACAGGAATAGAAAACTGAAGGGCTAAACTCAAAGACAGCTACACTTGAAGTTTAACATACAGTTCAGGAAAGCTCTTTTCCAACAATAAGGACAGGCAAGACGTTAATGCAGAACTATTTGACTGAAAATGAACAAATTGATGGTTGAGTCTCTAGGTGATCAGTTGGTCCAGTGACCATGAAAAGAGAATAAATTAAGCCTTGAAAACAAAGGTAAGTGACTGAGATATGGCATGAGAGAACTGAAAGACAGAGCAATGCTTATAGGGTTAAATTCAGCAATGGGAGATAGTCTGCTTGTGTTCTTTAACCCTCAGACACAGCTCAGCTGGTAAACCACTAATGGAAGCAAAGTTATTTACTCAGCTTCTGTTATTATTAGCTACTTATTATTTAGCTCCTGTTGGCATAGAACCAGTATCAGCAGAATTAATAATTACTTATTTACTAGAAAAAAAAAAGTCCTTGTTTTTCTCTGATATTGTAGCTATATCAACTTCAAATGTGCCTAAAAATAACAAATACAGCAGCTAAGCAAATTTAATTAGAGAAAGTAAGGTCCACTTTCATAATGGAGTTTGAAAGGAGTTTACTCAGTAAGTTTGAATAAATTTTGTTAGCTTCTCAAATATAAACCATAATTTCGAGGAAAGTTAACTGTAGAATCCGAATATCCTAAGACGGTAAGGTCCCACAAGGGTCATTAAATTCCAAGGATCTTAAGAACTGTAAAATTGAAGAGAGCGCACCTGTCTGTATCAAACAAGAATAAACATAGTTTCTGCTACAACTACAGGCATAAACAGAAGAAAACCACAGGGTGCTGCTAGCACATTCTGATTTGAAGTAGCAGATGAACTGATGTGATGCCTTATGTCAAGAATAAAAACTGCTGATGAGTAAAATGGTGATATGTTAAGCCATGACAAGTGGAAGATTGTACATTTAGCTATAGTTTCATTATTCTCTCATAAAACAGCTACAATAACATCACTACCTTGTCTATATTTATACTATTGGAAGATTTCCATCATGTCATGGACTTTCTGTATTTGACAGGGGGACAGCAGAACAGAAGAGACTGGGAACTACTGAATTGACGATGAAAATTGCTAATTGCAGTTGTTTTCAAGGAAGGTAGACATCTAAAATATAGACATATAGACATTTTAGACAATATAACTGATTTCTCCTCACCTCAGAAAAGCCTATCAGACACTACATTTCCTTCTGCCATTCGGTTCCTGCTTCATGCTACTCAGTATCCATCATAGCACTGATTATGAACTTGGCAATTATAGTTCATCCAGTATCACAGAGAAAATGACATGTCCCTCAAAATAAAATTACAGCATTCATGAATGATCAGTCAAGCGCCTCTCTTGCTTGGCTGAATGCACTCTACCTGTATAGCTCTCTCATGAACCACTTAGTTCTGAAATGATGTGTTTATAGTACATACTGGAGGGCAGAGATTGCCAAGCTAGTGCTGGTTAAGTGGAGGCAGAACAGAGCTTTTTGGACTGGCACAGTGCAAATGCAGCTGTTTTCCTTCTAGGGTCATGCTATCTTTGCTGGAGTCTCTTGGGCAAAGACATAGCAAAGGACATCAGACTGGAATGCAAGATAATACCTTGAAATAGTGCAAGATATTTTTAATTATATCAATATGCAATTATAGCATCGTCAACTATCTACCTCATAGTAGGTAGGTAGCGTAGTCACAGCTGAAATACTCCTTGAGTTTTGTGAAGTTGTAGACATCTATCAGCATAAGCTTCATTCTTTCAATAAGAAATAAGTTAATTATTTTGAAAGTATCACAAAGGTTTTTCAGACAGAAAGATTGGAAAAATAAGGAAATAAGATGAAGAAGAAAGATAATTAAAAATATGTAAAGAAATAAGAAGAAGGTAGGATAATTTTATAAAGCCTATGAACCAATAAAATAAAACAGTCTATTTTGAAGAACTACCAAAACAAAAAATGATTGTAATCCAATTTGTTTTCAGGCTTGAAAGAATTGAAAAAATACATCTTGATCATGCTACAGCAGGATTCCTTCTGTTAGTCAGCATGTTGGTCATAATTAACACAAAGACATTTTGCCAGTGTCTCAATTTACACAAAACCTTGCAGAATTAGTCTTTTACATATGAAAATTACTAGAAATTTGAGGGGAGTTGATAAAAACTTTGATTAGACAAAAACATAACTGTCTTGAGAGTGTAGCAAGTCTGGACAATGATTGAAGCAAAGAATATTTTGAACTGTGATATTCTCAGGTGAGTGAAATTTCTTCAATGGTTTGAGAGTTCTCTCCAATTGCTCACATCCCAGAGGTGTTCAAGGAATGACTGGATGTGTCATTAGTGTTATGGGGAAGTTGACAAGGTGGTACCAGACAAAGGTTAAACTCAGTGATCTTGGAGGTCTTTTCCAATCTTAATGATTCTATGATTCTAACTCTTCATTGAAAGGTTTGGGTTTCACCTGAGAAAAGATAAGAAACACAGGAAAGTCAAACTCTTACAAGATGGAAAGTATTTTCCACCCAGCTCATTTGTGGCACACTGGAGGAAATGTATTCAAGTCTGCGACATTTGGAAGTGACATGTCTCTCACTGCCTTTATAAAACCAGCTGGTTCCTCTCCTGTCAACCTCTATTTCATGAGGGTGGAGAATCTGCAACAGATTTTATGGCAAGTTTTACCTCAAGAAAATAAATGAAATACTTCCTGGTGGGTTATAATATTAATGCTCCTCTTGTAAGTACAAAAAACCGCAAACAGCTCAAACTAAAACTAAACCAACTAAAAAAAACCCAAAAATCAAATGCCAAACCAGACAAAGGTCTGACAACATAAATAAATAAATTTTCACCCCCCAAAAATCACAGAAGACAGCATATTCTATTTCACAAAAGAAAGTTAAATTACCCCTGTGATTATTCAGGAAAGGTCCACACCTCTAAAACTTCAGTGACTTCAGTGAACCTCAGTGACTTCAACACTTAAAACATGCATAATTATTCAGAATCAATCAGAAACTGTCTGATTAAAGAAAAAGAAAATTTTTCTTTGAAGAGCAAGAAAAGACGTGGAGCAAGTTCTGGATCATGTATCTATTCATTTTTTGAACTAATCTACCACAGTTTATGTTGATGACAAGGAAGCAAATACACGAAGCTCTTACTCATATGGACAACATACCAGAGAATTATAATCTTAGAAGGTAAAAGACCTTATGCAGTGCAAGACTCCTCTTAGCATGAATGCAGCATCTACATCAGCGACAGACCCACCTGAATAAGAATTATTAGTATTGATCAAAAATTCAGAGGACAGAATGAAAGTGAACAGAAAATAAATTATGTTTGATGAGTGCCTATCATTACCTCCAAGAAAAGAAAGAGTGGAGAAGAATCCAGGGGACACTCCTTCAAGCTGTTGATCCAGCTTTTAGGAATGAGTTAGGTCTGCCATATGTAGACATATCTGAAGTGTACAGAATAAACAGCTGTTTGAAATAATTTACCTTTAGTTTAAGAAGGATATCTACTATCACACCATCAGAAGTTCTCAGTACATCTAAACTGATAGAAGAACCAGTTATTCATCTTTATTGGACTGTAAACTTTTACCCTCTATATATCTTCCTGCTAACAAAAAATGTAAACATTGTACAAAACATAGGGCAGCTTAGCTTGCTGATGCTCAGTGAAGCATTAGTGCAGCATAATTTGATTCGTTTGATGCTTTAATAATGCAAAACATAGTTTCTGCTTTATTACATAGCTGTTAATGCAGAAATGGCATGCTTAGAAAAGATTTACTATATTTCTATTTCCATATAGGTTTGCTTAATAGATAAGAGTGTTTACTGTGCCTTTGAAATCAAAATATTTAGTCTAGGCATTCTAGACTGAATAAAGACTGCCATCTTCTGCTGCAACTGCAGCAGACAGAGGTACCCAGATTGGCCTCATAACATGACCATATGTTGTACTAGCCTTCATCCAGTAGGGAGTATCTCCTTCCCCAGTAATGTAATAAGAGATGTGACTAGAGATATTTACAAAACGTTTGGGGATTTTACAATAGGCTTTTTAGAGCTACATATCTTTATGCTTTTGTTCCCTTTCTGAAGAACAGAGAGGAAGCAACATGAAAAAAGACTTAATTGAATCACGGATTATTCTGAGATGGGAGGAACCCATAAGGATAATTGAGGCCAACTTGTGGCTCCAGATAATTTTAAATAAAAATTAAAGAAAAAAAAATATATATATAAAGAGGCCAAAGAAATAAGATCCCAAACTAAAAGAAGTTTCAACACTAATTTGTCATCTAATACAAGAGATTAAATGAAGTAGTCCATGTGTCAGGGGTACAGCTGATGAACTTTTCTGAAGAAATTTTTTGTTAGAAAATATTCCTTTTTCCACGCAGAAATGTTTCTAATGAATGTATGGCCTAGTTTCAGAAGGATAGGTTGTTTTTAAAATCAGATATTGGGATGTACATGAATGCTGGTTCAAATAAGCAAGGGGAGAAAACAGGCAAACATATTTCCTTCCCATGGTGGAAAAATTCACAAATCAGAGCTGCTTGTGATATGTTCTTCATGCTAACCATATCTGTAGCCAAATATGTGTGAGACACATTCTAAGATACCCCTCTCCAGAAAGGACATTCATAGATTGAAAGTAAGAACTTAAATAGACTTTACGTGTCTTAATTCAGACTCTGGCCTATATATTTTTTCCTTTATTTCATTCAGGGAATGCTTACCTTTTACAAAACAATACAGCTCCAGTGAGAGGCACAAAGATATTCATTGCAGAACAACTATTTATTTAGGGTGTAAATCCAGAGCCCAAGGAGTCACAATAGTGCAAACTCCCTGTTATGGATTCGGTAGAACAGTAGTTTGAAACAAGAGGTTTATAGCTGGAACGTGGGACCCTGATGTCAAAAGCAAGTGCCCTGATAAAAAAGCTACTGGATATTCTGGGGATGGGAAAAGGTGATTAACATTGGTCTTCATCTTCTCTTTTCTTTGTTTCTTCCATTTAACTATATAGAAAGAAAAAAGATTTTGAAAAACCTCAAAGCTTCCACAGAACAAACTTCTATACATAGAGGTCTAACATTACTGACCTCTGTGATCTACGGATACAAGGGATAGATACAAGGAGGGCTGGCAGTGATACCAAAATCAGGGAGAAAGGAAACAAAAAGATAACACTGACAGGAGAGCACAAAGAAGGAAAATTTCCTTGACATTAAAGAGGCAGAGCTGAAACAAGACCCAGGAGTGAAAAGAAAAGAAGCAACAACAAAAAAAAAAATCACTATCACTGATTTGAGGCAGTGACAATTTCCTCTCAAAGGCATTCATAACTTCACAGACATTCCCTACATTTGTCCCCTGATTACCTTAAAAAGCAGATAAGTGCACTCCAGAGGAAAAAAAACAAACTCACCTAACAGGCTGAATGAGCTATTTGCTTTGTCCTTAAGAATATCCACAGTCAATATCTATTCATCTGACCATCTCTGCTCATTTTTCTCACCATATAACAGGGTTCTTCACTAGACAACCACATTCTTGCAACTAATCAAGTAATAAATAGCTGGCTGAAGAAGAAAGCATCACAGCCTTGAGAAACCAGCAAAGGACATGGCAACCAAACTAACACTGACAGGCACAATTTCCATTTCGTTTTCTGGATTAACATGCAGGCAACAGGCAATGCTATGAGGTATTTTTACCCTAAGAATACTGAATCCACCAATATTGTTCCTTCCAAGTAGCAAAAAAGAGAAGTTGGGACCTAGAGAACATGTGCTTCCTCTCTTGTCACAGCCCAGCTGTAAGCATGGAATTTATTCCACAAATTTTCTTTGAATTCCTTTCTTGACAATTATTACCAAAAGAGGATTATTTGAGAAAGAGTAAGGTTTCTATAGGTTTAGGTTTGTTCTTTCATTTTATTAATCAGAATTGCCTGCATGAAAAACACTTCATCTAAACATAAACATGCCTTAGGCTTCCTTCAAATGATCCCATGTCCTCATGATTACAACATAACACCAAATCTGCATAAAGTAGGCTGCCTTCATTGTGCTGTTTATAATCATCCAATTCTCGTCTGACATTGGCTTTTCTTATCTTCCTTATCTGAGGACACAAATCAAAAGAATCCTGTTTTGACTGCACAATTTGATATGCTTTGTGGTCTTTGCAGAGTGGTTTTTTCTATTCTTAGGATTCTAAAATTATTCCTGCATCTGTAACAGTAGACTCCTCTTCAAACAGCAAGTACACTGTGTGCCCAAGTCATCTTTGATGATGTTGCTTGGCCTATAGAATCATGTAAGAGTAGCAGGCACAACTACATAAATAATAATGATAAATGGGAGATGAAAATGAGCTCATAGCAACACTATAACTGTGTAACTCTGTAGTTATATAATTATATTTTAAAATAGATATTTTCATCCTGCAAATGCCAGAATTTTCCATGAGACAAAAGTTCTGCATTTGCTAATCCCAGTTTTAATCTCACTTAAACAATAAACTACTGTTTGCATACTTCACTTCCTTGCTCAACTACTCTATTAATTCATGAACTCCTGGGGGAAAAAAATAAAGCAAAGGAGAGCTATTAAATCTGCTAATCCAGTATCCTTTCAATTTTAAGTGTTTTATAAGTTTCATCAAAAGTGCATATGGCACTTGATTAAGCATTCTCATTTAGTGAATAAAATAGGCAATAAGTAAAAGTAGTAATACTAGATTATGCCCTGAGTTTCAAGATAACACTCCAGAAATCAAGTGAAATATGTAATTACAATGTGCTACCACAGCAGGTGTATTTTTTTTTCACCTATGCAGACTAAATTTGCTGTTAACTTTCAGTCTTCCACTGCCTGAACAATTTCAGGGGTTGTCAGGTACTGGTAAAGAAAAACATAATGTCAAAGTCAAAAGTGATTTAACTCAGAACCACTAGTCAGGAAATTTGTTATGTGGCTTAGTCTTTCCATGAAAAAAATGAATTTTCATGTTAGTAATTATTTTTTTCTGATTTTTTTTCTAGGTATAACTTTTGTTAAGGTTGGCATTGATCAGTAGTGGTTAAGAATTACAAAGGAAAATCAACTTTTAAAATTAGTGCCTTTAGTGGAACAAAATTGCATAGTATTCTTTATTTTTAAAAGGAGCCTGCCTTTGTAAATATAAACCTAATTTAGCCTTCTTTATTTGTAGAAATTACATTGTAAAGAAGATGTTGAAGAAGGAAAAAAAGGGAATAAAATTTTGCACAAAAGGCATTGTTTCTGTCTGAAAAAAGAAAATTGTTTGGTGAGGAAAGTGAGTAGAGCACATTGTCTAGATCAAATGGCGTGGAAAAATTTATATAGTCTCTTTGGGGACACATCCAAAAAAACCTCTGACATGTTTTTATATAAAGTTTTTTGAAATCTGATCTATTTTCCTTGCTATTTACACTAGTGACAATAAATAGATCTTTACAAAGACTTTTTTATTCCTTCATTCCTAGGGAATAATTCTGCAAAGCCACTATGCAAGACAAATCAGAACTCCAGGTCCAAACACTATAGCTCCATCTAGAAATGTAAAACTTTTCCTAAAAATGCTATTTAAAAAATTATGTAGGTAAAAATCTCTCCATATTACTAAGAAAATGATGACTATTCAGAGGTATTTTTAGACAGTTTGATAACTTTAATTACCTAGTAGAAAAAAGAGACACTTTATAATGTTTTATACTGAGATTATAGATACAGTTATAGATATAGTTTCACTTCTCATTGCTTGTGGACAGCAGTTTTCATGAAAATATATTAACTACACTTATAAAAAGATAATAATTGGACTTCATGAGTAAAACTTAAAATTTCTGAAGTTCCATTACATACTATGACAGTGAATCTCCTCATCTCAAAAGTGCCAGGTCACCTGCCTTATCCATAGGACCACCAGATTTCCTCTATTCTCTCACTGCAGAGTGCTGCAGGTTCAGTGCTTGCCTGCTGATCAGAAAGCACCATGTAAACACAGCACAGCAGGTGCTAATAAGCAGTTAAATAAAAATATTCAAATAAAGGGACCTAAGGCTATGCAAGAATGATTTTCTAATAACTAACTCTGTTTGTGTCATTTGGCCTAATTTTAAACATGACAAAACTCCTATTCAGTTCAGTAGAGTTGCACCACATAATTGCAGGGATTTCATAGGTACTAAAGATTGGTTTAGTAAATGAAATTGCCTTAAAAGCTCACAAAGTTTCCAATTGCTTGTGAATAAAGCACAGACTCTTCTTAAATCTGTATTCTATCTACAATATTGCCCTCTGCATAGCAATAAATATTAAAGAAAAATGTTCAAAAATTCTATTTATAAAAAAATACAGAACAAGACAAAAAGTCTTCTGTCCCTGTTAAAAATCATTTAACTTTCAATATTTAAACACCAGGCTAAATCTGAAGTACTAGGATTATATCTCTTGTTAAATTTATTACCAGAATCACAGAATGAATCTCATCCCCAAAGATGTTCTTGGGAATAAGTTTCATAATTTAGCTAAACATTACTAAAAATGTTGACTAAGAGTATTTAATAGCTCTTTCCAATTTTTGTAGCAATAAGAGTTGAAAATAGAATGTTTGATGCCCGGAAAAAACCCTCTATTTTCAGTTAGTAGTGGCTTCAAAATAGTTGAAGATCTTTCCTGCAACAGACAGTAGTGGCTGGAAGTGCTAAAAAATGCTGCTTTACATCCTTAAATTATCAGCTTTATCCTTTGCATGACCAGACTTAGTCACAGAATATCCTGCATCCCACTCACAAGGATCACAAGAATCACAACACGTTCGTGAAAGTGTTGTATTTAAGTAAAATTTGATTTATGCATAATAAACCAAAAATAAATTGTTTTATAACTTAATGAAATAGCCCCATTTCAATCTGAACTGTTTGCTTTGGACTTTGTATAGCTCCATAATGATAAAATACTACTTTTCATCTAAAGACAATTATCAGGCATCCTTTCTTCAGTGACAGACAAGATGATTCACCTGTCAATGGACTCTCTTCACCTTGCACAGTTGGCATATTTCTTTTAAGTGCTGCCAACAGCTTCCTATGTCCCAGCAGGACTCTCTATAAACCAGGGACACACTTCTTGTCTTTGCCAACTCATTTTGTGACCAATATTTGAAAATATTCTTTGAAAATTACTTTGTATAAAACTTCAAAGTAGCTACTCTGTGCCTAGGGATAGACAGAAAGCATAAATGAGGGCAATATATTTCTGTAGACACATTTCTTTAATGACAAAATGTTGTACAATGAAAATGTTGCTGAATTTATCAGCACTTACTATTTCATTGAAATATTCATAGGAAGAATGCAATAAATCCTTAGGCCCACAATATGTTATCTCATTTTTTTGCAGGAATGTCTTTAATTGCATTATTTCTTTGCTTTCATCAGGAAAAAAAAAATAACAATTGCCAGGCTGTAAGAAAGTCATAGTAATAATACCATAATCTCAGAATTATATATTCCTATGCAAAGGACTATTCCAAAGCTTATGCATGAGTCAAGAATAATGGACTTCAAAAAAACCCAAACCACAGTGTATTATACTAAGGTAAGTGACAGTTAGAATTCCTGGAGAAAATCCTTTGCTTCTTTTCCTGAGAGTCAAAAAATAAGAGAAGAATAGATGGTTACTGGAAAACATAGTACTGAAAGGAAAGGTATCCCAATATGCAGGAGGAGTAAGAGGCAGTAAGAGAATAGTAAGACTATAAGAAATATGACAAATAATCTGAACTATCATAAACAGGAAAATTAGGAATAATGATATAATTAAACATGAGTTTAAAGAGAGGACACTAACACTGAATAAATTAAGCAAGGCAAACACAAGACCAGTTCTAACTGCCGAGGGATATAAAGGAACAAGAAAATATTTTATTAATAACTTAGAAGAAAACAGCATAAGAAAATGGAAATCTACTGTTTATTTATGGAGCAAAAATAACAAGCAGTAGAAGATACACTAAAAGCTGATGTTTTCTTTTCTGAGAGAAGTCAATTTAAGCCAGATTTGAAATGTTGTTTCAAAATTGTTTAGGTTATTTTTTTAAAGATACTCCAGCAAAATCCACTGAATCTTTGGGAACATTTTTAAGTGTATAAATACCATGCAATCTAGTCCCCTTTTCTTTCCAGATAATACATAGCTGTCTTGAAGCACAAATCAGAGGACAAGGCTAAAAGAGAATATATAATATTTTACCTTATCTTCTACTGGATAAGAAAAGACAGAGATGTGCAAAGAAACCCTAATCAGTCTCTTTTTAGAAAATGAAACACTGATGACTGAAGTTATTAAACATTTTATTGACACCTAGTAAAATGTGACTGTGGCCTAGATTTGTCAAGGACAAAAACACCAAATCAGTTGTTTTCTTCTTTATCTAAACATACAGCCCAGTTAACATGATACATATTTACAAAGATTTTCATGTTTTCCGCACATTAACACCTCATAAATTAAGGAAACTGTCTAAATGAACAAGAAATGAATGAAAAACTCTCAAAGTCATGTGGACAAGCTGATATATCATTACACTCTCAAGGCACTGTAGGTAGTTTCCAATTGACAGAGATATAGAAAATTTATAAGGAAAAGAAGGGCTACATGCAGAAGCAAAGGGGGGAAAAAAGAACTTTTTCTCTTCTTGCCATCAGCAGTCAATGCCCAGTCACTGCCTTCAGAAGACAAACATAATAATTGATGTCCCCTTCCTCCTCTTTTCTCTTGGCTTTTATTGCTGCATAGTGTGGAATAACCTTTTGGTAAGTTTATGTCAGCTCTCCTGACTGTGTCCCCTCCCAAGGTCTTCCCCCCTTTTGGGCTGCAGAGCCAGCCTTGGGGCTGTGCAAGCACTACCCAGCAGTGGCCAAAGCACTGGTGTGTTAGCAACACTGCTCCAGCTAGAAATACAAAGCCCAGCAGGATGAGAGCTGCTGCAGGGAAATCTAACTCCATTCCAGCAGACCCAATTCAGCCTGTATCTATTGCCTCTTATCTTCTACTGTGACTTCTGAGAAAACCTGACCCCACCCTCTCTACACCACTCTGGTAGGTATTTCAATACCAATGAGATCTCCCCTACCCCTTCTCTCCTGATGCACTGTGGTTTAACAAAAGTCAGTACCATCCTCAGTCATTTCTTGTCTTACCAAGTGATTCTGCACATGCAGATTCTGCTCATGCAGAATAATTTCACTTTTTTTGTGGTGGCATCACTGGAAATAAAGACCCAATTTAGACCATAGCAACTTCATCCTAGAGCACTGGGAGTGCTTCACATTGTGTGCACTCAATTTAACAAAACATGATGCTATTCATGCAGTTTGTAAAAGAGTAAAATGATGGCGTGGTTGTTACAATCCAATTCAAACCCAGAAGAGCAAAGAAAACTATGTCTCTGCATAGTGCACTCTGCACTAGTGCACTTCTGCTGGATTAAAAATAAAACATCCATTTTGGATGGTTTTTTGTTATTGAGTAATAAAGTGATGCACAGAAAGAGTGACTTCCCTGCTACTAAAAAAATTTCCTTTGTAAAACTGTTTTGCGTAGATTTCTGATTGTTAGTTGATATTTTTATACTGCTTTTAGATTTCAAAGTTTGCAGTGCTTAAAGATCATTTAAGGACTGACAGATAAAACAAAAGATGATTGATCTGCTGTCTCCCGAACAATAAAAGACAACTTGCTTTCCTGAGGTGCTACACCTGTAAAATAAATGTAGTTGTATTTCCCTCAGCTTGTTTCCTTCCAATGAGAACTAGACTCCTAAATAACCACCAACCATCCCTCCTTGCCAGCCAACAGTCCAACCTTGCCTGTTGACTCAGGGAGGCAGGTTCTTTGCTATGATACAGGTGTCATAAATGTACACCCAGCAAGTTAATCTAATTCACTAGTAGGAAATTAAGGAGGGGAGGAGGCCCTGAAACTCCTGCCACCATGCATTTATTTCATCTGTTTACTCACTTACTGTAGTAGCCAAACAGAAAAGGCTGTGAGGCTTTGCCACAAATAATATTTCCCTTCCCTAAGTGAGATGGAAACATAACCTATAATTCTAAATAATGGGAGATTTTAATGGCACGAAGTCATGGATGAGTTAATTTGTTTATAAAAACAAGCTTGTTTCCCCTCCAGTTCTAAAATATCAATCTGTTACTTTCTTCCTGAGATTGAAAAGCTCCCAGCCTGGATTGCATGCATCATTATGAGTTTCAATACCTCCTGTGTAAAGGTTTAGCCTTACGGCATGTGTATCTATAAATTAACATAAGTTGCCATGTGGAAAGTCACTAAAGCAGTTGTTCTGCTTAGTTAAGATTGATAATTGGACTCTGGGCTACTCAGAAATTCATAAGTGAAGTGTATTGAGCTAATCCCAAATATTATACAAAGACCAGAAATCAAAATTCGACTTTTTTGTTAACTACTTATCATGTACTTTGAATTAAACTGTGCCAGCTTGTCTAAAAATACATATTACTGTGCTGAAAGAAGTGTTAAGTCTCATAAGACTTTTCAGAAACCTAATTTTTCGACAAAAAATGTACATGCTGTTGTATAAGTAATTTCCAGTCTTGAAAAACTGAATCTGTTACCTTTTCCAGCCATTCTTTTCCATTCAGAGAAGGCTCAATTCTTCTGTCTATACAGAAAAATATAGAGGCAATAGTATGTGTCATCTGGGAAACCACATCTACACAAAATCCTAACAAACAAACTTGCCTATAAGAAAGCATCTATGTTTTGACAAAGAAAAAAATAATCTTGGGAAACTGATATCGCGTTCATTGCAGTACCCATGGATATTCTACAGAGTATTCTGGTTTTCCCTCAAAGCTTTAACTCACCCATCTTTGCAGAAAAGATATCATTCTTATTCTTTCATATGACAATTTTGTGTTCTACCCTGAACTTGGAATCAGCCAAGGTCGCACATAGAGCAGAAGAGGCGGTGAATATTTTTGCAAGATCACATATTTTGGCATCTCTTGACACTGGTGGAAATTGCTGAGTTAGCAAAGTGATTATTCACAAAAAAATCTCCAGGCTATTTACAAAAATCGCTGCTATCTCTAACCTATCACTATTTCATAAGATATTCCACATACAAAGTGACTTTTGAGCTCTGACCTTCTTTTCTGCTTGTGAAAAATGCAGAATCTTTTTGCTCCTTCCCTTGTATGCCAGAAGAAGTGAATATAAGTGTGTGTTCACCTCTGAGAGTTCATGTCACTCAGGGAACTGGAGAACAGAAAAATTAATTAAGGGCCCTCAGAAAGCTGAAATGTCAAAACCAGTATGAGAAATGAGAAAACCATCTGTAGTTGGAGTCAAAGACAAGCAAATGTAAGAATGGATGAGGACAATTAGTGCATTCATTTTTCAAGGATCAGAATAATCAGAACCTGCAGTTTCAGATGGGAAAACTGAATGTTCTGCATGTGAACAGATGAAAAAAGTCTATTATGAGAAAAGAATGTATTGATAACATTTCAGTTGTATGACAGGAGGCTTCAGGAGGCAGTATACCTATAAATGGAGACAAAGTCAAGTGATTATTTCTAATGCATTAATCTGATAAATTTTAAGTCTTTGTTATGCACTTTTTGTTTTCAGATACTGAGATTATAAACACTGAGTGTTCACAGTGTTTTCCTTATAGATCAGGAGCTGATGGGATCTATTTCTATATGTTTTTCTTAAAATGATTTTTGAACCAGTGTGCCTAAAAGCAAACCAACAAAAAGATGGAGCAAGAGATAAAG
Source organism: Pogonocichla stellata (assembly GCA_026546895.1). Taxonomy (NCBI): domain Eukaryota; kingdom Metazoa; phylum Chordata; class Aves; order Passeriformes; family Muscicapidae; genus Pogonocichla; species Pogonocichla stellata. The sequence continues at coordinate 100,459,435 of JAOTQZ010000001.1, read as the reverse complement.
TATTCTCTGATTTTTGCCCTTTTCTAAAGTCAGACAGGGCAGAAGAGGTGAAAATTACAGTCATCATCAAGGCTTTAAGGAAACAAAGCAGAATATGTGTTTTGGTTTGAGGTACTTTTTTGCTTAGGTTTTTTTTTCATTTTCTCACTATGTGTCAGTTTGAGTAACACTGTGGCATAAGGTCTAGGACATTATTATCTAATACTTAGTGATGCTCTGTAACTTTAAGATTGCTCTGCTTTTACAAACAAAATAAAAATTTTACTGTACTTCCCACTACTTACAGTGGAAACCCAAGAAAAGATAAATACATAAGCAGAACTCCCAGTCAATCCAGCCTTTTTTTTTTTTACTCATCTAACATTTGACTTGGGAGTCAGAAAGAGAGAACTAGCAAGGTCTTGCACACAAGCGCTATTTTGTGTTTCAGCAGTCAGAACCCTTTCCAGAATGCAATTGCACCTCTGAGTGAGCTAAAAATGCTTCAAAATGTTTTATTGGACTTATTTGCACCTAATCTACATTCCTTCTCATAATGTATTTCAAAAGGGTGAGTCCGCCTTGGAAACAGGGCCAATTACTGCAAGAGCAAACAGAATAAAAGGGGATGCTGTGTCTTAGTCATTCAGCATTCAAAACAAAGGTTTGATTTAGCATGCTGACCCTTTTAGACTTTTCACTCCAAAATGTGACCCTGTCTTTCTGTCAATCTGCTAGATGGAGAGCTGAAATAGATGGTGAAACATTTAAAAAGTGACAGGATCAAAGATTCTCAAGGCTGTCAAAAAAACATCAATTTTCCACATGAAGGCAAACTATGCACAATAGCAGTATTATCAAGCAGAAAGTTCAACCATCAAAACAGGAAGAAAAGCAGCAGGACTGGGTTCAGAAAGTGTCCATTAATTTCTCCCAAAATCTTCGTCATTATGAGAAAAGAGATAACAAGACTCATGAAGGGGAAATAAACATAAATAGAAATCTTATTATGTAACAAATGTGTATTGTATTATGTAAAAAATGTGTACCAAGGCAAATATTCCCAGAGGAAATAGCTTCATCACATAATTGTGTTAAATACAGATAATTCATCAGTATTTACATATATTGTGAAGAGAGCAAGAAAAGTCAAACTTAGATCTTTGGGACACAGAACAACATATTCTCTCTTTTCAGTGTTGATTCTTTTCTGCCAAGTTTGAACCACTGCAAAGAAGTTTTAAAAACAGCAGTCATTTAGAAAAAGCAATTTAGCAAGAATGCATTGTACCACACTGCCTTTCCCTTCTGAAACACATCTTTTTCTGGCCATTTATGAGTAAATAGGTTTGATCATGGAAAGCATAATTCTTTTATAATTATATGTTATTTGCTGAAGAAGCAGTTTTAAAACTGTATTCTGTGAGGTTTTTTAGGCAGAAAAATAATCTCACGAATATTGGAGTGCCGCAGTGGTTTGTTTCAAGAGGAGACCAAAAGAACTTTGCCCCTCCTGTCTAATAAAGTATAATCTGATAAGAGAGAGAATTCTCCATAAATGTACAGGAGAGGAAAACACAAATCCCAACCAAAGTGTGTGGACACTGGAAACAAGTACTTCAAACCGCAGCAGAAGTTCAAGAAGAAAACAATCACTTTAGTGTAATTTTAACACTTAAAGTACAGGGAGCCTTCCATAGGGCAAATATATTACTCTCTTTTCAGCAAAACTTAGTGGATTTAATGCCTATGATGTCTCTGGAAGGAAAAGACAGAATGGTGTGAGCCAAGAAAACCTTTACATCCTGTTTGGCAATATCTAGCTTTGCTCTGCTAAGAAATTTTGTTTCGGGAGTGTAATACAATTTATTTTGACACCAAAATTCTGCTCTCCCCAAAAAGTTTTTCCCCAATGTACCTACAGAGAATGGGTTTTCCTCCATGTTTTCTCTCAAGCTGAACAATTTCCACTCAAAAAAATAAAGTATTAAGGCAGCTTGGGGTGAAAGTATAGGGGTATAGATCCTTTAAACAATTCTTTAACTCCCAGTGACAAAACTCATCTGAGATGAGGTGAAAGATAAATTTACTACTTGTGTTCCCAAGAAATTCTGAATGCTTCTTTAAATTTCCATGACTTTGTCCTAAAAAAAAAAAAAAAAAAAAAATAATAATAAGCATAATAAAATAAACCAAAGCAATTCCTTCCCCTTCTTACATATCTTGGTGACCAAAACGTACTGTTCTTGTCCCATACACATTTTAAACACTTAAAAATATTCTTTGTCACTAGTTTAATTACCACTAGATTGACAGAGAGGAAAAATAAAAACTACTCATGCATGCTGTTCTACAAAATTAAAATTCTGGCAAAAAGATAAATTTCTGTTCAGTCAGCCTTGGTCAAGCTACAAACAAAGTTTTAGAGGTTTCCTAAATGTGTTTTCCAAATGCAAATTTCTGTCTTTCTTTTAATTATCAATAGAAACAAAAACATTTTTGTGTTTCATGAAACTATTAAAAAGCTGCTGGGGCTAATGTAAATAAATATTTTCCCATATTATTTTAGGATATACAATAAAATCAAGCCTCCATGCATCCCCAACCTCCTCACCACAGTGTCAGTACAAAAAGCAATAAAGGTGCTGGATCTGTGCAATCCCTGCTCAGCAATAACAAAAAGTCTCAGTATTATCAACCCCATGTTCAGCACAAACCCAAAACACAGCTCGACACCATCCACTGAGAAGAAAATTAATTCTGCCCAACCAAAACCAGCACAATCAACATGTACATTGTTAAAACACCTGCTCCTTCAATAAAACATTTTCTCAATTGTAACTCACTGTTCCCTTTGCTGGAAATACTCAGTTGCCTTTCAGTCAGGTATTATTCATGGTCAATCTAAATCCAGAAATAGAAAACTCACAGGGGAAAGTTATAACTGCAGATATTGCATTCATATTTTTATGTGGACAGCTGAACAAATTTTCTTTGCATTTCAACAGACTAAGATAGTATCCATGATTTTGCTCTAAAGTTGACTTGATTTACAGATTTTTCCTATATATACATATATATAAAATATTTATGGAAAAGCATGCATGTTATATATATATATCATGTTGTGTAGATAGATAGATAGATAGATATTCACAGGGAGAGCTATAACAAAGGAGCAGAACTCCTTTTAAACACCTGAATTCTACATCTGTATTTTTCAAAGTAGATATAAATTACAGCAGGACAAACCACTTTTATTTCACATGGCATGTTATATCCTCAATTCAACTATTCTTTCATGGGTTGTTTTATTTTGCCTATCTTACATAATACAGCCATTCCAGTTTCACATTAAGTAGGCAATACACAACAAGCTTAAGCAAATTATTAGCTCTCGTAAGAGGAATCAGGAATGACATCTGTCTTTATATATCCCATTATATTACTAAAAATGCAAATTAAGAACATTAAACATAATAAAAGTCCATTGTACAGAAATCATGATATATTCTCCCAAGGAAAGTAAATACTAGGAGTTGTTTGTACCTTAATTGCTTCAATATTTGCAGAAATATCTGTTGCATAATTTTAGCATCGTTCTGGATGCACTTCAGATTTTAACAGACCAGGCTGTTCTTCCTTCTGTGCAACTGTTGATATAATATGGCCACTGTTAGATTTTTTAGTGTTGTATCCTGATTTAAATTTCTTTAATAACCTTTAGAAATGGGCATTTCATTGAATGCACCACACTGTGGATTTACACTTGATGAGACAGAGTATAAATCCAGAAATCATACTAACTGGCTTTCCAAAAACATCAGTTGTGCAATCCTGTCTAGATTCCCCCTCTCAGGATACACGGTTCCAGAGCTGCAAAAATGCAGCAAAATGGTGAAAGAATTAGAGGTGTAGGACACTAATTATTCTATAAGACATCCTCTTCTATGTGAGAGGGGTGATAAAATAGACAGTAGTGTTAGAGCCTTGTCTTGGGGTGATTTTATGATGGTTAGTCTATTCCCTGATCGTCTGCTTTATGCCCAAAAATGGTTGTTGTGTTTTTAAGGTGGGTCTGGAGGGAGAGGGCAGCCTTGGAGCTCTTCAGAAGGTTTTTCAAAGCCTCACTCCCAAGGCATGTGCGTGCTGTGAGGTCTGTGGGTTTTGGGGGTTTTTTGCTTGGTTAGCCTGCTTCTTTTTTGTTAGAGCAGGCAGAAGGGTTTTTTCCTTTCCATGGCCCTGCAGCAGCAGCAATCCTCCAGTGGCTTTTTGAAGTGAACTGGATGGTTTGGTTTTGGTCTGAGATCAGAGACCAGTGGGAAAGGCAAGGGGCAGCTCTGGTTCAGCCCCATGTCTTGGAAAAAGCTGAGCCAGTGAGAGAAAGCCCAACTGCCTCATCTGCTGTGAGAGGGGACCAAACCTAGAGATTCACCAGGTTCACATCTCTTTGCCTGAACTGCTGCTTGAATCTACTGTTAGGTTTCTGTTTGTTTGTTTCTTTGTTTGTTTGTTTCTTTGTTTGTTTTTCCCTAAAAACCCATTTTCTCCCCACCACATGGCAAACTACTGCTGGTTTTTTTTTTTCTTTCCCTTGCATTTTGGATTTATGTTCCAGTGTGTGTTTGTGCATGAGGGGGTAAGGTCTGACAGTTCAATATCTAGCATTTATTTATCTTTTCCTGTGCCATGTGGCCACTGTGTTGGTCAATAAATATTTGTCTGGGGTTTTTTTCACTATCATCTACTAGTATTCATTTCTGATTGGCAAAAAGGGATTTTGGAACCCTTTTCTTTTTCTCAAGGAAACACTCATTCCAGAGTGTTTTTCTCCTAAACTTGTCTCTAAAACAATACAAGCCTGTAAAACCAGATAAAGCTGTGAAGAAATAAAGGCAGAATATCTGAGACAGCAGAAATATAATTAGAGAGCAGTGTTGTTTAGGAAGCCTCATATCACAATCTGGTATCACATTACTACCTTGACCTGCTAGTGCCTTCATATCCACCAAAGAGATGTAATCAGCTGGTCCTACCTAGCTTAAAAGTACAATATGATCTCATGAAAATTTTCATTTAAAATACTAATGCTATTAAAAAACCCCTCAGCCAGCAGAGCCACCCTACAAATGAAGCTCCATTCAAAATTGTTTAGTTAAACCACCTTTAAAGATAGCCTCTCCACCATCCCTCTCTTTATCATGCTGGACAAATTATTGAAATAGCAACAATTTTGATGTGACCACGTTTCAGAATTACATCAGACTTGTGTCCTTTTCCCCAACTAATGCACTACAAATTATTAATCAAAACATCTGATGCATTATATGATTCAACAATCCACTTCAAGAAGTATTAAAATGAGTAAGGAAACTTGTGGTAAAATTTAATTCTTTCAAAAGTATTTTTCTGTGAAATGTTGCACAAATTATCCTGTATGATTCTCCTGTATGAGAAGTTTGGAGTTTCAGTCTCGTGGTGGGTTGCCAGCTGCATGGTAGGTATATTGTGAAGAGTTAAAACTTCCATGCTAAGACACATATGAACCATTTATTTGAAAAATACTTGATTTTCAGATCTTTGAATCAGACTCAGAATATATTCCAACTTCAGCCTCAAAATTATTCTGCTGTTTTGAAAAGAGGTAAAGAAAAGATGAAATCAACGGATCATGCATTTAAAATACAACTTTTCACAGGAACAAATGAAGTGGCACCAAAATTTTTCAAGGACTCTGAGGACAAAAAGAGAAAAAGAAAATATACTAACATATAAAACCCTGTCTTTTTTCCCTAAGAACATGATAGAGGGGAATAAACATGGCAAATAGATAAAATTGAAATCCTAGTGAAGGAAAATAATTCAGTGTGTTATTTATTTTAGCTGGAGTGGTTTGGGTATGACATTACCATGTTAGACAAAATTCCATACTTTCTAGCCATTCTCAAAACAATGAAAACTCAACTTTCCCCTCTGCCTTGCACTGCATGGACTTAATCCCTACCATTGAACAGCATATTATGAAATGAGAACAAATGTTCATTTTCAAAGCAAAGAATACGACCCCTGGGGAAAAGCCATGTGTATTCTGCCAGTATTTGAGCAATTAGTATTGAATTAACTGCATGCATGACAAATTAATATCTCAACCTTCTACTGATGTGAGAAGTTCAAGTATAAAAGCAGAGGAGGAAGTTAATTTGTATTCACTATCCTCTGAACATTTTAAACAATTATTCTTAAGAAAGTGTCTAAATCCTGTCATACCATTCACACACAGACAGAATTTGTCACTGACATTGTTGTTGGTTTGGCCTAAGGAAATATCTCACTAATGGAAACCCTGCTTTCAACACAATCTGAACTCACTGAAGCAAGAGTCTACGATCTAATGTAATTATGTAAGAGGAATAATTTCCAAATGTTCCTGCAATTTTAAGCAAAAATCTTCATGTACATATAATCTGATAACTACTCTTCCCACATTGTATGCTTGGGACATGCCAGTCTGAATGCCTGAATGTTTCTGCACTAGTTCTAATGGCCCTGGCATCATCCCTGGCAGCTCCTGCTACCTGAACATCTCTTGAACCTGGTGTTTCCAAAGGCATCATGGGCATACAACTGACCTGATGCCAGAACATTTTTTGCTTTTATACTTCCTTTAAATATATATATTCTAGCTCTATTGTTGTATAGCTATATAGTTTCTAGCTAGCCCCAGTACTTTTCCCTGCCCTGACAGGCAGAAAGACAAAACACATTCCAGAGGTTCCAAGCTGGCGGTCCAAGACTCCTATCCTATCCTGTTTTTTCCTGGGAGCTGAGGTCAAAATCAGCTCTCCAAGACACATTTTTATAAACAAAGTTTAGTTCCTATCTGAGGGAGGAGGATTTAGAAAAAGGTTGAACCAGATCAGAATTACCTCACCACTTATGTGTCTAACTGGGGATTTTTTTCAGTTACTCTAATTTGCTAAACTTATAAAACTGTATTCGCCCCATGTGGGGGGAGGAATTTTTGGCAATTTTCTGTATCTGCCCCTGGAGGCCTCCAATAAAGACCAGCCTTTATATAATCTCCTACACTAATATTATCTCAAAAATGTGTTGTTTTATTTCTAGGTCCATAAAATTGCACAGAAAAGGACCATGAACCACAGAGTAGAAAGTGAGCAGCCTGTCAGAATAGAGCTCACCCACTTTTATGAATACTTAAGATCACAGTTTGTTCAGACATGACACAGAAAATTCTGAATCATTCACATCTTAATTCCAGTGAAAGGCATTCCTTGATTTCGAGCAAGAGTGTCATTCTTCTTTAACATATCAATCTGGAAATTAAACTCAAATATGCTAAAGGACTGCCACAATAGCCACTGCAAAGATTTATCCAGCACTTTATATTTTATCTATACAACCCCCTCACCCAAAGTTCAGAAAAGTGATATGTAGTTTTCTGATGCCAGAAGATGGGACTTCCAGAAACAGGAATTATATTAATGAAATTAACATTAATGTCTCTATCTGCCATCGTTCTGTGCGTAGGAGGAGCTGACTATTGTCTGCAGAGCCCATAGCATGGTCTCTCTGTTACCAGATACATAAAGGTCTGCAAGGTTCCCTTCTGAGTTCACAGAACAAGAGATTTCTCTGTTAATCAGACCCAATCTCATGCTCTGGAAGGCAACCAGGTCATGTAGTTTTGTTCAGAAATGTATCTAGCTTAAAATCAATAATATTGTTTGCCCCAATACTTTAATGGAAAAGTAGTTTCAGCACATAACTGAATTATTTAGAAACTCCAAGACAATGAGGTACAAGAAACAAGGAAAACATGAGATTAATCCTTGTGATATAAGGCATGATAAAGATACATAACAGTATAAACTCATGTTCCTTCTTTCAGGCACACCCCTGCACTATCAACATCCCTTCAATAAAAGGTGTGCATCAGACAACAGAAACAAAATTATTTTGGAGAGCTGAATGGAAAAGAATAGTCACATGACTTAAGGAAGATACTAATTAGTTAAAAAAACCTATACAAACCACAGTGTGCTAACAAGTTTCTGAGTAAATATTTTGTTTGACACATGTCAGTGGGAATACATGTCAAAAAGGGCAGAATCATTCTGATTCAAGCAGAATTTCCTCAGAAGTAATTTTCCCTGGGTAAGGGTTTAAGGATCTGGTACCATTTAAATGCCTTGGTAAAGCACCAAACTCTGGTTACACGTGCTCGTAAGTGTATGCCACTAATGGAAGCAATTACTTATTAAAATATGGATGAAAAGGGGAAGAAATCACAAGAGGTCTGAAGGTGAGTTTCAATGCTAGCAAAGGTTCAGAGGAGTTGCCAGTCCCATCCCTTCCTCCCACCACAGCTGGGGCACAGCACACTCTCCAGTGGTGGAGAGCAGCAGAGTCACTGGGCAGCTCTGTTGCATGTCAGATCAAACACTGATCCCTCAAAGGTGGGGGAAAATCCCACTATTTCCTTTTTAATTTTCAAAAGCATTTGTCCCCAGACTTGCTTCATAGCACAGTTATGTCAGCACAACAGAGGAGCCAAATGGGGCATAAGCAAGAAACAGAGGAAGGAAGCCCTTTAGCTGACGCTTCAGCCAGGCAAAGCTGGCTTGCTGTATGTGATCATTATATAAATGAAATGCAGTTTCCTAGGCTGTTGACCTCTTATCCATGTCCAGCATCATGCTTCTTAAAGACATTCACTATGTGCTACCATCTGGGCCTGATCTTTAGATAGTGTAAATCCACTATATCAGAATCCTGTGTTGCTTCATATCATGTCATCAATAGTTTCACCAGCCTGAAGTAAAGTACCTCAGAATAGATGCACGTCATCAGGAGCTCTAACATGCTGCAATAGGTCCATTATGTTTATTTCATCATGCCTAAATATATTTCAGACAGCTTCATTTTCTCCAGAGAATAGTTTTCTTCTGTGCTTGGAAGGTAAATTTAAATATATTAAAAGCTTTGCCTTCAGCAAAGATGCTTTCAGAGCAAGAATACTCATCATTCAAATAAATTATAATGCTTTTTTCCATCAACCTGTTCATTTATCCATGCCACTATTTTTTATTGGTGCATTTCTCCTTCTAAGCAAGATAGAAAGTTGAGTACAAATCTACATTCAAATTAACATTTTTATATGACTGTGCTCTGATTAAAACTAAAAGGCAACAGAGAAATTTCCATTGATTACTCAAAACTAAGGTGTAATTGCTCTATAGTGATTAGGAAAGGCTTTACATTTGGGTTCCTTTAACAATGGTTACATCTACTGAATAACAGAAGGTTTCATTCCAGAAAGACTATTCCTTTTCAAATATATTAATCTGACAAGGATTTACAAATTTAGTGTGGTATTGTGTGACATTCACTGCCTTGAATATATAATCTCTTTTGTTTTGTTGTATGAGAAACATTTGTTATTCCTCATCATGTCCCAGCAGATTTGTACATGTCCTGACCCTTGATATACAAGGGAGAGCTTCCTATTAATCCAGCTGGGCAAAGCAGTTCTAACAGCATTTGACCTTCTCAGGCATATGCACTCAGTTAAAAGTGTAACTCACCAGTGGGAATGATGGATATGCACTATGATGGCTCAGAGAAGTGCTAATAATTTTAAAGTTTTATTCAGCATATTAAAACAGGTCAAGTATTATTCATTATTTCACTTCAGATAAAATAACAAATACACAAAATCATTTATCTGCTTTCCATTCAAAATTATGTAGGCCCAAGAGAAATTAGCTGATTGGCACTCCAGTGAAAAGGCTTCATGCTGATTTTCATGCAGAAAGGCTGCTGGAATACTTTTGTCAGAGCTACCTATAAACTGCCAAACAAAGATTAATAACCATGGCAAAATAGTAGAGTTTCCAAAAGTCACAGACATTGTGACTTCTTTGACAAATGGGATTTAACTCAGTTTCAAATGACACTGAAGAATTGAAAACTTTAAAGCTTTGATTGCATCTTAATCTAGAAACACAGCAGAGACTTCTCTTGTCTTATTGCAATAAACTCCAATTTAATAATTCATAATTTTTAATATTTTAATAGATTTCATGCTTTCGAGCCTACCCAAGCAAGTTGTAAAACCACAGAGTATAGAAGCATTCTCACTACAACACAACTGCAAAAAAGATTTCATAGTTTCCTGAGCAATGAAGGCTTGCCTCAGTAAAAATTGATGTACCCTTTACCCTCACACATTAGGGAATTTGTATCAAGAAGATATTCATTACGTACTCAGAGACTCTGTACCAGTGTGGTTTCGTGTTTTTCTCTCTGGAGTTTCTAAATGCTTAAAACTACATGGAAATGTAAAAAAATTGTCAGTGAACAATGAGTAATAATAAAGCCTTGGTCTAAAAAAATCTAGGCAGTAACAAGAAAATTAATCACAGTAGGGAAATCCAGTGTACTAATAGTTAATTAATTAAATAAAATGTGCAGGTCTAATTTATTTAGGAGAAAATATTTTTGTTTTAAATGTACAGAGTCACTGAAGTTAGTGTAGTTTCTTACACGGGATTGCAAGATATATTGCCAAGGACAGGCTTTCCAGTGATGGCATAAAACGGATGTGTCCCTACATGTGTCCAGAATTATAATGCAGCCAAAGGCACGGTGATTTTATTTTCAGGATCTCCTGTCTGCATGGTGACAGAGGTCAGAAGTTTACAGCCAGACCTACACTTTCAGCTAATATGTTTTTACACCTGCAGATGCTCCAGCTCACGACTTCTGTTGTGATAGTGGTAACTGCAGGCAGATCTGCACTCAGGTGACTCAGCAAGATCATCCTACCTATCTGGCCTCACCTGGAAAATTCCTTATAAAATTATACTGATTATCATTATCTCTGCATTCTCTGGGGATGCAGAGAAAGTCACAGAAAGTTTTTATATGTTCATCACCCTAATGACAAAGCTACGAGCAGTTCTGGATTTTCAAAGTGTTTCAGTTCTATCCTCATTCAGGACTTTGCAGCTGTTCTCTAGCAATTTTTCTGTGGTCTCTCACTTTCTTTTTTCATTCAGCCTTCATCTGTACGGATGTCTGAGAGACATTAATCAAAACATCTTTTTTGGTATTTCTGTTCCTATTTGTAGAAGGAAATTCACAGCCAGCTTGCTCCTGAGTGAATGAATAAAGTTGAAATAAAGAAAGTACAAAGTGAAGAAGGAAAAAAATACTAGCTATCAAATAAAATAAAGAGTTGTAGATGACAAAGTTTAACTAATTTAATTTTTACTAAAGTACCAGATCCTAAGAAACCAAGAATGTTCTAATTTTCCATATTTAGTACTTCTCACATAAAATATATGATTCAATTCACTAGAATCTAATGTTAGTATTTTAAAGTGGATTTTAAAATTTATTCTGATAAGGCATTATGAAAAAAACAGGTAAAGCATTCAGGCAGAAGACAACATTATTATGTAACTGACAAGAACATACACCCATAGACATATTTCAAGAATTTTGAAAGAAACATGACCAGACCTTTGTGTGAACTCACACACTAAAAAACATCAAAGAAGTAACACAAGAGAGGCTTTAAGTGCTATAAAAGCTTCACGTGCATTTATAATCTCTCCTATTCCAAAATGTTATGTTTATAGTAAGTGATTTTTTCAGTAACTAACAGTGGCTCATACCTTGCATCTGTCTATTTCCATGACATTCCGTAAGTTCTTGAAATTTTTGCTGCTGTGTCTTCTATTTGAAAATAATAAAAGAAGTTCCGTTCCAAGAGGAAAGAGAAGGGAAGAGAGAACTCACAAACTCAGCCAGTTTCAGGACTGAAACCTGTGCGGAGGACTCATATTAGAGAAGTTCATGGGGGACTGATTGTCCATTATTTTTCAAGGAAGACTTTCTCAGGAGACAATCATCTGAAATTAATTAAGAAAAGAAAAAAATATATATAACCATAAAATTATTTCAAATTATGTTGCCTAGGATAAATATATTGCAGCTACAGACAGTTCTACACTTTTTACAAATTATGTCTCCAATACAGGAGAGATAGAGAATTGTCAGTGTATGACCTTGGAACACACTCCTGTTTTACATGGTTTCATTGACCACATAACTTTGGAATTGCCCAGCAACTCTCAAGGCTCTCATCAGGGTGTCCTCACTTATCAAAATCCCTTGAGACTCAAGCTTAGTCATCCAAGGATGCTTTGGAGAAAGGGAAAAAATAAAGGGCAAGATTTTTAATACAACAGTGAAGTAACAGTTAAAACAATAGGAAATTCTCTTGACATTTTGTTATCACATCAGGAATAGAACAAGCATTTCTGCCTGACTTCATACTGCTTCAGTCATTCCTCCTTGTACCAAGGATCACCTCCTTCAGCAAGTATAACCCTATGTAAAACAGCATTGCCTTAGGCCATTTCACTTGTACAAGTGCTCCATCCTTTCCCTTCAGTAAACATCTCCTGCTATTGTAGACACTTGTGAAGGTTTCCATTCAAGAGAAATGCAGCTGAGATCCAGACTAAAGGGCCCAGATCTCCTCTTGGTTGGGGCCCAAAGATCTCCACATCACAAGGCACGCGCTCCCTTTCCCTGGTACAATCAGCAATGCATTTTGCTGCCTTTTTAAAGTCTGGGCACACATTCAACTTGTAGCACCAAACTGACACAGAAATAGACTTTTATGACACCATTAGTTTTCAAGAATAATTTGCCTAAAATGTAAGAGGCAATTATCTTTCAGTTCAAAAGCAGAATGGCATGAAACACATTTAAATAGTTCTGCCATATGCAACTTAATGCCAGTCTTGAAAGTGAATAATTTAGGCATTCTTCTACTAGTCATTCCACTTTAATTTTATTGTCATGATCTCTGAATGCATTTTTAAATTGATTAACACATATTTTACATTAGTTCCCTTTCTAAAATCCTTGGATTGAAATGAGATCACCTTTTTTTTTTTATAAGCTCTTAGACTATTAGAATCGTCTCTTACTTAGAGTTTATTAGATTATAAGGGCCTTTTTATTTAAAATATTTAAATTTCTTTAAATATGTGATCAAAGTACATGAAAATAAACAAGTCTTCTGAGCATTTGAGCATTTCTGAGCATCGTAGATTTTAAAAACACACTTAGATTGGACTCAAGAAGTTTGTGTTATTTTATCACAGTTCACTGAGCACCTCTGCTGTCCAAGTTCTAAATTTGAAGGGTTTACAGATTATTCCGTAGAGACATAGGAAACACATCACAAAAAAAAAATTCAACGTGCCAGAAGATGGGATTATATCAAATGTATAGATTTCACAATCTTAATGGTACCTTTGAGTTTCCCATCTTGAAACTTGCACTGAGAAGAAAGGTGCGGTAGAGACAACATGTGATGAACTGACTGCAGCCCCTGTTCCCCCTTCCCCTGTGCTGCTAGGAAGAGCTAAAAAATCCAGGAATGAAGTTGAGTCCAGAGAGGAGGGAGGTATAAGGGATGGTGTTTTAAGATTTGGGTTTATTTCTCATTATTCTACTCTGATTGGATTGATGAAAAATTAAACTATTTTTGACATGACAGTGACTGGTAAAGGACCTCTCCCTGTCCTGATCTCAACCCACAAGCCTTTTGCTGTATTTACTCTCCCTGTCCAGCTGAGGAGGAAAATGGTAGAGCACCCTTGGTGGGACCTGGAATTCAGCCAGGGTTAACCCACCACGGGCACATCCATTATCTGACAGTCCTAGAAATCTTCAAATTGTTCTAAAATAGCAAAGACAGAACTTTATCCTAAAGATTCATAGCCAAAGTGCACAATCTAACAAAGGTCTATTTTTCATCTTCTAATGAATGAAAGGATATCTATTAAAGCATCCACTGATATTAAGGCACATACACACACAAACAACTAAAAGAATTACCTGGAAGGAGGAAAATTGTTAGTGCTTTAAATTCTGCTTAATGCTTCACAGAAGGATTCTGGCAAGAGTTCTTAGAAGTAGAGAACACCTATTTACAAATCCATTCTTTTAACATTATTGCCTTTCAAAACCCCTGGCTCTAAAATATCATATGATTATGAAATCTAATTAACTGTAATGGAATTCTGTATAAATAGAGGGCTAATGTTGTCATTATTTCCTAATCTCAGTTCACTGTTTCACAAAGCTTGGTTATCAAAAGTTGCAAATATTGTTTCCCCATCTTAAACTTTTCATGCATTGTACAACTCTGACAGAACTGGTCTATATATGTTTGGATACTAATTCAAGTTCATATCCTTAATTGTTTACAGAGACATACAAAGGGAACTGGCTAAGGAAGCATCTCTTTTTTTTGTTAAAATATTGATAAGAATGAAGGCTGATGAACTTGAAAATCCACACCTACATTTTCAGATAATGAGTTGTGAAAATGAAATCCATAGAGAGAAAAATATGTAGTGAGGAAGAAACACACAAATCTACAGAGATATGAAAACAGTAAGTTGAAAAAAAAACTCCTACTACAAAAAAAATTTCCTTAACAGAATAATTACAGTAAAATCACCTATACATACTTCTTCAATGTGAAAAAATATTAATTGTCCCTGAGAAAAATTTTAGCTTTTTTCAAAACTTAAAAATTCAAATAATACAAGCAAACTCAGAAAACTTAGAGAAATAAAAAAAAAATAAAGATTTTTTCATCTCACCTCCTAAACCAAGAGAAATACAGTTTATTAATAATAATGTGAACCAAAATCCATATCTGAAACCTTTTTTTCATATGAAGTTATTAGTCAGAAGTGAAGAACTGCCAGAATCAAAAGTCATGGGTGACTTCATTCATGATTTTCTGATACTTCTCACAAAAGATTCAGAGGTAACTCAGTGTCCAGCCCAAATTTCAGGAATTACATTCTGACTTTTATGTTGCCAAGCAGCACTGGCTGCAGCTGAGCTCCTGTTACAATACATACCAGTGTGTCAGTACATCTGCAGTTAATGATATGGCATTAATTCATATTTCAATCTAGCAAAAGCCACTAGGACACACAGCATTGTTTAACTAGGTTCTGTCAGTTACAGAACTTTGAGGTTCAAGTTTCCATAAGACAAAACCGTAATTGGAGCTGGATGCTTGCAAGATAAGCATGTCAGAATGCCGTGGTAGAGGAATATGAGAGAAATAAAAATAATGAAAGGATGGAGGTGAATGTGTCACCTTGGATGAAAAGGAAAATTAGGGGTGGAATATTGAGCAATTGTTACATTGGCTTGCAGAGAGAGGGATTTATTAACTTCCTTTCCACAGAGGTTTAAAAAAAGGGAACAAATAGAAAAATAGTACTGTGCTGAACAGTAGTTCTGTCCGGACAAATAGATATTTTATATCACATGTGGCTAATGAGCCAAAAGCTTCAAGTCATTACACATTTAGAATAAAGAATCTCAGGGAAAAGAAAAAGCTTTTCAAGCATAGCAGATAGGACTGTGTAACTTCTGAGTCTCTCATCTTCCACCAAATGAAGGATATAATAACCATAAAGTACAAGTCCCCCTTCTAGCATTTGTTGTTTTTCTCCTCTGCTCCTATTAAAAACAGTTTTCATTTGATTGAACACATACCAAGAGAACTTGGTTTTGTTTGTGAAGGAAGATAGATTATGAGTACAAAATTTCAGTAATTTTATTTTGAATTGCTTTGGTATCAAGGACACAGTATTAACTACTGCAGTGTTTTTTAGCTCTTATTTTAGTGTCTAAGACAAGAAAGTAACTGTCACCTCCTTTTAGATGCATGTAGCTATAATACAAGGTCTCCTGAACATCAGATATCTCCACTATGCCATAAATCTGGGCATCATACAGGAATAGTCAGTTGACAAAATTTTTAGCTGTGCTTGATTGCATGTCCGACAGTGACTGATCATACTGAAAGTGTTCTGGAAACAGGAAGTTTGCATTAAATTCTAATGTTTCTAATGTGTCCTCTAGAGTTCTATCCTCACAGACCACTGTAATAGTCCTGAACTGCCAGCAGACTGAGAGTCAATGAGGAAATGTCAATCCATCCAGAAATCCTCCAGGATAAGTAGAACCTGCCAACACCACTTTTGGACACCTACATCTTCAAAAGATTATTCCTCTGGTTATTTTCTCAAATGTCAAGGAAAGTTGTAGCTTCTTCTGAGGGAAGGGAGCAAAAGAAAATCCCAACTGGTTTTACAATATTTTTTTCTTTCTTATTTTGTAAAAAAATACGGTCATCTACCTATGTATGCACATGCACACATACACACTCTCATATATTTATGTTCATCTTTTATTGATTTCAGAGAGGATTATTGCAGATGTATACAAAAAAATCCTTCAAAGGTTGTTCAGCTGAGCACCCAGGCATCCAGTGTAATTACAATACTATTTTCTAGTAAGTAAAATAAAGTAACAAAAGTATGTACTATAGATGTTTGAAGAATCCTTTAAAGGCATTTTTACCAACAGCAAGTTATTTATTACCTCTGAAATTACAGACAGGCATGATCTGAAACATATTTCTACCTGTTGCATTTGTTGGTAGAAAGTTTGAATCACAAAATAGATTCTCAGTTGTTGTAAACTGAAAGGAAGAAAAAGAAACACTCCTAAAATAAGTCTTCCCCCAAGACCATCCCCCAAGATCTTTTTCAAACAATGAAGTTACTAGTCCAGTAGATGAAGAAATGGCTCCTTAATTTTGAATTTGAGGAATATTGCTAATCAAACCAGAATAGCTTGAAAGAAGTTATCATAGTTTGTTCACATATGCAAAGACTGAATTCAAATTACTACACAATGCAAAGTTCTTGCAAGATTGTAGGTGAAACAACTTCTCCTTTAAAATTAATTGCCAATTATAAACATTATGAGTAAAACCAATGTTATAGTTAAGTTCAACAGCTAACTTAGCTATGTAAATATATAGGTCATGCTGAGCAATATGGCCAAGTTCCCAGACTAAAAAGTGGTAGTTAAATCTCAAATCATCTTGGTAAGGACCTTGACCTTTCACAATAAAGTGAATTTAGAAAATTTCACTTCTATCTATTAGGAAAAGCAAATAGCAGTCTTTATTGTACCCTAATTCAATTTACTTAACTGTTTGACTTCTACTTCATCTCCCTCAAAGGGTCTTCTCAGAGAGACTCTATATTGCAAAAAGCCTTTCAGGTCAGCATGTGGGGGTACAGCTTTCATTAGCAATAATTGAACTTGTTTATATAACTCTGTGTAAACCATTCTGAGGACAAATTCTCTATCAAAGATGCACCATTTTCAGAGGGAGGCCTCATTGTGAAGGAGAAGCTTTTCCAGCAAGCTGGCAGCCAAGTCACTGCAGTTATTTCCACTCCATCCCCTTCTTTCTTACTTCCAGAATTTCTAATAGATTAATTAATTTGGGTTACTTTAAAATGTCTGAATACCAGAAAAATCTACTTAATCTAATTATAGAAAGACTAGTGTTCATTTTTTCATCAATTAGTTCTACTCCAAGAAGGGAACTCACATGTATTCAACAGATTTAATCCTGTTAGAACAGAGATTTATCATAGAATCACAGAATAATCTGAGTTGCAAGGGACATACGAGGATCATCAAGTCCAAGTCTTAAGTAGATGGCCCATACTTGGATCAAACCCACAACTTTGCTGTTATTAACACTATGTTCTGACCAACAAGAACTAATCTCTGTTCAATTATGTCTGATCAAATCTCATTTGAGCCACATAGTATTCAGAGGAATATAAATTACACAGGTTACTAGTGATGTGCAGCTGGACATGCAAGTGCTTTTGTGCTGTAAATAATATGAAATCATTTGAACAGCTTACTTATTAAAGGGAAAGTACTTTGTCACCTCACAGAAAGATGCATTTTTAGTAACAGCAGACTGTATAGAGACCTTCAGCGACTTTTGAAATCCCTGAAGGATGAGGAAAAGAGGAGTGTTGGCTTCGGGTTAAATATCATCAATAACTTACAGATCTGAGCAGATAATTAGGAATAGAAAGAACGAGATTCAATGGCTGTGATGTACAGACTCTTGATGTGCAGGAGAATGTCTTCAGTGTCAGGCTAATCATCAGTGTGGGTATTGGAAACTCTTCACTCAACTAGTTAGAAATTCATAATGATGAAGAAAATAAACCTCTCTAACCACATGACTAGAAAGTCCATGATTCTTAACATCGATCAACAAGATATTCCTTCCTATTGAGGAAAAAATGAATTCTAGTCCTAAAACTACTCAAAAGTTTTATCAAAGAGTCATTGCAGGAAAGTAGTCTAGCTTTTGAACTGGAGTGCTTTAGCCTGGAGAATGAGAGGCTGAGGGGAACAAGGACAGAGTCAATTCCTTCTCCCAAGCAACAAGAAATAGGACAAAAGAAAAAACCACGGGAGGTTTAGATTAAATATTAGGAAATATATCCTCACTGAAAGGGTGGTCAAGCATTGGAACAGGCCACTCAGGGAAGGGTTTGAGTCACCAGATGTGGAGGTATTTAAAACATGTAGATGTGGCACTTAGGGACTTGGTTTATTGATGGACTTGGCAGTGTTAGGTCAAAAGTTGGTCTCAATGATCTCAAAGGTCCTTTCCAACCTAAATAAACCCATAATTCTATCGCAGAAGAAGTTGGTACCACTCTTTGTAATTCCTCCAATGTCTTTTCTTAGTCCATATTAATCAATATATGTCAATATGTGTCATCTCTGTGATGAGTGCTTGATTTAAAATTTGAACACAAAAGTTTTGGCTCTTCTCTGTGGTTTTGAAAACTATTGGTTCAAGAGACCAGCAGAACTCTAACACTCTCAAATCACTGGAGTGCCTTTTAGCATCGAGATACTTCACTTATCTCTCTTCTCAGTTAAATTTCTGTTGAAATTTCACTATACAACAACCTAGTGATTGTACAGGCTGTCAGTCACAAGCAAAATTAATGGTAGCAGTTAAGGCCCAAGTCAGAAACTCCAGTTCCAAAGAGAAAGCTTGTGCAAATGCAACCAGAAACCTATGTAATCTCACTGAATTGCTACTGGTATTTGTTACACAGACAAGTTCCACCAGTTTGTAATTAGTCCAAATCCACAGTAAAGACACCTTTTAGCTCATCAGCAGAAGATAAGGGCACTACCCATTACCTAGGCAACAGCTGTGAAGAGAGACCTCTACACCCCAGCCCTTGTTCATTTCAACAAGGTCACGATTACACTCGTGAGAGTTACTATTTGTTCTCTTCCCTGGGGGTACAAACCATATTTAACCCCAAGCATAAAGTAAACTTTGGTTTTCTTTTTCATACTTCAAACTGCATCTTCTACCACAAAGAAGTCACGCTGATTTCATAGACCAGTTTACAGGTAAGGTGTTTTCTGAACTTGTACGTTTCTACTGCTGAATGTAATCAAAGTATTGCACATGTAGGTAATATTTATGCACAGAAAATGCAGACGTTTCACCTTCATAAAGAAGCCATCAATCAACATTGCCTTAGTTAGATGCTTCAGATAGATTGACAATCTCTACCATTTCTTAGAGTTAATTATCCTTCATGACCTCTTGAGTTCTTAGAATGTCATGAAACTTTTAACCCTTCTCAGGCGCCAGTTGGTAAGCGCATCGTCTTTGAACTTCACAGATGGCAATTTCTACTGTGTTCCCACAGGCAAACGTGGACCATCAGGTGGTTCTTGGGACATTTTAATACTTGGTGACACTTTCCACAGCCCAAAACAAATTTCTGTTTTGCCAGAGATTCAAACTGTACAATCTGGACAAAAAATTTCTGTCCAACTTCGCTGCACAGACACCCCTTTTTCCCTTTCACAGGACACACCTATTGCACAAGCCTTCCTGCTCCCGAAGAATTACAACGAGCAGATCCCCCTCAACCCTACCGTACTGTGGGTGCAAATCATGGGATCTCAGAAACCTATCATTGAATGCAACATCCTCTGCAAAGGTGAGAGAATCCTCAGAGCAGGGATGATCGACACCAGAGCTGATGTCACCATCATCGCTCGCTCAGAATGGCCATCCCACTGGGAACTGCAACCGGTAGCTGACATGATTTCTGGAATTGGTCGTGTCACCGTGTCCATGCAAACCAGAAACAACGTTGTCGTCGAAGGACCTGAAGGCAAGTGGGCAGCCATCTGCCCGTTTGTGGTCAGAGCCCCCATCATCCTGTGGGGTAGGGATGTCCTATCCCAATGGGGAGTTTCCCTCTGAATCCAATGCTGGGATTTCTAATTGGGGCCACTGAAGAGCGCACTGTCCCACCGACTCCTCAGCTCACCTGGAAAAGTGAAGAACCCGTCTGGGTCGACCAGTGACCTCTTTCAAAAGTCAATCTGCGTGCTTTGCATGCCCTGGTGGAAGAACAA
>JAOTQZ010000001.1:100394944-100438920 GCA_026546895.1 Pogonocichla stellata | reverse complement strand
TTTCTCAACTCATAATTTTACTGGTTAGAATTTCAATCCCTTTGAAACCTATAAAGACCCCTTGCTATGCTATGTAACCGGATTTGCTAGTGGAAACCCTTTGGAGAAATAAACTGCCTTTGGAACCTCTGCAGCGAGTCCCGGAGTCTCTGTCTCTTGCTGGCTCGTAGCTGGCACTCTGCCTCGGGAGCTCTCAGAGCTATCCAGTCTCCCATAGCAGTCAGGACCCAGAACCACCCTAGCCCCAGCAGCTACAGCTTCTCACATGTCTGCAAATGAGTCAGGTTAGAATTAGTGATTAAGTCCTCTAATTATAATTTTTTATGTAAAAAGGCAAACTCGTCTGCTGAATGGTTAAACCAGAGGTGGTTCTTACAGAATAAACATCTATGCTCCTGAGGCATTCTCTCATAAATCTTTAGGAAACATAGATGGCTGGAGATACTGTTTAAGAGAAAGCTTAAGACAAAGTCTGTTAGGAAGATGATGTAGAAAGTACCTTCTACTGTTTCTACTGGGTTTTGTTTGTTTTCTATGAGATATCTTATGGCTTTCTTTAAAACATGCACCTTAGAAGTGCTTACAGATTTCTACATCCATTACCTGTGATAAAAGAGATTTTCACATCCCACAGCATTAACACACAGAAATAAACCTCAGTTGGAAAGTAAATAAACCACTGTTTAAGCCCTTCTTGCTTTCCTTCCATTACTGTTTTTCAGCTCAAAAAATTTTGCTTTTTGATGTTTGCACAGAAAACAGTAAAAGGTTTATTTTGGCTTACATTACACTGCAAGCTAACCCTTAGCAACACAAACACTCCATTTTCCTTGTAAATGTTTCTTTGTAAATATTATTTTATCATTATTATTTTTAAGCATGACTAACCAAAATAACATAGGTGAAGTTTGCACAGGTCATTAGTAATTCTATAATTCCCCTTGACTGTTGCAAACTGCTGAGATCCTGAACTTCTAGGTGATTTCATTGGTTGCAACAGAGCAGACAGACTGTGTAAGCTCAAACAAGGCTGGGAATATCAGTTCACATTTGGTTTACAAGGTCTAACATTTTGTTTAAAACAGAAGACCCATCTGTCCTACCTCCTGATGATATTAAGAGTTCACTGACAGCACGGGAGATACATCACTGTAAATAAATACACGACTCCATTTTAAGCATTCTTGTGGAAAGCTTACATTACATGAAATCTTCAACAACAAATTGAACACAACACTTGTAACAAAGGAACTTAAAATTATTTCTGAAAATTGATGCCTCTCTTTTGGTCTTTTTCAGGCCTACAAACTGCCTGAAAATTTCAGGAACAATTTATTTTGTGTTAGTAAACACCATCTTGTGAACAAACTTTCAGTTACTGATCATGAACATCAGAGCTCCTCTCCTATGAAGAAAGTCTGAGGGAATTGGGATTGTTCAGCCTGGAAAAGAAAGGGATTTGAGATGGCCTAATTGTGGCCTTCCAATAATTGAAGGGAGCCCACAGGAAAGATGGAGAGAGACTATTTGCAAGAGCCTGTAGTGACAGAACAAGGGGGAACGGCTTCAAACTGACAAACAATAGAGTCAAGACAAGAGTCCGATTCATTATTAGGATGTTCTTCCTTGCGAGGGTGGTGAGGCACTGGAACCTGTTGCCCAGAGAAGTTCCAGATGCCCCAGCCCTGGAAGTGCTCAAGAACAAGTTGGATGGGCTCTGAGCAACCTGTTCTAGTGGACAGTAGTCCTGTCCACAGCAGAAAGGTTGGAACTAGATAGTCTTCAAGATCCCTTTCAACTCAGGCCATTCTAGCATTCTGTGGTTTCAGACCCTCTAGGCCCCTTAGAGCATCTCTTCACTACTGTTATGTGAGTAGAGAAGGATTTAAAAGTTCAACACATATACATATTCCATTCCAAGAAATCAGTGTTGTTCTGAGCCACTCTGGTCTTTGCAATAGTTTCTGCTGTAGTTTTCCTGTAAGTAGAAACAAAGCACTGGCAAAGCTGCTTAGAACATGATCTCAGATACAGACTGAAACAAAGACAAATTCAAGCTGTCATTAGAATAATATAGGAAAATGAAAGCTACTTTTTAAACATTCCAACCTTCTTATTTACCCTAGAGATTTAGGTCTGTAGAAAGCAAGAGTCTAAGTATTAAAATAGACCATATATTCTATTAGATTAAAAACATCACATAAAGCTTTCACACAAATTAAACTGCCAGAACTGAGATTTGGATGTAACTCACTTATTGTTTTCTTCTGTTTGTTAGTTAGAAGTCACCTGGGTTTTGTTGAACCATAAGAAATAGCTAAATTGATTGCTGGTTTTGTCTTCAGGTTTCTTCTCCAAATTTGCAATTAAATGATGGGATTTAAAGTGCCTTTTGAGTAAGATTTCACTTTTAACTTGGGCTTTAATCTGCATCTCAACTCAAACATTAAATGTGTCCAGTAAAATGAAATGAGATTTTTTTTTAATGATAGATCCCTTAGTTATCTTTCGAGAGAACTTGATATCCCCAAGGGATCAGCTTTCAAAATTATATGTCTGACAATCAAAATACTTTACTTCATTGATCTTATGAATGTCATTATGCAGGCTCATGATACCAGGCTCTAATTTACTTCACCATTTCCCTTCTTTGATAAGCAACTGCTTTCTATCAATTTACAGGGCTGAGGAAACTTTTGGCAGGATGCAGGCCAGCATTACCCAGATATATGCTTGACTTCATTCCTTACTGTTTAACTGTAATTTAGCTCCCAAATGCTAACAAGGATGCTGACTGAGGTTGCCACAGGAACCCACAGCACAGAAGTGGCTTGGGGTCCTGGAGCTCACAAAACTACCACAGATCCCATTCCTGTGATGTCACCTCTAGGTGCAAAATGATGCTGCAAGATAAGGACAGAAATAATGGCTAAAACTTTATTTTATCAAAACGGATCTTGTTAGAGCAGGAAATATAATGATCCTTTGTGCTGTTATTTAAATACTAACACATTTTTACAGCAGCATGCATGAAGTAACAGGCATTCCCTGTGGTGCAAATTAAACCCGACAGCTCCACACCAAGGTGGTTTAACACCAGCAGGAGAGCGAGCATTTGAGATAAATGTCTGCTTTCCAGCTTTTAAGATTCTCACATCATAAAGTGCTTGGAACTGTTCAATTATCTTTCCACAGTTTATTCTTTTGTTGCTGCTTTTGTTGTTTACAGGGTTTGATTTTGGTTGCATACACTTTCACCTCCCCTGCCATGCAAAATGACACAAAATCACATCTGTTCACATATAGTTGTTGATAAATTCCAGATGCAATGTTGAATAAATGCATAAAATTCTGTATTTTCAATGTCATCTTTACTGTCATTTTTATAAGATTTAACTAATATACAGAACTCTTCTTAATCCACAGATAAAGCACATTACAAAATAAAAGCACATATAAACACTTCTCTGTATAGAGAGATGGAGATAGAAAAGTACTTCCTCAAGACCACACACTGAGAATGCAAACTTGTTTTTTTAAATTTCCATTCATTTTTACAAATCTACATAAACTCTTTCCAAAATGTTGACTTTCATGACCTAACTCTTTTACCTACTGTCACATGAACACTGCACTAAAAAGTGGGGAAAGAGAGCTTAAGATTCATTTTCTGGTGTCTCTCTGAGGGAAAGAATTCCTGTGTTACTCTTAATGGAGTCTAGAGATAATTCAACATTGTCTCAAAATTGCTTAGTCTGTTCTGAAATGGACTCCCCAGCAATTTTAATTTAGAAAACTGATATTTATCTATAAGTAAGAAGGAATCATCCTTAAACATCAACAGTGCCAAATGTATGGATTTGGGAGAGGACACTATATCACAGCATCGAGGCCAACCTGTAGAGATGAATTTTATAAAATATATAGAAGGGTACTACACAAGTTCAAGTCTATTCCAAGGACTTCTCACAAACTGATGTCCCCAGTAATACACAGAGGACAATGCTTCCTACAGTAATCAGCAAACTAAAATCTAGAATATGTTCTCTGCCCAGCACCAGAAATTATCCAGAAATACTATTGAACACCAAGCAGGCAGGACCAAATTTGCCTAGGAAACAGTCATACCCCAGCCAGGGTGTCTAAATGTATATAGAAGACTATGTTTTTTTACGGTCAGCAACTAGTGTTGTGTGTAGGATCAAAAAATCCTAAAAAGCTTGAGTTGGGAAGCTTACTCTGTAGGTTACCCAGTTTAACTTCCTGCTCAAAGCAGGAAAAGCTTTGCAGGTTGCTCATGAGTCTTGGATCCTGGTCCAGGCAAGTTCTGAGTATTGCCAAGGACAGTGATTATTCATCTGCTCTGCACAACCAGTGCCAAGGCTTAGATGCTTTTGTTGCAAAGATTTTCTCTCCTTGTTTTCCAGCAGTATTTTCTCAGTTGAAATCTATGACTGCTGCCTTTTGCCTTTCTTCTGTTCTCTTCTAGGAAGTGTCTCCCTGTCAGCCCCATTATGAGGTTGACAATACAATAACGTTTTTTTGTTTCCTTTTGGGCTAAGCAAAGCCAGTTCCCTCAGTGTCTCCTTACAGAAAGTACATTCCAGACCTCCTGTTAACTGAGCAACCTTCCCCTAGACTGTCACCACCTCTGTTATGCCTGAGATGGAACATATTCCTTCAGAGCAAGCCTCACAGTTATTGAGTGAAGGGAGCAGTCACTTTGTTTAATCTGCAGCCTACATTCCTGCTCCTACAAGTAGGATACAAGCAGGATCCTGCTCATACAAGTTGGCCTTCATCACCCTTCTGCAATTCTCCGTCCAACAGGAAATCTGAGGCCATTTTGTGTGGAGTTGGTGCCCACCTGAGTCATATCAAAACAAAACAACTTGAAAAAATTTCTGATATCAGTATAAGAACCAGAAAAAGACCAGCCCAGGACCACATTGGGAATCAAGTTCCTCATTCATTCAATCACACCTTACATTAGCTCTGATCACCTGTGCCGTGCTTCAGTCTTTTATCACCTTCAGACAAATAAGAAGTAGCAACTGATTTACTGGTAAATCTAGTGTGTGTTAAGAAGAAAAAGAAAAATCAGGTTCCCAGTGAATATTCACCATAACTTCTGCTTCAAACACCACATGTTCAAAGGTTATAATACTTTCCTAACAAATAAATAAACTTTTGATATTTATTTCATTACTAACATGAAGGAAAAATTTGCATCATACTTATTATGATTTATAACATGGCTGTATGCAGAACAAAAGTTTCCATAAAAAGAAGTTGTACTGAAATTAAGAGTATGCTTTTTTTTGCTCTGGGAATTTTTGCTTAGCACTTCATATTGTGTCATGGGTTAGTGCAATACACAGACAAGGCCTCACCTCTTTCAGAAAGCCCTGGAAACTGATTTTGTTCATGTTCATCACTTAGTCTCACCCTTGACTCCTTCAAACTGCAGTATTATTTATTTTGCATAGGATGCCAAAAGAGGCCCTGAACTGAAGAGCAGAGCAAACCTTAACTGAAGAGGAATTCTCAAAAAGTAAATTTTAGAGGAGTTCATCTTTCACTTCATCAGGAAAAATTTCCTCACTAAAATGGTTGTCAGGCATTGGAATGGACTGCCCAGAGAAGTGGTGGAGTCACCATTTCTAAAAGGGCTCAAAAAAATGACTGGACATGGCTTAGTGCTACACTTCACTTGACAAGTTGGAGTTTGGTCAAAGGTTGCACTCAATGATCTTGAAAGTCTTTTCCAACCGTAATGATTCTATGATTTTCTGATTCATGACATGAGGATATACTAGCTCCGTAAAACAACTACAGGAGGGAAAAAGAATACCCAAAAATCTTGGGTTGACCATCATAATTCTGACATGAGGAGATAAAAAGGCCAAAGACAACAAGATGCTCTGATTTTGTGTTGGATAAAGGAAGCAAGGAAAGCTTTTTGCTTTAGGAATCTACACAAAGCATCCCCAGGCTGTGTATTCATAGGAGACAGGTAGTGTCTTGACCACATGTCCTAATTTCTGCTTCCTAATTTCAGATATTATGGCATTATTCATTATTGCTTCAGTCTTGCTACCAGCTTCCCAGTGGATGTTCCAAATAAAGGGCCTCGTATAATTCCTCAGACACTTCCACAAACACAAGGAAGCCAGGAGACAGGAAGCTAATATGTTTTTTACAGGAAAAGGTAGGATATGGTCTTTTGATATTGATCAGCTCTGTAAAAGGATGGCACTCTTTGTTATAAAAGCTTTTAAACTAGAAGGGTATTGTTTGTAATGGCACTACATAAGCACTCCCCTTTATCATGTCTAACTCCTGGTTATTCTGCTGAATTCTATGCAAGGTGTACAAGCCTATTGTCTATCACATATGAAATTCAGAATCATGCATCTTATTCCTTTTACTTGAATTATTTGTCTGCCTGCTTTACTTTTCCATACAAAAGAGTCAGTTCCAGCTCTCTATTTTATTGTGATTTTGTTTTTTTTTTAATGTAGGGCTTTCTCTATCCTAACATGAAAGCTTTCATCTTTGAAGTAGGTAAACATTAAAAAGACAGATTTCTTTTTAAATCTAAAGATTATAAGGGTTTGTTCAGCTTCTAAGTTTTTAGAATCTAACTCTCTAATCCTTTATCCTGCTTTTAGTGTAATGGGAATTTACAGTCAGAGTTGACAGGATTTTTTTCCTTTAAAGTATTATGTTGCAGATTGCATATATCAAGGAACAGGTAACAGAATGCAGAGAGATGTGGTGGTGTATTATTATAAGTCTGGTATGTCTGGCTAATAACTTGTTTAGTAATTTAGTTCAAGTAAGTTTCTAGCAGTAATTAAGGTCATTAAAGCACAAAGCAGGTTAGTCAGTCAGTTCAATATTCAAGCCCCTTGGCTCACTGACATTGTCTGCCTGAGGTGGAAGAAAGGATCACACACCTCTGCCTGTAATTATGAATATATGAGATTTCCACTGCCAGGTAGAGCAATTTGATTCATTTTACAACAAGGTAAAGTTTGAACCCCACTTCTCCTCCACCTCCATTTCATTCTTCCTAGAACTGTGATTGCTGATTGTGCTTTCATGATACATTCTACTAACAGGCCAGAATATGTTTGTTTTTTTTTTTTAATGCATAATACATTTTTGATTTGCCTTTTTTGTAGGAAAAAAGAAAAAACAGAAAGCAGATAAATAGATAAATGGTGATTAAACATTGTTTTCAGTGCAATTACTGAATGAATGCTCTGTGTGAGATCTCCATGTAGCTACATCACAACTTTGGATTTATTTCTGAAGGAAAAAAAATCCTAAACACTGTTATTTTTCACCTGGAATTGCACACTGACCTGACCCTGAAATAAAAATGCTTTTTCCCTATTTATTTATTTAGTAAATATAGTGCTTGGGCAACTGGAGGTCAACATTAATCTGTGCAAGTTCCCAGGTTAAATAGCCCATTCACTGCAGCTCAGCCTCTCTGGCAGTATTCAGAGACATGATGGCTTCAAAGAGGCTGAGGGCCAAGGTTTCCTTTGTCACCAGGAAATTAATTTTGTCGTGCAGCACAGTGTAAAGGTGCAGTGAAAACAAACATTGTTATTATAGGGTAAGTGATAATAGAGGAGGGCTTTGAGGGAGGGCATCATGTTCATCAAGGTCATTGCCATGGTTTTAGTTAGTTCATTTTAAACAAAATATGTCTTTAGATCTCACGAGGAGTAAAAAAGCCAGTACTGAGAGATGCTTGAATCACTACAGGAGCTGCTGGCAAGTTTGCCATTGTTTCTGTTATGTTTTGGAATGGAACTTCTTACTCTGAAAGGACCAGAACCTCCAAAACTTATGGGGACCAACAGCAAGGCAACTTCTGCCATAATAAAAAATCAGTGAGAATCCAAATTAACCAGGTCATTGTCTATGCAAAGGCAGGAAAGGAATAATATATCTCTAAAGGAAATATTCCCATTAGGACCTGTACAATGTCCTGTCTTGTAACTCAAAAATTTGGATGCATGTCAGACTGTGCCAGACTACTAGGACATGCTCACAACTCTAAATATAACCCACTGGCAAGCTGGCAAGCCTTGCCAGGATAAAAGTATTAAGAATCAAAAAATTATATGAGCCTCTTAGGGTAAAAAGGCCTTGTACTCAAGAAGAAAAAGGTAATTTTTTCACTTCTAGAAGTTTCTATATCAAAGCTTGAGGTGTAGGTGTGGTGGTGCATCATTCCCCCCATTTTCAGCCTCATTGTGACCTGAGAAATGCTCAGTCTTGAAAAGCAGGGCCTGGGCACAGCTCCTCTTGAGCTTATCAGGAGCACACTCTGCTCCCAGGAACTGCTGCTGCTCAACAAGCAGCTGCCTTCTTTATGAACAGCCTTGGAAACTTTTTCTTGCCTAAATGACATAGCATCCCTGTTCTCACACTTTCAAGGAAAATGTACCATCCTGAAGGGTGGCCAGGATGAAACACCATCATGACTAAAGCCCACTCTCTTGTAACCCTATGAACAGTGGTCCAAAATGAGACCCTTTGAGCTCTTCTGGATCGCAGCGACCTCCCTCTGAGTGGGGCCTCTCAGAGCCCTCAAGTTTGCTGGACTTGGAGGAGCACTGAATGACAACAGATCCTGGGCCACTCCTTGAAACCCAACCCTTTCCCTGCTGGGCAGAGGCAAAGGCTTCACTGCCTCCAAGGGGAACTTTTCACAAGTATCTTGCACTGACTCTTCACGTCTATGTGCATACATGTGCATATATGCTACAGCAAATCCAGAAATTCTGCCCTCTTAGATGGTTAAGTACCTTAGATGTTAGGCTGTAAGTAATGTTAAGTCATAAGTTACAAGCTAAGTTAAATGCTGCTAAGTGTTATTCCTTTGCTAAACTGTTAATTTATAAGTTTTGGTAAGTTTGAGTGCTGTTAAGTTTCTAGGTGGTATTCCTTTTAATCCTTAACCTTATCTATCCTTTTGTAACACACACCTAAACACACATACACACTCAGTTTATTTCCCTTTTGATTGACTGCATTTCGTTGTTGCTTTTTTTTCCTTTTCCTCGGTGTGCCTCAACCATCTAGTACTTGTAGAGTGAACCTTGCCCACAAACTTTGTCACACTGTCACTTAATTTTATATCTCATTTTTACAGATACCTTTGCTGGTGATTTTTTAAGCAATCTCAAACACTCACTGGCTGTAGCATGGTAGCAGAGAAGTGATGGCAAGTGGAGGAACTTCTCCAGTATTTTTTGTATAGCAAAGCTGTCAGTATCCAACATGCTGGACTGACTTGAGCAATTTCATTTAGACTAACAGCCTTTTTTTTTTTTAACCAGGAGAATATTATAATAGATTCTGAAATTAGACAGGCAATCTATAAACTACATTGATTCACATATTTATTCCTTTCCCAAGTAGCGTATCTCACAAGTACACAATACAGTTTACTTCAGTCCAGTGCCAAGCAATCATTAAAACGGGTCATGACATTCAAAATTCAATTTGATGATGATTAGAGAAGAAAATGCAAGATTTTTTTTTTTTTTTTTTTTTTTTTCCAGCAGAATATGAGAAAATTTAGGTTGAGGAGCATCTTGGGATGGTGGCTGGACCCTATAACCCTATAATTTCAAAATAAATTGAGGTTTATATGTCAAATATCCTTTAAAATTCCTGCTCTTTCAGTATAGATTTCAAATTTCAAATTATAAGGTCTGTATGACATAATGATGTCTGCTGCAGTTTTTTCACCTAAAATTTTACCACCTGTATTTTGAAAGATTACTAATAAATACAAACTTAAGCTACTTGGTACACAATTTATTGCAAAGTTTAGAAATCCAAAACAGAGATCTAAGGTTATAAATAAACAAAAAGCAGAGACACTTTCAAGTATAAACAGCCAGTTGTTACAAGGTTAAAATTCTCTTCTACCATACAGATTTACTGATAATACTCCTACCACAAACATCTCTCTGAACTTGCCTTTACCAAGTGAGTTTTTACTTGTTTAATTTCCCATAAATTATTTTTATAACATCTTTTTTAAATACCACTTTGCTTATGCGAAGAAGAATTCAGCTGAGAAGAAATAAAGCAGGACTCTTAAAACGCAAGTTAACATAGTTCAAAATGTTATTTTGAGATCATTGATGCAAAAAACACATATATCAAAGCCCATACATCAGTTCTGAAATCCTATATATTCTACAGAACTTGAACTATTTTTTTTTCAGTGACATAAAAAAAAAACCAAACAACAAAACACAGAAAAAATGTTGTTCGGCTTCAATTGCCTTTTTGCTAACATAAAGTATTTCCAATTTACCACAGAATGAAATGGGAGTGAATTATAAGTATTTTCAAAGACTATCACAAACTGTTTGTGCTGTTTTTCTGTGGAAAAAGTGATATCCTCCAGAGCAAAACAGGATATCTTGCTCAATATCATAGGCATTAGCCAAAAGAGCACAGAAGCCCATTTACTTTGGCAAACATTTTTATAGCACTGCTTTTGTAGAAGTGTTTGTACTGTGCTTGTACAAAAAAAAACCCAATTTACAGCCTCCCCAGAAGAAAAATCCTTCTTACTGATATTATTCACACCCTAAATCTTATTTTCATGCTGGACCAAATCCTATTGTGCCTTGTTTGGAGCAACAGTTCTAGACACAGGAGACAAGCTATTTGATAAGAAACAATTAAGCAGAAAATCATAGTAATATTCCAAAGGCCAGCCCTCAAGGCTTAGAATTTACAGCATGAAAGCAAACAAATCAGCTCAGGCAAAAATTAACAATTAACATTTTACAAATGGAGCTAAACCTCTTACTTTCCCAAGGACAGTCTTCTTTCCTTTATCAACAGTTTCCTGGGAAGGATATGCTGCAGCTAATTTGAAACTAATAACAGACATATCAAAGAGAGCTCTAGTTAGAAGTCTTGGAAAGTACCTCTGACGTAGTTTGCCTGTAGCTACAGCCAATAATTTAAATATAATAGTGCTGGCTTATCTATAAAGAGCCTACTGTTTACTCAAAATAGACTTTCAAATAGATTCAACTAATTTTCATTAACTGTAAGTAGTAATATATTCATCACTACCCATTTGCATTATAATATAATATTCCCATTTAAGTTAATTCTTTTCATCTCTTTCAAACATCAGATGTTTGAAAAAGATTAATGGCAGATAAAGATTAATTTTGCAAAAATATCTGACTGGGCATATTAAGTTCCATTAAAAACAAGACTGTAAAATATGCAAGTACGTGAATGCTCATAAGATCAGTATCCTCTATGAATTCTGGGGCTTCCCCCACAAAGGGAGGGTATCTTTTCCAAAAATAATCTTTCTTAGGTGATATGATACCCTGTGTTAATGACCTAATCAATGGTGTCTTTCATACAATGATGTTCTCAAAGGATTTTTTCAGCATATAAGCAACACTAATTGAAATATGTATAGGTCTTAGAGACTGTCCAGAAGAGGCAGACAAAGATGATGAAGGACCTGGAGGAGAAGCCATGTGAGAAGTGGCTGAGGGCACTTGGTTTGTTCAGCCTAGAGAAGAGGAGACTGAGGAGAGACCTCACAGCTATCTACAGCCTCCTCATGAGGAGAAGCAGAGGGGCAGACTCTGTCAGCAGTGACAGGATCCAGTGGGATGGCTAGAGTTGTGTTAAGGGAGGTTTTGATTGGGTATGAGGAAAATGTTCTTCCTCAAGAGAGTGGCTGGGACCTGGTACAGGCTCCCTGGGAAAGGAGCAACAGCCCCAAGCCTGACAGAGCTCAAGAAGTGTTTGGACAATGCTCTCAGGCACAGGATGGGATTGGTGTGGTGTTTTCTGCAGAGCCAGGAGTTTATGTTGATGATCCTGATGGGTCCCTTCTAACCCAGCATATTCTATGCTTCTATGACTAATACTAACCCACTCTTCCTCCTCCTCTCAATATTTGATCTCAGTATGTTGTACTTCAGGACCCATTTTACAGAAACTGGAACTCTGTACAGCCATCAAGACTAAATGTAGCTCCTGTCTGAGCTGCAACAAAACTGCAGCTTTTACAGGCCAATGTCCTGACTCAGCAGAAAGTATCTGTTTCTCAAAAAATATGATCACCTCCATTTTCTTTCCTGTTTTCCCTGTATACTAGCATTTATTTTTCCTTAAAAGAGAGGGAAAGTAGTTTTTCGCTTTTGGAACTATGAATAAACAGTGCCATCTTCTGTCTATGTCACTGCAGGAAAACAGGCCAGCATAAACTAATTACAGGATTGAGGTTGCAAAGTTTTATGTGAAACCTCTGTAAGTTTTGGCTCACACAGCATAATGCACCACATCCTTCACGAGGTTAGTGGTGCTAAGAGCTTTTTCAAACAATCATGTTTTTAAGATACTGACTTGTAGCTAATTGCCTGAAAGATGTACTCACCTCTTCTTTTTCAGAAGAATAAGCAAGGGATCATCTTAAACCATTGTAAATTTTTGAAGATTAATTATTTATCAATGTCTATCTAAGATGTACTTATTTTTAACATCCTGATGTCTGCATTCCTATTTTGCTTTGCAGAAACACTTGGCATTTTAGTCATCATTTATCCTTAATATCATTTATTATCTTGTGAGCCAAGGAAACAGGGCCTGGAATATCAAAAATAGTCACAGAATCATATAATAGTTTTGGGTAGAAGGGACCTTAAAGATCATCCAGTTCCAACCCCCTGCCATGGGCAGGAACACCTTCCATTAGACCAGATTACTCAGAGCCCCATCCAGCCTGGTCTTGGACATTGCCAGGGATGGGGCAGCCACAGCTTCTTGAGACAACTGCCAGCACTTTATCAACTTCACAGTGAAGAATTTCCTCCTAATATCTAACCTAAGTCTACGTTCTTTCAATTTGAATAGAAACACTTGGCATTTTAATAACCATTTATCCTTAATATAATTTATAATCTTAATTTATAGGCCAAAGACACAGAGACAGTAATGTCTGAAATATTTCAGATTCTGAGCCCTGGCTTTTATAAGGGATATCATATATATTCTTGGAGATTGAAAGCTGCAAATATTAAGTATGGTAGTTGAGAGAGAAAGCATGATGTTCTCCTAATTTCAGTCAAGTAGTACACACATAATTTTATTTTCATATCAAGCAGAAAGTAAAATAAAAAACATATTTAAGATAAGAACAAAAAATCAAATCATCCCTTTTGAGTTAATGAAATCTTCTGGCAGTCTGCATGAAAACCACCAGTAATTTCATGAAGAATCCATTAACTACAGAGCAGTGCATATTTACAAAATACTTTCCTAGCAGGCTAATGGAAGTGGTGCCTGCTGCTCTCAGTAGACCATACCTTAATTCTTATGGCCACCAGCCATTTTAGCAGTGGCAGTTTGATGCATATTTCTGAGTTTCAGTCTGCTTAAGCAGGAAATGGTTATGCTAAGGAATTCCCTGGAGTGGTTGTGAACGGAAGAAAGTAAACATCTCTAAACACCATGAGCTCTCCATATACCAGGGCTCACACTTTACTGCCTCAAAAGGTATAATCGTTGAGGACAAGAGTTGATGAAGAAATAAAATGGTCATGGAAGCAGGGACCTATTTCTGATGTTTGGGAATAGGACAAATTAACGTATCAATTAAAAAGTTGAGATATTGATTCACTCTCAGTTCTGCCAAAGATGTCCTAAGTGATCCTGAACAAAATTAATTAATGAAGCCCATTAGATATCTGGAACAAGATATAGTTGCTAAATGTTCATATGATTATGCAGTCATGGAATTTGCTGGGTTTTATCTTGAATAGGAGATTTGGAAAGCTGAGGAGAAGACTGGGCATGACCATGTTCAGTAATTTCAAATAAAAATATTTAAACTCAACCCAAATGTTTAAAGAATTTCATAGAAGGTAAAAAAAATCCAGTATGTAGAGGCTATGAAATGACAAAATTAAGGCTGTTACTGCAATATTCAATAATAATAAAATGTACACTACAATGCAATCTAATTTCAGGATTATATACTATTTTCTTCTTCTTAGTATTTATTTTACAAATAAAGCCTCTGTAATAGCTACAGGAGACCGTCTATTCCCCTTCCAGGTCATTAAGAATGTATTGACTTCAGCTGAATTAAAAATGACAGATTTTCACCTCTTCTCATTATCTACAGTCCTTCTGAACAAAGGTGGCAGTATGGCTATGTTAAAAAAAAACAAACTTAAATTAGCCTTTTCACTAGGCATTAATCAACTGGCCCATTTACACACATTCAGTTCTAAACCAGTCATACTACAATTGCCATTATCCAGCCAGATGGAAAGAAAACTTGGAAGAAAGTAGGTGTCTTTGTGCCAGAATTCAGGGATTGTGCCATTCAAAAAGAGGGATTGCAGAGAAGGGACATAACTGATAGAGGTTCTAAGTCTGGAAAAAATTTCCATCCCCTTGCTATTGATGGAAACCTCCATCAATAAAGCATCAAGACAGCTCAGCATAAGGTTATTTGTTGAGATTTATGGACCTAGGCTTCCAAATAAGGTCTGACAGTCCACTGTCTCTGAACAAAAACTCTCTACTTGCTCACTACTCAAACCCAGTCCCATTCACCCAGTGTCAATTACTCTTCTTTCCAACAACTTTCTTCTAATTCAAATCATATTCTTGCTCATCCAGTTCAACAGAGTTGGCTCTGCACAGCTGTTTCCATCCCCAAAATACTCAATTGACCTAGTTTGTCACCACCTCTTCCCACTAGTTCTACCATTTCCTGTCTCTTTCTCTGAGCTTCACTGTTAGTTTTATCCCTGCATCCACCTGATTCCACCATTTGCTCTTTTCTCTCTTAGTTGCTCCTCCTTCTGCACAGGAACAGTTGACTAATATCTTAAAATCAATAGTCTTATTTTAACCCTCAAAGGCTGAGAGCAATAATTACTAGAGAAGTTAGCTTCATTTTCTAACTTTATTAAATATATCTGTCTGAGGAATTTACATATATGAAGTCTCAAGGTGTTCAGAAAGCATGAAAGTAAGAACTAATTAAGTATGATCAATTCTTCTGTGATTGTGACACGACTTATAGATTTGTTTGTATTTTTTTATGTCTTCTAAAAAGCTGGAGTATTGCATTAGATGTGATGTCTAAAAGTATTAGCGAGGCCACAGCCATAAGACCAGGAGATACTTTAGTTAAAAAAGGAAAAAAACTGTTTTTCCCTAGGAATTGCAATCAATTTACATTTTTGGTAGTAAAAATTAATTTATTTAATTCATGAAAACAAACCCTACAAAATTTCTTAAATTGCATTAATATGAAAAATTCATAGCTTCACATGAATAACTAAATGAATGAACCAGGATTCAGAAATCAAGAACTTTGAAATATCTGTATTGCTTTCTTTAATCCTCATAATGTGGAAAGGTAGAAGAATATCAAAGTCAATTCTTTGACTTGAAAAGTACAACAGACCACGCTTTGGGTCACTCCCATGTTATCATACAATGCACATTAAAAATTAACAATGTTTTTTTATTCTAAGCACCAGTTTGCAGTATTTAATGCTAGAAGTATTTATTAACCCTTGATATTATCTACATAAGAAACAGTTTTGGGGTTTGGGGTGGAGTGGAAGGAAAATATCAGTGCTCAATCTTCTGATGTATTTGGCTTCTGGCTAGTCAAAATCCTGTTAGATCTGCCCTCTTGTTTAGACAAGATTCATACTTTATAGCATAAAGGGGACCAATCACAGCTATCTCGTTCAGACAAATTCAAAATCTGATTCCATTAACTTTGACTACCTCAGAAGCTTTCTGGTCTAACAGTAAAGTTGTATTAAATTAGATCAGGATGAAAAAAGTAACAATATGCATCTTCATTTTAGTGGGAAGAGCTTCCACATGAACTAATAGTAGCCTTCGTAATCCATAACAAGTATAACTCAACTTAAATATTTGCTAGACTCAACATTTCATTATTTCACTGTGCCAGCTGGTCATTATGGTATATTATATGGAATGATGACATGATGTGCAGAATTATAAAATGGTGGCTCCCTCTGGCAAGTGCAAGAAGACTTTTTTCTTTGAAGGCTTGAATTACTTCACATATTTGTTTTAATTTATACTTTGTTCTCTTTTCAAAGAAATCTACACTATCCAAGGACAGGTCTTTCAGGTCTTGAACTAACTGAAGAAGAAAACTAACAGCTAAAATAATCTCTCCTTTTATTAGGAGAATATTTTTCAAAAGGTAATAACAACATGAAACAAAAATACACATAATGATATGACAAATTATAAAATAACAAAATTGTGCTGTGTCATCTTTGTACAGATAGATTTCCTACCTAGAATTCTTTTTTACTACATACCACTGAAAGATCACAAAACAAATTTGCACAAGCTCTTGCCATTTGTACAACAAATAAGTCTGAGTATCTAATTGATGCAAGTAACTTAACACATTAGCAGTAGCTCAAGCAGAATATATTCACTTTTCAAGGTTATCAAATGTGCACCACTTCATGTGCAAAGGGACGCATACTTTATACTCCAATGCTTCTTTATAAAAACAAATGTTCTTACTGCTGCTTGTTTAGGAAAAGATCTTTCCTTCAGGAAACATATTTATGCAGAAGATTGGTCTCCAATCAGAATAAATTTCTATTTGAAAACAAAAAAATCTTACTTGAAAAATCCACAGTGCACATAAAATACTATTTTTTTTCAGGTAAAGCAAAAA
This sequence comes from Pogonocichla stellata, assembly GCA_026546895.1. Classification (NCBI taxonomy): domain Eukaryota; kingdom Metazoa; phylum Chordata; class Aves; order Passeriformes; family Muscicapidae; genus Pogonocichla; species Pogonocichla stellata. The sequence continues at coordinate 100,422,128 of JAOTQZ010000001.1, read as the reverse complement.
GATCAGGCCATACCTTACTGTTAGAAGCTTTTAAGAATTTTAACTTTTGCTATACCACTAAAAAAATCCATTCAAGTAGATGTCAGGGACAGACATCAGAAAATCACCTGGTTAGATGGAGATAACATCTAGCAATCTAACTGTAAAACTTCTGACCCATAGTCTCTTTCCAGCTGCACTCCCTGCTTCACATAAGATCCAGAATTTACCAGGATCTCTTACTTACTAACAAGATACAAACAAAACTATTTTTCAAGAGCTTTCTGAAGGGAGACTTGTCATCATGCTGAGCTGTGTGATCATTTGAGCTGCTTCATTGTAGGATTTTCTACTAAGAAAAACAAATGAAGAATGGCATGAAAGTTTGAGTGATCCCCAAGAGAGCTTCTGTTAATGTCACTGGAAGACTTGAGCCTCATGCTATGACTGAGGGTGACACTTGGTGTTTCTCTGGCTCAGAGAGTTTCATGTGCAGCAATCTCTGCTTATGCTATACAATCTAGTACTGAGATTATTTTACACAGATTGTTACAAGACTGCATCTATAACCTCAATATTATGACCAGCATCAGACAGAATTAAGTGGTCTCCAAGCATTTTTCTGTTCTACATCAAGACACAGTGGAAAGATAGAAATAAGTATAAATATAAAAGCAAATATAGTCACATAGATGAGAACATCAACAGCCTAATCTGTTGGATGCAATTAATAAAAAATTGGAAAGCTAAACTGATAGTGGATGGAGTTCTGATCTGCCGGGGTGCCTGTGAGGAGCCAATTTATTTGTCTCAATCCTGGTTGTCAGAGGCACATGAGGGAGGGGTTGCACATGTCCCATGTCCAGCAGGCTGCTAGGAGAAGAGGGAGGAAAGCCTTTTCTCTGGAAGTCTTTGTCTGGCAACCAGTTCATGTCTCATATGGGACAGGCAGTCAGCAGGGCAGCACCAAAGACACTGCACCCTTCAGAGATGCTCCCCAGCCAGATGGCAAAACATCTCTGCCAAAGGACTGCAGTGAGACATTGGAGTGGGCCAGTGGTCTCCTGTCAGCAGGCAGGCTTTGGGAGAAGCCATGGAGTATAAAAAGTAACTGCCTCACAAGCCCCAGGGTTTTTCAGATTTTTGAGTGTTTGTTTTTGGCTTGGGGCTGTGCTTTTGCTTTTGAGGTTTGGTGTTTTGGGGGGCTTTTCAAACTTGCTTTTTGAGTGTGGGCTTTCTGGCACTTTTTGGTGTTTTGCCTTTTGCTTTTAGGGGGCTTTTCAAGCCTTATGCTTTTTGCCCTTGTCCCAGCCCATCTTTTGGCTCTCCTGCCCTTGCTGGCTCTGGCCCACCCTTGCATCTGTCCTGCCTCCCTGTGTCCCTGACCAACACCTGCTTCATCTCTGTGTCCCTCCCTGAGCCACCTGTTTCCAACCCTGCCCGCCTCTGAGCCAGCCCACCACCCATCCTTGCCATGACCCTGTCCCGGCTCCTGGCCCTCCTGCCTGATCCCCTTCACCTCATGTCTGCTCACCCATCACCACAGGATGGGATGTGAACAGGACAGGAGCTGTCCACAGGCAGGCATCATGCACATCCCAGCTTTGTGGATATCGATGGCACTCCCCGACCTCTGTTGGTAATTCCCTCTTCTTCCCTCTGCCTCTTCTCTCTCTCTCCCCCTCTCTCTTGTCTTCTTCCTCTTGCACTGTCTTCTCTAGCCCTCCTTAGTAGAGTAACTCCTTTTTACTTCAGCTTTTCCTTACCCATAAATGGTTCTCAGATACACTTGCCTTGTTTGGCTTAATTTTGCTCCCAACCATCCATTATTAAAAGAACTCCTTGCAGTTCCCCATGGTGGAACACGATGGTGTCACATAATGACACTGAAGACATAAAATTTTGTACCTGAATTCTTTCAGTCAGGTGACAGAAGGAAAATAAGCAGAAAAAAAAGACTGCCAAGGGGAAAGCCTGAAGTGTAGCAGTGAGCAGGATGGATTTATCATGACTCTTCAGACCATGTTGATTAACACAGGGGATATAGCCATTCACCTGAAGAGGATCTCTGCTGGGGGAGTTGTCACAATCTGCTTAAGAAAGACTTTCTGGATGGAAAGGGGACAGACACCTTAGAGACACCTTATGGGCAAAAGGATCAAGCTGTGCCTCACGGCTCAACATGCTAAGAGGAAAAACAGAAGAAAATCAGAAGCTAAATTAAAATGCATAACAGATCCTGAGAAGCCAGAAGTGGCATAAAAAGAGAGGAATTAAAAAATTTATGTATATTTTATTTTAATGATTCATTTTTTAATACTGTCTGATTCACTCTTAAACCTGTGTCAATATACATGATTCCATTGCCTTGAGCTATAAGAGACCAAAAATGCTTTCTACCATGATTTACCTTACTGCACAAAAGAAGGCTAGGTATCTTCCAATATTTAATGTGAAATATACATACTCTGCTTTAAAAGGAATACTACCCCAATTTGTACCTGTGATTTTTATCTGGAGACCACAAATATCTCCAGATAAATATAATGACAAAATTAAAAATAACAGCTGTTGTTTCCTATTAAATGTGACATACAGAAACCCTACAAACTTCTAGGTGCCTCCAGGGAAACAATCAAAACTGCACTTTTGAAAAGCAGGTTTTTTCATCACAGGTATGTGTAACTTTTAACATGACTGCAAGATTCTTACACAGTGCTAATAAATCCCCAAAACAAAAAAAAACCCCAAAACCAATTATGACTTGTCTCTATGGTTTCAGCTTAGAAAAGCAAATACTACTAAAGGTATTCCTCCTAAAATGTCTGTTCTGCGTGTGATTGTACCACTGACAACTGAGAGGAAATTTCATGCTAATTACAATGTCGCAAACGGTCAAAAAGATATTCCACAAGTTTTTAAAATAATTTAAACAAATATTTGGACAACTGCTTTACTTGCTAGACAAAATGTAGCTATTGTCTTCTCACTGAATATAACTAATTGAAAAGCTATTAGAGAAGGAAAGTAAATTTCAGAAAACGTAAGTCTTAGCTTTCAGTGAAATGAAAGTAATCCCTTCCTAAAAACTGCACATAAGAAAAGAGTATTATTTGCTCAGTGGATAAATGGTGTGCTTGACAACAATTTAAAATGTAACTGGATGCCATAATGGTCTGATACAAGATAAAGCAAGATGCAGAGATTTTCTTGATACCTGTCATTCTGAACAAAAAAGCCCAACCATGACAAAATAAGACCGATGCTTTAAAATTAATCTAAAGCAACTGAAGACAAGTTGTTAATGGCTGCTTGTTTGGAACAATGTGTACCTTAAAGGCACAGACCTAAGAATTAAGCATAAACCATAATGTTTAAAATACGATGAAGGCAGTAAAGCACAGGCATTAGGGATTGGTTGCTATTGGCTATCACAGCTAATGGCTACTGTGATAAAATCCAAAACAGCAGAGCTAAATAGAAACAGCATTTAGGCTTCACTGAAGCAGATACTATTTTGCTGATTTTTACCTGAAAGCTCAATCTAAATGTAAGTTCAAAACTGAGTATATTTCAATGTCTACCTTTGACAAATGATTTTCTGACTAATGACAAAGCAGAAGAAAGGAAAAACTGTAAACCCACAAAATGTGGAAAGAAGATTTTATTTTTACTCACTGAAAACAACCATGCTATTCAGAATATTTTTAATAACAGTTAAAGTTCTTCTGTATTTACTGCATCTGCCATGTCATCAAAGTCTCTTTGCTTCAAATCTGAACAGCAGATTCCCTGGCTTCATACTTCAGTCAGATGAAAAGGAACTTGTCATGAATTTCCAATGTTTTATTACCCACTTACTTCATCCTTCACTACACAGGTATCACCTCCTATAAGAAGCTTCCAGCTTCAGCCAAGAAAAGCCAGGGAGGAAATACAGATGTGCTAATTCTAATGCTTACACTGGTGGAGATAGAGAAATCATTCAACCTACATGCTCCTTCCCTTCCCTCTTGCCTTTCAATATTCCTGATATGTTCCTTTTCCCCTTTCTGCTGAAGGGAATTTCTCACTCTATGAAAAGCCATTTTTAGTCATCCATGCTGCAGACAGAAGGACAAAAATGGCAGCAGCAGCTTTTCTTGGTTTTGGTGCTCCACATGATGAAAAGTGCTGAATAGAGATGGCGGCCAGCACAGCTCACACGGTGTTAGCAGATGCAAAGCCTGGATAAAATCAAGTTTTCAACACTGCAGAACTCTATAGAAACAGTTTCAATTGATAGAGCTTGAGAACAGATGAACCTACAATCACCAATTATCTCCCAAATAAAAAAAATAAAAAAAAAAAGAAAAGGAAAAGAAAAAGAAAAAGTGAGGACACATAAAGATGACAACGTAGAACCCTGAAGTCAATAAAGAAGGAGTCAAATTCTAGATGGGAGGAGATTGAGGAGGTGCCTTAGTCTTAGGCTAAAATTCTTTTTTTGTGATGCTGTGGTAAAGATATATTTGATATATCAGACTTTGGTTTTTCCCTAGAACTCATAAAATGCATTAGGGGGATGTAGCATTCTAACACAACTGGAAACTGAGGCACCAGTATTGAAGCAAGTAAATGTCACTATAATCCAATAAGAAATTTAAACAGGAAGACATGAGAGATGAGAAACTTCACCCCAAGAATAAAAGAAATAAACCTCTGTTCCCAGAAATAGATGAAAAGAACTTCTGTTTTTGTGCTAGAAAAGCTCATCCCTAAAATAGCACCCCAAGAAGTTGACATGGCCCATAAACACAGCTGTGGGAAAGCTGCAAAAGGTAAGAGGGACTTCACAATTGCAGATTTCCAGGCGGCTGCTATTCGTGAAAATTAAAAACCACAAGAAAACTGTTTCTTGTAAAAAAGTCTCCATAACAAGTCAGAAAAGACTCCTCTCCCTAAGTAGACTGAAAAAATATTATTTTAGAGGTGGTAAACTGACTGAAAGTTTTTTGTGCCTCTCTAATTGCATTTTGCAGCTGTTAAATAGTTGAAATTGGTATCTACAAAGCATTTGCCTATGAAAGAATCGCAGTAGGCAGCCTTTGGAAATTGATGCTGGCAGTAGAGAGGAAGTCATCCAGTCATGTCATCTCTGATGTCTTCAACTGAAGATCTATTTTTTCAACTATCATATCCCCAATAGATTATCTGCGTGATTTTAACCTGCTAAGACCTCTATGAGTTAAATCAAGCTGTTGTGTGGAGAAAAAATAAAAGAAAAAGCAGAAAATGTAACAGCAACAAAGATGGGCCTTGTTCTGTAAAATATTTGCAAGATTTAAATGTACAATGGTATTGTCCATATCCATTCTAAATAGAGCTAGAAATTTTGGGGTTGTTGTTGTTGTTGTTGCTGTTGTTGTTTTTCGTTGTTGTTGTTGTTAGTTTGTTTGTTTTTTTTTTGTTGGAATCAAGTAAAAGAAGAGGAGAAGGTCCTATGACCTAAAATGAGCAAGACATACACTAGTACTTCAGCATATATGCAAAATAGTTCAAAGTAAAAGACCAAAAAAGTTATTATTTTAGCCAAGCTTCATCAAGAGTTTTGGCAGAAAAATTTTTACAACTATTTTTGTGAAAAAGATTGGGATGTCTATGGCTTACTTCAGCATATTCCTTCACTTTATGACTCTACGTTAATGTACCATTTGAATCACCTTTTGGGTATTTTAAGGTTAAGAAAAAAATTAATTTTAGACTGATAGTAACTTTTAAAAGCCAAAAATCTGCACAACTTTAATTCTAACAGTCTAAAATAACCACCTTAAAAAGAGTAGTAACTAGTGCTTGACAGAAAGCTGGCAGAGATGCAAACACATATTGGGATCTGAAAGTTATCTCTATACTATAAAATTAAAAGTGCATGAGACCATTTGCTGGTTCTAAGGTTGTCTGGCACAGAAAGAACCACTTCCGTACTATTAAAGTCTCCAAATCCCTAAAATCAGAGTGGAATTAGCAGTAATTCTGCACTACTGCAATTCCAGGAACTGCTCTATATTGCAAGTGTTAAGGTCTGAGCACCATTTAGTTCCAGAAAACAATTGCTGGCTCCAGTTTTTATGTACAGTGTGATATAATCATAGACAGCAAGGGACCAGAACAAAAAGACCAGTTCTTCCTCTACAGGTGGGAGAATAATGTAGGCATAAACAGAAAGACTGCTGTAGATAAAGTCTGGGGGTTGTGTTACTCAGCTACAGGTTTTGCAGTATTAAACCGTTTTCACAGCTATTGCCTTGGAAATCAAATGCTGTTTTTCTTTGAAGAAGCTGGTTTCAGTCAGTTTTTAACCAGTTTACCAGGTTTTCAAAGCATGTTTTTTTTTTCCAACCCCATCTATCAGTTACATATGCAAATAATTGCATAACTGCTTAGCTGTATTTCTTCCAAACACTGAAACTTTCAATTGCTACTTATGATCTTTTACTTACCCTTTTGAATTGTCATATGTCTTTATATCAGAGTAATTAAAACACTACAAAGGCAAGGTTTATATACAAAGCTTTCACACTTAAAAGTCTAAGGTATTCAATTAAACATCTATAAAACCTTTACTAAACTATCAATGGAATTAGTATAATCTGTGATTACCTAGAATTAGAATGAAAATCCATCTCAAATCCTCTGAATTTCTATTGCCTGAATGCTTCTACTACCTGAATGCCAGAACAAATAATTTCTAATGATCCCAGCAGTAATTATACCAGGATATAATTTCAATTTTCCAATTAAAACTTGGTTTTGCGTATTAAAAAAACTGCTACTCCTGAAAATAGCTATCTCCCACAGAAAGCATAGGGCTTTTGATGAATAAGTGTACAATTCTAAAATATTTAAATAACATAAGAGATACATAAGTATAATTTAATTTGGTAATGCTGAAATAACCTGCTGGTACTGCATGATCCTTCTTCCTTCTTAAGGCCATGATTCTTGATTTTCTATTATCATCTGTAGTACATATCTTGTTTCTTACCAATTTAAAGTTTCTGCACTTTTTTACAAGTGGACAGGCAGTACAAGCATCAACATGATTCTGTGCCAGATCTATTGTGCTCTTAACCTTTTAAAAGAACAGAAAGAAAAAAAAATAGCACGAGGCATCCCAGAGCAAGTACAAACATTCACTCCATATCAGTTTGAGTAATTTCCACCTTTTTGCTAAGAAAATTGTCTGTAACTAATAATCTGAATTATACTTTGGTTCCTGACATTACAGGAATTTGTCATACTTACTTGGCAGACATTGTTAAAAAGAGAAAACAACAAGATAATTACAGGGAAAAGATTGTGTCATTTCATTCTAATTAAGCTTTTAATAAATAAAACTTTTCATTGTTAACCACGATGCATGCCCTTTATAGTCTAAATTTATTGCCATCCCCAGCAAAGAAAAATGTTTAGAAACAGAAAATTGAGGCCATGACACCATATAAATTAGGTACGTCATATGCAAGAGAAAATGCTTTAAAAGATAGTACATGTCTAGAATGCCTTTCACTGAACCTCCTTAAAAGTGTGTAAAATACATTTTCCTACTTCTATTTTTGCACTACAGATATTCTGGCACCTGTAGACAGCTCTGTCTTTTCTTGATTTTGGAAGACAGTAAGAAGTAGAAAAGTGCTGCTGTATCTGTATTAGCAAAAGTAACTACAAACTATTGGCCATTAGTTTTCATTAATGCTTAGTATGGTGAATTTTAACACAAATTCTTGTACCATTACCAAGAACTAAAGCTAATTTTTAAAGCCTGGAATGACACAGCTGTGATTAAGACACCCAAAATGATACACAAATATTTCAATTAATTATGCCTAAGTCCATAGAAAAACAGCTGTCAACCCCAATCTTAGACATGTTACCTGAGTGTTCATACCCTTGTTAGCATAGTTGCAGCTCTGAGTCTGAACACTGCAATTTCTGATTCACTTAGTCAGTAAGTCTCACTAAGCAATGTTTTTAAATACTTCAACCAGTTAGAAACATGAGCAGTCAAGTTGGGGATTTGGGAGTAAGATTTTTTTCCCAGCTCTTCCTAGAAGTTAGAAACCTGGTTTCCCTACAACCTTTCCGTGGCGGTGGAAGGTAAGTGAGGTTATATGGAGTAAATTATTAGTAGTAATAGATTAAACAAGCCATTAGTTGAGTCTCGAAAAAGACATGTACTCAAAGACCGAAGAAAATGCTTGCCCCTCTGTGGATAGAACAAAAAGAAATCTGTGTCTACTTGAAACTCACCGAAAGAACTTGCAGGAATCTTGGCAAATAATACCAAACTTTTCACATATTCAAGTGATCCAGAACATTTGCTTGGTTTTCAGGAAAGCACCCAAATGCAAGATCTATACTATAATGCTTCAGTAGGACTAGTTCTGGTTTTATGTATCCCATCCTAGCAGTGCTAAGACAGTTTGTTCTTGACTAAAACTCTCTACTTCTACAGTGCCTGTGTTCATTTTTGGATTTCAAACCCCTCCCAAAATGTTTATTGTGTCCCAGCTTGACCTATTGAGAAAACAGTTCTAGAAAGGCAAAGTGACAAGCTCAAAGCCTGGAAGCAGAACGCAGCCAAGATGAAAACAGATGTTAGATTCTCTTAATTTTAGTACCTTGTATAATTGAGAAATGTTTACTTGCAAATACTGTTTAATGATAATCAAATGACTGTACAGTGTAAGTTAAATGGTGAATGTGCCACTGATATCTTAGAAGTTGTCATGTCAGATGAAGCACACTGCAAAATTCAAAGGGCCTCCTTCTCATTCTGTCATCTTTAATTTGATTGGAAATTTAAAACTGCAAATAAAAGGTAAGCACTAATTTATGGGCTCTATTAGCTGTGTTGGAAAATAAAATCATCTGGGAGTCTACATCTGCAAAACAAAATTTATTATCTGTAATTAACTAACCTTTTAAAAAATCTTTCTTTAATTTCCTCCTGTCAGTGTACAGGGAAGACGAAACCATACCAAGTGTTAGCAGAGAAGCCACTGCATAAGAATGAGAGCTCCTGCAAATGTTCAATGGATAATGCAGTTAAATCCTCAATTAACCAAAGTTCAGTCATTACATGATCTGTATTAAGATGCAGAGAATTAAATCATTGTTACACAATTGCAGAGAATAAATAGTCCAACTTATTATTTTGGCTAGACACTACTGCATGAATGCAGAATCCACTGAATATATTTTATGTCTTTTTATGAAAAAAAAAAATAAAACAAGTACTTCCAACTTTAACAAAAAAAGTATCTTAATTTTGTATTCAATTTGCTAGAAGCAACTAGGGATTTGTAGAGAACTCAGGAAACTAAATCTCTTTTGTCTTTTATTATCCTGAACTTGTCTATTTACAAAAAGCAAATCACAATCAGTTCTGCTAAAGGCGTTAAATCACTACAAAAAATTCAGAATATGCAACTCCTGGTCTTTCAGTTAGGTAAAACATAGGTAAAATCAATATTCTTCTTTGTTGTTGTAAAAATAATAGTTTTGCTCTATCATTAGGAACTAATGATGGACAACCATACCATAGTTTCATCTCCAAAGAATTCCTACAACCATAATATGATTTGTTTGGTTGTAGTTGATTAAGTGGAGATTTACACTGTAGTTCACCTACCTTTTCTTGAAAGTTCTTTTGTTAATTTCACACAAACCGTTCTTATTTGGAAAACCTAAGTACAATATGAAAAAGCACCAACATCTTTGTCCACAAATATTCTTTAAATACAGAAATATTCAATACAGAGGTTCAGACTATCTCTTGTCTTGGAAAAAATTCTGCCAAATGAGAGACCTCTCAATGATAATATGATCACTGTCAAGATAGGCTATGCCTCTTTGTCTTAGTTTTTGAGACAAATCTAAGAGAGGATACTCTGCAATGAATAGTCTCCTCTAAAGGGTTTCAATAATCCAACAATAGAAAATTAATACTAACAGAGGAAAGTGAAAATAAAATAAAATAAAATAAAATAAAATAAAATAAAATAAAATAAAATAAAATAAAATTTTTAAAAAATCCCCCAAAGCAACAATTTATTGACAAAAGAATGCCCACAAGGCAAGGAAGAAAAGTCAATAGCTGCAATACACCAAACTATCAGAACTTGACGCCCCCCCCGCCACACCCAGAGACACAGAGGCACAAAGACCCAAAAATGTCTGGAGAATGGGGCAAATGTTGAAGAAAAACCCCTTCCTGGCACATGGTGTGAGATGGCACCAGCTTGCACGCTGAGGAAAGTGGCATTTTCTACCAGCTGCAGCAGCAATAGTGTCACAGACCCCAAATGTTTTTGGTCTGTAACACAGCCAATTGAAGCAGAGCAGAAACAAAGCCCATGGTAAGTTTGCCATCCTCAAAAAAATATAGAAACTACATTTTTTATCAGTTCATAAGCTAAACAAGCTAGGACAAACCAAGAGGATTTAACCTGTAAACAATGCATGTTCCTTTCTTAGATTTATGCAAACCATGGCAAGATCAGCGATCTTAAATATAAGAACATAAATATCATTAACTTGCTTTTTGAAGAATTAGGACTATCAAAAAACTAATAAAGGTTTTCTTTAATATTGATAATTCTTCTTTTAGAATGGACAACACAAGATACCTGCAATAAAGTCAAATATTTGTTAATACACCTCATCTCTTTTCTAAGATCTCTCTACCACAAACCTGGAAAAGCACATCTTTCCATTAAGGCAAGATTTTCGTACTCATCATATCAATAGGCTTCATAAGTGCTCATTCTTTGAATTTGGAAGCAGAATTATTGTAAGAGTCAAAAGCATGGTCTCATCTACTAGCATCTTGATAAAGATATCCAAGCAGCTATTAATTTTAGTCCAAATTTGTTCCCTCATTGAAGGATAGGATCAGTTTTTTTCCCTCCATGGAATTAACCAGCTGCTGACACAAGTTTTACTACGCATTCAGAACTTATTGCTGTGGATGTCTCAGAAAAAGGCACAAATAAGAGAGAGTACTACACTCACCAATCAAGGAAGTCCCTACTAGAAGTTAATATCCAGTGTTAAATTAGTTATACACCCTCGTTGCATAAATATTCCAACAGTTCAGTCCTTCCAGAATGCCTGGTATTGCCATTTCATCACTATACATGACTTTCACTGTCACACTGTGTTATGAATATAATAATACTTTCATTAGGAATAATTTTTATGAAAGAGCCCAAACTGCATATTTAATGCACAATTTGTTGGGCTCATTTTGAATCCTGTTTCAATGTTCTAATCATCACCACATATACATGTAGCGCATAATTTAATTTCTTTTGATTGCTTAATGAAAAATCCACTAGACATTTTGAGAAGCACAGCTATATATATATATATATAAAAATAAGTTATTTATTGTTACAGTTCTTATTAACTTTCATAGTTAAAGATGATCAAATTTTGTATTATACAGGAAAAGAACTCTAGATTTTATTTCTCCTTCAGGCAGGAGGAATAGGTACTTCTATACACCTAACTGCCAAAAATCATTAACGTAATAGTGAAAGCTCCTTTTATAGGCAATTTTAAACAAAAAGTAACTCTTCCATTTCTTCTTTTTTAACATATATTCATAAAGTTTTAAGGTTGAAACAGACAAACCATGATTGCCTGAAAATGACAGTTTATTTCTTCATCTACAATTTGTCTGTGAACTGAAACAAGTATCTTGTGATTGCCAAGATTACCAGGAAACTAGATTACCTGACAAGATTACCCAAAACTAATATTGCTATTTTGAAGAGCATCCTGTCTTTACTGGAGACATCAAGATGTAAGGCATCATTTCTTTCAGTATGTTCACCAGTGCTCACACTTGTAATAAATAAGAGCTAAATAAAAAGATGCCATGCCTATATTCCAACTCAGACTTATACGGTTTCAACTCCCAAGTTTCAGTTAAGGATTTTTTTAACTTCCACATTTATATTTGAAAGCAATTCTCTAAAAGAAATTTTTCATTTTGTAAACAGTAATCTTAGCAATTTAGGATGTTGTGTATAGGTAATAAAAATATTAACAATTAAGCTTCTACAAGCAGGATAAACATGCTCATTTTTTTAAAAAAACCTATGGAATTAAAAAATTACTACTTTTTCAAGTCAACTTTGCTAGCATTACATTAAGAAATCATGTCTTTACCCACTAACATTGAGGATATTTAGATAATGAAATAGCTTTGGATTTCAAAGTATTTCAAAAGAAAGTACAATTTATGATGAAGTGGCTGGAATTTGCTTATTGACAGCTGAATTAGGAGTGACATTTTTAGTGTCTCTTACAAGAACTGAAACGGTCATGAGAACTGCTGCACACTACAGTACACTAAGTTTTCTGTATAGGATGAATCTACAAATTTGCTTTAAAAAAATATAAAGTGTCTCTGTACTTCATTTATATCAGATGTAGAAAATCTGGAAGGTTCTCTCTAAGAGTATTCCAGAAAAGAAATATATTTGCCACCAAAACTTAGAGTACACTAGAAGGATTTAACCAGTTACACAGAGATACACACACAGTTCCATGATAGCAAACACTACCCCTCACAAAGGCGTGCTCTTCACAAACCTCATAAAAATGCTCCTTTCATAAACCAAATCAACCTCAAGAAGACAGCCTCCTCTAAAATCCCATAATAATCATCAAGGTCACCTCATAAACATCTTAAACTCATCAAGGCACTAACCCCATAAGGGTGATCTCAAAACAGCACAAATTTCATCAAGGTGCTCTCTTCTTAAAGGCTCTCTCATCAAAATCCAAATAAACCTCATAGAAATGTTAATATCCTAAACAGCATAAACTTCATAAATCCTCCTAAACAGCATAAATCTCATTTAGGTGGTCTCCTGAAAAAAACCCATATACTTCATAAAGATGCTGTTCTCATAAAGCCCTAAAACCTCAGAAAGGCACTATCCTCATAAAGGCATTCTCCACATAAACCCCCAAAATCTCACACACATGGTCTCCTCATAAACCCTGTAAATGTCATAAAGGAGTGCTCCCTGTGAGCCCCATACACTTCATGAAGGAGATGTCCTCATAAACACCATTAACCTCAGAAAGGAACTCTTTTAATAAAACCTTACACCTCAATATGACACTATCCTCAGAAATCCCATAATCCTCATAAATGCACTCACCTAATAAAGGTGCTCATCTCATAAACCCCATAAAGGAGTTTTCCTAATAAAGGTGGTTTTTTTCATAAGTCTCATAAACCTCATAAATGCAATCTCTTCATAAAGGTGCTCACCTCAAATAAACTCATAAAGCTCACACAGGCACTTTCCTCATAAAAACCATAAACCTCATAAAGGTGCTCTCCTCATGATCCCTATAAACCCCATAAAAGCATATTCCTCAAAAAGGCATGCTCTAAAAACCCATAAAATTCTAAACCCCATCAGCCTCCTGAATGTGTTTCCATGAAGAGGTATCCTCATAAACCCTACAAAAATCATAAAGGTGCTTTTCCTCATGAAGGCCATAAACCCCTTAAAGCTGCTCACCTCATAAACCCCAAAAACCTCATACAGGTTCTCTCCACATAAAGGCATTCGCCATAAACTCATTTCACATCATAAAGGTGCTCCCTACGTCAACCTCATGTCATAAAGTCCATAAACCCGAAAAAGGCCACAAAGCCCATAAAGGTGCTCTCCTGGTAAACCCCATAAACCTCTTAAAGGCACTCTTCTCATAAACCCCATGAACTTCATAACAGAGGATCTCCAGATAAACACCACATAAACACCAGGAAACTCAAAAGGGCACTCACTTAACAAATCCCTAAACTTCATCATAAACTCCAAACTCCACATAAAGGCACTCACCTCATAAACCCCATAAACCTCATAAAAGTATTCTCCTAGTAAAGGCACTCTCCCTGTAAACCTCAGAAAGGCACCATCCTAGTAAACCCAATAATCTTCACGAAGGCGCAATCCTCATAAACCCCATAAAACTCAAATAGGCTCTCTCCTCATAAATCCTATAAACCTTATAAAGGCTCTGTCCTTATAAATGTGCTCATGCTTAGACCACATATGTTTTATAAATGCACTGTCCTCATCAAGAGCATAAGCCTCAGAAATGTGCCTTCCTCCTAATCCCCACAAACTTCATAAAACCCATAACCCTCATCAAGGCACTCTCCTAACATACTCCATAAACTTCATACAGCTGTCCTCATAAGGCCTACAATCTTTTTAAAGGAGATCACCTCAAAAAACCCATACACCTCATGAAGGTGCTCTCATATATTCTCTATAAACATGATAAATATCTTTATTAAGAAAGCAGCTTTATGAGATGCATGGGATTTTTGAGGAGAGGGGCTTTATGATGTTTTTAGGGATTATGAGGAGAGCACATTTATAGGTTTATGTAATTTATGAGGTGAGCACCTTTAAGAGGATTATGAGGAAAGTACCTTTGTAATGTTTAGTCCTGGTGAGGAGAGCGCCTTTATGAAATTTATGTAGTTTATGCAGGAAGTGCCTTCATGGGAGTAGTGCCTTTATGACATGAGTGCCTTTATGAAATTTATAGAACTGCACCTTCATGAGCTTTATGACCTTTATGGAGTTTATGGGTTTGATGAGGAAAGCACCTTTATGTGGTTATGGGGTTTTGGATTAGAGTGTATTTATGTGGAGAGTCTTTATGAGGTTTTTTTGGTTTATGCAGAGATCAGCTTTAAGAACTCTATGTCCTTCATGAGGAGATCCTCTTCGTGGGAAAAGTGCCTTTATGATATTTGTGAGGCTTTTGAGAACAGCTTTATGTAGTTTATCAGTGTTGGAGGTTACAATTTGTCCTCTTGTTTTCTTTTTCTTAGGGAATTTTCTCCCATTTTGTTGCAAAGAGACAATAACCACTGCATATTTTAGGGAGACGAAGTTGCCCTGGAAAGGGTGCAACTACCTATGGTCTCATCTGAGGGTTTCTCTTGGAGGGGCAAAGATATTGTGAGAATTGGGCTGGGAAAAGAAGGGGCTGGGGCAGCTGTTAGCTCTCGTGTTCTCCTGGCATTCAGAGGGGAAGGAGGTTGCAGTCGCTATGGGAAGAATTTACCACCACCACAGGGTTCTGTTTCTGCTGCCTTCTACCATGAGTGGAGCTCTGTTAGTAAGATCTCAGTGCCTTATTAAACATGGATTGCTCTTCAAGTGAAGTCATCGTAAGCTTATAAAGGGTGTCTCTGAGAAAAACTGGCAAAAACCACAGGTATGTGGAGAGAATTGGAGCTTTGGTGAAAGGAGAAGTCTCCTGGCCAGAGCACACGTGGTCCATCTAAGATGGGTGCCCAGGGAGCCCAGGGAGCCCAGGGAGCCACATGGGAATCTGAGATGGTGGTCCCAAGAGAGAAGTACACTTCTGCTGAAGAGCTGGTAAAATTGCAGTCTGCCTTAGAGGCTGAGACATTTCTTGTCTCAGAACAAGAGCCGATAGCCCTGAACCTTAGAAATTATTAAACCAGTTTTTGCAAAGCCAAAGGGCTTTAATGATGCAAATTAACACCATTGGCAGAAGCACACATCCCAGCCTGGGGTAAGTGTTGGGCCTCCATGAACATAATCTCATCCAAAGGGAAGAGTTTGCCTCAAAGCCAGACTCCTCCCCACACCTTTAACTCCACCCACATGCAAAAAATGAGGAGGAGAAGGAGAGGGAGGAGGGACCTCCTGACCATGATGTTACTGATGTCACCTACCTTCATTCCTTGGAGGAGGGATACAGCTCATCAGAGCCTATGCCCTCTAACAATCACTCTTAGCCCCATGTCCATTTGCAGATGGTGGTAATATCACATCCTGCAACAAAATTGACTAAGTTGCAGGGGAGAGATAGCAACCAATCCAAAGGAAATAGAGACTTTTTTGAAAATTTTACTGACGTGGAAAAATGGAATAAAGACTTCTGAGAAAACAGCACATGGTAAAGAACTTAGATCTTTTAACTAGGATGCATATAGATGCATAAAAAGTTTAAACCTATGGCAGGGGGGAGAATTGATCCCTCTCCTCCATCCAGCATGCAATAAAAGCACCAGGAGTGTGTGGGAAGTGGCAAGCTTCCAAACAATGCACGAGAAGGAGCTGATACCCTTTCGGCCTTCTTTTATATTATTGTTATTCATTCCAAAATTTAAAGACTGTGACCCTGACAAAAAAATCTCAGAATCATCCCCAAAAGGTGAGCTGGGAGTGGGGGGCAAATTTGAATATCCCCAAAAGCTCACTAAAAATATATGAAAACTTAGTTTCCCTGCATTTTCAATGAAACTTTGCAGTTGCTCCTGCACTGCTCCTTCTGGCAGCAGAGGATATTAAGCCTTGCCTGCTACCTGGAGCAGAATTGCTGCTGCTGCAGGAAAAATGCTTTCATTATTTTGCAAGTTTATTGTTTCAATATATTCTCTTCAGCCAAGAGGCTGGGTATACATCCAGAATGAAGTAAGCTGCAAACAAAGAATAACACAGAGGAACCATATAGAAATCTGCTGCAAATAAAGCTCAACAAAATGTGAAACTCTAAAATAAAATACATTAAATGATTTATGGTTTTGTAATTCCAGAACAGTGTTACCAATACTGTTGTTTGTTCCTGTAATAACAAATACAGCTTCAAATGCCTGATGAGTAAATAAGTAAAAGACAGAAGTGTCCTTTTCACTAAGAACCACTCAAACATCACAATGATAATTAGTTTTTAACAAATTAAAAGTAGAAAGTTGTGCCTACATGATACTGTGAATACTCATCAGTATTCTTAGAGTACTAGATAACATCATTAGTGATAGTCACATTTCTTCGCATTTCTAGTTGTTATTATCACTATATTTATATTTGTATCTGTTTGTATAAGTTTATATGTTTATATAAGTTTGCCTGCAATATTTTTAAAATATTCATATTTTCTCACTGGTTGCCATGGTGGGTGGAAAAGGTCCCTCCCTCAATTTAGTTTTGGGGGCTCTTATGATTATGGAAAATAATCTGTGTACCTCTTCCTATATCCTCAGGGCAAAGCACAAAACAACCAGGGGAAGTCCATGTAATAATGGTAGGAGAAGTAGCAGCTGGAAATTTCTCTCCACCTATAGAAGTGACTAAAAGATTTTCAGCTGGAGAACCACTGACGGTTTTGGTTAAGTTGAAAAGGTTTGGGTCTGAATCAGGACCCTGAAAATAATATGTTAAGGAGATTGGAATGAATGTTAATATATATTTGACTCTCACCCCTAAGGCAATCCAGATAATTTTAGATAGTAGAATTGTACTTTATGTTTTTTCCCATGATGTCCACTGACGTTTTCTCTCTCCCTGAGTACAGGCTCTGGGAATCTCCCCAAAACTTGGTTGGTGGGAGGGACAAGGGTGGTAAATCTGGGACATGTGGATTTGCTTGGGTTGTGGAGATACCTGAACCTGTGGACTCCAAAAGGCAAGGCGGCCTAAATTGAATTTGCCAAGCTACTCTGGAGCCCAACTGACACATCCTACAAGTATCAAAAATAGTTATGTAAATTATCTAATGTTAGTGGATGCTAAATCTCATAGAAGGAAGGTGCTGCCTCCAGGAATACACCAGAAATCAGGGAACAATCTGCTGGACTCTCTGGATGCTGAAAGATTGCTGCATGAACTCTCCCTCCCTGAACATGATTGCCCCGCAATTTTTGATCTCACAGGATGCAGGGGAAGAACTGCATAGAAAGATATTAACCAGATTTATGAATAGTAGTTGCCCATTATATTACTCCCAGTATGCTTTCCTCTTCTTTCCTTTTTGATCTGTCTGCTAGACTGGACTAGGAGAGAAAAGGTTTAGACACAAGAAGAAAGGTCCCAGGATGGTGGTGCCAGTCAATGTTTCAAGACATGGGGTAGTTGCCAGAGACCGGGTAACTTTGATGTCTCAAAACATTTTGAAAATATTATGGATTTAAATGTTTCTAGGTTGAACGAGCTATGTTTATGCTAAGCAAATGCTAAGTTTCTGCTAAGTTAATGCTAAATAAATACTAAATAATGCTGTAATAAGTGTTTTATATTGGATTCATAGTTGCACTTGCTCCTTTGCCAAAGTTTCCTAATTTTCTATATTTTTGCCAGTAAACTTTTGTGTAATTTTTGCGTCTTGAGAATATTTGGCGGAGATTTCTCCTTTGCATCAGCTAGAGTAAAGGAACCTGGAATTTAACCCCTAGATTTAAGTATCTGGGGTGTAACAGGTGCTTTCCTCATAAGTCCTGTAAAAATTATAAAGGTACTTTTTCTCATGAAGGCCAGCTGCTCATGAAGGCCATAAACCTCTTAAAGCTACTTGTCCCCTAAATCCTGAAAACCTCATACAGGTGAATTCCACATAAAGGCACTCTCTTCACAAACCCATTTTACATCATAAAGGCTCATAACCCTCATTAACCCCATTAAATTCATTAGAGACCATAAAGCTTATATAGGTGCTCTCCTGATAAACCTTGTTAACCTCTTACCCAGAAATCCCATAAACAATATCTCCTCATAAAAACCAGAAACCTCAAAAAGGCCCTTTCTTAGTAAACACTTCAAACCTCATAAGGGCACACACCTCATAAAACCCAAAATCCTCATAAAGGCAATCACCTAATAAACCCTATAAACCTTAAAATATGCTCTCGTAATTAAGGTGCTTTCCACAAAAACCTAATTAACCTCATAAAGGTGCAACCCTCGTAAACCTCATAAAGACTCTTCTCAAAAGCCCCATGAACTTCACAAGGGCGCTCCCTGCCTAAACCAAAAATTTCATAAGAGCACTCTCCTCAAGACCATGAACCTCAGAAAGATGCTCTTCTCATAATCCCCATAATACCCATAAAGGCACCCTTATGAGTATTATGGGGTGTGTTAGAAAAGTGCCTTTATGAAGTCTTTGGGATTTTTGAGGAGAGCACCTTTATGAGGTGAGCACCTTTATGTGCCTCATGCTTGTGGGGTTTGCAAGGAGATCTCCTTCATGAAGCTGATGGGCATTATGAGGAAAGCACTTTCTAAGGTTTATAGTCTTGATGAGGAGTACTTTTATGAGGTTTATGGGGTGTATTAGGAGACTGCCTTCATGAGGTTTATGGGGTTTATGTGGAGATTGTTTTTTTGATGAGGGTGCTTTTATGAGGTTTGTAGGGTTTATGAGGAGAATATCATAAGGATTATGTGGGTTATGAGGACAGAGCCATTTTCAGGTGATTGTATTTATGACTTTTATGGCCTTTATGACATTTATAGGCTTTAAGAAGACTTGGTCTCTATGAATTTTATGGTATTGAGGAGGAGAGCACCAATATGAGGTTTATGCAGTCTAGGAGGAGAGTGTCTTTATGGCTTTCATGGTGTTAAAGGCCTTTTTGAATTTTATGGAATTGATGAGGAGAATTTCTTTTTATCTATTTAGGGCAATAAGAGGGTTTATGAGGAGAGCGTCTTTAAGAGGTTTATGTCCTTCATGACGAGATAGTCTCCACAAGGAATGTACTTTTATGATATTTGTGGGGATTATGAGGAGAGCACCTCTGAGGAGAGTGCCTTTATGAGCTTTACTTGGATTATGAGGTTTGTGAGGAGAGTGCCTCTTCACATAAGCCCCAGAAACCTCATAAAACGTTCTCCTCGTAGAGGTCCTCTCCTCAGAAACCCCATAATCCTCACAAAGGCACTCTCCTCCTAAAGGCATCCACCTCATAAACACCATAAACCTCATAAAGGTGCTGTCCTAATGCAGGTGCCCTCCTCATAAGCCCCAAAAACTTCATAAAGGAGATCTCCTCATAAACATCAGGAACCTCATAAAGGCACTCTCTTAATAAACACCTATAACTCATAAAAGTGCTCATTTTATAAACTCCATAAACCTCACAGAGGTGCTCAACTCATAAACTCCATCAACATCAAAAAGGCCATAAAACCTAGAAAGGCAATCTCCTCACAAAGATGCTCTCATCATAAACAATATAAACACAATCTCCTTATAAAACCCAGAAATCTCATAAAGTTGTCTCCTCATGAAAGTATCTCTTCCTGAAGATGCTCTCCTTATAAACCCTATAAAATTCACAAAGGCACTCTCTTCATAGAGGTGCTCTCTTCAAAAACAACATGAGCTTCTTAAAAGTACTCCCCTCATAAAGAGAAAAGCCTTAGAAATGGGCTTTCCTCATAATTCCCATAAACCTTCATGGATGCTGTCTTTATAAACCCCATAAGTTTCATAAAGGAAATCTCACGAACCCTGTAAATATCATAACTGTGCTTTCCTCATGAAGGCCTTCTCACCATGAAGGCCTTAAACCTTCTATAGGCACTTTCTTCATAAACACCAAAAATCTCATAAAGGTGTTCACCTCCTGAAGGTACTTGATTTAAAAACCCCTCACAAAATTCATAAAGGCCATAAAGCTCATAGAGACACTCTCCTGTTAAACCTTATAAATCTCTTAGAGGTCCTCTCCTCATGAACCCCATAAACACCAGAAAGGCAGATTCTCAAGAACCCCATAAACCTCATAAAGGAGCTTTCTCCTCATAAATGCCAAGGAATTCATAAAGGCTCTCTCCTCCAAAAGGCCTCTTGAATTTCCTTACCATTCCTACGTGTACATTCCTGTATTTTCTGGATTGCTATAGATGTGTTCCTCGATGCACTGCCTCTACCTCAAGCACTGGAGCCTACAATTCCCTTGCAAGACCTTTAACTAAGCCCACTATGCATGTGAGCTTATGCAGGGAAATGATGCAATGAATTAGAATTATATCAAATGCAGGACAAGAATCATCTCATGCTAACAGATCAATACCAGCTGCCACTATGATCATAATTACCTCTGCTCTCTGCAGTGTGACAGAGGGGCCACAAATGTACAGCAGCAATTGTAACTAAAGAAAGCCTGAAGTACAAAGACTTAACAAAAAATAAAGGAAATATTTCTCCTTTAAACAGCACACCTGTTTCAGCATCCCAAGCACATTAGTCATGTGGCTAAGGTGGATTTGACAAAAGTAAAATCCCATCCAAAAGAAAGAGGGCTTACACGTTAATATACAAAATACATACCTGAAACCATCTGGGGGAAATACCTTTCATATTACAAAACTCCTTACACAGCCTAATATGTAATACTTATAACTATTCCTAAAATGCATGGCCTGGTTTGTTGTTGTAATCTCTCATGTACAAATTACTTTCCATTTTTTCTCCTATGACTGTGTTTACAGTATTTTTCTTGTTATGGAAGATAAATTCCTACACAGGAAATGTGGGTATGGAGAACGAAAATGAGGAACAATAAATTAAACCCCAAGAGAAATTTACTAATAAAATGGCAATGCTGAGATTTACAAGACACAAAATACCTGCTATTACTCGTATTGCTTATCTCCTGCAGAGATAGATGGACAGCTCCATTTTTCCAACAGCAGCTTCTGAAGACTAATTTTTACTAGTTAACTACTATCTGTGTTATACTTCAGGCTTTCCTTTCTTTGAATTACACTGATTCAATAGTAATGAAAAATTAGGTCACTGTCTGATCAATGTAAACCCTGTGGCATCAGTGGCAATATCAAGTTTGTGTTCTACTTTGTCAACATACTTCTGTTCAGCACACCAAAATCTACTTTACTAATGAATAAAACAATTAACAATCTGAATTGACCACCTACCTACATGGCTACTTCCTGACTATTCCACTAGACTACCAACATGCCAACATGCTTGTGGCCGTGCTCATTTTGCAAAAACACCTGCCTGCTAGCAAGTTCCCTGAGACCATGGGTTGGTCACAGAGCAGCCACCATCTGCTACTTCTGTTCCCAAAAAAAGTTATTCTCTGCATTCACATTTCCTTCCTTGAGTTGGTGTTTTGCCAATGGACTGGGGCGAGAGAATGGACATAGACACCAATAGAAAGAATAGTCTTCATTTACTATTAGTATTGAGGCAAAACAGAAGTAAAACAATAAGCTTTTTACTCACTCGGCTTTAGTAACAAGCAAACATAAGCAATGTAATGCATCTAATCATTATTATACAAGAGAGAGAGAAGAATGATTGAGAAAGATGCATAACCAATTGCCTAAATACTTCACCATCATCCAGAGTCTGCAGTCACTCGAGGGCCCCATTTTAAAGCAAAGACCTGGAGAATCCTTCTTGGCAATTGGGAAAATTCCACCAAGTGTGAACACACACAGATGAGATCTCTGGTTCACCCAAAAAGGAGTCCAGCTTTTATAGGCCCAAATCAACAGAAAACATCTGGTTCTGATGGCAGGTTTCCCAATCAGCCAGAGGATTTTTGCCTAAAATATTCTACTTACAAGCCTCTAGGAAAATCAGCTGGGAGGGTTTCTCCTATTAACAAGCCTTTATGGATATTGGTTGGGAGACTCAGTATATCCTAAACAAGGTTATACAAACATGTCTACAACAGCCAGTTTGGCATGAAGAACAACTAATAGAAATGTTTTGATCATCTATTTTTAACTGAAGAACCTTGATGGTATTAATAACATCATGCTCAAGATTCATCTTTTAAGTCAGCTCAGGCTTAGGCCTGCTGTTCAGGCCTTAGCATATTCAGTTGGAAATTCCAAATTCCTCAGACCTTTTACCTTGTTTCCTATCAATTCAACATAAGTGAAGTTATGACAAAATCATTCTGTAATGCAGTCTAAATAGGGATTATGACAAAGACTGCCATGTATCTGTAAGTAGCATAATATGATGTCAGCATTAAAATCACTGATACATGATGCCTGAACATGAATAATGGCAGTGAATGTGTGAATGGCAGCCTACTCAGTCCCCACCATCTGCTCCCTTGCAGCAGCTGCCACCAGAGCACCTGCAGAGGCCAGCGCACAGGCCACAGGAGGGGATGGTTGGTGACTTTTTCTTCCCTCCAATTCTCCAGGCAGCCAAAACATGCAGGCAGCAAACAGGAAAGAGTCAGGTTCAGTTCCCTACATTATTCTGGTAATACACTCTTGTTCCTCCTTCTTGCTGCTGTTTGGTGGTTTTCAGCCCAGTTTCTCGTGCCAGCTTCTAAAAATGCAAGATAAAACACAAGTCTTTGAAAGCAAACTTAAAGAGGCTGGTTCACAGAATCTCATACCTTAGATCTCATTATAAAAACAAATAAATAATTACGTGTTTCACTTGAGTGAGTTAAACCCTACCCATTACCTTCTCCTGAGATTCCTTTGCTACTTAATGACAACAAAAGGATTTGAGACAAAAGCAGACAATTACTTTTCCTCCATCTTCTGGTGCAGGATTAGCACATAGTAGCAACACATTTCCCTGTGGCTAGATTTTCCTTTTCCCTGGATATATCAAGGGAAAGCTGAATAACTCACAGTGCTCTAAAATAAAAACATTAAATACTCATAGCAGAAAATCCGTTAATCTAGGCATAAACCATGTAAAGGCCATTTTGGTATCTAACATGGACCTAAAAACAGTAGTGTGTGCCCCCTTACCACCCATATCCTTAGTTCAGAAATCAGTTTCTAGAAACACATCACTGGCTTTGCCATGGAATTAGATTTGTTATCTCACTGCACCAGCCTGCAAATCTATGCAAGATTTAGACATAGGTTACTCTGAAAAAATGAGATACAGATTTTTTTTAAATACAGAGAAAGCATGGAAAGCAATTTGTCATCTCTAACCCAACATCTCTTTCCTTGGTTGAACTGACTCAAGAGCTGATGCTGTCCCAACATGCAGCAGTAGCTAAACTGCAGGGCTTGAACAGTTGCTATAGATTCATTTTTCATTATTTTTTTGCTATATATTTTGCTAGTGTCTGTTTATATTAATGAGGTCTTTGGACTGTGGCTTCAATTCACTTCTGAAGCATTTAGGTCTAGTAAATATGTTGCAGCATAGCAACTTAAAAAAGGTGATAGTAGAAGCTTAGGTGAGGAAGTGAACGATCCCAGTTTCCTTCAGTGGTTATCTAAAGAGCATTAGCCCTGAGTAAGAGCAACAGAGTCATGAGTAATCCTCCCTCCAGACTTTAAACTTCTTTTGCGTAAAACAAAGGAGATTAGAAGCCTAAGCAAATATTTTAAAAGCTATAAGCATGATTTCAAGTAAAACCAAGGCCTAACAAAACACCCCAATATTTCAGGAAGGCTCAAGACTTGATAACAGATAACCTGGTTTTTAGGGTTTTTTTAATTGTATTAACTAGCTTAAGTTCCCTCCAGCATCAATTTGCAGTATAGACCCGACTCACCACAAATGCCTAACTTACTTGAAATAGGACTCACTTAGTTTCTAAATAAATATTGCAAAAGCAAAGTAAGGGACAAAAATATAATTATACATAATACATTAAAATGTGGAAAAATAAGATTAAATCTTATTTAAATATAATTCCTGGGCATTAGTAACAGTTCTATAATTAATAACAACACAGTTGACTGCACTAAGTCCTATAGCAGAAATTAAATTTCCATTTATGTATAAGAATAATTAAGTTTCACAAAAAGACTGGAGGTGGATTTTTAAATAATTTTTTTAACCTTGTTCTGAATATTATGCAGTTCCTGTAGATTCCTATTCAGAAATATGCATTCATTTGTGTAGAATAATTCACTGAGTAACATCACTTTACCCAAGACTGCAAATATAGTATAAAATGGGTACAGCTTGTGTTTTTGCCACCATAGCAGTCAGCACACTTGAGTCATTTCATATTTAAGTGAGCACTGGGGCAAATAAAACTTCAGTTTTCAAAAATGAAGTACGGTATAAACCGACTAAATAAAGTTTGCATTTCTGATGTGCAGCATTTTTTTCTCCAAGCAATAAAACCCATTCTGTGTGGAGTTTTCGTGGCATTTGATAAGAGCAGAAAGGCTATCCTAAAAGGGCTACTCTCTTTTACTAAGAAAACTTTTACTTTTAGATCTGGAGCAGATCAGCAGAAGCAAAAAGAGTACTTACAAAATCCTTTTTCAGTCTCTGAGCCACAGACTAACATTACATATTATTTTCTTTTAGGTTATCAGAATAATATTCTATTTTAAGAGTTGCAGACTTCTATAGCTCCAATGGGCTACACAGGATCTTTACTTTCATTCCTTCATAACATACACAGCTTTGGAGGAGGGTGGTCGAGCTACTGCTTAGGAAATTTGGGTTCCAAGAAGGGTCACAGAGTCCTTGGTTCTGTTTGTTATTAATTCCATAGTTGTTGTTGTTGTTTGTTTGCTTTATTTCACACACTAGTAAAGAACTGTTATTCCTATCTTCATATCTTTGCCTGAGAGCCCCTTAATTTCAAAATAATAATAATTCAGTGGGAGGGGGTTTACATTCTCCATTCCAAGGGAGGGTCCTGCCTTCCCTAGCAGACACCTGTCTTTCAAACCAAGACAACAAAGTCTGTAAAAACTGTATAAAATGAGTTGTGTGAATAAAGAATTGGCTCTTCCTGCATGAAGAAAACGGAGTCTCGGCTGATTTATTTCAACACTAGCATGTAAATGCTTGATAGTTTTATTGACTGTGCTACACACAGTTTATATTGCCTTGGGAAACAGTTTACAGGGACTATAAAATAAGCCCTAGAATAGGCCATGAAAATATTTTTTTGCAAGTCAAGCTTGACTGCCTACTAGGAAATGCACTTCTAATGTACATTACATATATGCAGAAGATAGGAGCACTATTTCTATAAACTTTGACAGATTTCAACACAAGATTAAGAATCTTTTTAATTCAAAAGCAAGACAATGACCTGTTCATATTAATTCCTTTATTTGAAATTACCATGATCTTTATGTTCCATTATACAAAAACTTTATCTCTTGCTGTTAGTTCTTATTTATCATAATTAAATTTGCCACTTCTACTTTTGTTTTAAAAATAAGTAGAGCTAAGAGTCAGCCTTTCCAGATCCAGATGATCCTCTTCCCTATTCTTGGGGGAAAAATGTGAAGTTACTCTTTTTTTCAGGACTGAGAGATATTTAATTTCTTATCAAGAATCAAAAGACAATTTCTTTATTGTCCCTTCCCAATACAAATTTTTTTCTATTTACATAAAGATGAATAAGAATTGTGATTAATTATTCATGTGTCTCCTCCATTCTGAGCTGAATACTTTACAAATACATCTTACAAGCCTTTTTCCTACTATTTGATGTTTCAAATTTAGCACCTTCTGACATTCGTCAAATGCAGTTTCCACTCGGATTGACCTGATTTTTGCAAACTATCACGGCCTAAATAAGAGCCACCAGTTCTAACTCTTTACCTATTTACTGGCATCCCTCAGAATTGAGAGTTAATGTTTGGTGATTCAGATTTTCTTTGGGTTCCGCAATGCAGATGCATAATCTAAGTAATCTAAAAAGAAAGACATTGTTTTGGCTCCACTAAATGCTATGTAGAATAAAAAAATGGTAGAATAATATAAAACAGGATGAAGATGAGTAATCTTCATGTCATTATTGGCAATGAGAGTCTATGTATGGTTAACACAAGCATTTTACATTCCGGCTGTTGCCTCATTTTCAATGAAGACTGGTGAAATCCTGTTCTATTGACACTTACAGAGATCTACACATCACAAGAAGCCATTGCTATCTAGGCTGGCTTTGAAAACACGAAATATGTGCTCCCGTCTGCAAAGAATGGGCACCAATATTCAAGATGTCTCAGTTTTGCGACAAATTTAAGAGAGGACACACTGCAATGAGTAGTCTCCTCTAAAGGGTCCCAACAATCCCCTTCAAACAATAGAAAATGAATACTAACAGAAGAATGTTAAAAACAAAACAAACCCAAAAAAAACCAAACTCAAAATAATAAAAATAACAAAACAAACCACCCAACTGTTTATTAACGACAGAATGCCCACGAGGCAAGGACTATCTCCTGTCTTGGAATAAATTCTGCCAAATGAGGGACCTCTCAAGGATAATCTGATCATTGTCAGGAGAGGCTGTGCCTCTTTGTCTTAGTTTTTGAGACAAATCTAAGAGAGGACACACTGCAATGAGTAGTCTCCTCTAAAGAGTTTCAACAATCCAACAATAGAAAATTAATACTAAGAGAGG
>JAOTQZ010000001.1:100373782-100391039 GCA_026546895.1 Pogonocichla stellata | reverse complement strand
AAAAAAAAAAAAAAAAAAAACCAAAAAAAACCCTATTTTTATGTCTAAAATGTAATGACCAAAGAAAATTCTTCATCTAATAAATTATTTCTTCTTTAACTCATGGACACATGAATTGGAAAGATATGAGTAATACATCCTCAGAAGTATTTCAGAAACATATAAACTCAAAGAAGACCACTTAAAATACTTAGAAGTTCATAAAGTGATCCAACACCTTCATATTGTCTACAAGACAAATATTAATCAGGACATGGATTAGGAATGAAGTTGTGCAGTCAGGAGAATGAAAGACTCAAAAAAGATTGACTGCAAGACTAGACTGGAACAAAAAGTACAAAACATAACGACTGCAAAAAAAATATATATCTTAAAATGGGCAACTAAAGAAGCCTTCTGCCTCATTTAAAGAAGTTTCAGAGCCTGCTGTCCCCCACATATGAGAGGCATCACTTCAAAACAAGCTCTGCTCTTCCCTACAGACAGATGTGCTTAACCAAATCCCAATGAGTGCCTGTGAAGTAGCCATAAGGGCACACCCCACCTGATAGTCCTGGCAGTGTTAACACACCTTCAGATCCTTGTCAATACATTCCAGTCTGCCTTATCCTGCAGACATAAGAGGTGAGAGTCCTACTGGCAGCAGTAGAGAGACATTTTATCACATATATTAACAATGAAAAACAGCAGACACTCTGGGATTCTAAGCTATTAAACAACATTGTCATGCATTCCAGCATCTTGAAGTTATCGAAATCCGTTATGGAATTATTCAATTTTTTATTATTATTAATAAAACTACTACCTACCCTGGAACATTGTGAATTATCTTTCCCTCAGAATATATCTTGTCTTTCAAGGAAGATACAGTATTTTAATAGAGTGTATGTAAGATCAATGAGTAGAGGTACAGGTTAAGATTGAACTGAATAATTTTAGTATTATTTTCATCCAGTGCAGCTCAACAATTTATGAAGACTAGGCCATATGTACAATACTAAATGTTTCAAGTTATTATTATTGGAAAGCAGGATATCAATTTTGAAACTGAGTTACCCTTTAACCTTTTCAAATGATATAGAGGTTGCAGAAACTCTCTTTCCTTCATGGGGATCCATGACTCCATTCACACTTCCAAGACAGTCATTTGCTCAGCATACATATGCAAATTAACTGAGGTCATAATTTATCCCCAAAATTAGAGCATATCAGTTTGGTAAGTAGTTTAGCATCTTTGTCTTCTGCTGTGCATTGAGTCTTCTCACTGTAGCCACACTATGTAGTACAGATAAATGCAGATAATCCTCCTAAGTGGTACCAAAAATGTTTCAGAGAAAAAGCAGATGCTTTAGCAGTAAGTAAGATAAGTTTCTAACATTTCCTGTAGTGTACCTCTACAGCATCACATTGTGTTTTGGTTATATTTAAGTTTGTACAAAGATAAATAATTCAGGAGCTCTGACCTTGTGGTAAGAAGTGCCACTTAAATATATATTTCCCCAGTATCTAGTAACCACTGAATTTTTGCATTTCTACCTTATGAATATAAATTAATGACATCCAAAGTCTTTTAATAAATGTCATACATTTAATAAAAAATTATTGTAATTTTTGTCTTTTCATTGTAAATTATGTAATTTTTATTCAGTCACCTATCTTCACTTGACCAGCTATTGGTTTTGTAACTTTAGCTATGCTTTATTATTCTTCCCTACCATTCCTCTAGGTTTTGAGGTTTTTTTCTTTCCAAAGACATCATATTTTATCACATATAATAGTATCAAGAGTTTTCAGAGTATGATTTACATTTGGATTTGGCACAAAACAGACAATTCCTAAGGCAACCCATAATTCCAATCCATTAGGCTAATGTATTGCAGCTGCTGTGAACAGTGGGCATGTCATCTTTAGTATAATGACATCTGGTACAGCACAGAAGACCAAACAAAATAAACCAATAAATTACTCTGCATCTAAAGATCACAGTCATTTTCACTCTCTTCCCTCATCCCCATTCTCAACACAGTCTGTTGTATATGTGGGTAAAATTTTGTGGGGTTTTTAAGTGTTTCTTTTTACAAGTGGTAGAATTTTCTATTAAAGAGTTCTGGCCAGGTGCACAGAGCTCATCTGTAATGCATATCTAAGTAATCACTATTCAATTGTTGTCAATTAGGGGGTTTTTTTGAGAAAATACTAGAAATTGAAATCATTTATTAAAACCACTTATTGGGATTGTTCAGCCTGGAAAAGAGAAGGCTCCAGGATGACCTGATTGTGACCTGAAGGGAGACAACAAGATGGAGGGAGAGTATTTAATGAGGGCATGGAGTGACAGGACAAGGGGAAACGGCTTCAAAATGAAAGAGAGCAGGGTTAGAAAAGGTATTAGAAAGAATTTCCTGTGAGAATGGTGAGGCCCTGGCATAGGTTGTCCAATGAAAATGTGACTGCCACAGCCCTAGAATGTTCAAGGCCAGGTTGGACAGGGCTCTGAGCAACCTGGTCTAGTGGAAGGTGTCTCTGCCTATGGCAGGGCGTGGAATTGGATGATCTTTAAGGTACCTTCCAACCAAAACTGTTCTACAATTCTTAATTTCTACTTTAAAAACTTCTATCACGAAATCTGCAAAGTTTTTGCCAGAAGATGGATCATTCATTAATTCATTAGGATTAATTTTAACTTCTTTCTGCCAAAAGAGTCAATATCAACATTTTATACCTTGTTAAAAAGTGCCTTTGCCAGACTATCAGACTTTGTATCTCCAAACTGTCTCGTTGATAATTATTTTAAATGGTGTGTTATATATTCTGAGTGATAGATTGAGAAAAAAAAAATGCTTTCCTAATCTGTTAGGTAAGATATCTTCACACTACAGGGTCTAGTCCCTACATTATTTCAACAAGGAGAGGCACTCAGTCACACACAGACACAATGAGTACTAACATCAAGACCAGAGAATTCCTGATGAAGTGAAAAAATACAAATTCTGGGTATCAACTGCTGTAACTCTGTGAACAACCATTCATTTCTGTGCCACTATGATAATTTATGTCAGCATCTGCAAATGCTATGTCAAATCTGGATGCATCCTGTAAAGCATTTCAAAGAGCCACTACAGAGCCACTAACAAAGCCCTTCTGCTTAGTTAAGTTTTCTCTTCCCTCAAGATCTTGTACTCTTAAATGTGAACAATGATAATAGCCTGACAGCAGGGCATTCCTCATCTTCTTCAGTAAATCTTTCACTGAGAAATAATTTTCAAACCTATACATTGAGGGGAGAAAGGATTGTGAGAGAAGACTCCCTTTAGCTTTAACCTTTTTAGAAGACATTTATGAAGGAGTCTGGCTATAAAATAGGAAAATGGTTATAAAATATTTAGAAAACAATAGCAACAATAAAAATATTAATTTGAACGTATTAATTCAAGCCCTAGGTCTTTGGCATTTACAATTTCAGCCACAAGAGAGCTTCCCAGGGAAGCCAGAAGCACTGATAGCTTGCAGTGTGTGATGGTTCATATAGGTTAGCTCTAATCACTTTTTCTAAAATTTTCCCGAAAAACTGCAGATTTTCCACTGTAAAATTATTTTATTGAATTTTATTCTGATATCCCCAGTTTTAACTTTAATGTAACTTCTTCCATCTTTCTCAAAAATTGTTGAAGGTGTTGCAAGACAAACCTAACTTCTTGCATATTTATTTTAAAGAAATTAATTCAGATCACCTCAGAATGAAACTGTGGAAGAAGCAGTTAATTTCTGTGTGATTATATTACAAATCTTTAATAAATTAGTTTTTTAGAAAAGAGTCTTCTGAGACCTATTTAATCAGATTGTAATATAACCCTATGTATTACATTCCTAATTACATTGTATCCTTTAGTTAATTTAGTTTGTACTTCAATTATTAAAATTAATTATTTATACTTATGAATTAAAATGCTGAAACACACTTGATAAAGCCAGTTTTAGAAATAGATTAGGCCATTTTCTACTCTCTGTCAGTTTGAAGCCGTTCCCCCTTGCCCTGTCACTCCAGGCCCTGGTTAGTAATATCTCTTCATCTTTCTTCTGGGCTCCCTTTAGGTGCTGAAAGGCCACAGTAAGGCCACCCCAAAGCCTTCTCTGTTCCAGGCTGAACAATCCTAATTCTCTCAGCCTTTCCTCACAGGAGAAGAGCTCTAATAGTTTTTCAGTAACATCCTCACAAAGGCAGAATAGTCTTGGCTATAAGCCACATAAACTGCCAGCAAAGGCACTAATGGGACAGGGCAGTGTGGACTCTGATTACTGCAGGAGGACACAGGATTTCCCAGAGCAGGGACACACGTACTAGGAGTTCCTTCGTCACTGCAGACTAGAGAATTGTTCTGTGAAGTTAAGGAAATCATAGAAAAATTAGCTTGGAAGAGGCCTGTAGGTGTCATCTAATAAAATATCCTCATTAAAACTGAGTTAATGTCTCTTAGATCAGATTGCCAAGAGCTTTGTGCAAAGAGGCTGCTCCTGGGAACCCTCCAGGGCAACCATTTCCAGTGGTACACTATTGACATCATGATATATTCATTCTTTAGGTCTGATTCAGATTTTCCCTGTTGCAACCCAAGACTGTTGGTTCTCATCCTTTCAGTGCCCACCTCTGAGAAAATCCAGGCTACAACTACTCTGTAAAAGGGTTAACTGCTTGTTTTATTAGTGTTTTTAGTGGCTTGTCTTAATTTTCTTCCGTCTTCACTCAGAGTTGGGATTAAAAACACGAAGGAGACAAATTTTCTCATGTTCGGATGTTTATTACATCTTATTCAAAGTACAGAGAGTTCTGCAACACTTCCAGCTAACAAGCCAAAAGTGAGAAAAATGAAGGTGTATCTAGCTAGTTACAAGGTCTTTTAAAGTGAAACAATCCAGTAAAGAACTAATACCTATATTATTTATACTTTTGACCCAATAACCAAACTCCAGTGACCCACAGTGCAGCACTAACTATCCAACCAAAACCTACTACCTGAAAGCATGAAGAAGGAGGAGGAAGTCAGAAAGAGATAACACTCAAAACCCTCCATCTTGTCCCAAATCTATTATTATATTCTGAAACCTTCAAACTCAAAACCCTTCACCATGTGAAATCAAACACTTCCATTCCAACTACACACCTGTGATTCCAACTCCATCACCCAAATTTGGAAGCCTTCTCCAAGGCCTCAAGTCAAAAGCAGTGTTCTCCTGGGAGTCAGTGTCAGAAAGCACAGAAAGCTCAAAACTCCCAGGTTTCTGGGTTCCAACACTGCTCCACTGAGTAGCTGCAGACTGCCATCAGATTCCCCTGTAGCACTCTCTTCTCCTCAGCATTTTCTCATGTGATGTACACCTAAGGCACCTCACTTCCATGTTGACCCTCCTCTGTGGTCTGAAGTTAGACACCTATTCAGAAGACTGAATAGGGTTTTCTGAGAAAAGCAGACTTTAAAAAATCTTAATTTTATGGTAAAATAATTAAGTTAGTAAATATACCTTTAGATCAATGCAAAACAAACAGTGCAGGTTACTACTCAGAAGACAAATCCTCTGTTGCCTGTATTGTGCATCATTAGAACATTAAAAATATATGGGAATGTTTGGAAATAAAAGTCTCTCTAAGCATGTAAAATGGCTTCTTGAGACACAGAGATTGGGTGCACACAAATGCATCAGAAAAATTCCTGGTCAGACTCTATAATGGAGGGGAAGGAGGGCACCAAGAGGTACATCCAAATCTGGAACTGGAGCACAGGAAACTGCTGCCATATTTAAAAAACCCTTTTATCAATCAGGTTCCCTTATCACCTGCATCTTAAGCATGACTGAATAATGAAGTAACCATTATGGATTTGAAAAGAAAGGGGATAAAACAGGAATACACTGGTATGAAGTGCCCCCTAAAAATAAGGTTGAACTGTATTGATTATGTTAATCACAGTGCATATAATGTAGAAATATATGAGCTGCATTAAGACATGTAATAATAAATGTCAGCCTGTGCAAGTGGACAAGTGACAGCATGACTATAGTCCACAGTATAATTCTTTTATGATACTGAATTTCACTGCATTTTTGGTCAGAAACCAGAATGTCAGCAGAGCATGTAATATCATACAGGCCTCTGCTTTCTTTGATTGCTGATCATTGCCAGATCACTGAATTGAAACTGAAGGCCCTGGTTACCCAGGCACTAAAATATTCTTTTGTCCACACCCACTTCAGCCTCACTTTTCACTTACAGCTCCTCAAAATAAATCTGGTAAATGTCCATCTTTACAGTTACTGCAGAGCTTGAGGAATATCTTGACCTGAGGAATTATTTAACAAAGGCAAGGCAATTCTAGAAAATAAATGTTTTTTTCAAAGCACATTTTCCTTCCTTGTACTTACAGTAATGGTCCACAAGATATTTGCATGGATTTAGAGGTCACTGATGGGTTCCATTGCATATACAAACTAGTAACTTTTGCCCTTCTGCATTAATAGAGCATTAAAACTAAAAAACGTTCTCTTTACTAAAGTATGCAGTGGAATGTATGTCTCACACATCATCATATAGGTACAATTCTATATAACTGAAAGCAAAAGCCAAAAAAATAATATTTCTCTAGCTCTCTTACCCTTTATTCCATAGACAGGGAATTTATTCTGTCCATGGTAGCAGGTGATTTTTTATTTTGTTGCTGCAGAAAGAGAGCTGAAAAGGAGTTTTGAAATGGAAATTGTGACATTTACTGAGTGATAATCTCATACCACCATTTGCAGGAAGCAGGTGGTAGCTGTTTACCATTGGAGACAGATGGAAGTCCTGCAGTGGAGAGTGTTGGTGGGTTTGGTTTTTTTTGCTAGATAAATTAGCTTAAATAATTCAAGAATTTTCCCCCTTGCCTGATTAGTGCTTTGTGCAAATTTAAGTATTTAAAATCAGTTTACTGTTGAGCAAAATGTTGCACAGCTCACGTTGTTTTTCCTCTTTGAGTCTCCATGAATCACATTTAGCTTTTATAAAGAATATAGTAACTATTTAATATCCCCAAAGGAGATACTGCATGAGGGCAAGCAACGCCATGAAAAATTCCACTCATGTTAATGTGGAAAAAAGATTTTCTTCCAACCGAGTGCAGCTCCACAGAACTCTGCCCTGAGTGCCACAGCCTGTGCATGGCAGCTGGGAGGATGGACCAGTGGTACAACCACACACACACACACTTTGCTGTCTCAACCCTGTGCTTAGCATTTCCATGGATGAAGAATTTTAACCTCTCTGTTTAAACAAACAATTTTCAAAACACAGATTCAGTATCTCCGAAGCTGCCACACAGTTTCTAGCAGACTGACTTCATAAGACCACCTCTAATGTCTCCAATGTTTATAAATATGTCTTATGCTAAAAAAAGTTTTGCAAATCAGATAAATTTGTTTAGGATTTTTGTTGTTGTTGTTGTTTTTTATTTTGTTTGTTCGTTGTTTTGTGTTGTTTGATTTTTTCCCTTGGTTACTGGTGGGATTCTCTTTCTCATGCAAGGATATAAATGGAAGAGGGACAGAATGAGAAAGTAGAAATCACCATCTCATGGAGTTCTATCCTAAAAAAGAAAAAATGTTTTTAAAAAAGGAAGACAGAGGAATAGCAGAAAGAAAAAAAAAAGAAAAAGAAAGAAAAAAAAGAAGAAAAAATAAGAAAAGAAAAAAGAAAAAGGAAAAAGGGGGGGAAAGAAAGGAAAAAGGAAAACAAGAAAAAGGAAAAAGCTTTTAGTTTTAAATTTAGCTATTTTAGCTGACCCACAATAATTCAAAAGGGACATGGACTACAAACTTCATCATATATTAGTAGGCCAAATGTCAACAAAATATTAGAACAGCAGTATTTACTATATTGATCTTGAAAACACTAGATTCATTGAAGTATTATGTGGTTTTCCAGGAATACTATATTATTTTGAGGTATACTTAATGGCAATTATAAATATACTGAATACTCAGTAATTCTATAAATGTCTTCAGGTAATTGGCAGATATAAACATCATCCAATTCCTGTCAGGCACTGAGTAGACATTATTAATATGGACAATTGCTTGACAACTATAAAAGCCACTTGGATTACTTTGAAGCAGAAATCTAAATGGCTTTAAATCTTTTAATATCTATCCAAAATTATTTTAATGAGAGCAAGGTAATAGGCCTTTTCATTAGTCCTTCTTCTGCATCTTAGTCCACAAACACATGCTGATTAGTGTATATAGCAAACAACAAAAATTTTCTTGTGAAATAAATGGAGAGCAAGTTAGAATGAAAATAATTAAGGTTTGCACTAAATTGGATAAATCTTTCAAGGGTACCACATACATGCCAATGACACCACACACCACTGGTACTACACTTCAAAACTTTTTCTTTGGACAGATTTTTTAAAAAAGAACAAATAACAAAACACAAAAACTTATTTTCACCAAAATTCAAGGGCTACACTTTTGCTTCAAGTCACTTCCTGAAAATAAGCAGGACATAAGCCAGATTCTTCTACCAATAGATTGATTAGAAACACCACCTCAGGGGCCCTCTTCACTACCTGAAAAAAAGATACAAAAACTATACAACAGAGGGGTAAATCCCTTTCTCATCTAGCTTCGTGCACTTGCAGAAGTGGTCTGAGGCTGTTTCCTCTCCTCCATGTTGGTGGCCCTGTTTTTTGGGGTTTTTTTTGCAAATGTACTTTATCAGTGGACCTTAAGATTCTACTCTGTATTGCAGGATTTGGTCCCAGGCAGCATCACACTAGTTTTTTTAACATCATTAAGGTGCATAAGCACTCTTCACCCATCTACAAAAAGGTGATGGATCATGTACAATGACTCCATTCTCAGGATCTAGAAAGAAGTGTTTTTCTTGAGCAAGGTATGAAAAATTGAGACAGTGTTTTCACTGTGGAAACTGCCAGACTGGGCAATGACAGCAGAAATGGTTCCAAAAGATTTAGAAGTGCACCTTCAGATCTTCTGCCTTATTCCTTTCCCTTTCTTAAAACCTGGCATTCAGTAGTTACAGAAATTTTATGTGAGGATCTGGCTGCTATGAAAGTCTCGTGAATTAATAATGTAGGACATGGGCAGTAACTATCAGAAATGTGCAGCCACCATTCTTATAAATTAATACAGTATTTTCTACACAGTATATGCATAAATAATTACACAGAAATCAAGATTTCACATTATGTCTAGACTTCTGAGGTGATATTAAATATCTTGTCACAGCCCCAAAACAGTGTGCTATACTTCACAGAACCACTGTGTCATTTTGTGAGAGTTCTAGATCCTTGTCTAAGCAAAAATTATGTAAGCACAATAAAACATATCCACTTGCACAAGCCTGTAATTTTTAGTGAACAATATAATCATAATTCTATCACTCTGACCAGAACTAATACAGTATTAGATTTATATCCTTTTAGAATTCACAATGTCATCTACAGAATCAAGCGTGCCACTTCTCCCTGCATCCCAGAAAACCACCATACTCAATTAAAGCACCTGGCAGTCTAGAATCTCTTTCATCTCTTCCATTTTTTATACCTGACATGTTCATTACAGTATTACACAGATACATCCTTTACTTTTTCTATTTAATAACTGAATGCTCCCCTGTGTTTTATACCCAGCACACACTATAAATCAGCTGGGGTCAATGTGCATAAAGACTGGGTTTATCCAAGCTTTCCTCTCTACCCTAAGCACTCAGCAGCTTATTCCTTGATGAAGCATAGCTGAACATCTGTGGTGGCCTTCACTTGGATTTACTTTGCCAAATTTTCATTAAAACAGTGACTAAATAAAAATATAGCTTACTCTAATACAGCTCTTTGGAGCTTTGAAAATTTGAAGCTAATACTCTTTAATGTCATTAGAGCATCAATAATCTGTGCTTAAAGAGAAACAAAACTTTAGATTTTTCTGGTTTACAAAAAAATCTTCATAAACCCTTGATTTTCTTGTGACTCAGCTTTAATGCACCATTAATAGAGACACAAACAGGGAAGTTGTATGGCACCATGGATTAGTATAAATTTATGATGAATCTTCTCTAAAGTATTTTGTTTCAGAGATTACTTATAAAACTAATAAAAATTGAGTCATTATAATAATAATATGAAGAAATAAATTGTACTGATCTTCAGAAAATTAGTAACATACTTACTACATGAGGGATTTCTGTTCCCTTGGGCAGACTAAAATTTTTCACCTTGGGGAAAAAGAAGACATTACAATGCTTGTAAGCAAACCAAGATAAATCCTTAGCTGAATTCTCCACTGATGTATGTACTGCAATGTCCAAATACTATCTTAGAAAACATTTGCCATCTTAGGCTACATAAGGTTTTGAGAATATCACCTGTAAAACACATTCCCAGGAACATTATTCTGAAACAAAATAATCCTTATTGGAATCTCAGTAATGCAAATTTAAAGTCAGCATGTCAGGAAGCAACCGTAAAGCCAAGATTCTGTTTAGTCTTTCAGAGTAATCAAATCAGAAGGATCCATTTTCAACCTTTGCTTGTGACCCAACAGCCAACTGGCTGGAATATTTAGACAAGGAGCCTGAAAATGTCAGAACAATACATTGAAATTACAAAAAAACCCAGAAAATGCAATAGGAGCAAATTTCCTAACAGAAACCATAAGTGACTTTGTTACAACTTCAGGGAATTATTCACACATGAATTTATATAAATGTATGAACATATTAGAATTTTATTAATTCTAGCAACTCTTTATTTCCCAAAGCTGTTAAGAAAATAATTTTTCACTAATCTAGAAATAATTCTGAAGATACATGGCATATAAACTATCTTGCCTGACTCTCCAGGAACAAATTAAAGACCTTTTTATTTTGGTTCACCCATTACAAAAAGGAAAATAAAAATCAGTGATTGCTGTCCTTGTGGTACCCATATATAGTACAACCCTAATCCTCTGGTGAATGTGAAGTAAAAGAGACAAGAATAAAGTTCAAAAAGTGCCTGGGAAAGCATTTTCCACTTAGTGCTTACTGATGCTAGACACCCTCACCTGGTCTGCTAATGCACATGCAAACTTCACAGCTTCTCCAGTGTAACAAGTGTTACTCAAACCAGAGCTTCTAAAAATGCTATTGCTTGACCACTCACATTGAGACTTCTCATGAAAGGCCCTGAGAACATACTGAGCACCTTCCTTCTATAAAGAAAATATCCTCAAAATGCCTAAAAACATTTCAAAATCTACTTCAAAGAGAAATAACATTTTTAATGGCATTGAACTACCACTTTATTATGCATGCTTTTTCAGGCATTCAAATGAAAGTAATGGGCCTATGTATAATTAATTTCTAGTATAAACTATGATCAGTATCAGTATATTTAAAAATCAAAGTTGTCTGTCTGTGATGACTCAGTTGCATGGCACAATCTACCCATTATCCACAAGATGTCTTTAGCTTTTTAATGGGTCTATTTTTCATCTCTATGATAAGTTCTACTCAGTTTATGATTTTTCTGTAGTTTGTACACTGTTAGAAACAGTAACTCATTACTTTTAAACTTTCACCATTATGTTTCCCTGGAGTTATGAAACCAGTTCAACAATTATTCATAGTAAAAGAAAATGACAGTGTCATCATACACATTAAATTCCTAACGAAGCCTGGATCAGAAAGGCACAGGGTTATTAAAGCATCTAATCAGGTTTCAGTAGAGAAACAGAAAAAAAAGTACCAATGTGATGAATTTCTTATTATTGTTAATTTGTAATGTAGGAAAGGCAGCACTCTGGTACCTCAACCACCATCTGCATTTCCATTATTAAATACATCTTTCCAGTTCACAATCAACTCAAAGTCTGTCTTAAGAATATTCTTCTCAAAACTCAGAGATGACACTCTGGGAAGGTGAGAGAAGGACTACCAGAGGTAAAATGGACACCTTAAGCCATTCATCAGAGTGAGCAAAGTTAGGCAATCAGCTGTTGGAGTCTGAGAACAAGCTGACTCTGCAGAGATTCCAAAACAGATTTACCATAGGTACCTGCCATGTTATCAAATTATAATGAGACCTCTCTGCTCCACAGCAGGAGAGAATGTGTAGGGTTTGGGGCTTTTTTGCTGTTTTTTTAACGCTGCTGTAAAGTTTCTCTCCAGTATATTTTAAATTTAGCAGTATTAAAGTTTGAAGTGCATCATGCCCTTAATAAAAAAAAAAAAGATCAGAGAAATCTCACAGCAGACTTTTAGTTCAGCTGTTTTGGATGAATGAAAGAAAGGTAGGTTGTCAAGTGAAGAAAAAAGTTTCCTGAATAAGCAACTTTCCTGATGTAAATTTAAACTTCTCTGAAAAAACCACATTTATATATCCTAAATAGGTAATTGTATGAAGTCCCATAACTATAATCACATGGAATTTATTGCATTTAGATTTGTGGGCTGGGAAGAGCCATGACCATAAATACAATCATATTTTTGGGGTTGCAAGCTGTGGGCCCTTTGTCAGAAATTATTGTAAGAGTGGCTATCTCAGTTCTTTTTGAAACAAAAGAAAATCCTGTATAAAACACTCTCTAATCTGTTGAAAGTAGAATCTCAGCAGTATGCACTGGCAAATTAACTTGGTTGGTTAAATGTAGCTTAATAGATCATATATTTTACTAGCAGCAATAAACAAATGTGTAATTTTAAAATGTATATAATACAAGAGAACATAATTTTTCTAAACATGAAGCCCTTGATCATAAAGACATCTTCTTACGAACCATGATAGTAAAAGTAGAAATAATAAAAGCGTTTTTATCAGGAAGGAGATAGTTCCCTTGTGGTGTTTGCAGCTTTTGTTTGGAAGAGATTTTATAGCAACAGTAAAAGATAAATACATTTCACATTCAAGTGAAACAATGAAAGCAACTAGGGATAGAGCGGCAGTTTTCATTTAAATAATGCACAGGCTTTGTTGGTAAAATTGGTAGCTCATCTCAATTTAATACCCAGGTACTTGTTCACAAAAACCCAGATAATCAGATCCACATTTGGATTTTTAGAATAAGCAGCCTCTGGTTTTGCCATTTTAGTCTCACTAGAGAAAAACAATATTGTAAGATATTCTTCAGCATGATTCTTTAGAGCTCTCATTATCTTCTCTTGGAATCCACAGCCCTCTTTTCACTGCAAACAGCAACTGTGTGTCAGATCTTGCTGAGCAACAATGCTCATTAGTGCTCTATCTTCAGCACAAATGCATTGAATAGTCATTTTTGGCTAATATAATTAAAGACTTTTTCTGCAAAAAAATCCGGAGTAAAGTTTCCTGCAAATAGGCAAACGTGTCTCCCTCATTTTCATACGTTGCCCAAACTTTGTAAGCTTTTTACTCTTGCAAGTTTTTTTCTTGCTAGTCTGGCAAACATCCAGTGGTAAAAAAAAGTCTACTTTCTCAAATAGTTAGTGCTTTGGTAACATTTTCACCAAAAAATGCACATCAATTCTGCCAGCAAGACAGAAGAGTGAGCCAAAACCAGACAACATGCTATGTTCTTACTGCTGTCTTAAGCTGAAGAAACTCAATTGAATTTAATACCATAATACAGTTGTAAAATCCATGAAACACACAAATGAATTAGACGCATTAATTTTCATTTAAAAGCACAAACAGAAGTAAGACTCCAAATTTACTTTTAATATTCATCTAAGGATGAAAAGCTTTGCCTTGCAATAACATCACAGAAATTGGGTTTTAGGTCTACCTTTATCATGTTATACAAGAACATTTTCTAAGCTCTGCAGCAATGATGATAATTAAATCCTGCACACTTTCTGGATGGGGTATTTTCTGAAGGAAGGACTTACTACTAACTAAGCCTAGCATGCAGAGAATGAGCTCTGTGCCTCAAGAAACCACTGCTGCTGGTGAGGGATAGGTTTGAAATATTTATGAGAAAATTTAAGGCAGAAATGTTTCTCTTACATACTATTAGTTTAAGCTGAAAACCCTTTCAATATGTATTGCAGAAAGAGACAGCAGCTGCCCATTTTTTATTCCTCAAACACACTCCCTTTAAATGCAGAAGTAGAAGTTGATGAGCTCTGGAGGTCATTTTATCACTGGATAATTTGGGTATTCAGAACAACCACTCTGAACGACTGGCCCTCTTCTGAAAGCAGAGAGTCCAAAAACAGCACAGTAGCAAAATGTAGATTCATTTATAAATGTAGATTCATGTGTAGATTCATATGCAGATTCATATGTAGAATATGTAGATTCATTTATTTTCACATACCACAAAAACTACAGATTTGGACAGAATTAGCATTACTCCACCACAGTTCAAAGACCATTATAGTTATACTGTAGTCTAACACCATATATTAATTCACACCATTATAGACTCTGTTAATTTAATCTATTTATTTTAAATGCATTAGCAGCATCTCATCTAGTTACCTTTAATTTACAGCTGCAAACCAAAAAGGGGTAATGCAGAATTCCACCACCAGTTTCTGTTCATATCTTGCCTTCGAAACAAATCCTACTACTTTTATTTTTTTCTGAAATAAATTTTACAGAATTGACCCTTTCCTTCCATAAACCTCAATCCTGCAGTTCAGTTAGCAAAAAACTCATGAGCCAAGGCACCCACTGAAAGTGAGCAGAAATTTGTGGCTTTCTCAGCCACACAAGTGCCCTGATTGCAGGATCAGGTCTTATGGCTGCAAGCTATTGATCGCAGATATCACCATTTCTGTATTTCACTGCCTTTGGATAGTTTCCCTGCCCAGACAATCGTTTCTGCTTCCAAGAATGAGCAAAAGATCAGTGCAAATGGTTTCTGCATCAGCACTCACACAAACCTACAAGGAAGCTTGAGAGATATTTGCATCCACTTCAGGGACTAAATTAATTTGTATGAATGTATATTCATTTGTGGAAGTGAATATAAAATAATATGAATGAATGTGAAATAATGTGAATATGGTGAATATCACTGAACACAATTCAACACTTAGCTGATTGAATATTTGTGAATATTTTAAAAAGGCATTTTTTACTACTTTTTTGCTACTCTTTCTGCATGAAAATGCAATACTCTCAGAGGGACTTTCATAATAGTGAATTAAATTCTCTCTAGAGTTCACATTAGAAAGAAATACAGATAGTACACACCCAATCTTTTCTGTGATCCATCTCAAATATGCTCATTTTTTATTTTAATGAAACAGTACATAATCAAAAAATATGTTTAACACCTAAATTGTCAAAAATTATATTTCAGAATTAATATCTGCTTAATTAAAGATAGCATTTCATGCTTCTTGGAGCTACAGTTTCAGCCTGTCTGAACAAGTGCTGACAGCAGCTCACTGTGAGCAAGCTTTTGTCTACCACAACATCATTGCTCCTTTCCTTTTCTATCCCTGCCTCCTTTCTTCACACAAGCCTGTGCTCAACAAAACTTGAAAGGTGATAATATCTGTACAGCACATGCTCCCCTAACAGTAATGTGGGCAACACTGCCAAAATCTGAAGTAATGGTGGTCATCTCATTTCAGGGGGAAAAAAAAGTATAGGAATAAAGCAGTTATGGGCAGTGACCAGTAAAATCTCTTATACAGTTTTAATCCAGTATTTAATCCCAGTATTAAAAATCTTAGAAAATATTTTGGAAAGCATATCAATTTAGCTCATAATCTGTCTCTGGGGAAAACCATCAGTGAATATAAAGATGCATAGAAAACTAAGTGTGGAGTTTCCAAAGAAAAGTATTGCCTGGTAGTAAAAGCAGACAGGTAAAAGTCAACATACTTACCCTGATATTGCTCCAGTCAACACAATAGCAATAAAACAGGCATTTTCTTCCACATAATACAAATTCAACAGGAGGACTCCAGCTGTGCAATATTGGAATACTGCAATTTGATTGACAAACTGGGGATGTTTCCATTAAAATACAGAACTACTGAAGGCATAATGCTATTCTGAAGTATATAGTACTTGAAATACAGCATATTTACTTTTGATGTCAACACTGATACAGCTGCTACTAATGCAGTAGAGGGAAGTTCATTCCACAGAATCACAGACTGGTTGAGATTGGAAGGGACCAGAGTAGAGCATCTGGTCCAACTTTCCTCTCAAGCAAGCACCACCCCAGAGCACATGGCACAGGATTGTGTACAGACAGTTGTGGAATATCTCCAGAGAGGGACACTCCACATCCTCTCAGGGCAATTTTTCCCCTCAACATAAAGGAGATCTTCCTCATGTTCAAGTGGAATTTCCCGTGCATCAGTTTCTGCCCATTGCCCCTCATCTTCCAGCTTCAAATAGTAAACTAGGAGATTTTAAAATTAGTTAAATTTTTTTAGTTCTCTTTCCCCAGAGGAATTTCCTGAAGTATTATTATTTTGTGATGATGGCATATTTTGCAGAATTATTAGGCAGTTAAGTGTCTGCCTACCACACTTGTGAGTACAAGGATAACTATCACAAGAATCTCAGAGCATCACAGCTTCTGAGTTCAGATTTAATCAAGGATTACTGCCATTCTACTGTTCCCCTGGTGATAGATGGAATGCTGCTAAGAACACGATGCTACTAATCAATAGTTTTATTCACAAAAATCAAAAGTACATAGTTTTTATTCTACTTCCAATCAGAGTTCCTGGCTTAAAGAGGTCCCTCCATAACTGCAAGAGGAATTTTGGTAAATCCATTGGAGATATCCTGTACCAGAAGACTACAAATCTTACATAAATCCACATAATCTAATTTCCTAGAGAAAAATCACATTTCTTCAGAAACCACCTGAAATTTGTGAAATACACAAGTACAATTTTTTCTGATATCCCAGCACTAATTTAATTTCTTCTTTCGTAAAGGCACACTTCTGTGGATTTTCCTTAGTTAAGCATTCATATGTCTGGATTTTATGTGAACATTTCTACCAGAAACATAATAAAATTAACAAGAAATTGCATTTGATATTATACAGTATTTTATCATAACTGTAGGTGATATAATTTCGATGATCCTTTATTCTGAAAAGCTACTCTTGTTAGTAAAACTCATTTTTAATCTTTAACTAAAAATTATTTTAATCTCACTATTCTACAGATTATGTAGACAATCATATATATGTCAGACATATATATGATGATTATTCTATATAAAGTCTAGATAGTTCTGAGCCAAGCAAAATTGAAAAATATGTTTAT
>JAOTQZ010000001.1:100345247-100370693 GCA_026546895.1 Pogonocichla stellata | reverse complement strand
GGAAATTGGGATAAAAAGGAGGCTGCATCCTCCAAAAATCTGAGAGATCCCAGGGGAATGCCCCATGGCCTCTCCCTCTATTCAAATAAAGTAAAAGGACCCCTCTGTCTTCTTTTTGGACATAAACCTCTGGTGTTTGTGGATTGATTTTCAGATTCAAGGAAAAGAAAAAGATGTTGCAATTGCATGTGACTGTGGGCATGACCAGCCAGAGAACACAGCTCTGCCCTTTCCT
This sequence comes from Pogonocichla stellata, assembly GCA_026546895.1. Lineage (NCBI taxonomy): Eukaryota > Metazoa > Chordata > Aves > Passeriformes > Muscicapidae > Pogonocichla > Pogonocichla stellata. Next base: position 100,370,458 of record JAOTQZ010000001.1, on the reverse strand, counting down.
GCCATGCCCTCAGCAGGGACAGCAAGTTGGGTCTCCCATCTATCCAGCACCTCATTTTCATAGAGCATGTAGAAAAACAATTATCTCAGATACATTCTGCCACCCACTTTCAAACTGGTCAATAAGTTCTTCTGAAGAGAAAGTAGAGAAGACAGCAATTTAGTACACCTCATCTCTTTCACTGCCAAGAAAAAGAGAAGATAAATAAAATAATGGAATGTGTATCAGGATACCCAAGCCTAACCTTGAGTGTAACATTCTTATCTTGTCACTTAAATTGAACAACTTACACAAAGAAAGTAACACTCCTAAATTACGACTGGAAGGAGTGGTTTTTTGACTGTAAATCATTAGATTTAATTCTTCAACCCTATACACTAGGAGCTATGTCACATAAGTGGCAGAAATATTAATATTCTGAAAGTATGTGAATTCCCAGAATTTCTGTTCCTGAAATCTCAAATACAATGTTGTCATAAATTACTGTTAATGCAACATTTTTGTATCCCAGTGAAAACATGACTGTAAAAAACAGTGATCATTGCCCTATTAATTTCCAAGCTCAAATGATTGTTATCTAAGTACTTGACTTTTTATCAAAATTGCTGATAATCATGAGTATATTATATAGAAAGACTTTATTGGCCGGATCTGTTCTATTTTACTTGGAAGGTTTTCATACCAACTGTTACCAAGGGAATAGAATAACTCTGAGTGTCCTAGTTGTTATGGCCCAAAGCTGTCCATAAAGAAAAGTTACCAGATTCCACATGACATGTGTCTAACATATAGTGCTGCTGATGATACTGGATATCTGTGATAAATCCATGCAATCTGTCTCAGAAATTCAGGAAATTATATCAACATTAGACTTCAGATGAACTCTTCATTTCCTCTGTGTTAAAGACCCCCAGGCTTCCAAAAAAACAGGGAAGATTGCCTTCTGCTGAACATATCCAAAAGATTGGGATATTTGACTTGTTATTGGTTTATGACATTGCTAAGATATAAACACAAAACATGATAACTGCATCATTTACAAATTCTGTGGAGACTAAAAAACTTTGCCTGCCTGCATACAAACCTCAAGTGTTTTAACAGCTGAATAATATACGATAGAGTTCTGCTTTTACTTAGGCAATTTCTAAAAATCTACATTACAAGTAAACTACTTTGTTTCACTACTACTTTGTTTTTGGGACACAAAAAATTTTTATTAACTTTTTCAAAGTTTCCTCTTTTTATTATAAGGAGGAAAAGCATACACAAATTCAAAATTCCATCACTTCTCTGGTGACAGTCCAGCGTTCCCCTCTAATCTTCCTTCCAACTTCCCTCCTGGAAGTGGCAGAGGAAAAAAAAAGGAAGAGAAAGAAATCCAAAAATACACAGCCTTTTTAACTTCTGATATGCATATTCCCTGTTTAAATAGCCTCTCAAAAGACTATGTGAAGTAAAAACTATATGTTGGTTGGTATTTTTATTTTTACTTTTCACTTCAGCTATTTTTTTTTTCACATTCTCACATCTATCTCCCACCAAACAGGAGAGAACTTTCTATCAAACAAGTTGTAGTATAAAATAAATGCTCATTTCTCTTTTTTTTACCCTTGTAATGTAAAAAGCGGATGAAAACTGTTATTTCCAAAGAGCAAACTTAAACACACATTTTTCCCCCACTGAATCTTCTCAGAGGCCTCTGCAATATGTTACAAACAAGTTGATTTAAGCGGGAGCTCAGTGTAGTCTTATGCATGAAACATTTTGCTATTTTTTTATTTTGAGGTTTTTTTCACAGATGATAACTAGAAAAATAAGCTATGCCTCTTTGCTTTTCTGTATCACTCCCAAAAGCTACCTGACTAGAAGTATACAAGCTAGAATATCTTGTCACCATTCACAATGCAAACTTTTGCAGCACACACAGCCTAGCTTAGAAAGATTGGAACTTTGAAGCTTGATGTCTGTCTGGTCTGCCTTCTTGTCCATCTGTCCCATTCATATCCCATAGCACTATCATATGGAATTACAGAATCATCAGGGCTGGAAAAACCCCCAAGATCCTCAAGTCCATCCTGTGGCTCATCACCACATTGTCAACTAGACCAGAGCCCTGAGTGCCACATCCAGTCATTCCTTGAACATCCTCAAGGATGGAGGCTACACCACCACCCTGGCTAGTCCATTCCAATGCTTGAGAACCCCTTTCCATGAAGAAATTCCTGATGTCCAACCTGAACATATTTCTTCACTATTTTCTTCCTTCACATGGAATGACTCAGTCCGTCCCTTCTCCTCTAGCACACTTGGGGCTGTTGCAGCAGATGTACTGCTGCAGGTGTGTGTGTGTGTATATATATATACACACACATATATATATATGTATATATATGTGTGTGTATATATATGTGTATGTGTATGTGTATATGTATATGTATATGTATATGTATATGTATATGTATGTGTATATGTACTCTAGTAAAGAATTCTTATTTCTTTTCCCATATCTGGGCCTGAAAGCCCCATAATTTCAAAGTTATAGTAATTTGGAGGGAGGGGGTCATCTTTTCTATTCCAGGAAGGTTCCCACTTTCCTTGGCAGATGCCTGTATGTTAAACCAGCACAATACAATAACAAAAATATATGTTTCATTTGTTTGTTCAGAATTGTTCACACTGTCTGAGTTCCAGCAATTCCACATAGGAACAATGTTGCTTAGGAGCTGCTTCAGTGGACTGAGTTATTCTCTCCTGACTACATTACATCCAATCTCTTTGGGTCATTCTCTTGGAAGAATTAAGCAGATTTTGATAGTTATGTTACTCAAAAATCAATTCATGCATTGCCATACTAAGGGAGGGGCAGAAAGAGGCAGCCTTTTTCAGTCTGGTCTTCATTAGACATCATTTTGTCACTAAGTAAAAATAATTTCTTTTTCTCTCTTCATGTTCGTATGTCTTGGCTGTGGTCAGCAAGACAGAGATAGCTTGGAAAGGTGTGATTTGTGTTGGCAAAAGGATGGCCAAGCTGGCAGAAACTACAGTTAATGTACAGAGCATCTGCTGAAGGACAAAATAGCATCTGCTGTGTACATTAGGTCTGCACCGCATTGCTTCTGTGCTTGATGATGGGCTCCTGGGCTCTAAAGAGATGGTTGCTATGCAGATTCAGGGCATCTATCAACCCTGGTCTTGGATCACAGCCAGGAACATCAGAGCAGGAATCCTAGGTGGGCAACCAGATTTTCTGTACAAGGTATTAAGCCAGAGGCTTGAAGATGCTGTAGCAGCTTTCTTCTTTTCGCTGGGGGGGCAAACCAGGTTCTCACTTCAGTTCTCATCTTCCACCAAGGAGAGTTTCAGACAGTTATTTCTCCATGGGAGAGGCCACCCCCTCTAGCAGGAGCCTATTTCCAGTGTTGTAACAAAGTGAGCTTTCCCACAGAGTTCTTTTAGGAGTTGTGGTGTGCATGCATCCTTAGAATGGTGCTGAGAAAGGATTTGAATATCCTTGGAAAATGCCTGTTGCCAGACAGCATGTGCTGGAGGATGTAATAAGGGTTGGAAGTAGTTAACTTGTGCAATCTTCCCTGGAGCATCCAAGAACAAACTGCTTCAGCATGTATGTACTCAAGGAATTTGGCCCACAGGACTCAGATAGGCACATTGCTATAGGACAGGTACACAGACAGTGGAATCACAATGACATCTGTAACAAGGGAGAAGTCATTTAAACTTAGAGCAAAAATATGCTTTTATCAGCAGCAATTTAGTTCAAAAGCATGAGAAACTGTGAATTGATAGGTCTCTCTATCAGAAAACTTCAACACCTCACTTCTACCCCAAGGAAAACTCATTAGGCTCCCCAGTGAATCCTCCAGGAAAAGACAACCACTATGAAGTTATTATTGCTACTGCTTTTAAGGTTGAAAGCAAATTAAGATATCAAGATCTTTCCTGTGAAGGAAAAGGGGAAGATATTTCCTATTTATTTTCAGCAAGATGCAAGAGAGCTGTATTAACCTGACTTTTCCCAGGTTTTGGGGTTGCTGCTTAGTGTCAATCAGATAAAGACAGAATGTTCAAGAGGAAGACTCCAGCATTTTCTTTGGAGGAAAATCTGTTTTATTGCAAGGGAAAGGAAAGATAGCCAGAAATGGCTGGACAAGGCTTTGTCCCTTAAGCACATACACTTTTTCAGCACTTCTAGGCTGTAAGTCCCTTCACAACAGCTTCTCTCCTTCACTCTCAAACCAAATGAAATCATGCTGCTGAGGCAGTAAAGTGGCAAAACTACAGAGACTAGCTCTTTGAACAGCAGACCCTCTGTTTAACAGAGATATACTACTCCAAACCTTTGCCAGAAAAACTGAAGGCAAAATGAAAATGCATCACGAAAAATGTGCCCAACGTGCTAAGCCTAAGTAGTTTGAACAAAAGCAAGGGAAGTATTTTAACACAGCAGCCTCTTAATTTGTATCCCCAAGAACTTTTCAAGAGAGTACAAACAAAATGAGTAAGGATTTATTCTGGCAACAGTCAATTTGCCCTGTAATTTAAAATATGTAGTAGACACATGTATCCTCCCTTGCCAATACAACCTCCTTTATCCCTCACTGGAGTCAGTAAGTCTCATCCTCCTATTAAGTCAGAACAAGCCTCAGTCCTTCCAAAGAAGCACAGACCCCTGTAAATGGGGAGAAGAGGTCTCAGGCAATATCACAGCAGTGTTGAAACCTGATCTTATCATTGAGAAACTATTTCCCTCATTTAGAGGCAGTAACCTACATTTTTGGAGTAAGATATAATAATCACAAATTAAGGGGGTTTTTAATGCTCTGAATTATTGCACTTACTTGTGTAAGTTATTGAGTTTAACTCAGGAATTTGCATCCATGATCACACAACCAGTGAGAAAATACATATGTGCTATTTTTGTCACAGTATGCCCATTACTTTCCATGCACAGACCAATTTGCAACATTCTTCATCTTTTCCTTAACAGCTGTTTTCATCTGTCAGCTTCCAGAGGAACGTACCATGTTTTTACAAGAGAAAAAGTATTGGGAAAACATAATGGCAGATAGAGACACTCTAGAAGAAAATGAGATTTTGTACAAATTATTTACAGAGACCAAAAGAATATTTACAGCTTCTTTTCCCCACATTAGTTTAATGCCATTCAGAGTGGTTGGAGGATTTGGGCCAACAAGAACTTAATGAAATTAAGTTAGGACAAATGGAAGTGTGTCCATCTGCACAGGAAGAGCTCCTGGCAATGGTACAGGCTGGGAGCTGGTTGAATGGGAAGCAGCTCTGAGGAACAGAGCCTGGAAAGCTGGGCAGCATGTGGGGCACGAGCCAGCCCTGACAGCAAAGCCAGCCAGCTGCCATCAGCCTGGTGAGGGGCTGGAGCTCTCCCCTGCAAGGAGAGGCTGGGGCACTGGGGCTTCTTCAGCCTGCATAAAAAGGGCTTTGGGGGAGCCTGAACAGCCTGGGCTTATAGGCAGGCTGTTTAATGTGGGGAGTGAGAGCTTCACAGCAGTGTGTGTCAGGGAACAAGAGAAAAAGCACCTAAGGCAAGAACTGGTCAGACTGGGTAGAAGAAAAAAAAAAAAAATCCTAGGAATAGGCTACCCAGAAAGGCTGTGTCATCTTCTGTGGTTTTCAAGCCCCAGGTGAAGATGGTCCTGAGAAGCCTGGCTTGATCCTGCTTTGACAGGAGGCTGAATAAGAGACCTCTCAACAGCCCTTCCCACCCGAGTCTGCAGCTCTGTGGGTCACAGAGAACAGTCCCTTTCCAATATGTTACAGTATCATCATTTAATTTTAAATATACTATTAAATTATATATAATTATATATAAATATACTAGTCATAACTATTGCTCTGAAGAAACTTGCATGCTCTAAAAAGTCTTTGAAATTACAATGGATTACTATATTTTTTGGAGGGAAGTAAATATGATTCCTAAAAACAAAAACTTCTAGAGCTTTATTAACTTTCTATGGACATATCTACAAGGCAAATAAAGTACAAGCAATGTCTTTTGCATAGGGAGGCAATCCTGAAAGTTCTTTAATGTATAGCAAGAGGAAAATGGGTTGGTACATTGTTTTGTGGAATCACAGTTCCTTGGCTGTTGGGATGGTTTGAAATCAGGTTGTGTACTTGCTTTTATGACAGTTATTTCAACATAATCAGAATAAAGAGGACATATAGAGGAACACAGACTTAATAAGCCCCAGAGATCTTATTCTTAGGAAGAGAGAAAGTTCTCAAGACCCTTAGTGGCAGGAGGAGAGATTAATAACTTTGGCTTTAAGATATAGGTTTCACTGTTTTGCTTCTTGCTTATGTACAGGCTGTATGTTCATGGAAAAAATATTTGATATTTGAACGTATCTCCTTAAAAGAATATTTGGTATAAAAATATAATAAATCAACCTGTATACACACACAAAGTGTGTATATACACACACAAAAAACATAAACAAAGATAAATTATGAGAGATTTCACTGTAAAAACTATGAAAAACTTCCATACAAGGGAGTCAAATTATTTGGGCATAATTTAGTTCAGATTCTGTCATTAGGATCTGATACCACAAATTACAGAGTCCAGCTGAAATCAGTGAATTTTAATGAAGTTTCAGAGGTCTCAAGAAAACATCTTGGAGTGCCAGTGTAAAATTATACATGCTTGCTCTAGTAATCTCCCTGTTGTAACTATTTCATGGAAATAGGAATGTCCCTATTTATGTTTACTCTGCAGTCCTCTATAGCTGGACAGGAAACAGTAACTTTATTTTTTGAGATTTTTTTGTATTTCAAAGTTTGCAAAACTATATAAAATTAAAATAATCTATAAAGTCTCGACATAAAGCACAGATCTGTAAACTCTCTCAGAGCAAAAATGGAAACCAAGGCACCCAGAGTTGCCTAGAAGCTTTGAGTTTGGGAGTATTTCCAAGTTGCATGCAGTTTGTGAGAAAAATCAGAACCAAAACCAAAACCAAAAATATGGACTCACAAGGCTATGCTTGCAGTTTCCCTGTGCTATTATATTTTGATGGAGAGGAAACTGAAGCAATCCATGTCAAATAGGTTTTGAGGATAAACCAGCAATCTGGTAACAGCCCACACCAGCATAGAACAAGATTTAATACAAATAAGGCTTGTTCTAAGGCCATGGTCTGACTGTGCAGACTCAGTCCTCACCAGGATTTAAAGCTGTCCTTCACACAGTGCCTCTACTTTCCAAATTCACCTCTTTCTCTTTTTCCACCTGCATATGTAACATTTTACTTCAGGTTCTTTCTCCAAGTCACTCCCTGTCTGTCTTGGAACCCTTTCAAATTACCTCTATCTTCTATTAGGGAAAAACATACAACAAAATAAGTCATATATTATATTGTAATATATAAAAATGAATTTTTTAATACTTCAAGTTAAATATCATCTCATGATACCTAATAATACAAAAAACGTATGTATAGTGTCTCAGAGCACACATATTATTTGTAGACTAGAAGAGAAATAATTATATTTTGTTGTTTCTTGATATTTACAACTGAGCCTTCAGCTCTTTTCAGAGAAGTAGTTTTATATTTGGTTTTGGTAACATTAATTCTGTTAACTACTTAGCATTCTGGAGGAACTTTTGGATATTCAGCAGATCAATCTCTCCTACTAAGCATCCAAAATCTTCCCATTCATCTACTATTTCTAAAGGTCCGTGTTAATCAAGGAAAATAAGAATAGCACGTATTTCCATCAGTTACATACTCTAAAAAATCTGAGAGAAGGAACTTAGTAAAATTCCTTCATATTTCATTATCGATTGCTCTCACAGTAACTGCTAATCTTTCCCAATTTGTAGATACATTTTTAACAGTGACTGCTTATATATTTTTCATTCAGAAATGTCTGTAACTTGTCCATTTATTTCTCTCTCTTTTTTTAAGGATTTTTAAAAATTTCTCATTTCTAAACCAACTCTATGGTTCTTCCTGGCTGATGGCTTGGATTCCACACACACTGTTTTATTATTCTACTCCTCTTCCTCTATTATGTAAATTCTTTCTACTTGTTCATTTATTTTATCTTGTGGAGTAGTGTCAGACAACTTTCCCTACATATAAAAGTTATGTTCACTGAGTTCAAACAATTTCTCTTTCACCTTTTTCCTCAAATGCATTTCTTTTTTTCTAAACTAAGGATAAAATGACATCTTCATTTTTGTTTCTTCCACACTCACACATTTTAATGGATCTGCAAAAGATGTCTGAATATGTCGAAGAGCAGAATGCAGCACTTCATTTGGTGCCAAAGTAATTTTTTACTATGTTTTCTAAACAAACACAACAAAAACCAGCAAAAACAGCAACTCAAAGACTAGAAGAATTCATAAGCTTATTTTTAATTTCTTCTTTAGCTGCTTTGGGCAGTTAATAATTCCTGTTTTGGTGATTGATCTGCATCACTGCATCATATAAGTGCCAGATTTTACTTCATTTTCTGAAGTCTCTGAAAGGCAGTTTTGCATCTCAAAGTATCAGTTTTAAGGGCTTTTTTTACTTCTGTTTTCCCATTAAATGTAACTTTTGTAAAAAAATATAAACGTGATTATCCCAGAAGGCAGAATGGCAGATACGCTAAAACTGCTTTTTCTATCACTTTTGTAATCATGTGAAATCCACAGGGAAAACAACATGAAAACACAAAACCACATACATAATATGTTCTACATAGTCTTGAAATTGTTAAACCAATGTGTTTATGTTTTGCACTGTGTTAAGATGAAAAACAACTCTTAAATTGCGACACGTGAAAAACTGTAAGCTCATTGCTAAGGCATCTAGAAAGAATTCTTACCCCTGAAGAATGTATACAAGAATTTCATGAGTATTACGAAATGTTTAGAAGATTAATGCATATTTAAGAAGTTGAATGCATCTGAGGCAGGAATTTATGTACCTGTGAGCTGTGTGATGAGCTTCAACCACCTTGGGAAGGACTGCAATGGGTATAACAGCAGCCACAAGGTTCTTTTAAATTATTCTAGAAGATTCTAGCAACTATCAGAGCAGCCTGTAATTAGGAGATCATCTAAACATCAATGAAAATACTAAAGTTACAAAGTAGATTTCATAAAACAAAAACCTCCCACTACCACAACCACCATGAGCTAACATGACGAGACAGCTACACCAGCTGCTCAGGACTGAGCAACCAGACAAATAAAAGTTTCCAATTGCACAGATGCCAGGTGAGCCTGCCTCTGATCATCCTCAGAATGTGAAGTTTTGCTGAGTTCAAGATGACAACTGACAGATCTGTCAGATGCCCTTTCCAAGACATCACGATGCTGAAACTGAACAACTCTTCAGTACTGAGGGTTACAAACTTTGATCAATTCTTCTTTTCTGTTTCAGATCAAACTAAACAGGAATCAAGTGAAAGAACATGATTAACAAAAGAGATGCACCACCTGGCTTTAAATCTTTAAACTTTAAATCAGAGTGTGATTAACTGTTGGTTAATAAAATAGCCCTGTACCAGAACACACAGCTGAAGTCCCTGCTACTGTACAGGGTAGAAGAAAAGCAAATCTGTATTTCTGCCACCCTCCCTTCACTCTGTGGAGAGCAGGACAGACTCTTCATAGTTACTATAGTCACAATTTAGGAACCACAGAGTTTGCAACAATAGGTTTAACATGTATTCCCCAAAGGAGGATTTATGTATGCACACACAAATTATGAGCTGCTCTATACTAAATTAGGAGTTGCTACATGAAACCTCACAGTAGAAGTTTAGTTAAACTCTTGGCAAAATTACATTTGGGTACATTTGGTGCATTTACAATTCTCTGATAATATGTATTGACAAAACTTGCCTCACAAACGTGTAAGTGTAGTGTTCAAACTTGGATGATTTTGGAATAAAAGAAGAGCTACTCTAAATTACTGCCATGCACATAAGACACACATATAGTATGTATGCCTAAATATATACACATATATGTATATATGCAGTTATTCCATATTTGAAATGTGGAAGCTTCTCAGTCTAAGAAAACCAGGAGACTTTAAGAAATGCCATATTACAAAATCCCATCCATGCCCACAGCTTTTAAAGATGAACACAATTTGCATAGTATTCACACAAAATTCTAGACATTTGTAATTCAGATTTGGCTTACAGTGTATTCATTTACATTTTATAATGACATTAGCAGTCAAAAAAAAAAAAAAAAGCCAAAAGCCAAGAATGAAACAGGTGTTTTCCCCAGATACCAGAAAGTAAAATGAACATATTCAGTGCACCAGTAGTACGACCACAGCTTCAATTTTGAATATCACCATCAAGAAAATAAATCACAGCAGCCATATTAAGCAATTACTTTGCCCTGGGCACAATATGAAACACAAATCCACTGAGCGCCCCCCTTAAAATCTGGCATCTGAAATTCTAATGAAATCTCAGGTGAATAAGGAACTTGCCTTCTTTCTTCCAAACATAGTAAGTCTATTTTCATTCCCCCAAGCACACACCTAAAGGCCCATTAAAGTTAATGGGACTTACATGGGCACCTAAGCAGGAATGACCCCATAAATATTCTTAAAGGGCACATAGTGTGAAAAAACAGTGTCTTCACAAGTAGAATTTTTTTTTTAATGATGCAAAATTGTTGCAATTTGTAATAAGTTTCAAACAGGAAGACGGAGCAATAGGACAAATTTCCATTTTCCTGAGTTTAAATTACAGTTGAAGGAATCAAGCAGCTTCTTTCAAAACTGGAGATAATGGAAAGTCCTCAGATTAGTTATATCTCTCTGCTATTGAGAATAACTTAAGCAAACTTCTTCAAAGACTGTGATGTATGCTCCAAGATTGCTAAGTTTAACTAACCCTTAAAATCCCTGCCTTCAAAAGGTTTTCTTTTCTTTTCAGAAAACAGGACAGCGCATTTAAATTAAAACCTGAAAGTGTTCTGAGCACATTTTCTGTTTTAACTACAGTTTAGGTAAAGGTCATTCTACCTGTTCCATCAAAAACCAAAAAGCAAGGCAGATATAGCTGGCCTCCTAGATTTGCTCTTATTTGTTGAGTCCCATGAAAATAGGTAAGGAAAACATAAATCCAACATTGGGGAAGAAAAGAATGACATTTTTCAGAGAATTGTGGAAACAACTTCATGAATAATAGATTTGAAAATCTAAAAATACCCCACTAAATCAGTGGTTGCATTTCTTCTATTTTCACATTTGAGAAATAGAATATAAGATCTTAGTAGTGCACAGAATTAAAAAATGACCATGACATCATAGTCACCAGGCTGGCCCAAGATATTATTCAGCATGACAAAACACTGACAGCACTTTTTTACATATTTTGCCTACACAAGCACCTCAAAAATCCAAGATATCTTCAGCAAGGGTGGGGAGAAATTATATGGCAGCAGGAAGAGAAAATCTCTCCCACAAATAAAAACAAATAAAATAATACCACTTTTCACAGTTCCATAAATGAGATGAGCAACCCCTATGAGAGAGGGAAAAAAAAAAAAAGAAAGGAAAAAGTAAAAAAATTTCTCTTCAGTCACACCACAGCTCTGGAAATAAAGAAAAGTAGCCCTAGAAAATTTTCTGACCCACCAGGATGATACAGAGAAAGATCTCTGCATATGAATTCTAATGCATTTACCTACCACAGAACTTGGGCAAAACAATATTTTTCCAAAGCCATATAATTTATCAAAAGAAGAAAAACATTTTTTAAAAAAAGTAGAGAAAGGCAAAGTTTAATACATTTTGTCTCAAATCCAACCTACATCTCAGATGTTGCACCTCTGCTTTACCCCGTAAGTGCATTAGAAGTCGGCAACTAAAGGGTTGTAAATATCTTCGTGTTTTCTCCTTTATCTTTTTCTGTTGAAATGGCTGATCCTTTTTTAGCTGAAATTATCCCAAAATAATCAGCCTAAGTGTATACTCAGTGTGGGAAAATGTCCACACTGGCAGGAAAAGTTAGTTTACAGAAATTAAGGTGTCATAACAAAAACGTTCTTGCTCCTCCAACAGCACTAGCAACCAAGTGCTCAATGTGTGATAATTATTAGGTAATCTTTCTTCACTGCATCTTCTGTTTTATACCCAACTGAGCTCTTATGTTCCCTCTCACTTCTTTTGTTTCCATATTTTTTTTGCTGCCAAGCTCGTTGCAGTCTTTGGACAAATCAAGTCAAATCTGATGGGGCTCTGGGGCAGGAGGACAATTTAAAAGTGCCACAGGGTCAGGCAGGGTGAGGTGTCACACTCAGGTGTTTGGTGGTGGTGGTGGTAAATGTGGAATAACTCACCTTGGTGCTCTCCCTTCACTGCAAGGGGCATTGCCACCGGAACAGAGAAAGTGTCAAGGCTGTGTTTCTGCCAAAAGTATTTTGTCCAAAGCCAGAGGGCAAGTCCTTATTATAAGCCAGACTTCATAAGTCAGTGATCATTTTGTTTCACAAACTTTGGGTCCCATCAGCTGACCATAGATGGAACCAATATTAATATGAGAAGGATGAGGATGTAAAGCAGATCTGGGAAAGGAAAAAATAACTTCTCAGTCTCTACCTTTCCTCCCCAGAAATTTCTTCCAAATGCCTTTTGGAAGTATCTAGTTTAAATGAGCTATTGAGTCAGAGTAATTATCTGATCTTTCCCAAGTATTATCTTACACTAAACACAATCACTTTAAGACAAAGTGCATGTAATTATTCAAACTGGGAAGGCATTTTTCTGCTAAAGGAAACCAAGCTGCCATTTTCCACACTGAGCAGCACAATTTCAGAGCTGTTGAACCCTGGAGCTTTCTCTGGGTCCTCAGCTCTTAGAAGCTCTACTACAGCAGTTCTCCAAATCTCTGGGTTCAGATAACCTAGAAATATTTTACTATTGAACACAAATTGCAGTTAAGTAACACTAAGGATTTGATTAAAACCTGGGATACCAGGGGTAGTGGAAAGAGAATAAAGAGTTTAAAAAGAGGGGTAAAATCAGAATCAAAAAGCTCCCAAAATGCAGACAAAGGAATCTGTAGTGACATGTAACCTCTGATTTTTTTTGTCTATCTCTAACAAATAAAATGAAAAATAGAGTATGCTGATTGTTTCAACTAAAGGAACACACCTACAGACCATAAACTTGTGCCAATTTTTAAAACTGATTAACTCTGAAATGTCAGATAACAAAAGGAAGATAAATTACTTTATAGGAATCTTTATAGAAATTTCAGCATCTGCTGTTTTCATTTACACTACAATCTTGTGAAGACACTGCATGTCTTTCCTTCATCAGCTATTTCCTAATTTTATCTTTTCAAGAAAGGAAAGGACAACAAAGAAAATCACATGCAGTGCAAACAGGCTCAAAATTTATATATGAAAAAACCTGAGGCAGTGGTTTCATTTTTAATAATTTCCCAGTGAGATATTTTAGAAAAGAAAGGTGAAAGTTGATAATCTAAGGGTTGAAATGCATAAATATCCAAGATAACTCCAATCAAAACTGACTTTAGAAGAGTGCAAGCTGAGCATTTGTGAGTTCTGAAGGGAGGCTGTTGGGAGTGTTGTTTACTCTCTTTTTAATTAGCAGCCACAACATTATAACCATCTTAGTATATGAAAGAAAGCTTAGTAATTGCCCCTTAACTTCAGTTTTAATAGAGACACTGGGTAATTAAGAAACCTGACTAAGAAAAGAGAAAGTAGTAGATCTGACTTCCCAGTTCTAAGATGATAAAACTCAGAAAGGTTTCTGCTCAAAATGTCATACTGTAGCTCAAAAGAAACTCAAACAAAAATGAAAACAAAACCAAACACAAAGAAGAAAACACACACACAAACAAACAAAAAAAAAAAACCAAAACAAAAAAAGACCACTAACATAAATAGACCTAATCTTTAGGAAAATGTTGTAATGAGAAAATAATCAAAATCTTCAGCGCCAAGAAAGTGACTGTTGCATCAAAACAGAAGATTGCTCCAGAAGGGTAAAATAACCCACCTATCCAACAGCCATAGCCTTGTTTGTTTATTCAGTTGCAAGAAAATTGTTTGCTTCTCTTCCCCAAGAAAGGAAAAGTGGTACATTTTGCTGTGGGATTCGACACAGAATAATGAATTCCCCTAGCTCACAATGAAGTTCAGTTGGGCGTAGGCAGGACAACACTTGTCCAGTCAGTTATTCACAAGAAGATATAATGTAAGTAGTATCCCAATATTTTTTTTAACAATCATGTCACTCCAAGTTTAAAAAAAAAACTATTTAAAATTTCTTTTCCCTGGTATTTTTCCCCCACACCAAGTGTTTTCATTCCTTGAAACCTGTTTTTCTTTTTTCTAAATCATCCTGTCTCCAGCTGAGGAAATAAAAAACCCACAACAATGTGCAGAATAATCAACAGTAGGGGACTGAAAGGGGATAGAAAGAACTGCAGTTTCATTAATACAACTTTTTAAACAAAGTCAAAAGAGAGATGTTTCCTCTATTACCATTAAAATTTTCCATACTGCAAAAGCTATTTTCAATAAAAACATTTGACATTTGTCAAGGTGACAAACAGCAGAACTAACAAATGTTAATATATAATTTTCCCAGGATTTTCAGAAGTACAGATATTATGCAGAAAGCTTAGTTGTTCTTTTTCTTAAAATGTTTTCTTATTCAACATGGCTCAAAATCAATATGTTTTTCACTAAGCTTCCACCTAATTTCTGCTCAGAACAAACTGGATTAAATGGCATCAGCAAAACTGTGAATTAGGATCCCACTAAGATTAAGACCTTGTAAGAGTAGGTAAATATACCTGAAGATCCAAAAATTAATATCTTTTTGTGCATCCCATCCTGTTCTACTCACAAAATATCAGAATGTTCACAGGTCTGATAATTTTTTATTAGCTCTATTTATAGTTACTGAGCATCTTGAAAACTCCATAGAATGTGGGGAATGCTTCATTCTTCAGCTTCATGTGTATGATCATACAGTTTGCTGGAGTAGATTGAGCCTCACAGAATTCAAAGACTACCCATGTATTTCAAGACAAAAGCATTTTTTCTGGACAAAGTCAACATGGATCAGCTCTGTGCACAGGGAGAGCTGCACAATTCAGCTGAGCAGAGACACTCCCCATTACACTTGTAAAGGAAATGTGGATTTTACATTCAAACCAGAAAAATATTCATGCACTTAAAAGAAATACCTGTCCTCCACCTTTTCCCAACTTCTATTCCATCACTCCAACGTCCTCTCCTTCCCTCTTATTATCCCCACAGGTTAATCAGTCCCTTCAGCAAGGTGAGGAGAGGCAGGAGGTGTGTTATGAGCCAATTAGTGAGAGATGCCTCTGCCCAAATTAAGGTGCAAATGAGTCCATATGCCAAAGTCAATAGTAGGGATTTTGTTTAACAGTAAATGAAAGGTAGAGAGATTGAAAAAAAATAGAAAAGAAGTGAGGGGGGGAAGAGAGAGAGTGAGGGGAGAGAGGTTGAAGGGAGAAAGAGAGAGTGAGAAAGATCAAGCAGAATATCATCACCATCCATGGATCCAGAGACGTCACGTTGGTCCTTCTTCACTCAGGGCTTCTGGGGGTCCAGGATCATTCATCTGGGGGCACCACATTATGTGGCCTGAGTTCTGGGTGTCCATGGGGTGGTCACAGATGCCATCACATAATCTGAGGTGATATATGTGTGAGCAGTTGCTTCTTTCCCACAGTGCTTCTGTTCCTAGGTTGCCACAGTGGGAATTTTTGTCCCGATGCATTCACTAAGCTGTACCAAGCCATAGCTTGCCTCACCAGGCCAGGAATTATCTCCCTCCTGTGACAGATTCTCCCTTCTGTGCTTATGTCAAGTTCATGCTTCAGGGGCTGATCTTATGGCAAGTTCCTTCTGTGGCCTTGGCAGTGTTTCAGGCAGACAACTGTGCTCTTTAAGTCCTTACAAGGAGGAGGACATTGGCTACCATCAGTACAAAGCTGTTTCTCTCTGCTCCTTTCTTCTCCCACTTTTCCTCTGCTCCAGTGTGGGATCCCCATGGGATCTGCAGCTCCTTCAGGAATAAAAACCTGCCCACCTACAGCCAACACACTGGTTTATGTACTCCCTAAACCCTCCTCCTGCACAGGGAGCAGTGCTGCTGCATCCCCCCAGCTTCTGGGTCAGCCTGGGGAACTGTCAGGCCTCACCAGTGAGCAGAACAAGCCTCATGTGCCTCAGCTTCCTGCATGCCCTCAGTTTTCACAGCAGTCACTCTTGTTGCTCTTCACACCTATCACTGATTTCAGTGCAAGCTGAGCTTTGGCTGTCCATTCCAATACACTGGAGCACTGTCTTTATATTCTCCCAGAAAGCCCATCCCTGCTTCCACCTTCTCTGTAGTGCCTCTTTTAAATCTGATCTCAGTCAGGATTTTCCTGTTTATTCATGTCTTCATCTACTCCAAAAGGCAGAAGCTCCCCACGAGGCAAGGAAGGCTGTGCTTATCTTCTATTATTATTCCCCAATCTGTATGTGAGCCATTAAGCGTAATCCAAAGTTTGTAATATAAACTCATCATTTGCTGTCAAATCTTCTGCTAGGCTTTTGTGCATTGTGCCTGGCTTGAAAATTGCTTGCAAGAACTTTTATTGTATTACTGCCATTTGTCATTAGTATGAGTCACAGCATCATGAAACCCAAACATCAAAACCATTTCTGGTTAACCTTGGAAATCTATAAAAATTATTTTCATATTCATTTGACAATTGTAGTATTGCAGATTTTGCAAGAGTTTCCCTCACAATCAAACACCTCCAGAAATGTCTATGAGATGCTGAGCTACTAGACAGCACATTGGTCAAAGCATTAAAATCAAGCAGGAGAAGAAACCTGTTGGGGGTTTGACACTGTCTAGGCACTCATGAAAAACCATTTACTCATTTTCCTCTGCTATAGCTGAGCAGAAGATGGGGAAAGAAAAGACCAAAGGGGCTCATGAGTTGAGGTAAGGATTGGAAAGAAACACTTTAAGGGCAAAATAGGCCCAAAATTTAAAAAGTATAAAGAAAAATTTATTAACAGAATTAAAAGAGGATAATGAGAACTAAAATATACCTTTAGAATACTTTCTCCCCCCTAGCCCTTTTTTTCTTCCACCAACAGCACATGAAGAAGACAGAACATGGGATTTTTAGCCAGTTTGTCATTTCTAAAAATTTTTCAGTTCACTTAGGAAGAGGAGCCTCTTTTGCTATGCCATGGGATCCTTGCCATGGGAGACAGTTCTCTGTGAACTCCTCCAGCAGGGCTTTAATTCTCACAAGTAGCAGTACCATCCAAACCTGCTGCAATGTGAGTCCCTCCTATGGGAAAAACAGTTTTCCCAAACTACATGGCGTGGGTCATTTTAGTTCATGGGGTATAGTCCTTTAAGGTTGACCTGTTCTAGTTTGGAAGTAAGGATCTTCTATCCTTGGAAGCAAGGGTCTTTTCTCTCTGTTCAAGTTTCTTAGTAGATCACAGCTTTTCAGCATCCACAAGCTCCAGTGTGAGTATCTTTTCTCACGGGATGCAGGTGGACTTTTACATCCCCCCCATGCACTTCATGAATTACAGGGGAACAAAACTCACGACAGCTGGCAGAAGAATTTCAGCTCTGATGCTCGGAGCATTTCCTCTTCCCCCTCCTTGTCTTTTGCACTCACCCTAGTGTTGCCATGTTATTCTCACGCCTTCACCTTTTTCTTTTGTATGATTCAGGAGAGAGTTGGTGTCTATAGGTTCATTTGTTCTCAGTTCTGTCAATTGAAAAGTTTTTATAGAGTTCTGCAGTGCCAAAATGTTGATCTCATGCTTTACTCAACACCTCTCTTCACGTGGGACACAGAAAAGGAGAAAAGATGTTGCTGTCACTGCTTTTGCCCTTCTGTTCACAGCATGGCTGGCTAAAAGCTGCTAAGCAAATGAAGTTCACTGCAAGCCATGCTGAGATAGCCATGCTGATCTTGGCCACGCAGCCACTCCTGGCCCCATGGGCATTCCCAGTGCTGGTCCTGGCATTCCCAGGATGACCTCCCCAGCACAATGACCCCAGTGGCCACAATGGGAAAGGGCCCTGGCAGACCTCTCCCCACCCCTTGGAGAGGAGGAAGAAAGAGGAATTGCACACTTTTTTTTTTTACTTCTTACATATATCATCACAGAGGCTTTACTAACTTCTCCAACTGGGCCAGCCAATATGTCCATTGTCAGAGCCTTTAGGGATTGGCTCTGCTGGACGGAGTAGAAGTTTCAAGGAGCTTCTCTCTCAGAAGCAGCCTCTGTGGTTTCCTCTGCCCCCACTAAGAGTCAGATTGTGTTAAACTAACACAAATCCATATTCTGATGTCTGACAGCATGTGCCAGCATAGTCAGGAGAGCCTAAGAGTGAACTGGCACAGCTTGTGCATGCACAGCTTAGTACTGGAACTATTTCCCAAGCTACTGTGTCTCATTCTTTGATGTTACAGACATCACCTTATTACAATTCTCTCAATAGATGCATCAGATACCAAGCAACTAACCATAATTCAGTCACCATTCCCGAATACACAAAGATTAATTCGAAACAGAATTCCTCTGAGATACATAAACTTCCATTGAATTCCAAATGTATGTTTGAATCAAGGCCATACGTTTTTCACTCACTTCTTGCACTAACAATGAGCTTTAGTTTAAATGCTTTCTACTTCAGGAACCTTTACCTGCCTTTCATGCACCTTTAAAAGATAAACATCTGCTCTCAGAATTCTTTTTGCCAAACTCTCCTAGCACCCTCAGGGTCTCTTTCCTAAATATTCATACCCATTATTTGTGTTTGCAGTTTGAGTACACTGCTCTTGAACATAGCTGAACAGAATTGTCCACAGCACTCTAGATTAATCTAGCAGCACCTTTTACAAAACATTACTATTTTCCATATTTCATCCATACAGATTTTGCACTTGTCCTTCATTTTCTGCACTTGGTTCTTTTCAATTTGTCTTCTTCCCCATGTCACATAACACTGGTAATGTAGACTTGGAGCCTTAAACAAGCTATCATTTTTCTGCCCAACATTTTTTCAATAACCACCCCAGTTCCTACTGAAATTCTTGTAATTAATCCTTATTTTAACAACCATAGCTGTGTCATCATTCAGTGTCTTCCAATCATATAGTATCAACACATTCCCATTTCATTATCCATCCTATGGCATTAGAAAATTTATTTACTATGTCCTAAGCTGTATTATAAAATAAACATATTTATCATAGTGTTTGCTTGGCAGGGTTCAGAATTACCTGTTTTAGAAAAATCCCCAGCCACCTGCATTTCAACACTAAATGCTGAGCAGCAAATAGCCTACATGAGTTGAGTTTCTGCTGTGAATTTAATTTTTATTACAACTCTGGGCATAGGAATAACTGTGCTAAAACGCTAAAGGTATAGGTTCAGCTGAAGTTTGGCAGAAAAATAGAGGAAAAACCAAAATAATGCACATCATGCAGTGTTCTTGGCAAATAATGCTGAGAAACGAAATATTTTATTAATTATGAAGGATTTTAAGTAACTGACAAGATTTTCAGAGAACTTTAGAGGATGATAATTTCTCATATTTGGTCTGGTGCTTTAGTATGAGCACATCTAACCCATCCCTATGATGTGATAGGCTGCCCTTGCAACTAGCAAATGTTATGGTTCAGAATTATGTGGGCAATCTTTGGACATTTCCATGACTAATAACTATCAATTTCACAGTAGCAGTAGAGGATTGTCAAATTTACATTTTGTCTAAATGTTTGCTGAGTTCTGGATAAAGTCAGAAGTTCTTGCCTTAGCTCCCTTGGAAAATCAGAGAGAAAATTTTGCCCAAGATTCTTATTGCTTGGTTGGGAAGAAAAAAAAAAAAAAGAAAGAAAAAAAAGAAAATAAATCTATAAACTCCTATCCTAGACCACAATTTCATATCCAGTGATTATATTTTTAATAGAGGAATAGAAATGTTTCAAGTACTTTACAGCAGAAATGTAATACAAAATATTGATATATGGACAATGCAAATTTGATGCTGCAGAAATAAAGGGTAATAAGTATTAGCCAATATACTTAAGCACAGGTAAAACCAGCTAAACAGGAATCTATCAGTGAACCATCCTGTGTGTCGTCAGGTCATCTTACTAGAATGCAAATTAAATTTATCTGCATTAAACCTGCTTTTGCTCAAACATGCAAAGCTGGTTTAAAAAATGTGTATATTAGCAAAAATGGAAACTCCAGATACTAACTTACTAAAATATTCTGCCAGTCTCTTACAGAAAAGTGCTTTGTGCCTCTACTACATTTGCTAAATGTTCAGTTGATGATTCACTTTTCCTAGGCTATGTCTTATATTAAATCAATATGCATGTTTTAAATATCTGACAAGGTGTGTGTAACCTGTTACTCTTTCCTTCTTGCAATAACCCTGTTGCTGTTGCAGAACATAAGAAATCAGGATGTAGCATCATCATTCTCTCCTTTTCATTGTATTTTTCAAAATGCATACTGATGAGACTCAATAGGCAGATGTGTGGAGACTGAAAAGCATTTTCCAATCAGTAAAAGAAATATTCCTTTCTGTACAAAATTAATCTCTAATTCACAAAATCCCCCTAACTGCTAGTATGAAAGCCCTGGAGATTTGTTTCTCGTTCAATAATTTCTAGAACACTAAATTTATCAGAGTATACAAGACATGACAGGAAGCAGAACACAAAACTACTCTTGCAATCAGTTTATAAGATTATACCATCAACCCCAGTAAATCAATGAGCTCCCTGTATGTGAATGTCATGGGACATAATCTATAAGGGAGCTTAACCTGACTTCTCCTTGTTCTCCATGTAGTTTCTTCTGGTTCATAAACCAAAACTGGCTTTCTGTTCTTTTATGCTATTGTGATGCTGGGGACACATCCTGGTAAGAGTCAGAAGATGGCATGGAAATCTCTGTATTCTACTTTCACATATAACTTCCAGAATTTCTGAAATAAAATCCAAGCGCCATCTACTAATGGGGTTCAAACTGTTTTAGTAAAGGTGGAAAATCATGAATCTACTCAGGAGCATCAGTAAAGCCAGGAACTGAAATAACATGTTTGAGTTTACATTTAGCAACTGAGCCTCAGGGAGTCATAGAAATCTGATTGCTCTTTCCACTGTGAATTCATTCACACTGTGGCAGGAGTTTTGGACTCATCTAGATAGCTATAAGGACTCATCACATCAGCTCTCATAGCTCTTTTCCAGAGTCCTGTTTGATTATCATGTAGAGAATATTTTAACAAATATCCTAAAAAAATTATAGCTATACCTGATACTGAATGCTAGCATTAGGAAGTCTAAAATGAAAAATAGAAATGAGTTCTTGCATGAAAGTAACAGATATATAAGGGTGGTTCTTTAGTGAACAGGGATATGTTACAGATGTATCTACAGTGAGACATAAAATTAGTCTTTTTTATGTTGTATTAAAAATTTGTTAATTAATATATTTAATATCTATTAAATATATATGAGCGTGTATGAATCCTCTTTCAGATTGAGGAGGAAAGATTAATTTTTTGGTATCCCTTCAAATTACATAGCTAAAGCACAGCTATTTGGTAATTACAAGTACAATTGTAGAGTAGTAACATTTTTTTGTTATTACCAGTTACCACTAATTTCCTGATTGTATTATTGCGTACCTAATTATGGTGTAATTACAACAGAGCTAATTTGTAACATTAATGCACTCAGTAAAAACATTACAATGAGAAAAGACAATGAATAATATACATATGTAGTGAATTTCTCAGTAATGTTAATTAGTTCTATTGAAAGGGAGCTTGCAGAGCAATTCTGCTGTAACTGCACTGCAATGAAGGTACCTCTATTGTAAACCACAGGAATGTTTTGTCAATGCTTGAATGGATTCCAATAAAAACAAATAATGCTCTTAAACTCTGAAAAAAACATTTGAAGCCACATATACAAAATTCTTCAAACATTGAAGCGACTCCACACAAGTAAAATGAAGGAGCAAACAACCATAACCACAGATAAAAGTTCCAGATATTCTTGCTCAATAGATAGGTGATCTTAACCAGAGATGTCACGACTAAATTATTTTAGGAAGTGAAATCAAGGCATTCTCGTAGGAGTTAAGCCTCACAAAGGTTGCCAGTCCTGGCAAACTCCTTCACCTTCCCCCTCTCTGCCAGGTGCCCTGTGCTAATCCATGTTATGTCAAGTGGAAAGCACAAGGAGGTGTCTGGGGTCTGGGAGACATCACCTCCTCCCCCAGGCATTACAGCAGGACATGGTGTCCCTCCTGTTGGGATTGTTTTGGGTCTGTTTCACACAGTCCAACAGCCCCATGGTGACACCCAGCCTGCCTCCAGCACGGAGCGGGTGCAAAACACGCCAAGGCTTCCTCTCCTGCACCCCCTCCTCCCCTCCCTGCTGGAGACAGCCCCCAAAGGGGCATAGATAGATCCATCCCAGCCCAACCCCAGACCTCTCTGCCTTGTGCCAGCCCCTGCCAAGCCTGCATGGAGCCTTTCCCACCCAGGGGCAGATGTTCTCTCACTGCTGGCACCGGGGCAGGTTTCCCCAGCACCTCTCCACCCAACGGAGATGGACAGTCTGGGGAAACAGAGGAGTGAAGGCAGGAGAGCAGAGCAGCCTTTTGGGCTGGATGTGCCACAGGACTGCTGCTGCTGCTTTCCAGATCAGCATATTTCCTGCTGCAAGTATTTAAAAATTAGAGCATTCCTCTTCATACCAGCCAAAACGTTGTGAAGAAAGCTCACATCAGTACAGAACTTTTTCTGTGTTCTAGCCTAGTAGAACAAAAGTGCAAAAATACAGATTAATTGCAGCTTTGAAAAGTGTGAAGTCATCTAAGAACATCTATTCCCAGTTTGAAAATAAAATGTGCAGATTCATAAATGTGTTTTCTATGATCTACTAAGCTGCACTGCCTGGTCTTAGGGCACTCCCATTGTGCTGCAAGATTTATCTAGCTAGCCTTGATTTTCTTAGTTAGCTTTGTACTCTGAGGAAGAAACTAAGCATAATCACACACTGAGTCAGTCAATGTGTTCACTACCTTATTCAAATTAACCTACTCATTTCTCCACATCTATGACTCCCTCAAGTGCTTCCTCTCCAGTTTCAGGAAGAGATGGAGGCAACTGAGAATTTAGGCAAGCAAATATTCCCTCAAAACTCCCATAACAGCAATCAAAGGGTTTCAGATTCCTCTGGGTGACTCATGTATACAGAATTTCGCTACAGAGACATTCAGTGTTGCAAAACACAAGGTCTTGCTCTGTTTCTCTTTGTATTAAATTTCTCATTACTGAAAGAGGGATATGGAACATAGTTATTAATGCAACTGGGATTCCCAAAAACATACCAAAGAAGGAGAGGTCTAGGGGGTGGAATGAGAAAGGAAGTATTTTTTGTTTTCTGCCTCATAAGAAAATGATTATTTACACTCTTGACGAGACCAGTCATTTGGGTATACTAGATTTATTTCTTATCTAGGGCTACCTTTTATATTTCTTACAGAAATATTCCAAATGTCCTCAATGAACTGCATCATCTGTGTTTCTTAGCTTCAGTCAGAGTCTGATGTTACACATCAAACAGAAGACAGTGAAAAGCTTTGACATATCATGTGGCCATAAAAAATGAGGAGACAGATATTGTTTATTGCTAAATCTATCCTTTTGACTAAAAGCTTTGAGACTCTGACTGTAAATGTAAGATATTCTTCTTCATTATACAGTGTCTAAAAGAAATATGTACTGAAATCCAAAATTATTTCAGCAAAAGCAACTGATTTATTAAACTGTGAGTCAGATAAAAAAGCTGATGAAACTCTTTTGAATTCCTCAGTAACTTGTGTTCCAGATGTTACTGTTTTCAGCACTTCTGCTTGCATGTTTTAATAGCTAGATAGCACATCATATTTTCTTTTCACTTTAATCTTTAAATTAGTATAAATTTGAGGTAGGTTTCATTTTTTAAGAACTTAGTTTCTTCTGCAGTCCAGAGCACCAATTAAAAGCTTCACTTGAAATCTGCCCACAGTTGCAGGCTAGAGACTAATTGCCTTTAGTTTTCATTGACTCATTAAAGATTTAGAAAGGTGTAAGAGAAAAAGAATGGAATCAGACTGCAGAACTTATGTGCAGTTCTCATAGATGTCACTTTTTTACCAAAAAAAAAATACAAATTACTAATAAAAAATCTTTTAAAATACTTTCATATTAATTAAAGAACAAATATATCTTTTCAGATATATTTACAATTAGGACTATTTATGTCATTTTCACACAGAGGAACTGAATATTAGCCTTGTGTATTTCAGAGAAAGTTAAGTTCAAAAAACAGAGTATTATAAATCATTGCAATTTTAATAAATGTTAAGGACCAATCATCAAAATCCCAATGATGATAAAAATAAATTTTGAGAATTGACTTTGCCTACATTTTCTTGATTTTTGTTTTCCAATCTTCATCTTCATCTTTGGTTGTAAATGGCTTTGTGTCTGGACCACTGTTATGCAACTGCAGCCCAGGAGCCACGAGCTCTGCTCTGGTCAGCTAGACAAGCCTGGAAAAGAACTGGGATGTTGGATCTTCCTGGTGAGATCAGCAGCTCTCCCTGAGCTGGTGCAGAACATCTTGCAATTCTTTTCTCAGTAGTATTTATTATTATTATTATTATTACTACTATTACTATTACTATTACTATTATGATGTAGTTGTTGTTGTTGTTGTTGTTGTTGTTGTTGTTGTAGGGTTGCAATACTATGTCAACCACGTCCTGCCATCAAGTGCTGCATTTTCATCTTTGAAGGAGTCGAATGTGGGAGTCCATGTTGTAATTTCTAGCAATTTTACCATGAGGTTTTTGCCAGGAGGATGTTTTCTCAAAATTCCCGGTGCTGTAAGAAAGAAAATTAGAAGGGGATATATGGATTTCAATGATTATTCCAAGCATTAAGAGAGAAGGCATGTGAGTAAAGTACATCTGAAAGTGCTTAAAATTAAAAGCAAAATTACTTTTATATTTTTAATATTTAATTTTTATATATGCATATGTATGACTTTAAGTTTCT